>RPOG01000037.1:565946-1165946 GCA_008086565.1 Thalassoma bifasciatum | reverse complement strand
TCACACTCAAAAGCTGTCTTGCAAACTCATTCAAACAACCGTAATGTGTGCCCTGCAAAAACTCAAATCTAAGCAGGTGTTCAAAAAAAAAAAAACCCCAAAAAACACAGACTCATTGAAACCAGAGAACAAAGTATTGAAAAGATCCATCATCACATCCATCTTTTTATGCATGGTACCAGAAATGTATCCAGACAGTTACAGAGTGGATAAAGGAAGCAGTGGATGATCTAGACCAGAACCTTTGATTTCAGTAGTTACAATAGATATGATAAGTGGAAACAACATGGGTAAATAGGTCATATAAATTTCTCTGTTCACAGACTACATGCCACCGATAAGAAGCTAATGCCCCAGTTGGGTCACCCCCTGTCAAAAACACCCAGACACGCCCCTTGGTGCGATAGGTAACGTTTGTACGCTGCATCACGAAGCTCTGCTATGTGAGATTAACCTCTTGTGTCTGATCATTGTCATACAATCACCTGTGTCAGTTAAACATGAAGGACAGTGATGACGTGATGCTCTCATCCATGTCCCTCCATAGTCTTCAGGTGTTTTCGTACAGCATCTTAGCATCACTGCCTGTTCAGGGTGCACCTACACCCTTGGCTGTGTGGTATTGTGTTGCAAGTTTAACAAGAGTGCTTTGAACTCACTTTGGAGTTGGATCACCTGACCCCAGGGCAGGTTCGTCACCGTAGCCTCATGTATCAACACGAGAGGGAGAATGCCTCAGAGGGACTTTGACTAATTGGGGGGGTTAAACCACCGTTCATGAATCTCTGGCCTGATCCCCTCCAAATATAATGAATCTGGGCAGGTTTTGAAAAGCCAGGAAACATTTCTTGTGACCTTAGTTGTGAGGCGTTATTCTGGGAGACATGACCGTAAACCCATCCCTCTTCTCCTGGGGCAGTTAAATACCTGCCATTGTGCACCATTGTTCCGTTATTGCTGTTGTCCTTTTTTCTTTCAAGCTCAATTCTTTATTTTGGTGTATATTGTTACTCTGGAAGAGAGCTTTTTATCCTGCAGGCAAACATCAAACTAAGAGACAATATCAGCTCCACAAAAGACCTCCAAACTCTATTATGTGTCTTTTTTTTCCTTCCCTTTTCTGGCTCTGCCTTCTTTTCCCTCTGTCTCTTTCTCAACCAGTCATTTGGACAGTATCACAATTCTTTCCCTCGAGTTTAAGGAAAGTGATTTTAAATGTGTGAAACTTGTGTCTGAATGATCCCACTGAGCTTAAATGTATGTTTTTGACATATGTATATGTATAAAAACAAAGAAAAGCAGGAAAAAGAGAACAGATCATTTCTTTCCAGTAAGTTGCAGAGGTTGATCCAGGCTGCTTGATGATACAAGTGGCGCAATATAATAATCTTTCTTCATGAACATTCTTTGCATTTCTTTTCTTCCTTGCTATTCTCAAGTCTTCCTGTCAGAAGTGCAACACAATTTAGGCTCAGTTGCACATGGAACACTACTTTGGATTTCAGCTCAGTACAAACTTTGAAGGTAAAAAAAAAAGATACGAAAGATGCAGATGGTTAGATGTTTAAGTCTTACAAGAATATAAACCATCTATCTATCTACCCATCTATCCATCTATCCACCTATTTATCTATCTATCTATCTATCTATCTATGTTCTAATTTTTCATATTACACCTAAAAGAGTTAATGCTTTAAAAAATCTTAACTTTAGGTTGTTTAATAGATTTTTGTTTAATTACACGAAACTCTAAAATGTAAAATGTTACCCTTATGTGCCTTTGTTCTCATTATTTTCTTTTTTCTTTTTTGATCGTGCTGAGCTCGTTTATGGACAATGTAACTTCACTTTTTTTAATCTTTTTTTCTTTATTTGTACTGTATAGTCCTATTTTCAATACCGTTGTTTTGTATTTATACTAAATGTGTATTGTACTACCAGGCCCCCTGAGTTTCATAATTTTAATCTTCTGTTTATGTAACATATATTGCAGAATTGACAATAACAATACTCTGAACACTTAAACCTTTAATGACTTTGTTTTAGTACTGCCTTTGCCATGTTAATACCTATATTTGTCCAGAATCAAAGCACTGAATTTTTCTTGATTTTCTTTTTTTAGGGGGGGGGCTTTTATGGCTTGATCAGAGAGGATAGCACAGTTGATAGAGCAGTAAAAAGAGCAAAAGTGGGGAGAGAAGTGGGAAAGGTGCCACAGGCCAGATTCAAATCCAGGCAACCCTAGAAGGCTCGCCTCATTGGGTGTGCAACCTGGACCACCAGGCGATCCCCGCACCCCAAATTACTCAATTTTAAATATTTTTAGTCCTGGTGAGATACATTCACAGTTGAAAACTGTTAAAATTCCAGAGACAAGAAGTCCAATTTTAAAAAGTACATTAAAGAATAATCTATAGTCAGCAGATAGAGGAATGCAGCGATTTCTATTCTGCTTCTAAATGCTAGAGGCTTATAGGCTAATGGAAAGCACAGGTGAACCAATCACGTCTTTTCTTCTTTTGTCTAACAACTACATCACTTGACAAGACAAAACTTAGAGTTGAAGTATGGACATAACCTGTGACGGACAAATATGGCACGGGATTTCATGAAGGACGTTCAGTTTTTTTAAATGGATTCATTTACTTAAAATTATTGAGGTCAAGAGTACTAAGATGATGAAATCTGATATTTTTATCTTAAATTCTTTATTTATCATTGTCTTAAAAATGTGACCAGTGCATAAACACACAAAAATCCAGCCATGCATTTATTCCCTCCTGCTTTGACCAGTATTATTTTTTCACATTTAGGTTCAGAATCATTACAAATTTTCAATTTATCTGTCATCCCACTGAGGTAACAGGTAATAAATACGGTCAGAGTCACAGTGATAAGCCAACATTTCAGTGGGAGATGAGAGTGCTTTCATGCTTTAAAGAAAGAAAAAAAAAAAGCGATGGGGGGGAATTTACGTTCGGCGCAGCAGCAGACCAATCCGCTCTCCTTTCAGTCATTGCATTATTCACTGTGTGTTCATTTCCTGTTGATCAGATTGACTGTTTGATGTATTCCCCTAACTTGACACAATGATGCTGATAAAACAGTGGCAAATTTACTTATTCTGGTGACAGACAGCAATTTAGCGGGAAATGAAGTTGTCGTGACGATGGCGCCATATTACATACACACCCTGGCAAATAACCTAGTTTGAATAATCACCGCCACTGTCTGTTTAAATGATTTTTATACCCATTTTAACGGAAGCCTTTGATGTGATAATACTAATTCCCTGCCTGTGAGAGAGGAGGTGGAGAAAAAAGTGGAAATTATTTCAGTATTAGGGTGTCAGTCAATCCCCCAGCACACCTAGCACCCTTATTAACTGGTAATGATTGAGTTGCTACATCCACTGCACTGCCTCCTCTGCTTTAGTGTGCAGTGCATTTCATTTAAAAATGGTTGTGAATGCTTTAATCTTGTTATTTTGTTGCTCAGTGCAGAAAATTCTGTTTGAGCGAAAGTGTGGATGAGTGTTTTCTTTTTTTTCACTGTTCAAACCTACCTGTACTCATCAGCTTAATGTGCTGTTTGTAATATTTCTGCATCCATACCTTCATATGATTATTAGAAAGATGTATATGTTAGTTAAACATTCAGGTATAGAAACAGATTAATGTCCACGGGGGAATTATTTGAAGTCCAGTCTGGAAAAAATCATTTTTGGCACTAAAAGTCATAGAACTATAGATATTTTGGAGCAAATTTCTCTTTTCTTCTTAAAATTAGGTAAAAATTACATTTTTGATTCATACCTGTGTTTGTTTGGTCACTGAGTTCAAAAACTTGGGTTTTGTATGAGTGTTTTCCTAAAAAAAACAAAACAAAAACAAACAAAAAAAAAGAGACATAAAGCCTTTGTCATCCTACACTTTGTGCAAGAATAATGTCCATATGTTAGTAAGGATTTGAATCCAAGAGTTATCATTCGTTGTAAATCATAACAGCACTCCAGAGATGTTAAATGTTACATAAATCCTAAATTTTGGTTTTCTCTGGCTGTATATGTAAAATCAATGACACTAATGTCACATTTCCAACACATTCTACCCCACATTGTTTTTACATCAAGTACAGATTAAGTCTTTTTCATGTTATTCTTTGATACACAGTCTCTCGAAGTAGTCATTAATTAAACAAATCCTAATCAAAACAAAAAAAAGAAAACATTTACACTTTTGAAACTATCTGAACGTCACATCACAACAAACACCTTTTCTGCTGTCTCTCGTTTATAGAGCATCTACTGAGTGCAAAGGAAAATGCCCTTGTTATCCCTTAAAATAGCCTAATTCACTCTCTGTTTTACATAGCACATTGCCCTAATACATGATTTAAGGAGCTTTCACATATCACATGCATTAGGATAATGGAAGGGGATGATAAAACTTTCAGTAGCATTAACATGTGATGCATAAAATAAAAGAAAGAGAGAAAAAGGTTCAAATAAGACTTGAATAAAAAATCTGAGCTTTTGTACAGAGTGTGCATGTCACAAAGGGATAACAAGGCTTTCAATTATACATATTTAATTAGCTCATCACATGGATTCAGACTTTTGTGATCACGTGAGCGGAAATGTTTACAGTGACTTGCAGAGGTCTGCGAGTGTTGAGGACAAACAGCTTTGTAGTTGTTGTTATCGAGCAAATCAGATAAATCCGACATTTCCACAGCGGAATTTGGTACAGAGGATGGAAGATGTTTACAAGCCATGAGATGCAAACATTTAATCCAGCAATTTTTTTTTACTGTTAATTAAGTTCCAAATATAAACTGAAGAGATAGTAAAAAAGATACATTTTTAAACTGGTTATAGTTAAGGAAACTGATCTCTTCATTAACCTAAACAGCAACAATACATGTAGATATTTTTATTGTCTATTCTGAAGAGATTACAAAGCTTAGCATTAAAAGTATTACGTGACACAAAGAAAATTGATCTATACGGTGAACTTTGTTGAAATCTTGTCTTGAGCTTTTGGGTGAGTTGTAATTGATTACTTTGAAAATATATTTAACATTTTACCTATTAAAAGTGACCTCTTTTGAAGTAGATTAATAACATAAAAAAAACATGTAGCTACAGATTGCTATTTGGGTCATTCCATGTAGAGCTTTCACAGCTATATAACTTTAAAAATACATCCCTCTTTTAGCACTGTATTTAGAAGGTTACAGGAAAGCTTAAGGTTGGATTAAAACCAAATTTTGCTGAAAATGCTCAAAAAGTATCTACCTGTAGTTAATAACGTTTTCTACTGTTAAAAAGATGCAATTGTGAATTTTTTTTATTTTTTTTTTTCATATTTTGAGCTTGTAGTGCCACTGTAGTTTTTTGATTCTGTGATTTATTTATACAATTCATGCTTGGGACAAACATGGCTTCTGGCTACATATTTTAGTTCTTTATGTCAAATGACATACCTGCCCTGCTCTGTGGAAACTTCTTGGTGGGGTGTCCATAAGGTGTGATCTCTACAAGCATTAGTACTTCATTTACGGTTGCAGTAGTCTCTCCTGAATATTGATCGGCTGTAGCTTCATTAGCTGGGAACTGACATTCCAGATTGATGTCTCTTTAAACTGGGTCCTGGTCAGGGATACCTGGGGAATCACCCTATTGACTTTGGACTGTTTGTGCTGCGAGGCCTCTGGAGACTTTGTGTTAGCTTTAATGGGATCCATCAATTCAGCTTCCCTTTTAATAATTATTGTTTTAGCATTCGCAAGAGGCTACAGAGTCTGAAGTTTCCCTTTTTTCTACTCTGTTGCCTGGAGACAACACAGACTCTCTTGTGTTGTGTTGTGTTGTGTTGGTCTTTGCATAAGGAATTTACAATGTGGAGGTTGGTTTTGTTTGTTCATTTTTCTAAGTCATGACAAGCTCCTCCTTTCAACCTGTTCTTCCAAAGAACAATACACAAGGGGACAATACAAAGAAAAGATAAAATTCTATATGAGTAATCCAGAAATCCTCTTTCAATGATTTGACATCATTAACCTGTATATTGAGGACAGACAAATGGCTTTTTTCCCAAAGATTAGCATTGTGTAGTTGAAAGAGAGCGTTTCTCCATGTGAAAGACATTTTCTTACACTTGATGCCAGAATCCTGTCGTCGGTTTTAGCAGCATCTGTGATTTTTCTCTGGTTTAACACACAATGACCACAGGAAGTTGAGACACATAAAAGCACAACCTTGCAGACCTTCAAGTTCACCTTGTAAGGAAAGTGGGGGAGGGGATGCAGGTTGCCTCAGATGGTCTTGGAGAAAGAGAGGGAGTGACAGAGTGATAGAACAAGAGGAGGAGAGGGAGAATTAAGTGATCTTGGTACATGATGAAAAGGAATGCTAATGTTAAGTACATTGATCAGCTGCTCCGCTACAGCCAGACCCCCACCCCCCCACCTGCTATATCAATACATTGAAAACATCATTTGTATCCGCAGTTGTTTCTTTAATTAAGATCTGGCCCAAATCTTTGCTATTGATCCGTGCCATTACCTTATCGACATTGTCTCGCCGAGCTGACTCAGTGGCTTTCTCTCTATTGAAATGACCCGGCTTAGGGGTACAAAGTGCACCGCCTGTATTATGTCATATAAGCAAAGCTGCGTCTTTGTCTGCTGTCCAAATGAGGTATTCAAGGTAAGTGGTACAGACCAGTATTGACATCCGTTTGCATCACTTAACAAAATTAAACATGTGGGAAAACAGCCTGCGAGACTGGAGTTCTTAGATGGAGTCATGGTATTTGACACCGAGTGCTGAGCAGCCCTTTTTTTCCACAAATGTGGGGCAAATTTCTAATTGAGTAATAAAAGCAGGAGTTTATTGGGAAATATTCCTTAAAACTAAGGCACATGGATGGAAAAGATTTGTTTCACAAAAACTGAGGTATGTTCTCTAGGGATTTTTGGTCTTTAACAATAGCTCTGCTGTGGGTTTCCCCCCCAGGAGTGCAGCCATAATTCCCTCTGAAATGGGCTCCATTCTTCAATACAGTCTATAGTATTTACTTCATCATCATTAAGAATCTATCCCACAGTCATTACAGTGATTGATACCACCATTGAGACCTTAGGGGCATATTCCCTATACAGAATATCCCTTTACTTGGATCTTTTTCCTGTCTAATTGAACAATGACACATTTTCCTGTGCTCTGTTATCTGGGTTTTTTGGGGAGCTCATCCCAACATCAGCCAACTCTCGCCCCTCCTTCTCCCCCACCCTCCCTTCTATCCTGCCTTCCTTGGAGGCATTTTTAAGAGCCGCCCGGTGTCTCCTCCCCATATCCAGCCCCTCAAACTGCATGCATAGTGTAGGAGAGGCTCCTGATTCCAACAATGCGCTCGCTGCTGCGCCTCAGGTGAGGTTTCCAAAAGAGCCGACTGCCACAGCCTCCTCCTCTTTCTCCTTCTTGCAGGCAGACGTCGACACTCAAGCAGCCGTGCGTCCTGCTGAATACCGCCAGTCAATCCCACTTGTCTCACTGCGTGAAGCAGTCCAGCATCCACCCACCCTGATAAAATACACAACCCCTCTACCCCAACCCACCCCTTCCCCAAACCCCTGAAGTGTTAAATTTGTTTCCCCCAACTCATCCCCCACCTACCCCTGCAGGAGCACCCCGCGTGACACTCCTGAAAAACCCCCAAGAAGAGTATTTTTCTTTTTTTTTTTTATGGGTGAGAGGATCGGTGGAGGCTTTGCATCTCCATGGGCATTTTGAACAACGCCTGCTTCGCTCCGATTGCAACCACCACAAACAAATCCAATAGCCAGCGTTAATCTGATCATCTCATCCCCAGCACTTTTCATGCTGGGTTCCTTCCTCAGAACCCCTTGTACTAGTTCCAGTCTGGGAGTGTGTGATAAGACACTGGAAATTTAGTCATCATCTTCGGCGCAAAGGAGCTCAGAGGAGGGATTATGATATTCCTATAACCTTACATTGGATATGGACAGGGGCAGCTTCTAGCGTGGATACAATCCTGTACATAGCTGTCTGTCCGGCCCTTTTTCTGCGGGCCCCATCCGTCGCCTCTTCCCTTTTAAAAGGTTGACTTTACAAGATTAGCGCACGCTAGCCGTCATCATGTTAGCAGAGATAGCGAGGCGAAAACCTTGCATTTTCTGTTGTTGAATACATTTTGCCTCTCTGATAAGACACCTGATAAAAATAAACTGTTAATTCCATTTTCCTTGTGCACTGGTTTGTAAAATAAAGTCCAAGGATGTGTTGATATGTTCATTTTGGAGAGAAGCTTAAAAGGCGCTACATTTGGCTTGCTAAGATAGAGACACACTTGAGATTGAAATAATCTTTGTACAAGTTCTTTCTTAGCAGATTATTCCAAATTCTTGGTAGACACACAAATGATGGACAAGATAAAAATCACACTCATTCCCCGCAGACTTAATTTCACTCAGGTTGGCACATTCAGATATCTGAACAGCAGAGATGAGTGCTGAGATGACTTCCTGGCATTTGTGGGTGCCAAACAAATCAAAACCCCATGTTCACACTTCGCGAGCATGTGTCTCATTTAGCTTGGCAGTTGCATGTGACTTGCTGTGTAATTATTGTGGATGTCATTCAGAATGTATTTTTTTTTCTTTTTGGCTGTATGGTCAGTAATATCTCATTTCAGTGCAGAGTGTGTGCTGCATTTTTGTGCCACATTTTATACGTATTACAACATCTCTGTATCCTTTGGTTGAACTCACAGAAGCTGTGTGAATTATTCCCATCTCTGCTCGAGAACTCGTAAACTATTGGCACATGCACCCTCATTTATCCAGCTATTTAGACACAGTGGATTCAAGGAACTCGATAAAATATGTCGGAGAAAAAAACACAGCAGACTCAAAAATGGGTGGATGAAATTAAGTTTGGAAGCGAACAAAAACAGAATTTTTCACCTAGTTTAGAAGTTTGTCTTTGGAGGCACATTTCCCTGTATTTTAAAGATGTAAAGGCCACAATCTTGACATCAAGAAGGGTCAATGATGTGATGTCTACATTTTCTGTCCAACTGAGTATTTCCATTGAAAAAATCTCAAACTATATAGAAAGACAATGTGTGCATCTTACACCTTCCCCTATATACAAAACTCTTTCAAACTTCTATTTACATTTTAGTTATTCGTCATTATTTTGCTATCTGATGTGTCAAAACATAATGTGGGGCGACTGTCCAGAATCAACTTCTTTTTAGACAACAGGTGAAAAATCCCTTTAAATCAATTTAAATATATGTACCATTTCCCCATTTGGCATAATTTCTGACATGTTTTGCATTTACTGGCACAACCATGAAGCATTTGCACTTTTATTTTCCATCATAATATACAAATTAATGTTGGCTGAGTATGTTTGTGATATGAAACATCAAGAAAAAACAGTTATGAGACTTTAATTTTAAAACCACATACGGAAGCTTATTAAGTCTTTCCTATATTTGGAAACAAACCTATTTTTTTTCAATTACTGTAATGTTCAAGTCACTTTTGGGTATCATATGGGGCAGCGCTGTAAAACTGTGGATAATAAGTTTTATCTAAAATCTATAAGCCTGTCTTTCTTAAACTGTTTGTTTTATTAATGATACTTGTTGAAAAATTCGCAATGTAGAAGAAAAATAATAATTTTGAGACAAATTACTGTTGCCCCAAATGACTTTTTTTCAAGGCTGTCTTTTTAAGTCAACTTTATAAACACTTAAATCACTATACACTTTTTTCTTTTTGGCACAAATGAATGTGTTCACTACATTTCAAATAATTGAACAATGGCCAAATTTATAAACTTATTTCCAGTATTTTTGAAATAGCCTATTCAAAAGTCTTTTCTTTCAATGACCCATAAGCAAAGGCCTTTTCATGAACCTTAACCAGCAGTCAGTTGTTTTAAGAAATCTATAATAGGGAAATTTATTGTTTTACTTCACAGCATGGAAAACCAGTCTTGATTCAAACAATGTGCCTCATGGTAGTTATTAAAAGACCTCTGCCTTGGGTTGTGTGCTTAGATGGACACACTAAATGGTGTCAGAGGCAGGTAATTATGTAGCAGCAGCTCGTCACTGTCACGCAGTTCACAGCTCGCTTTCTCTTTTTCCTGAGAAATTCCTAAGCTGCATCTAATCATGAAAAGAATCCCAAGATGTATCCAGGTCCATTAACGGAGTCACGCTCACAGTCTAACATCAGTCAAACATTATAATAGCCTGAGCCGTGCTGTGTCGTATATACAGTGAGCTCATTGTTCTGTCACATTTAAAAAGTATATATTAGACGTCTCTGACAGGGGATGTTAAATATTGATTGTTATTAGTTTGAAATGTTTTTGGCTGTGTATCATAACACCGCCTTTTCTCTGTCTTCGTACGTCTCTCTCCCCCCCTCTTTCTCTTTCCTTGCTCTCTTTGCGGCGTGCTAAGTTCACATTTTTTACCTCCTGTGATACAGACTCATTCAAAGTCAGATTAAATTAGGGCAGGGCTGTCTCCCTGAGATCCAGAGTGACAGAGATGTCCCAAGCTACAGGAAGCAGCAGTTACAGTTCCAACACCACCACTAACCCCCCACTCCCAGCCAGCCCAGCCCCCGCACTTCCCACATCTCCCATCAATATTTCATTAGGTAACCTTAGAAGCAAAGTATAAGTGAACACGCACGTGCATGAGAAGTGTGCACGTACAGACACACTTTTCTCTCCTCTATTTTTGCCGTACAGGTTTGCTGAGTTTCTGTCTGGCCAGACGTGCAAAGAAAGCTAAGCCCCTTTCTCTTTCCTCCTCTTCCTACTCCTCTTCCACCTCCTCCTCATGGATTCATTTATCCTCATTCAGGATGACAAAAATCAATCATTTCATTCTCTCTGGATGGCTACCCATTAAGAATGGGGACACCAACTGAAATGAAATACACATTTCCCTCAGCTGATCCCTCCCTGTGATAGATTTGTGCAGCTACAAATGGACGGAGGTGAAGGTTTTCACATCAGAATAGAAGTATTTGTACTATATGTCTTCTAATCACCCTCATTGCGCAGACACCGCAGTGTTGATAACGTCCTTATCTCAAAGCCGATGCATAGCGAGTTGGCGACTGGAGTAAGCCAACCGTGTCGTATAGAATCAGGCTGTGAGTCACTATTTCAAATGCATTTAACACCTTGTCAAAGGCCTCTGAGACTTAGGGGGAAACATGTGTCTTTAATATAATAAGATGTATTTGCAAGGGAATTCTGCTCTATTACAATAAAGACATGCAGGAATCAGGCTGGGAAGAGGAGCTGAAGTGAATTTAAGCCACAAAATTTGAAAGTAAAAGCTGTCTGCCTCAGCCGACTACACCCTGAGGATTCCTGAGAAAGTATTTGAATTCATAAATCTTGTTTCCATGCATATTTCTGTACTGTCTTTGGTTTTTTTAGCCCAGGTATTCAAATGAACTTTTTTGATGTCAAAGCAAATTAATTTAATTCAAGCTAAAAAATGGACAGAGAACTTTCTATTCCTTTTCCTACAGGTTGCCACAAAAATACACAAGGTGTCGTGAAGCTAATAAACACAAAGAAAATCAAAACAATCATCAGAATGAATGAGAGCCATGTCATCTCTAATTAGAAGATAAACAGACAAAGATTGCGGCCGATTTTGAAGCCAGGTAATCCTAACTTCTGTCAGGTTAGCAACGCTTCTTGTGGCTCTCTCAAAGTGTCTGAAATGTTTTCCTCTGCTTTGCTAAAGCTTATCCCTCGCACCAATATTCCACGAAGGTAACAATTTTACTTCAATTTGAATGAAAAGAAGCTCCATCCTTTGACTAAAGCTTTGAAAAACATGCATCGTGTACGAGAGCTCAACATTGTTTACGCCTCAGACGTGAAATAGGTTTCGGATGTATTGCTGCAAATAATGTATAGATGTATTATAGCTGTCAGCGAGCTACATGAGCGCTTTATTCTTAAATATGGATCCTCTTTTTCATATTATTTTTCTGACTTGATGTATTCATGGATTCCTGATCTTCTGAGGCACTGATGCATGGATTGTCAAAAGCCTGGATTAAATACAAACTCCTCTTGTTGAAAATCAGATTGTTTTTTGTTGTTTTGTTGCATGGAAAATGTGCTTTCATGTTATTCACACCCATTACTTATTTAAAAATGTATTCACATACTTCTGTACAGTTATTGAAATTCAGGATCTGGATGCTTTGTTGGCTTTTAACACTAATAAAACCTGTTCCCATAAACAAATATAATAAATTGTTTTCATTTATAGTAGTAGATATGCACATTATTCCACTGATATGTTCAATTCTTGTATTTCTTCCTATAGGACTGCCTATTCCACACACAGAAAGAAGCATCTTAATTCCCTTTTATAAAATGAAATGCTATAAAAAAAGACCATGTACAAGAAGACTAAATGACAAAAGGGAGCAGAAAATTGGCTGCGACTCACACCTGCTTGGAATGATTAAGCTGCAGTGATTCTTTTTTCTCCTTCCAACAAATGAGTGCAGTAGTCGACAAAAGGTGTTGATTCAGAGGGCAAATTAAGCCTTGAACAGGCAAGATAATGTGCCTGTGATCAATTAACACAGACACAAGGTGTACCGGTTTCACTTTGAAACTTTCAGGGCCGGCCAACGGGCCCCTTTGTGCCTTTCAGCTGAGCAGCACTAATCATTTCCGTGGCTTACTTCTAAAGGCAGCCCTGGACTCAGAGTATGGATTTAGCCCGGGGACTCTCCGCAGGCAATGAACTGACTAGTCAAACATGTTCACAGCAGCACTAATCTTTCTCTAGGACACTGACTTGGCATGAAAGACGATATATCTATTTTTTTCACATTACCTTTGGTGTTTTGGTCCCCTTATTTATTTAATTGGTGCAAAAAATAAAGAGTGGTCTTTCCCAATTCAGATGGGGGATGGACCCAGTCAAGACCAGAAATGTGTGTGAAGTCCTGGATACAACCTGTGTTTTATTCTACTTTGTATAGCCTGGTGTAAATAGGTAGAAAGGTGGGTGTGAAGCAAAGTTCACACTCAGTTTGATCTTTTTCCAGCCCCCCCATCCCCCTCCTCCTTTTTTTTCTTTTTGTGCTGTGTGTGTGTGTGTGTGTGTGTGTGTGTGTGTGTGTGTGTGTGCGTGTGCGTGTCTGTGCGCGTGTGTTTGTGTGTGCGTGTCTGTGTGTGCGTGTGTGTCTGTGTGTGTGAAGGGCATCCAATAACTTTCCAAAAGACATGGCAGTAAGTCAGCTAGCCACAAAGCTTGTCTACAGGTTTTAGGCAGCATTTTTCTCATCAAAGGAATCATAGAAAAAAACGGGCCCATTAATTTTTTCAACCCCTGCATGTGATAAATATGTGTTGATTACATATTACATGCATGTTTTGAGTAGAATAAGAGTATGAGGTTTCAGCTGATCTCTGGTTGACGTGCATTAGTGTATGATCTCCACAGGGTCACGCATTAAACAAGATATTGCATTGAGTGGAAGCTTTACATACAGTAGGTACTGTCAGCTTACTGTCACTGTGTTTCTTCGTGCACAGAGTGTGTAAGCATTAATCTTGTTTGAGACAGAATACACCAGCATAACAGCCGGGCTTTGGTGGGAGGCAGATGATGATATATCTATGGCAGTGTGAAGCTGCAGTTGTATGATGTACCTTATAAAAGCTGGCTCCATAGTGAGGGAGAGCCTTAATCCCCCCTCCTCTGAACCAGCCTCTCCATCTCTGAGAGGAGCTGATTTTGCTCCGCTTTGAATCCAACCTCTCTCTCTCTCTCACTCTCCCTCTGGTTTGTCTTGAGGAGAGAGGTAGAGGGAGCGAGAGAGATATCTGCGGCTACTATTTTCTTTTAGATTAACTGACTGATGGCTCTCTTCAAAGCACATCATCCACACCTTATGGATCGTGGCAGATACAAATCACACAAAGGTGTTAGGGCAAAAAGATAGTTCTCATAAAACACTGATGTCTGACAGTGTGTCGGGGTGCGGCCTTTTCCAGCATTAAGAGCTTTATAAAGTGAGGGTTTGTAATTTATTTGTACAATTTGACAATGTTGGATTTAAAACCACAAAAATAACTTGTGTGTGAGTCTGGTGTGAGAAAAGAGAGGAAATTCAATCCACTATGTAACCATAACAGTAAGACCAGCATAAGCATTTCAGTGCATGACACATGTTCCTACAGTGTGGAGAGTGGTGTTACTTTTGGCTTTAACAGCCTTTTCTTGAGCAGAAAGTAAACAAGCACTTGCTTCTCCTGCGAATTCTTGTGTTAACTGCAAGCTAATGATATTATATGGAACCTATGGCCTTGGTAAAACGTATTACATATCTGGGCTTGAATGTATCATGCCATGGATTATGGTCCGGCCTCTAGAGAACCACAAACCACATTAGCTTGAATTACCAAATTTGAACTTTATGCGCAACCAGCCCACACCCACGTCGCAGGGTTTTAGCATTTTATATGTCATAATCCCTTATTCCCCACCATCATAACCCTCCTCCCCTAGCCCCTCCTGCACTGAATGACTATTAGGTTATTGAGAAATTCACCACAGATGTCATCCTTAAGATGGATGTCTCCATTCTGATGTGTGAGGAAAGGAATCCGAGAGGAGCCTGAAAGATGATATTCAGGAAAAAAGAGGGGAATGGTCAGCTGTAAAAACACAGGCAACGCCAGATAAGGCGCTTGTGCTCTGTCCATTTTATGCAGAAACAGATCCTTAACCTGGAGGAGTTAAAGGGGACCCAGAAACAACTTAAGGTGCTAATTATCTGCTACTTACTGCTGCACAAACACAGAGAGGAACAGAGAAACCAATTTTATCAAAACAACATGTGGAAACATGTACAGTATGTGTAGATGTATACTGAAACACAAAACTGTTTTTTCTTTTTTTCCACAAGATTGTTTCATTTGAAATGTCTTGTTTAAAGCTGCAGTGTGAAACATTTTTCTGGGTTAACTCTGTTGCCCCCTACAGACAAAATAGTGCCTCCTTCTTCTTTGATGATCTTGTCCAAAATGTTAAAGCAGTATTTTTGAGTTATCATCCTGCTTTCTTTTAGCAGCCAGGTGCATCACTCACAGTAAGTATTTAGCAGACAAATCAAGAAGTTCTTATTTCTCCAGTGTGATATGTACCTACTCCTTCATAGCAAATACACTAACCAAAAGTAGAAATTCAGGAATGGTCAATCTTGTTATGAAACCTTGAAAGATCTCACATAGACATATGGACCCGTTACTTTCTTTTTTTTCTCCTGCTGCTCAAAGATGTTTTTTCTGACGAGATAACCACCTTGGATGGCATCAGCCTTGCATCAAGCACCACTGTTAGGAACCTGGGAGTTCTCTTCTGTCAGGACCAGTCCTTCAATTCTCTGATTCAACAGATCTCCAGGATGGCGTATTTACATCTTCATAACACCAGAAAACACATCTTGTCTCAAAGTGATGTAGAGAAACTAGTCCATGCTTTGGTTTACTCCAGGTGAGATTACTGCAACTCTCTCTGTCCTAACAAGGCTTTTAGGACTCTTTAGCTGGTTCAGAACTCTGTAGCTTGAGCTCTGACTGGGACCAGGGAGAGAAAGCACATCTCTTCATTGTTATCGTTTCTTCACTGGTCCCCTTTGAAATCTAGAATATAATTTAAAATTCTTCTCCTGACTTACAAAGCTCTTAATGGCGTCATGCCATCTTATCTTTAAGAGCTCATAGTGTGGTTTTATCTGTCTAGATCACTGAGTTCTCAGAGCACAGGCCTTCTCATCACACCTATGGTCTCTAAAAGTAGTATGGGAGGTCGAGCCTTTTCTTACCAGGCTCCTCATCCATGAAATCATTTAACGGTTGAGGTCTGGGAGGCAGACACCCTCACTCTAATTTTAGTAGTCGACTTCAAACACTCCTTTTTAATATAGCGTATAGTCAGAGCTAGATCAGGTCTGAAGCAGCTCTGTTGTCCTGCTATATGCCTTAGACTGTAGGGGGGGGGCTGTCACAGAAAGCTCCTGTTTCTCTTGTTCTCTCGTTCTCTCACTTTCTAACCCCAACACAGTTGAGGCAGATGACTGTCTAACATAAGTCTGGCTCTGACTGAGGTTTCTGCCAGTTAAAGGACACATTTCCCTTGCCATTGTAGTTTGATAAATGCTGCAAAGTGCTGTGCTCATGGTGGATTAAGATGAGTTAATACTTCTTATCCTGTCTTGATATTGGCTGTCTGGAAAATACAACTTTTCATCAAAAGTGAACAGGTCTAGACCTGTTAATGATTGATGGTTTTGTAGTCTCGAAAAAGTAAGTGTGGTTACCCTGTACTTACCCTGTACTGCTCACTGCCATTGGTGTTGACAAAGTTGAAATCAGTCCTGCCTCTTCTTGATTGTGATTGGCCAGTGATCAAAAAGTGACATTGATGAGCCAAGTAAGGCACTGAAAGTTGAATTATTTTCAACTGAGAAAGTGCAATGACAAAAAGGAATTTTTTGCTACCTCAAGACACTTATGACTTTTCTGGTTAGAAATCTGCCAATGCAAAAAAGAGAAACACATACACACACACACACACACACACACACACACACACACACACACACATTGATACATGAAGGTATACATCAATGATATAAAGTTCCATACAAATATCCTTAACTGGGGACTGTGACAAAGGCACAAACACTTCAATCTTTTTTGTTTTATGTCTTTCTTACTGTCATCTTTGACATTTTTCATCAATACCAGCCTAGTATTTTTAAATGTAACTGATGTGACCAAATGAATGAGAGTTTTTGAGTTTGAATAGAGTAAAGAAATGTAAAGTAATTTGTATTTCATATGCCAACTGTACAAGGTGTTAAAGATTATACTTGTAAATCATTTTGTAAGTCTCTCTTCATGCATGTATGCATGTTTGTACATGCAGTGTAAAGTTTTCACCACATACTGAACATACAATTTGTGTGTGTGTGTGTGCGTGTGTGCGTGTGTATGTGTGTATGTGTGCAGTGTGTGTCAGTGTGTGTATGCTCCTGCACGGTATCCATCAGATGGAAGAGGAGGTCAGTCCCTTTGGGCTGTTTAACAGACATCAGTTGTGCTTTCTTCGTCAGGAAATGGATGCAACCGATTACTATCCGAGGATTCATAAATTCTTTATGGGCAAGTTGAAGTTATGGAGGCTGATGAATTCGGTCTGTGAGACGGTTTCATGCCAAACACCCCCTCCCCTTACCCCGCCATCACCCACAAAGGGTAGAGATAAAGAGATGAAGAGAAGAGCTGGCCTCTTTCTTTCTTTGTCTCTTTTTATTTTTTCTCCAAGGCATATTTTTCTTTCTTTCTTTCTTTCTTTTTCTTTCTTTCTTTCATACAGTTTAGGCAGTCCATTTAGCAGGACTCCTCAAAGCAGACTTGCTCTTATCCTTTCTGAGAGCGCTGATAGAATTTTCTGACGGTATGTACACACTGTAAAATTAACCTTGTTCGTCTAATGTTACAAACCCATCCGTCCCCAAATGGACTTCAAATATAGATAGTAGCCTCTCTGTCCCTGAGGGCCATTATCATTCTTTTGGCTAGTTCGCTCTGCGTTTACATTGCGGCTTATCTTCAAATTTGTGAACTTTTACCAAACGCAGTATGTCTTGACAGTTGACGTCCAACATCCTTTTCCACATCAATCATTGTTTTAGTTTCTGCTTTCAAAGCTGTCCGAGGCCTTGATGTTTTTTTCTTTTTTCTTCTCCTGAATGGATATCCAGAGGCGGCCTGTTGTGCTGTCCTCTTTTTCGCCCCTCCTGTTTTCCAAACACTTTTTCCTTGGGTTGTCTTGTGTGGGGTGCTCACTAACTAAGCCAATCTGGCTACACCCAAGTATGCAGAGGAGTTATCCACCGGTTGGGGCTGTTTATATAAATGAGGACAGTGTGACACCCCAGGGTGTTTCACAGTGGGTACTATTCCTTCTAAAAAAAAATAAGAAGAAAAAAAACTGAATCTGTCTGTGTCGCCTGCTCCTCAAAGTCCCTCGCCTTGTAAATAGATTTCAATGGATACGCTTTCCATCTTACCCTCACGCTTGGCGTACAAATAATTCCCCCCACCACAAGACTGACTCCCCACTTCAGTGCAAGTATACGGAGCACATTGGCAAAAGCATACACAAACGTACAGAATCAAACACTGGCCACCTACTGGAATATGATCAAAACAAGTGTGGGAACAGAAAGTTGGTGCGAAAACCGGCTGCCTTAAACATTCAAAGAAAGATGTATGGATTTCAGTATCGCTTGATTGGACGGCCTTTAACCAGGAGTGTAGGAAGTGTTGTCTTTGATGTGTGCTTCCCCGCTGGGCAAAAGGTTTGAGCACATAAACAATCTGACTGGATCATTTGTAGGGTATCACTTATATGTTTGCTTATACTTGTTTGGACACAATAACAACACCCACGCATGAGGAGAATCTCAGTTTGTTGAGTCAAGTGGGTCGCAGCAGAATGAAAAATCAATTTGATGGCATTAAATTAGTTAAGCATAGCTATATTTTATGGGAATGCTGCTGAAATAGACTTTCTAGTCTTCACTTTGTCTTTTTCACACTTTTCTAAATAACTTTAGTACGTAGAAACAATATAAGGAAATGCATTTTTGGTGCAAATTTCTTTGACAAAAGGATGGCTTTTTGTGTTATTCTCAAAGCCCAAATCTTCCTCTGTCAATGTACTCCAACTGGGTCCTATCAAATAAATAATACTTGTTTTGATGGCAGATTAAAAAGGGCATGTGGAAACCAAGATTTCTTATGAAAGAAAAAAGGTGTTGATATAACACTCTACACAGAGGAACCTCTTTACACCCGCTGCTCTAATGCCGAGCAAGAGAGAGGAACAACCCCGCTTGATCTGGCCATGTGTGATGACTCTTGGAGGTCAGACAGGTTAAATGGTATTTGATTAAAATCAGTAGATGGCCAACTCTCCCTCTGTCTCGCTCTCCTTCTCTCTTTGGCGCATGCACACACACACACACACACACACACACACACACACACACACATGTTCACTCACAGATACACGAACAGACCTTCTGAGCTTGGCCTGTTGGGAATAAGGAGAAGAAAATAGCCTCCATTCTGCTCACCTCGTCTCTCTCTCGGGTTGTTGTAGTTATGGGAGAGAAGTGGGCTTCTGGAGGGGGGGTGTTGGGATTGGGGGATGCTGAAGTCGACCTGTATGTTTGGCTGGCAAAAAAAGGCTTGCCACTGTTTATCAAGCCACGGCAAATCCAATTAGCCTGTGGCCTGCCTTCCAACCCTATTAACCTGCTCAGCTGTGAGAGCACTCAACAGCTCCTGCCAATATCTCATTTCTCCCGGCCGCTGATAAGATCGGCAGAAGATATTCAGTGGGGTTCACTCCGGCTCCATCGCAGATGCTACAGCTGCCGCCAAGGCTTTAAACTACCGCATCCTTCCTGATCTCGCCACTTCTCTCCCTCTGTTTCTCTTTTTCCTTCTTTTATCTCAGTCTCTTTTCTCTCATTCGTGTTCTCTTTTTCACCCCAATTCTCTACCATCCACCTGTCACCTCCCGCCCTCCTTCCATTCCTCTATCACTCTTTCACTTTTCCTCTGCCTCCTCCGTCATGTAGCTACACCGAGACAACAAAAACAACCAGAACAGTAACTTCCAGGCCTATGGCTTGTTTCCTGCCAGACAGCGATCAGGGCGCAGGCCCCACTGTCTGACAGGAGGGGAAACTGATTTTCCTTATCATGGCCTGCCCACAAAGGGCCAGGCCAGGCCCGCGTGATTAGCATTCCTTGGTGGAGATGTGTCAGCCCTATTTCTATCACAGAGACAGATTGAGGCTTTCACTCAGACTGGCGACTGAGTGACACATGGCCCTGACCGGGGGGACAACATTGTTATTTGAGTTAAGAAATCAATTTGTATCAAATGTACACTGTAATTTATTTGTTGCCTTTGAAGGGAACCTGGCTAAGATAAATGGGAATGGACTTTTTTTTCTCCCTCTCCCTTACCTTGAGCCTGAGCCGATAAAGTTCTTGTGAAGCCCGTGATAGTTCCCCGCGTCAGAGTAAAAAGTGACAAACATGTTTAAAGTTGTGCAGTGATCTTTAAATCTCAAAAAGAACACCTTGTCGGACATGATAGAACATTTTTACCTCTTCCCTCCCGTCTGTCAGACAGCTCTGCTGACATACGGCTTTAGTATTTTTGCTGACATTTCGCTTTATCACATACATCTCGCGGCGAATGGAGAAGCGATATTTGTCCCTTTTTAATACTTTTTTTTTTTCACTCGATTCACAGTGAGCATCCAAGCTCACAGATCAAGATGGTCTTTTGGGATTAGGAGGATTAATCTCTTTTTTCATGTTGTATTTTAAAGCCTGGGAAACAATATTCATATTCTGTGACGTGCATCTTCTACAAGAGAGAAGGCTCCAAAGCCTTGCTGATAAAAACAAGTTTATGCTTTTTTTTTTTTTTTTCCATTTTTGAAGTTTTAAAGATTGTTGACAGAAAAGACGCCTAAACTGATACTCCATAATTAATTATTAATATTAGAAAAGTCTCTGTTTTCAAATTTGTAACAAATTATCTCCAAAAATGATGATATGTGTTGATATTATTCTTGAAGCTAGACAGTTAATTAATCATTTGGACTCTACTACAAAGACAATTAAACAAGACAAACTCCAAAAATCTTCCAATGCTTGTACTTACAGCATCTACTGCAGCACAACAAAAACAGATCTGTCATTTCAGATCTAGCTGTAGCCCACTCTGTATCCGAGCAGTTGCACAAATATGGGGAGGAAATCTGGTTTTACTTAGTCTGCTGCTGCCTCCCTGCTGGCTAAATCTGAGGAACAAATGTCTCCTGCATCATCGTGCCATGAGGACTTAACACTCAATTCATTGGGGACCACTTGGAATGGAAAACCTCTCAGCACTTCACAATTATTTTACAGATCGGTGCACGTTAACTCTTGCAGGTAATTGCAGGAAACCCGGGGCTGTGAGTAAAAACCAATGAAGGACATGAGTGTGCAATTTTTGCAGTGTTGTTTGCATCTTCAAATTTAAATACAAATGTATTCAGTCTTTTTACGACAGAAATGTTTTGCTGGAGTATTCAAGGTAAATACTAGTGTAAATAAAATAGACATTATTCATGTTCGTGCAGATGTAGTCAGTCAGTAAGCCACATTTACATAAGTTTCCAGTTGTATTCTAATAGTTTAGTTTGGAAATATTTATCCAATAACATTCAAATGAGAAAGAAAAAAAAAACAAACAAGCAAGAAAGCAAAACACCACATCGCTGAACTTTTTTCTTCACTCTTTTTTTTTTGCCTACAGACCAAAAAAGCCATTCATGCAATCCATTTTAGAGGAATAAACTCAATGTCCTTTCTACTTCTGAGGATGTGAATTATGAAGAATAGCAGACTATCCCATTAACATCAAGAGGCAGTTTAGCATTTCTCAGAGACTGGAGTAAGAGGAAAAAAGCAGGTGGCTATCTCTACACATCAAACATATATTAAGCCTCCAGGTTGACCCGGCATTGCTTCTTAGTTTTGCTTTTTTTCAGACGGCCGCAAAAGCTGAGCCTGTCCTGAATTTCAGTACAAAATTTAGATATGCAAATGTCCTCAAAGGATGGACGATTGAAAAAGGATGCCATATTGCCTCAAAGCCATACTCTAAAGCTAAACAAGATTAGGAAAATTGAATCATTTCAAAAGCTGTGGGCAGAATGTAAACTGGTTAGCATTCTAATCCTGTGGGCCAGGTGACCAGCTCAGCGTGTGTACAAACATACTGTATGAAGAACAAATGAGACGAGAGGCTGAAACTGTATGCCGGCTCATTTGAATGAAATAAAAACCTGAGCGTTTCCCTACCTGAGAAATACATTTATTTACCAGCTTTGTATCAGACAGACTCTGAAGGCTTCTGGCCACAAATATTATTATAATTCTGGCCTAATTTCCATCCTGGCACTCTACTGCCATATGTTTGCCTGGGGAGGCTTTTGTTTGCTCTCCTGCATCTTCAAACAAGTGAACACAGTGTCTCTTTTGTTCTTTCTTTTTCAACACAGGAATTGCGGGAAATAATTCTGCTTTCTTTTCCTACGGTAACAATATTTTCTCGTCATTGTTTTAGTTCAAACTGTGAGGTTTTGGATCTAGACGCATTTTTTCAGATCCTCTCTTGTGGTTTTGAAAAACTATTTTGGTGAGATTTAGTTACTTCTTAATCCAAAAACAGGTGAAATTTATAGCTAAAGTAAATGTGACAAAAACAATCCTATTCAATGGTCCAAATAGTTTTGGACCCAGTTGGATTTTACACCATAGATCCAAGCTAATGCTAAGCTACTCCCTCAGCACAATGTTGACTTCCCTCAGGATGACTTTTGCAGAGGTCTTTCAAACATGAACTGCCCTCTTGACCCTTAAGAACTGATAAGTAAACAAGGCCACTCTAATAAAGTATCACATTACAAATGTTTGTTTTCTCAGAAGTCAGGAGATTAGCTTAGCAGTGGCTAAACTGTATAGCCACCAGTTTGGAAATCATGTTAGCATACAGACAGCATTTTGTGGGCACTTTGATGGTCTTGGATGTATACAGTGTTATCGGTTGGACTCTGGCTGACCTTTATGCTACGTTCTCAAGCTTCCACTCTATATTTGTCGTATCAACAGCACAGCATTCTCTTTCCACGCTGCTCTCAAATGACATTGTGGGAAACAAATCTCGGGTCAACGAAGGAGTTAAGGTATATTTTGGACACAGAGGCACAGACTGACACACAGGGGTGTCCATTTTTTTCTTGATCTGTTTTGATAGAATTCACAGGCAAGGCAAGAGTCAGAGTTTTAGTTCTCTTATGGTCTGTGTTGTAAAAAAGAGCCCCCAAACATGGTTCCCCCTTTTCTCTGCACTCTAAAGCCTCTGCAAAGACTCTTTGGAGGCATGGAAGTTGGATAACTGAGTTTGTCTGTGTTAGACATTGATGGGAGGAGTCAGAGCAAAGATTTACCCTGCTCAGTGATTTATGTTAACTAAGATCAAACAGACACTGAACAACACAATGGAATTAACTCCAACTAGCAGGGTTATGGTAGCTGATAGTATGGGTTGATTTAATACCATGTAAACACAAGTCTATGCTTTATTGTTCAAGACAACACAAACACTAATTTTGCTTCCCAAAAATTTTGACAAAATGTTCTGGTGATCCAACAGTTTTTACAACCCATGTTCATACAAACAGCTGCTGGTGGAACAATACAATACTTTTTAGAGAAATAAGCACATCCTGTTTATAGCTGAGCCAGAAGTTAGCAGTAAATCTCATATCAGGGAACACAAGTTACCTCACATATAAAATGTAACTCATAGTAAGTGCATTAGATATTTCCCTCTTTTTACACAGGGTTGTAAATAGCTGGAGAGCACCATTTTGAAAACTTTTTGTTTTTGTTTTTGCATCTTTGAAGCTATCACATTTGTGTTCCCGTATAATCTATTCAGGTCTTCAAATGAGTCTGAAGTCAAACCAAACTAGAAAAATAGTCCTGACCTTGACAATGACTTGTTATGCTACAGATAGTTTTATGAACAGGAGTCAAGAAAGAAATAATGAAAATCAAAAGACTGAAGCAGACAGCAGAAATACTACTGTGCTAATTGGAAAGCAGCAGAGCTGCGAAGTTACCCGGTGGTGAGAGGGTGAAGTGTGAGCCCTGTTCAGTTCATGAGGACCGAGAGAGCTGGTGATGTTATGAGTGGGAAAAATGGCATTTTTGGTCCTTTTTTTGAATCACAGGATACCAGTAGCACATATACCACCACATTTTCATCAATTTCTAGAGGACCAGACCAGTAAAGCCAAATAGAAGTGCATCTTCAAAGTGAGTGTCAGCTCTTACTGTTTTTCATCACAATGATGGAGCCAATGGCCCATACAATAAGTCTGCAGACATCACTGTATCTGTAAGGTGATGTTCAGCATTTGCTGCTTCAAATGTTGTCATCCTGAGATCCAGAATATTGTTTACAATGTGTTAATTAACTTGGCACAAGTCAAATTGACTAGATCTGAATGAGCGCACACTTATGCAGACATTATAGTTTGGGTTGGAATTCTTTTATATGAGCTCTGCCCTCTTTTGCAGCAGCTAATAATCTACTTCTCAAATGTACGGATCTCTGGTTGGTTTCTCATTAAAAAAATTAAAAAAAAACTGAACTGACTGATCTCTACATGTGATACATAAGCACTTTATTTTACTCTACTTAAAGAAAAAAATGAAATAAAATAATAAACATTCCCATTAAAGTAGCTGATGCAGTGAACACACTAACAATACAAACAATGATCTTCATATAACCAACCAAGTAGTTTTGGCACTTAAAGTAATCAAACTGCAACTGTTTGTACTAACTGTTTACCTTGCACTTACCTGTCCTACAGAGCTGCACATCTTCCCCTTGGCATAAAGTTTGTAATTTGGGGAGTCATTAAAAGTTTTAAAAATAATTTTCCTTTCATTTAGGAATAAGGATTTGCTGAAATAAAAACCCAAGAACTGTTTTCAAATCAGTCTTTTAAAATATACCAGTTTCAATTCAAGGCCTTACTTTCAATCAGTGCTTTGACTCTTTCCAGCACAATAAAAGTCAGAGAATGTTGCATAAAATGAGCTTCACTTCTCTCTCCTGTTTTTCTTTTTTAATAACTGAACAGTATTTAAGTAATCTTCCTATCAGCACCAATCTGTCTAATAACTGTAAGCCTTTATTTCCCTTATGATACAACAGTCTCCTGTTTGCAGAAGGATCTAGCCACAGTTGTTAGGGTATTAAATTGTGAGCTGCTTGAGATTTCTGACGAGTGTTTTTCCAACAATCATCTCTTCACTGAAAACAGAAGGTTCATACTTTCTTTTCACACAATCAAGAAAAAAAGAATGATTAATACATTTTGACAAACAGAGCAGAACGTCCTTTCTTACAGTGTTTCATTAGCTTTATGGACACATGATGGAAGCATTTATTTTTGTAAATAATAGGAATCAAAATCATTTTGTTCTCTCACAACATTCTTTCAGATTCTGAACAGTTTTAAACATTTTGTGCTTTGAATTGCTGGCATTGCAAATGGGATAATAATACACACATTTTATACATCAATATTTTTTGATGTGAGTGTCACTTATTCATGAATCAACTGCTCAGTTTGGTCATAAACGCCACTGTCTTAAAGCTCAATATCTTAAAATTTGCAGAGACCAGTCTACATTAAATGCCAGGTTCCTGCAAGACAATGACAATATTCTAACAACAGAATGCAGCTATCTTAGATCAAGGAGAGAGAGGGGAGATGCAAATCCGTCCTTCATTTTGGAGAGCTACCCAAATTTGAAAGTAAAAGAGTGCTTTTATGCCATTGTGAGACAAACTCTTGAACACAGGTCCAAACATGTGTTCCCAATCTGTGACTCAAGTAAATGACACCAACCTGTCACACAACTGCTGCCTCTGTGGACAAATTTGACTACGGTTTGTCAGTTCTTTCAAAGTAAACTGTGAAGATAGAGCACCTTGTGAATAGATTATTAAACAAGGTGCACGAGCTGAATCTCTTCCTCACACTCAAGCAGGCTGTAGGTAAATGGACCCTAGAAAAGCCAGTATGGCGTGCTGTCCCTCTTTGCCTTTTGACATTTGGCATTTGGTGATTTATTGTTTCCTGGGTCGTGCTCTTAGAATCTGGACGTGTTAAAGTTTAAAACGAGACACCCAAGTACACGTCATTTGCACTACAGATGTCCAACCAAGTATAACTATGCAGCTTCTTCTGCTGCAGTGAAACTTGAGTGAAACATAAACGTTTTAATATGAGCACCTAAAAATAAGCTGTAGCTACATAACAACACAGAAATATGACCCCTCCTGCCCTCCGTACTCGACAAACTGTGCATCCAGCCTCCAACCTGTTTCTACTCCCCTGTTAATGCTGTTGTACTGTTTCAAACACCGAGAGCTTAAAACCATAACTTGGTGGTGCTTCAGAGAGATTTACTTTGGGCTTTGACAAGAGAGGCTCAAATGCCATGCTGCTCAGTATTAATCCCAAAAACAGATTTACTACTTGTAAGATATTTGGAAAGTATTCTGGGAAGTGAAAGAGGGAGATGTTAATGGCACAGGGGCAGAGAGTGTCACAGGCTCATTGCCTGAGAGCACAGAGTGAAAGTTGGGTCACAGCAGTGCAGTATATTAACCCAAGAGCCAAGAATGTGTGCGATAAATCTCGCTCAACCCGGTGCTAAGTGTCACATTGTGTTTATGGTGTACAGATTGCAGACTGCTTGTTTTCTCCAGGCTTGAGCCAGGATAGACCGGCTGACTGCCTGACTCCACATGCAGGGTTGACTGCAGCATTGTTGGGTTGACTTTGCTTTGACTACCCATGCTGGTTGAATGGCTCCCTAACTGATTGACTTCCTCGCAGCCTGATCAGCCGGTTTATTCGCCAGTTGGCTTACTGCCTTAGTGCCTGGCTGCTTGAGTGATCGGTTGGCTGGCTGGCTGTCTGACTGAGGCTGTGTGATATACGATGTGGTTCAGCGTGGTTGCGATTAACGGATTGGCTGAACAGTTGCATCCATTAATAACTCCACCCTATGGGGCTGGAGCAGTCCCTGAACACATGCTGCTCATGCACTAACATCACAGCTTTTTGGGGGAAATTAATAAAGATTTGTTGATTGTGATTTTGAAATGTGTTTACTCTTGCATTTGAGAGTACATATCAATTTTGAGTGCTGTTTGTGGTGAAAAATACATCAGAGGTGTCATCATCGCTACGCCTGGCTGTCAAAGAGAGGGAGATGCAGCATTTCCCTGTGCTGCATATAGATCTCTTTTGAATCTCACCCACTCATTGCTTCAGGGTTTGAAGAATTTAAGTTAATATACCGGCTCATAAGGCGAGATTAAAGATGCCGTGTAATTTGATTAACTGAATGGGAATGAGCAAGGCCACAGATGGGAAAATAAGCTTTTGCAGGGCCTCATTAAAGGGAACAATCCTGTAAAAACCTCCTGGGTAGAATTCTGCTGTGAGGGAGCTTTATGAATGAAAAAAAGAACATTTTCATGGAGTTTCAGCATGCTGTTCAAAAGTGGATGGAAAAGGAACATTTTGTAATAATTTGCATGCTGGATGAGAAAAATATCTCCAGCCGCGGTGGCCGCTCTGCAGGGAAACATCCTGTACCTGATCCCCCTGTATTATTTTAGTAACAAAACTGGCTTAGCTTCATTGTTCAAACATGATCAATTTGTTTCTTCATTCTTAGCCTCCCAAAAACAAAACAAATACATGGTGATAATCCGAAAGAGGGACTAATTCCATGGTAAGCACTTGGGCTATTTTATTTATATGTTCAGTCCATATTGTTTGAGATTTCTTCTACACTTTACACCAAGAATATGAAGTTAGGGGCATATGTAGCCTCAATAGAACAGAATGTAGTTATGTGGCATTACATTACAGGGCTTTTTAAAAATATATATACACTGAAAATGAAACCATATGTTTGGGGAACCACAAGGGAATCTTGTTTCTCACAGTTGCAAATGAGTAAGTTTATGTCGCAGCTTGAAACCCCAGCAATGTTTGGTACTCGATCTAAAACATGCTGGTGTGATTTGTGTGTACATGCATGAGTTAAAACATGCATTTGAACACTGTTGTCTGCATTGGTAAAACATTTTTTTAATAGTCTGAGCTCATCATCTGAGAACTTAATGAAAAAAATGCCAAGTTTATCCAGCTTCTTTCACAGTCCTGGTGCCGTCTGACTCCGCTCCCTCATCGACATGTGCAGGGAGATTGAGATTAGGCGACTGCAGAATGAAAACCCAGGAAGCTCACCTGCTCGCCCTTGATATTACGCTGGAAATATAAAATCCATTCCCAGATTTAGACATCTCTCGCCACCGGAAAGAAGAAAAAAACGCTCTATTCTGTCTGGAGCCACAGCCTGTCTGCTGCGTCGCTCCTTTATGGCTCAAACTAGATGTCTTAGTTATTGGGATGAAGAAATCCCTGTCAGTGGACATTCAAGGGAGAATCCTCCCGCCTCCTTTTCTCACTCTCAGCAAGGTGAGGTTAATTTATATTTCTCAAACCTGTTCCCTTCTCCTTTAGAAATGGATTCAGTTGAAGTGTTGGTGCCGGATCATTATCGGCGTACTATCATTCCGCCGGGACAGCCCAGCAATCATCACAAATGGCCGTTTTTCAGTGGAATAAAACATATGAATTAAACTTCATAAGCTTATCTGGTCTTTGATATGTAGAAAGCCCAAGGTTTATTTCCACATTAATCCCCACACCCGTCTATTGCTGTGGCTCTTTGATGCATGAAGGTGGGTTTAGAAACTGGAATCTGCCAGGTATATATAACTGCATGTTTTACCCATCGCTTGAGCTTCAGGCCCCTCTTTTCTCCCTCTGTCTCTTCCTCACACACACCGGCATGCACACAGGTACACACAGACACACAGGTTTTCCCTAAGAATTTCATTACAAAAGGCAGCCATATGCATTGAAATACTGCCGGCGAGCAGGGGTCATGTAGCTCGATACTGAATTTCCCTTGCCTTTGTGCGATCTTAATTGTCTGTCATTTCTGTCTGCAGCCCCGTCTGCGCGCGGTCCAAATAAAACCTATGGAAACATGAAAGGTGGAGCACTGCCCTCACTTTCATCAAGGGATCGCTTACCGGGCCTTGCCGTGGCTACCCCGGGCTTGTGTTACGTACCTCATAAAAGTAGCTCTTGTTTCACCGATGCACTGCCCCATCTGGGTGCTGGACTAATCTGTCAAGCCGAGCTCCCAGGCAAATTCTTCTGCAGCGTAATAGACACTGTTACAAACTCTGCTGCCTTTTCCCCCTCCTCTCATCCCCCCTTCATTTTCCTTTTTTTTTTTTTTGCAAAGGGCTCCCCTGATGCTTTCTGATGCCGCTGACAGTTGGAGACGGTGCTGGGATGCCACGGTGAATTTCTATCGTGCTACTGCATCTGTCATTGTTTTCGGCGAGGTGTTGACCTCCACTCGTCCTCATCAGAATGTTGCCTCAGTTCTGCAACTCCAAGCAAAATAGATACCTACAACCTGGTTGATCGTAGAGGGTATTCACGCCTGCTGAAACCCCCTTCCCTATTTGGATAGTTGGAGCAAAAGTTTGACAGGCAGTTGGAAACCTCGGGGGAATTAGGTCACGCAGGGCTGGGAGGGAGACAGAGGGGCTCAGGGGAGTCGGGCTGTGTTTCTTTAGCTGAAGTTGTACACTGCCACCACAGGAAACACTCCCTCAAACTGTAACCTATCCAGTGTCCTTCATACTTCACCCCTGGTACCTTTTTCATCCTTTCTACCTTGATCTCATTGTCAGTCCCCACCTTTGTCGCCACTATTCAGAAAGTCTTTTTGGTGTAAATATGTATGGAAAACCCTCCATGAAAGACATTATCGCTGCATGAGAGAACATGAGTTTATAGTTCACCACGATTATTCAATGTATTGATCACCCACTTGCCACTTTGGCAGATGATATGCTGCTGTAAAGCTTCCTCATCCAGTGTTGGGGGCATCAAGGTAGATATGTGGCTGGAAACTCTGAAACTGTGTTTTTGATACCAGAGGGAGACAGTTGCTGTATTGAGTTTATTACTCCCAAAGCATCCTCCAATGATCACACCCTCTATAAGCCATATACAAGAAAGTCATGGTGTTTTAAGCAGATTTCCTTTTAAAGGGGAGGAGACAGGGATATTTTTCCTTCAAAGTGGTCTTATCACTCGGGCTGTCGACTCGCTGGAGAGCCTGACAGCTTCAGCCCGCTGAGGCAGCAAGTGGCCTCGCTGTGTCTTCTGCTGTTAACGATAGACAGGCAGGACAGCCGTGCTGCTTCACTATTCTTCTCCTCATAACACAGAGTGGCATGAACCTTTCTGTCTGCTTACTTATGGATATAATGCTCTTTTTGTGTGTGAAACCTGAAATTAAATCATGTTGATAATGACTTTGGGCTTGAAATAAACAACATTTATAAAACAAAGGCCAGATTTCTCAAGAAAAATGGTGGAATCTGCTTCACCACAGACAATAACTTTCTGAATAATCTGTTACATGATCAAAGAAATAAGTTTTCCTTTTTTAACATATATAAAATCACAGGGGTGTTTTATCAGTCCCCTTACCTTTGTAGAAAGTTTGCTAAATATTAGGGCAACTATTTTATATTAGGTTATATTTTTCACACAAGACGAGTGGAAAGTACCATCACAGATACTTTTGAACTTTGCGCTGGTAACAATCTGGATGGTCTTTTTGCGCTTTTGCCCAGAGGATACCATATCCATGATTTCCAAAAAGAAGTTTGAAATGTGGACTCATCAGACCACAGCACACTTTTCCACTTTACCGCAGTCCATTTCATATGAGCTCGGGCCCGGAGAAGGCAGCAGCGTTTCTAGATGCAGTTGATGTATGGCTTTGTCTTTGCATGGTAGAGTTTTAACTTGCACTTGTCCATGTAACAATGAACTGTGTCAACTGAATAGTTTTCTGAAGGGGCAACATGGCGGCAGAATCAGAGTTCCATGTCTAAAGTGCAAAAACACAAGAAAAATGTATTTGATTCATCACACAGAGGTTACAGTGATAACCAAATGATGACAGTTCTTTGTGGTTACACTTGACAGAGAAGAGGAATGGACAAAAAATAATGTTCTAAACCGCATAAAAGCTAAAAGGCAAAAAAGCCACACTGGTTCTCTTGTGAGGATCTTGTGCATCTCTGTCTTGTTCAACACGTCCGTGTGGAAAGCATAAGCCAGCCTTTAAGTGGACACTCAAGGAACTACCGTTGCTTCAATTCCTGCGTTGTCCTCAATTTTTGACACCAGGGGCCACTTTTGTAACAGTCATATATTTATAACACACCAAATAGAGAGACTCAAAATGAAAAGCAGTGCATTTACAATGTCATTACAGAGAAGATACTATCTCATTAGATCACAATACAAACTCAAACTCTGGTCTCCTGTTCCTTTAATTGTAACCTGGGTCCCAAGCTGCTTTCGTGTTAAAGTCTTGTTTTAGAGAGTCTGGGGATTGTATACAAGTATTAAGAGTTTCAAAGTTAAATCATCAATTGTATATACCCTTTCTTTTATTTTGTACTCCCTAACATGACTTTCCCAACACTTCTACTTTGAAAAGCTGCACGAGTTACCCACTTCATCATTATGCTAATTCAACTCTGTTATTTATGCGTAAGTGAATTCTTTTGTCTCAGTCAAGGGTCAATGTTCAGTTAAAGGCCTCAGCCATGTGTAGTAAAGTAAACTAAGCCTTGGCATTGTATACAGAGGGGCCAGTAAAATTCATTACACTTAACAACACACAGAGTCCAGAGTTAAGCTCTGCTCACATTCCAGGCCAGTTATTAGTCAGCATTATGGTTTATTTGTGCAGAGGTAAGATAAACCTCCAGACCTGAAACACTGACCGGTTTGTTTGAACAAAGGGAAGTGCTCTCTTATGACAAATAGTCCAATAACACAAGATAATGCATACATGGCCTCAAAGGCAGATAGTGCCACTGTCCAGTTTGGACTAGAAATATTAAGCCGGACCATTTTTTAAAAATTATTATTATTCTTTCTTGAAGCTGCTCTTTGATTTTCTTTTTCTTTTTTTGGCATCACTGAGACAAGACAAAACCTGAGCTCACAATATAGAAACTGATTTATTGTCTGTTTTGATCTTTTGGAAATGAGACCGTACTTCGACAGTTTATTGTATCACTTCAGCTCTCCATTAAACAGAATACATTAAAAGTACTCCAATCTGTCTACTTTTAATTTATCCAAGCGCTAACTTCTTAGATAAACTGTACGTGTTTTTGGCAGTGACTTGTTCCACGGAACAGTCCAAACTGTGTTTTTTTCCATTGAAAAACCACATGTTCCTTCAAAACACACATCGGCCAACTTTTTGGCTGTAGTTGAAACAACCCATCACAATTTCTCTTTTCACCCGCCATGTGAATACGGTTAACTAATCAGAGCGTGCTGCTGTAGTCACATAACGTTAGATTGTAACCTCTCTGGATCAAAATTGTCTCTATGGGAATTAAATCTCTACAAGTGTTTTTGCTCTTACACCCTGCCAGTGGTCATCTGGACTTTCAAACTGAGTGTGTTTGACACCCATGTGTTGTTGGCAATGTGATTTTCAGAGTTCAGAGCTTCAACTGCTGAGTGTGCCGCAGTGGTATTTTTGTATACAGTGTCATATTTTCATCTTCTTCTCTTTTCATTACAAGTGCATATATCAATACAAATTTATAACAGAATCTGGAAAAATTCAATCCAAGAAATGTGTGAATTCACTGAGTGACTTTTGTAAATACACAAGTTAAATGTAAGGTGTGACACACACATACACAAAGCCACATGGGTCGTCAAACAAACCAAGCCACCCGTGATTCTGCCTGTTTGCTCTGTGTGTCTAAATGTTTTTAATTAGCCAGAAGTTGTGGTGTTCCCTCTGTGACTGCTTACACCCGCCTGCCCATCACAGCCACTTCCTGATGTGTCCCAAGGATGAACTCTGAGAAAAACATGGACTGGAAAAAAAAAAAAAGCATCTTCTTCTTAACTAAAAGCAGCCTACAGTGCTGCGGCTTGTGGGCTGCCTGCTGCAGCACAGAACACTCCCATCACAATCATGTTCAATTGTCCCCTAATTGTCCTCCTCTCGCTCCCCAGAAGAAGTTGCTGACATGAGAAATTAGGCAATCAGGATGGCATTAGTGCACGAGCGGAGGACCTAGGCATGCTTCTACTATAATGTATAGGCCCCATTGGGGGTGCAAATAAGCAGGGAAATACTCGCATCTCCCTTTGAAGTGATGGCTGCTCCCAAATTAAACTCTTAGTCACACTGCTATCAAAGGGATACGGCTGTTAGCAGCGCCCTGCTCTGATCTGAGCGCACTTCTGGATCTTATTACAATGTGACTTCTGATTGATGCCCTTTAGGGTGGATCATTGTGAGTAAACATACATATTCCTGTCCCTTTTTAGGAGTCTGTCACAGGAGGGTTGTGAAATCAGGGGTTATTATTCATGAATTTATGCAGCTGCGATGCGGCAATGAAGGCATAGTTTGGTCGATATTCATGAAACAATACTTTGGAAAATAATTTATTTTTTAATTTTGATGCTAATATTGTCATTTAAGGGAGAAAAACAGTGTTTTCTTGTCCAACCACAACGTTATAATGTGAGGATTTGAAATGAAGTCACTGATGAGTGAAGTCTATGAATGCAGAATGAAAAATGTAGCCAAAACTGTCCCCAGACAATAAAAGACAGATTTATGATTAATCATTCAGTTCAAATTAGAAATAAGACATCCCGTAAAAAATAAATACATATATTCCGAGATAATAACACAAGTAGCCCAATAAACTGGGTCAGGTTATGTGCGAGGAGGAAAAAAAAAGAGCTCCAAAAAACCTCCTGGGGGATTCAATGAGATCAACCCTCAAAAAGATTGAATTAGTTTGGCCAAACAGAAGGAAGAAATGCTAGAAACTAATGGCAAATAACAAGCTTGTGACAATTCATCAGGCGACTTCACACAGGGGAGGGCTTCAGTGGAATGCCTAAGACGGGACCTTTCCCCCTGTGCTGTGTTATTCTAACAAACAATGTCAATGAGATGGCATCCTACCTCTCACCAATTTGCACGCTTGTCAGAGGAGTGAAAGCCAGTTTAAAGGTACATCCTTTATGTGCCGGAGAAAGGATTAGGGCCAGCCACACAAAGAGGCTTTGATTTTCTTGCAAATATGTATAAGAAGTTTGGCTGAGAAAAGTGAGTTTTCAAAGCTGCAACTTTCCAGAGTTTACTATTTATTTTCCTTTGTGTGAGTTTTTTGTGTCAATGTTTTCACAGAGGAAACTCAAGTGACAAAGTTTAGTTGTACTTTGTTCACAGAGTATTCAGATCCAAAAACTGATGTACACTTAATTATGATGGTAAATGCCATAACATATTTAACCATTTGAAAAAAATGCTTCTCACTCCTTTCTCTTCTTCTTCTTTTATTGTGACATGGTTGTGATTTAAAGCTGACCACCACTCGGCTCAGTCATCTACACGCTGATCCCACATGAACACAAGAAACGAGCTTGTGTGTGCGCCATATGCACTTAGCACAGAGGTTAGAGTGCAGCCCTCATTAGCATGTATAAACTCCCTGTGTCAAGAGGTCGCACGGACCCTAACACACAGATCTTGCTCCAAACATGGCTGACACAAAGTTGTATGCATGAAAACCACGGCTGTGCACAGCTAGCTAGCGGTTATATCTGTTCAAGTAGAGCTCAGCACTGAAAATGTAAAATTAAATCCACTCACTGCAAAAAAAAAAAAAAAAAACCTCTTCTTATGACAACTTGCAGATGCATGTGCACTTGCTTACAGCAGACTTACAGAAATCCTTCACTGCCCAACAGATGCTTCACAACTTTAAGTCACTTAATCGATTGATGGCTAGACAGGAGTTGTTTTTTTTTTTCCGACAACTCCAGTTAACATTTCAGGATTTACACCCACACACACATATACGCACTAAATAAATAAATAAATAACATGCTTCATGCTTAAAAAAGATCACCAGCGAGGCGATGTCCCTTCGGTGGCAGTCCAGCACAATGTGTTCCAGTTCACTTTCATCATGTTGTACCAGCTGAACATGGTGTAGCTTTCAGCCCTGCCCTGTGGGAAACCAGCCTGTCTTTTCTCTTGCTGTGTATGTGTGTGTGTGTGTGTGTGTGTGTGTGTGTGTGTGTGTGTGTGTATGATGCTGTCGAGCTGTGTTGTCCCCAGCTTTCAGCAGCACAAACTCCCTGTCCTCGGGCCTCCAGCGTGGATTGGCCACAGAGACTCAGTGTGGCATGCTCGGATGAATGCAGTCCTGATTCTCGACCAGAATGCCACCAATGCAACCCCTAAAGCATGTCTGTCGGACAGCGCTGGGCTGCCAGGAGGGGGGCAACTTTCTACATTTCTTGTTCTACTTCTCCCCTTCCTTCCTTTCTTTCTTGTCTTTTTTTGTCATTCTTCCTTTTTAGAGGCAAACAAAGCAAGTGTTGACCTGAAAGCAATGTGATGGGTCTTCAGCAGCCCCCTCACTTTCTTTCACTCAGAAACCCCCCTTCTGCTTTTTTTGTCTCTACTTCCTTCCTTTATTTCTACCCTCCCTCCTTTGCCTCTGTCTTCTTTTCTTTTTTAATTGTCTTCCCTTCCTTCTTTCCTCTTTTTTTCTTTTCTCATTTTTCCTTTATTTTCTGTCCTTCTCATTGATTATCTCTCACTTCCCTCCCTTACTTCTTAACATTCTCTTTCTTTTCTTTTGTCTTGTTCCTCTCACTTCCCTACTTTCCTTTTTGTTTCTTTCTTCTCTTTCCTTTTCACCTTTTTTTAAATTCTTATAATTTCTACCTTTTTATTTCTCGTTTTCTTATCTCTAATTTCTTCTCTTCACTCATCTCTTCTTTCTTTTCTTTTGAAAAAACAAGAACAAATCTTGTTTTACATACACAAATATATCAAGGATTATTTATTCCACTGAAAAATGTTACTTCATAAAGCCTGAATTATTAAATATGATTTGTAAATGAAATATATTCAAATCAAAGCCGAACATAGTGATAAGAGAAAAACAGTTAAACTTTTTTTTTTGCTTGTTCAGGAAAAGGAATTAAAGTCCTGACAGATGTGACAGCTCTCACATGGACCTTTACTTCATGGGAATCCTTCTCTTTCAGATCTCTGCTTATGAAAAGTTCCCCTAAATGCACGTTAATGGTTCACACTCTGCAACTTGAGTACATCCTGTAATCGCGATAATTGTCCTGTTTATACCAGGTGTTACAGAGTCACAGTGGTACCAGTGGGCTTTCGAAGTATTGTCAACCACTGAATTGTTTTTCTGTAACTGTTTGATTGCAGTGTACTGCACAGGGCTCTGGCTAATGAAATCAATCCACATTGAGGTTTCACACTTTTGTTTGTCTTTTATTTTTTCATTTCCATCTTCACCCCTGAGTTCATGTCGAAACAGCTGTCTGGCATTCAATATGCTCCTCGGTGACTTGTGTCAACAGGTTTACGAAAATAACAATGTTCTCATTGTTTGGATAGGCCACCGTTCCAGACGGTCCGAATCTTGACTTGTTGATGTTCTCAAATTCACAATGATATTAATTCTCTCCCCCAAGGTGACCCAATAACAAGTCCTCTTATTTTTGTAAATATTAGTGACAAATTCAAGCGCTAACTTGATCCTTCTTCTCAGAGCACGTTTTCGCCTGGCACAATAAATCAGCGCACTAAGTAATATAAATGAGAACAGAATAATACACAAGAGACTCTGTTCAGCATCACATGTTAGGGGTGTAATCTAATTAGATAGCTGTATTGTTCAGTCAGGCAGTCCTCTCTATGCCTGGTTGCTTTTAAAAGTTTTATAAAAATTCATTAAAGTCTGTGTTCAGTTCATGGTTAGTCTATTTTTTTTAATACCACTGTAGCCAGTGTGCATCTTGTGTTTTCTCTTTTAGTTCCTTAATTTTTCTACAGTGACTGTAAGCAGCTGCAAGTTCACCAATTAATACTTTAGGGTCAAATGCGAGAAATCCCACAGGAGACAAGTCCAAACAAACTCCAGGTTTCCATTTTCAAGCAACCTAAGAGAAGAGGATGTGAAAGTTTGAATCAAATATCTTCTTTCAAATGTCTGCTCTGTTTACATTTTGTTTCCTCTTGTATTCCTTTGGGGAAGCTTGGAAATAGTAATAATGTCAAGACATGCTATGTCTTAAATGGCTGAGACGAGGGGGAAGACCTGCCTCCTAGTCCATGTAAAACCAACACAGTGCTGCGGGTGTTTGCGTGAAAGGCCTAATCAATTGTGAAGCTGATACGTAGGTAAAATAAATGAGACTTCAAACACAGTAAAGTAGTCCTCAAGGGATGAAAACAAGGCACATAGGGAGACGCACTCTGTGTGACATACGCAATGTTTCATCTGTGAGAAACAGCAGAGAGCCGCGGCCTGTTTAACATACGCTCAGAAAGGTTGGATTTGTTTGGTGTCAAGTCGAGTAAATAATTAGCTGGTTCAGAGCAATGTGGCGCTCTTCAGAAACCTAACCTCGAGACCAACATAGCATGAAAACATAAACACTTATGGCAATGGCTGAGGGTCAAGAGAGCTGTCATTTCTCACATGGTCCACTAGACAGTTTTTATCACTTATCCATCAATGTAGCAAATTTAAGTTTTATTGCAAATCATAGAAACTCCTTTGCTTTGTCCATTTGTGTATTTACATGTTTTTTTTGACTTGGTCTTTTGTTTGACAAAAAAACAAAATATCTGGCTAACTTTATGATTAATGTGAATGACACATCTAAAATATTTGTGTTGGGGAAAAAAGCCACATGTGACTCAAAAAACTGGTCACCCAACAGTCTCTGTAATTGATGCCAAAATGTTCCAATCTGGCCTCATATCAAGCTGTACAAATGTTTGTCTCTGTTAAGCTTACTCAGGTTAGGGGTGAGAAATAATCACCTAAGCTCCAGGAAGACTGATATCACCATTTATGTATGTTGATTTCTTTATTTTTCAAATGTTATTCTTTTTCTCAGATGTCCTCCCAAAAAGGGGAATTAGAGTTCTGTTTGAAGGTTGTATGATGTTGTCACAGGTATAAATTCCAAGCTTACATTATCTTTCATGCTAAGTCTCATTCCCTCTCCTCTATTATTCTGAAATGTATGTGTGGGTATAGTTTGACTACGATGTTAGTTACACATTGCTAATAGGTTCGCAACAATAGCTATATATTCACATTTTCTCATTGTAAAGGAAGTTTAGAGATAATCAATTTTGTTTGTAAAATTAATATGGAATATAGTATTTATAAGTCAAACCAGAGTTTGTGAGTGTTCCTCAACCTGAGTGTGATATCTTTGTGATTATGGTTTGGAGTATCAGCTGTAACCTTTCACCTAAAGTATTTATGGCCAACAAAGTTACTCTGAGACACACTGCCATCTTCAGAAGTGTCGACTGTAACTAAAAATTATCTGCTGGTCATTATCTCGCACCACTGCTCAGGCAGTGTGTGCAGGAGTGACCTCAGGGAACCCTCCCTTTTCTGGAGAACTAATGTTTACAATCATTTAGGGGCGTCTGTTGAAGGCATACAGGAGACATTGGCGTATGTTTGTCTCCGTTTTGAGGATTGTGGTTAAGCTGAAGCTCATCTGGCAACCTTATGTGCTGCTCATCCACTCTAAAGCTCCTGACTTTCTCTCCTCTTTCCCTTCCTGTCCTCTCTTGCTCTCACAATTTCATATTTCCATTTTGTCTTTCTTTCTTTCCTGTTGTCCTATGTTGGATTGTTCAGTCCCCTTCTTCTTTTTCTTCTTCTTTTCTTCTTCTACCTTCCAATATTGCTTTTGTGTCTGCGTCTGATTTTCGCGTCCTTGTTGTGCATTCTCAACACGTCTTCTCTGTTTTTGTGAAGACACTTGTAGCATCAGCTGTATATTGTCAACCTTGTCATGTGCTGCTATGTGCTGACTTTTATAGCTCTTTCATGTGTGCATCATATGTAGAAATGGTTGGAATAGGATGTTGCATAAATCAGTTTGTCATACAAGTAAAATCTGCTGAGTCCAGAGGTTCACGAGTAGGTCTTTTCTCAGTTCACAGACTGTTACTTCCAGATGACCCCAAAGATCTGCTGCTGTTGTGTATCTAGAGAGGAATATTTTAGCAATTGTTAAATGTCTTCAAAAATGATATTTTCCAGTTTTTAAATTCAATTCCAGACTGACGTGAAAAGGTCTACTCTGGGCTGATGTCAAGGTCTGACTCAGCACTGGTTTCACATCAGATGAAACATGAGGGGTAATATTAAATATTTCATTTTAAATTGATTTATTTTCTTTTTGGAAAGAAGTGACCCAACTTGTGCTGAATGCTTGCTGGCGTCACTGTGTGCAGTAAGTAGAAAGTGCTGGTGGATGGTGATCTGAAATGAAGGCTGCAGACAGGCTACCAGAAATGATGTCAAATAAACAGAGCTGGTCCTTTGTAGTTTAAGAAATTTATAAAAAAAAAGTTTCCCTCAAAGTGTGCAACAAATGCAAACACATCGAAAGCAAAAGAAGAAGAGCACAAGAAAGTGTAGGAAAACCGGCAATACTTTGACGTTAAACTAGTGCACTTAAAAGCAAGAGCATGAGTGAGGTTCAGTCAGTGAGAAGGCATCTACATCTGTTTCAACTTTACATAATCTGGATTCAGTTCATATGAAGATGCTTTATTTGTGGTAAGTTAACATTTTTACAAAACTGTGATGAAAAAACTCAGGGTTTGGGTTACCCAACAGTTATATATCATGTTTGGCTGCAATGTTAGTTTGGGAATATGTGGTGACTTCACCTTATGTTCTCCAACTTCCATCAAAAAGCTCCATCAAAATTTTTCACTCTCTTATAAATCATAATTTTTCCTTTAAAAAAAAAAAAAAAAATCTTTGGGTGAAACTGCACAAAATGTATACATCATCACTATGAGCATGTGTAATAATAACAGCTTGCACCTACTGACCATGTATTTTCACTAAACAGCAACCACCGGCCTAAAAATGTGACGCCAACACAGAAGTGCTAAAAACGCCCGCCATTCAAGAATCTGTTTTAGGCTGCTTATAGATACATCCTGTACACACACACCAAGCCAAAACAAGCCAATAATTTTCCAAGAAATAAACATATTTACGGTCCAGTTCAAAAATGGTTTGTGTGTAAACAGCTCATTTCTCCATTGAACAGGTTTGAATTTCATCATACCACAGCACAATTATGAGTTTTACCCATTTAGGAGCAGTAGGCATGTTGTAGCTGTCTGTAAAGAGGTATAAAGCCTGCCTCTTTGCCCCATATAAACTTTAATGACTCTAGGTTGAGCTCAGCATTTCAACGATGATCCCCATCAATTGGCTCAGAAACAAATGGATAACATCATGTACATGATACAGCCCCTGATTTTAACTCAGCATGCAAACATTTTTCTAATTGGATAATAATGAATAAGCTAGCTATAAACCATTCTCAGATCAACTTGTGTCACTTAAATGTTGACTGGTAAAATAGCCAGCAGGATGCCTGAATGTAAGGCCAGATAGTATCGTTCCTGTTCAACACTTGCTTAATGTTACTGACAGAAGCAGTACCTGTGGTGATTGGTTATGCTATGTGTTAGGTTTTTTATTTATTTATTTATTTTCCTGTGAACAATCGTTCACTTCACAAAAACAAGAACTGAAGTGAGAAAAAAACAACAAACAAACAAAAAAGCAGATGTAAACGCAAAAAAAAAAAAAGGATTTAACAACTGATTTAGAATCAGGTGGAGAAGACCAAGTTTAAGTTTGGGTCACAAAGCCAATATTGCCCATCATTTAAAGTGTTTTGTTTTTCCCAGAAGATTCAGAAAGAAGTAAAAGCCAGACTGGCCATGTTCTTGCTAAATGTAGTGGCAACGTCTCCTTTTTGAGGTTTGGGTGCTGCAGCTTAGAAAATGCTTGAATTCTGATCGCTGTGCCTTAGGAACTGTTTGATCTCACTGCAGGGCTCAGTAAACACTGTTAAGACCAAGACCAGGTGACACAGCAACACTAACTGTCTGTGACACGCACACATGCATGCACACACACAAGAGAAAACACAGCTGAGGAGGAAATGGCATCCTGGGGTCTTTAGCTGGACCAGTGTGTTTATTTTTCTCCCATAGTGCACCAGGGCCAAGCTGCTTAGCACAAGGCTGCTGTTTGTGTGGGGCTCAGTTTACTGTATTTGTGTGTGTGTGTGTGTGTGTGTGTGTGTGTGTGTGTGTGTGTGTGTGTGCGTGCGCTTATAATTGTTTGCAGCTATTTGTGCACATGTGGTTGGTTTTGTTATCATTGTTCTAACTGAGGGCACTATATAAGCGCATGTTTTCTCATCGTAATTACTTCTTGCACCTTTGCAGACAGGCATTAAAATACTATTATGTTCAGCTTGTTAACATGAGAAGCAAAACCCAAATACTCAAGGTATATATTCCGCAAAATTACATTTATAAAGCGTATAGTACATGTACTTGTATGCTATAAAAACAACTAGTTGAGAGAAGGGGCCGAAGGTGATCTGTGGGCCTGAACGTTGGATAAACGTTTGGTTTCCCCCACTGCCCCCTCCTGTGTCTGGATTATGAAGGGCAGATATACAGCACTTCAGAGTGTGCCAATTAACAGCCTCAGCAGCGGCCGCCACACAGGAGGCCCCCTCATAAAGACTCACCCTATGGTGTAAGCCCTGCCACTTCCAAGTGCTTTATCCGGGGCCAGGCCCATACACACAGCTGTTAAACTGGCGGGTTTTTAAGCAGCCCCAGCATCGCCGACAGGCCCAGGAGTTCATAAAGATTTTCTCAGCAAGTGCCTTCCCAAGGAAGGAGAGTGAGATGAGAGGAAGGAGACTAAGAGAGGGGGGGCGAGCTGGGCAATCAAGGGGCTAGACCTTGCTCAGAGACAAGATAGAGCCACCACGCTTCCTGCCTTCATCCTTCTTTCTGCCGCCCTATCTCTCAATCTCTTCCTTCTTGACTTCTCTCTTCCACCTCTTTTTTTTTTTTTTTTTTTTTCATGTGAAGAACCAGTGATTGCGATGGTGGGCGAGCCAACAACAAGCAGGGGGTGGCCTGCTGAGGACTTGGAAGTTGGGATAACTCCAATCGTCGTCCAAGCCACCACCACCCCTGCCTGCCACATACCAACTGCTGGCATTTGAACAGCTTTGATACATATTTTAAAAGCTGCAGTGCATCAGAACTGTACTAATCTTAGTTAAAAGGCGAAGAACCATATACCGTTTTTTTTCCTGCTTAGAGGCCCAGCGGCACATGCTGCAAATTGCTGGGATGGAAGGACACACAAGCTGTGCATGGATCGACAGGCTTATAAAATTTTTAAAATGAGCAGTTAGACTGGATGGCTGATGTATACAGATGTAGAGGCCTCACTATTTTCTGTAAATACACTATGAAAATGTGGAATATTGCTTTAATTTCTCTGGTGCCACAACATAAACCAGTTTTAGAAAAAGAGTTGTTGGGCCCTTTTGTTTTTAACTTATGATAGTTGAGATTTTTTATTATTATCATTATTTCTGCTAGACAGTTTAAGACAAAATTTCATAACTGTGTGTTTATGGCTGTTGTGACGTGATCTGTCTCCCTAAATAATACGCCATGTATTTTTTTGAGAAGTGGCGGTGTCCATTGTGTGCATGGTTGCACGCATACTGCATATGTATGGATGCATCGATGTCCAAACATGTCCATAATCTGAACTTGTGTGCATATAAACACTGCTGAATACTGAAATGACCACATGCATTCTGTTATGTGCATGTGCGCTCTAGCAGCCCAGGGTCCAGCACCATTATTTCTGCAGACTGGAGCAGAGATAAAGAAGCAGAAAGTGAGCTGACCACATGCTACACAGTATTGGCCACAGATGTGCCCAGGCAGATCACAGAGAAAACGTGATGGCATTTCCTCAAGATGTGGATGTGTATTTTTAAACTTTGATGTGAACATGATTTGCCATGAAAAAATGCTTTGTTCGCGTGATTCACATGGTCTCAATAACAGAGCTCATACATATTGTATGCCCATCCAGGAGTTTTTTGGGTCTGGGTATTAGGGTATGTTGATCTTCAGGACATTTAGCAGCATGCCGAATGAGATTTCTGGGAAGGAAACAATGATGCACGTGCTGGAATATTACTTTGACGACAGGGATTACAGGGATAGCATGTCAGTGCCTGAGACAGTTGCTATTTCAGCTACAACAACATGATATTCTTCACTTTGAGGTCATGTATGGCCACAGGTCCTTTGTGCTGATTCCTCTTTGAATACATTAGCCAGGCAGTTAAAAGACACGATATGATTTAATAAACTGTGATCAAACAGATGTTAACATCAAAAGGCTGCTGAACACATGCAACATCTTAAGGCTTTATGGATAGATAGTTTTGTTAGCAGCATACTAGTATATACATATTGTTTTGTGCTAATTTTACCCATCAAACAGAACTCTTTTATTCATTGTTTGACTTTTTAAATGTTTGACATTTTCTTTTAAGTTGATAAACTTATTGGCTTGCATTATTTCAAAATGTTTTAAACTTCACACACATCCTTGTTTTGTAATCAATTCTATGCTGTTTCTGATTATTTATTAAATTTCACTTCTTTAGACTATGCATACAATCCTGCCCGTATGCTTTTAAGTAAGATATTCCCAAATCGCTGGTAAAGGTCCCAGTAACCTTTGATAGTCGTCCAATCTGTAATCTAGTGTTACAAGTTGCATTGCAATAAGCATAAAAATGCACCTGAAGTTTGATGTAAAGCCAAAATATAACAGGGAATTTTTTGTAAAATGCAGATATAAGAAGGTACACTTACGTATTGTTACCAAAGTAACATGTATAATATCAAAAACCAATCACAAGCAAAGAACAGACAGCAAAACAATTCAAAAGATTTCAGCACCAAATGTGATGATTGGCTATCAGCTCTGGCATGTTAAATGGTCTGAACGGCAACATATTATGGTAAAATGAATGCCTCCAGTTTTGAAAGTGTTTAAGTTGCATTTTGAAGAAGCTTTAAAGAGAATTAACCTCATTATTGTAACTATTTTCTGTATATTTTTAAGATAAATAGCACTGCTTAGGTTTATTCTTATGTAACCATCTCTAGTTGAAGCTCCCAGCATTAGAACCAAGGTACCCGTCTAGCTTTGCATGGGGCTCCATGCAGGGGAAGGATGGGCGTGGAGAAAGAGCCTCCGGTTCAATCAGAGGGGAAAGGTATCAGTGCGAGGTAGCGGCCTGCTCAGTTTAGTTCAGGTTTGCATGTGTGTGAAGTGATAGTTCCAACACATTGTGTTCTTGTTCTGGTCTTCTTCTGTTTCAGCTCTGGCAGGTGAGCCGTCACTGGATGTACTGGCTACTGTACACCAGGTGACAGCTTCTGACATTGTAATTGTCTGCTTTGGGCGAGGGGATAGAGGGTGTAATACAGCTTATGTTTCCTTTCTGTGGACATTATTGATAACTGGAGCTGAGAGGTGGTGTTGGTATCACTAACCCGAGTAAGCAGGACTTGATTGATGATGGTAATTTAGGTTTGGGACACAACTTTTAGAAGTATTGTTGGTTATCTGGAGTCTACTTCTAATCTTACATCGACTAAATATTTTAAATGGCTTGTTTAAAAAAGTACGCTTTTCAAGATAACATTTGTCATGTACAGTAAATATGGTTAAAACATTATCCAAGGTTATCAGACTGTCAATGGAACTAAAACATTTTTTGAACCTAGTCAGGTGCTTTTCAGAGTGAGAATTAATTGAACTATCTCTAAGGCATAGCTGGTAAGCGTATGGATGTATTTAAACAATTAATACAACTGCAAAAAAGGTTAAAGGGTAACAAAAATGAAAAATCTAAACTTTACTGCTTATAACAGACTTTTTACGTGTTTTTTTTCATACAAAAGTGGAGAAAAAATCATAAAATGTTTAAATCAAGCACGTGTTGTAGTTTATATTTTGCTGAAAATGACTGAAAATAACTGTAACGGTAAAAAAAGAAGAAAAAAAAAGCCTCAAATTATTGTCAACACAACTTCAGTAAATGCACGTTCAACTCATTAAATGGCTGTTTCAAACAGAAAACAGAAGGAAAGTATGAGGAGGAACAAATGAGAAAGACGAAGAGTGAGAAAGAATTTCACATTAGCAGGGCTGAATGACGATGGTGAGTTGCATTTGATATCACCTTCTGCACCGCACATGTGCTGCGAGTGTTCAGAGCAAGTGAGTGAGAGTCAGGGAGAGAAAGAGGGGAAAGCATCCCCCTACTAACTAAATGGAAATTCCTGTGCTTCAGCCACAGCTGCAGTGTGACACTTCAGATGGCCGCGCTTCCCTTTGTACAGCCCCCTGGAATTAGCCCAAACCACAATGGCATCACATCAGAAAAGACGGCAGGAAAAAATCAGACTTTATTATCTGTCGCTGTGGAAATATCTGTGCAGGGAGGAAGAGGGGGCACGAGGCCTTTGGCTGGCCTGCCATGTCTGCCTGGATTTTATTATTGAAAACACACACACACGCACACACCCACAACTGTCTTCAGATAAGTGTCAGCTAACCCACTGTTATGATACCTGTACTTAGGGATGGCTTGGCACGGTGTTGAAATGTAAACACTGGTACACTTCTCATTTTCCTTCTCTTGTGGCTCTTATTTTGAAGGCAATAAAAACAGTAATTTTCTACAGATTGCAGTCGAAAGCAGGTAATCTGTTGTGGCTCAAAACGTATTTTCCTACAGAGATAGTGATGCAGAATTTTTAATGTCAAACTGAGCTACCAGTGCATCTGGACCTGAGACACCTTCTTCAACCAAGGAGCAAACTCTCTACTAACAAAGGGGAAGAAGTATCGAAGAGAGAATAAAACTTTCTATCAAATCATGTTTCAGGGTGGGGATTCACTTCAAAGAGATCTCAACAACAGTGCTGTCTGTCTAATTTACGTTTTCAAACACATGCCAAATGTAAAAACCCCAATTTTGAGGAGTGTATAATTACAGGCAGGGAATGAATGACTATAAATACCCCCATCATTACCAGTCCCTCCTGAAGAACATGATCCATACTGGAGGATAATTAAGGCAAAATATTTCAGATCCTCCAACAGACTCTAGCAGGAATGCGTGCATGAGCATACGCATGGTGCACGGGTTCTTGCTTGTGTGTGTTAAGGAGCGTAGGAGTGTGTGTGGAAATCTCCCCTAAATATAGTTGTGTTCTGGTGGAGCTGCTATGTTCAGATACTTCTGGGGAAGTCAAGATTTAATTGGTTTGCAGAGTCATTAATGAAAACAGGAGCACAACTCCAGTACAAGTGTGTCTGTGTGTGTGTCTGAGTATGAGTGTGTGTGTGTGTGTGCTGGACCCTGTCAATGGCCTTTAAACAACAACAGACACATGGAAATAACTTTGATCAACAAACATGTAGCAAACAAGGAGATAATAATGAAGCTCCATGTTCAGCCGAGGTCTCTCAAAATAGATCATTTCAACTCTCAGATTTCAGGATAATATTTCGAGATTAGGCCAGCTAATTAGTGCCCCAATATTTGGCAACAGTGTTTTGAATGAGCTCCAAATAAGCATATTGTCCTCATCGAGGAGGAGGAGTGAAAGAGATTTTTTTGTGTGTTCTTCACTCAGAGTCAGAAAGAATGTTCAACTGAGACAGAGAAAACTTTACTCGCCTGCTCTCCTTGCCTCGCGTTTGTTATCCCTTTCTGTCTTTCTTTACCGATCAAAACGCAAGAATGTCGCTTTGAGTGGCCAAATGAAAGAAAACCAGCAAACATGAGCGAGAGACCATGTTTATTTCGAGTATAACTCTGAGCCAGGCCAGGTTTTTGTGTCAGCAGGGGTCTGCACGGGTTGTTGAGTATATGTTCTGAGTTGTTGCTGAAACCGGCGGCGAGTCACTCAGCCAGCCAGTTGTCAGGCGAGTAGCAGCTCCTTGTTGCTATTTGTGTTTGAGTGTAGTTGTGCCGAGAGCCTCCCTCCCTCCTTCTCTCACACTCTCTCAGTTTTTTCCCTCCTTTTCCAAAGTGAATCCTCCAACCTCTTCCTGTGGCAAGAACCATGTCTTACAGCAGCCTATCGCTCCCGGAAAGAAAAGCCTGTGACCAAGGCATCCGTCCCTTTCACTGCCATTGTGTATCTGAAACAAGAAGCAGCTAAACATGGTGGAGCAGGGGGGCTCCACGGAGGCCCCGCTGTGGACTCCGCTGCCGGCCTCTGCAGACTTGTTGTTGGTTGTTGTTGTGTGTTTCTCTCAGCCGAGGCCCAGGGAGCCAAGGCCAAGCTTTTGTGTCATCATTTTCGACCAGCGCTGCACTCATGAAACTAGATAAATGGATTAGAGGGGAGCAGAAATGGGCGGGCATCTTTGAGGAAAAAGACAAGAAGACGTTGAAGGAGGAGGGGGTTGAAGGCGAGAGAGGAAGAGGCAAAGACATTTGTGTTGTCCGACAACAAGGGGGTCGAGTCTGTTGTACGAGTAGCCTGCTTCTGCCAAAAAAGACAAGACAGTGATAAACTTTCCTCCCCATGCAGTCACCTCTCTCCCCCTCCACACACACACTTGCACAAACTGTCACACCACACGATTCAGCACTAAAATGAATGGATTGCCACAGTGTGACACGTCTCAGTTGCAGGGGGAGATGGTCCTTGTTCGCTCAACAAAAGGCAGTGGTATTATGGGGGGGCACTGCCTGCCACAGAATGCTAAATTGTTTTAGGGTCAACAACTTATTGTCTTTGCATGAGACACAATTTGCATGTTTCCCAAGTAGGTTCTGGCACTTGAAAAAAGCAGAACCATCTTCATTCTTTTAGAAATGTCAAAACAACTACTTATTCAGTCAACCAATGACCACATGTGATATAATGTATTGCAGTTATCAATTTAAATTAGTTTATCACTCTGGTGATATTAACATAATGTAAGTATTGTTTGCTGTCCCTAACAATGGCTACACGGTTCAAACCAGATAATGAAAGGTATTTACTTCTTTAATCCCAAAGAGCATTATTGTTAAGCTGTACATTTACATTTAATTCATTCATGTTTTCTCCTTTCTTTTATAATTTTTTTTTCTCTAATACCATGCTCCTTATTTACTCGCCCTCCCTTGCATATTGGCCCAGGGCATGCCGGGAAGAAATGGCTGCAAGTGACAGCCTAATTATCAGCTCCAGCTCCGCTCATTACCCGTTAGACAATCCACTGTACATCCACTTACTAAATGAATAATTTTGTATATATTATGGAAACACAATATAATGGCCTGCAGCTAACGCCTTTGCGCTCACCTCACGCTGTTCCAGTACAAAAGGAATAAATGGGACACCGAGAGGTTATTTAATTTTAGCCCCAAAAGAAGCTCGTGAGAGGATGTCATGTGCAAATGGAGCACGAGAGGGAGGGAGGAAAGAGGAAATTTACACACCTGCTTTTTTACGCAGCAGTATTAGAATCATTATTACCATAGCACGAGTTATGCAGAGGGGAAATTGACAAGAGTTAGATCGGGCTTCACGTGGCTTAATTTTATATTCATATCGACCACAGCATGTCTCATGACCACACTTTGAAATATTTAACAAAAAAAAAAGTTGACACCATAGCAGGCAGAGCAGGCATCAGATACATTATGATAAAAACAAAGAAAATATAATAACACAGAAAAATTTAATCTTGTTTCTGTCTCGGGCTTAAAAAAAAAGTATTCTCACATCTTGATATTTTCACTGTATTTTCATGTTTTATTTTGACATAATTTTTGTATTTGCTGTTTTCCTGCAGGGTTGTGCTAATATGACACTGAAAGTTATAACAATGTTTCTGTACCGTTTTTTTTTCCTGACCTCAGTTGATTTTTTTGTGTTGTTTGATTGTTTAGAGGGGCCATCAGAGTGACACAGATTTCTGCGTAAAGACGTCTTCTCGTCCCCGTCACGCAGCAATGAGAAAGTCAATATTTACCAAACGTGAAAAAAGCAGCATCTGAAAAAATAGGCTTTGTTTAATAATGCTTTAATAAGGAGAAAATTTGTGCGTTTTTTTCTCTTGTATTCGCTTTAATTTGAAAACTTTTCAGGTTTTTCTAATTTTGATAAACTGGCAACAATTTAAAAAACGTTTTCCTCATTATTATTTAAAATAAACTTTTCCCCTCTACATTTTTTTTTCAAATGCACATCCCAAGAATCAAATCATCCATTACCTCTTTTTATTATTAGTATTATTCCTCTTAAATTCTTGATAGCAGGTCGAGCTCCCCGAGTCTAAATCATAGGTGTGATCATACAGTTAAAGTGCGACATTTCAATGTGATTTATAGCTCTTGAAGAGGGTGAAAGCTGTTCAGGGCTAAGGCAGTATATTCCTCGCCTATAGAGGTCGCTGTGATATTGCAAAACAGATGCGCTGGAGTCACTCTACAGGTTTAGGCCACTCAAATAATTCATCCTGTGGAACAGCTCACTTCACAGCTCACAGGCAGTCGCAAACCTCGCCTTACTCCAAACCTCGTTCAGTGTTTTTGAATTGGAGTTATTCTTGGAAGAGATTTGGAAACTATCACTTGTGGAATTACCTTTTTCTTCAGGAATAATGCATTTTTTTTTCTGAAATGTAAGAGCCATTAAAACAATTCTTAAGATAATGTTCCAAAAATGTCACTAATAATTTTTACATAGAGTAAACATCTCATAATAAAAACGAAAGAAAAGCAAAAAAGTCTGCATAATTACTCACTTAATTATGACGCTTTCCCCTTATTATATCCAGACCCCATTAAGCTGTTGTGGGAAATCAATATTAGCTTTTGGTCACTGCTTGAGGAGCAAAGAAGCCTCTTTTATAGGCTAATGATCACTATCACGCAGAAACAGACAGGACCCCAAAACACTGACCCTGCTCCCCATGCCCCTTTCTTCCCGCCCCTCCTCCTCCTCTCTCCTCTCCCCGGGAAAAAAAACCAAAATATTAATAATTTATGTTTGAATCGACTCCTCTCTCTGACAGATTAGATTTTAACCATTTGATTTTGTTTGGACTGGGCGTTCCCATATTATTACTTAATGACCTTCCCAGCTGCTCCTGTCCATTTTCTGTCACCAGCAACCATCTGGACACTTATTAGCACCTCAATGCATCCACGCTGCTTTGCTCCACAACGTGAATAAAATTAAGCCTGCGTGCAGACTGCCAATTTGATTTTTTTTGCTGCCATTCCCACCATTCTTGAAATAAAACTGGCGTAAGGATACCTCATTTACCATTGCATTGATAATAATAATAATAATAATAATAATAATAATAATAATAATAATAATAATCAAATGAATCCCCTGGGTTTTCTCTATAATTTCATTTAGTTTATTAGGCAAAATATACGATCTGGACAAATTCCTTCAACGCTTCCTATTTACAAATTTAAATCACTTGGTATTTACATTAAAGAAAAGACACCAAAAACACAAGATAGAGACAAAAATAATAATAATTATAATAATAATAATAATAACAAAGTAAAAAGCCTACCAAAATGTCCCAGCCTGCCTGGGCAGAGTGGAGAGAGAGTAACATTATAGGCGCGATTATAGGCTACACAACAATAGAGGAAGTAATCCATCCATCCACAGGATATTACCAAATTACGCCATTTGTTCTGTACCGTCTGGATGCTACGCTGCATTTTTATTTCTCATTGTCCTTTTTTTCAGGGAGTGTAAAGTCTTTTTTCTCTATTTTCTTTTCATTTTTTTCAAGCACGAGAAAAAAAAAGTGTTGATCAAGCCGAGGAGAGAGCGGTGAGGACTCGTTGCGTGGCGTCTTGCGGACTCCTGGCGCTGGAAGGCAGAGAGGATCTGGATAAAGAATAATACAGAGAGGTAGATAAATAACCCCGCAGTGTTTGGACAGCGGGTCTCAATATGCATCTCAAGTGTCTGCAGGCTGAACTGATTTGATTTGAAACAGACTGCAGACTGCCTCCCAACCCCCCTCCAACCCCTATTCCCCTCAATACAACATCAACAACAACACCGACAGTAATAATAATAATAATAATAATAATAATAATAATAATAATAATAATAATAATAATAATAATAATAATTTCGCGACTAAATTTTACATATATTTTTTATATCAGACATGTACATCAGGAAACTGCAAATCATCAACGAATATGCTTCTTAAAAGAAAAAAAAAGAGTTAATTAATAACAAAAAAATGGCTGCATATCTCTCCCTGCAAACAATAAATAAAATGAAAAGATAAGATAAAATAAACGGGGTATTTTGTAGATCTGGAATCAGAGGCAAACTTTCTTCTTTCGCCTTCAGTCAGAGCGCTCCCCTGGGCTCCGGCTCTCCCAGGGGTCTTTAGGGAAAGCACACAGCCCAGACAGAGCCCGTTTTACTCGGTGACTTGATAAGTAGCCACACTCTCCCCAGAGGGGAGGAATTAAAGGGGGAGTGGGATGGGAGTCAAGACCCCTGTCACCCGCAAAGCAAACTGTGTTTTATTTAGCTTTGTTTATTTTATTTTGAAGTCCTCTCATTGAGAAGAAAAATAAAAGAATTAAAAGAAATACCAGGCATACCTTGGAGATTTAGTCACTGCCATTTTTGCAGCATTTAGTTTGTTTGCAGCCCCTCTAATTATATTTATTTGTGGTGTAATTCCTGACATTATATAGATTCCAGGCCCTCCCCATCGTTCATGCCTAATTAAAGTTATTTTGATAACTGTTGTTATAATACTGTTAAGAAAAAAAGAGGCTTATCCTGTCATTTATGTTTGTACAAACCGAGGTTTATTTGCAACACTTATGGGCAGGTTTGTAAAAATCAATACATGCAGAACAAATTACAGTAAATTAAAAGTAAAATTAAATAATAAATGAAACTTCTCTCACCTGTCGATGATGGGTCGAAAGGAAGACTTCAGGGTCTGTGTTGGAGGTGAAACAGACCTTACACCGTTTTCATGCTCTAAAAAGAGAATGAAAATAAAGCCCTTATCAACACTGCAAAGCTGAAGAGATTAAAGGTCTATATTGTCGGCATTTTATGGGTGAACATGTTTAAATAAGAAACAAGAGCGTTTTATCCAGTATTTCAATATTAGGAGGTGTGTGTGTGCGTGTGTGTGTGTGTGTGTGCTGCCTTCACGTTTATGAATTACAAGGACAGTCATTTGAAATAAAAATGTTTTTGAAAATTAAAAGAAGCATATACACACCATTTCAATGCACATACCGTTTTTTCTGTTATACTTGAAGTTGTTTGCGCTTGTATAAGGAATTTGCGCGCGTGCACGACTGTTATGACTTACCTATGTGCTTTGGACTGTGGGTCTCTGGTGGGGCCTTGCTGTCATTGCTGAGTGCTGCTGCAGCTGCTACCGGCGACACAACCACTGACGTCGGCTGCTGCTGCTGCTGCTGTTGTGCCGGCGCGTGGTGGTGGTGGTTGTGGTGGTGGTGGTGCTGGTTTACTCCCAGAAACGACCTCACATTCAGCAGGGAGTTCTGGCCCAGGAAAGCCCCGTTTGTCCAGTTGTGGAACTTTCCAATCTGGCATGTGTACAGTCCGTGGCTGGGGAGGAAGGCTGGGTGAGTTTGGATTTGATGGTGGGGCGCTGTTGGGTGCGTGGTGGCCGCTGGGGCGCACGGGGACGTGGGTTTCTGGGAAGAACTGTCAGGGCTTGTGGCGGTCTCAGCTAAAGACCAGATTTTGGGCTTATTGTTGGACGGGAGGGGAAAGCTTCCGGGTCTATCCGGGGACAAAACTCTCGTGTTGTTGTTGTTGCCGTCAGAGGTCTCCTTACTCCCTGGGTGAAGTGAAATTGCACTCTTAGATTTATCAAACACTTCGTGGGCCTGCAGAGCAAAGGCCCTTCTTCTCTCCAAGCTGTCCAGCTCTCCCCCTACACCCACACCACCCCTGTGCTCCCTGCTCCCCTCCGTGGATTTATCGTCATCGTCCTCGTTGCTCTGATCCCCGTCGTTGTCGTCAATTTTATCTATATCTATGCTCTCCAAATCAATCTCCTCCTCGTCTTCGTTTTTCTCCACCTCGTCCCCGCTGCCGAACAAGTTCCCGTCCTCTCCGTCCTCTTTGCTCCTGCTGCCCCAGGTCACCTTGTTCTCCTTCTTGAGCCTCCTCCTGGCGTTGGCGAACCAGGTGGAGACCTGCGTCAGCGTCATTTTGGTGATGATGGCCAGCATGATCTTCTCGCCCTTGGTGGGGTACGGGTTCTTCCTGTGCTCGTTAAGCCAGGCTTTGAGGGTGCTGGTGCTCTCACGGGTTGCGTTCTTGGGCCTTGCCGGGTCCCCATACTGAAACTGGCCGTATGGATAGAAGGCTGGAGAGGTGTGGGCCGCAAAGCTGGCAGGATGGACGCCAGGACTTTCCTTCAGCTCATACTGGGATCCCTTCAAAACAAAATACCAACTTTTAATGCAACAGAAGAAAAACATGGTGCGTAGTTATTTTGATACACTCAATCATCGATAATCTGCGTTGTGTTTATCATATTGCTCAAGTACCCTTCAACTGTGGGCCTGCACTTTAGACAAACAAGCGAGGTGCCCCCTTTTAAGCAAACCACAGTTGCACCTGAGTCATGAGCTCTCCACAACGAAGCTCTTCAACTTAAAAAAAAAGCAAAAAAAAACAACACACATGCTGGGCCTTCGGCACCTGTTCCCTTTTATTAGCAGACGCATAATACGTGACAGCTCAATAACAAAACATATAAAGTCAACAGGACAAGACAAAGTTCGTTGCATCATGGTGAAAGCACATGCAAATCCTCAGCTTTCACGTGTACCTGCCAAACTCCCCTCCACTCTCCTCAAGTATGTTAGAGCGCTTTGAAGGCCTAAGTGAAGTTTCCCAGCGTACCACACTAAAACTCCAGGCGAATTTAATCTATTTTTTTCTCTGTTTGCTTTGAATATATAGCTCTCAAATCATCTCGACTAGTTCGACCCACGCATGATGTTGAACTACCTTCAATGTGCGTTTATTGTGAAGCTTTACCGCATGTTACTGAGTTTATGAGGTGGACACATACATTTCTCGACGCATTAAGACCCTGAAAAATTAAAACTATCCCCAGGTGTATTAATACAAGTCCAGGAATTTATCTACACACCATGAAAATCAACGGAACATTTTGCAGTGAACGGTCCAAAATATTGCATATTTATACTCTTAGTTTGTGAGTGATAGGGAAGATTTATATGTTGGTCTGATAAGGAAAAAAAACATCGAGGTAAGAAACGGGAAGAAACTTTTCCTTTCCATAGCGCATGCCAAAACCACATCCAATGTATCATCTCGTTGGAATGTCTGAATATCCTAACATGAACCAGAAGAATTGTCTATGTGGTATAAATATTTTCTTTATCAGTAGATTTTTCATCTACGTTTTATTTTTGATCTCTTTTGTTTATGACCTACTGTCCAACTTTTAGTACCCCTAACTTCCCCCAACAACGGGTCTCGAAGAGAAATTAGAACAGAATGGAGTATTATTTGGTATTATTTATTTTAAAATGAATCTGATGAACTATGATGCAATTATGCTCTGATTTCCTTTGTTGAGACTTCAGAAGCGGGCTATCATGTTGTTGTTTTTTCAGGCAGCGGCTGGAAACGGAGCATTAACACTTGTCTCTGCGTAACGCTAAACTAGAGCAAAAATCAAATTTTCTTACCATTTGTGAGAAAAGAGCCAGGTCCGCACTGGTGTAGGGTAAGAAAGCGCTGTAGTTATGTGCGTACGGGTTGGCGTACATGCCCAACACCGATGTAACCGCCGCTGCGGTGGCGGACGGACTTCCCCCAATCTCGGTGCTCCCTCCCCGGGACGAAGGCGTAAGAACTCCCGGCCTCTCGCTCCCGTACACCGCTTGGGAGGCACTTAGGTACTGCGGGTAGCCTAGTTGCGGGAAAGACATCTCCACCGCCGAAAGTACCACACAGTTGCACCGTCCGACAAACTGTGCGTAAAAAAGTGTTCGCGAGAAGAAAAGAAAAAGAAAGGAGCCTGGTGAAGTGAAGGGAAGGTGTTCAAGCCAAAGTCACAGCTACTACAGACATACACAGTTGTGTGCAGTCAAAACAACCCGCTCTTAAATCACGGCTTCCTCTCTCTTTTTTTCTCGCGCAAAGTCCGCTGGATGTGATCAGATCAACAATTGCGCTCCGACTGACGCGCCTGGCCCTGAGGTCTCCAGGCTGATCTCTCAGATACAATTTGAAGTTGATGCTTTGATTGGCATCCCCTACTTGAGCCTGCAAGCTCCTCCTCGTTTGGAGCAATGTGGATAATGTGAATATAGAGTGAGCACATTGGCTGGGGCCTCTCTCTCCCTCTCTTTACCCTCACCCCCTCCCCTCTCTCTCTCTTTCTCTCTCCCTCTGACTCTAACTCCCTCTCTCTCTCTCCCTCCGTGTTTGGACTTATTGTATGTTAAATGTTCAAGCATTAGAGTCCATTCACCGAAGGCTTTGATTGTTGTATGACAACCTGTCTACACGATTTTACAGCTGTCCGACACAGAGGGAAGTAAACCTGTCACAAGAAGGAACTTAGCTGAATAGATTTAAATTGTAATTAATGGAAGAAAGTGGCACTCCGCAGAGGAGTTGGTGTTTGGCATCACGGGCTGATGGTGCGTTTTATTTAATTCAAAGACTCATTTACTTAAAAAGTGTTCTTTTCCTTCTCAGGGATGGATCTATTTTTTTAAATGTTCTTTTACATTTTTCAAAACTTTTTCAGAGTGAAATCTTTTTTAATTTTATTTTTGTATTTTTAAATAAATCGATAAATTTAAATAAAGCACCCGATTTTCTTTTTTTATTTACGCAAAAATGTAACGATTTAATAATTTCAAGACGCTTTGTTTTCTCCAAATGTCAAAGCATTTCCGGAAATCCATGCAAATCTCTCCACATTATTGATAAATTATGTATGCTTTTATTGACTTCTGTTTGGGTGTTCTTTGATTTCTTCATAAAGATTTAATCAGCAAAATTCTTTCTCTTTTTTTTTTCCTCTCACCCACTTTCCATCTGCGTGCGCGCGTCTCTCTGTATGTGCGCGTGTTGTGTGTGTATGTGTAAGCGGGAGACTGTGTGGACTTTAACCAGATTGCTGTTGTCCTTTGTAACAACAGAGCCACTTCACGTTTCCTTGTTTAGAGTGGAAAGGAATGAAGCAAAGCCAGGGGACAAGTCAAACACCGAGGCAGCCTGTGAAGTCTGTGGTTCCAAAAACAAAATATCACCCATGCGCGTTTTGAGTCCTAAAATTAATCTAAGAGATGTGTTTAACTTTCAATTTTTAAACTTTGAAAAACAAGAGGACAAAGATAAATTTTTGCGTCTCAAATCTAAAAGCTGGTCCACTTAAAATTAATATTTGCAGTGCTGAAAGCGAAGAAAAAACTTTTACTATTTAATTTTTTTCTGTTATAGGACAGGCTTATTGCACAATACATCAATAAAAGGAGGATAAAAAAAAATCAGCTGTGGTGTTTGGTGTTTGGTGTTTTTGGTCACCTCATCTCGAGCCGCTTTTCCATTTCCAAGCACAGAAAAAGAAAAGACTCGGACTTCCACTTTCCTGAGCTGTCCACTCCTCACACAACCATGTGGCGCACGGATGGAGAAAGGAGGGAGAGAGGGGGGCACTGGTCGTGTTTTAACACTTCTATTTTTATTTGATTTGATTCTTATATCGCCCACCTCCCGAGTCAACGGGGGGGATTCTGTAGATCTAGATTTAATGCCTTAACGACTGAAGCCCAAGAAGTCAGTAGATTTTGATCTGCACCAGATGGCTCCGAGTGGATATTGCCGCGCGCCGAGGATCTGTTCAAAATATCTGAGGGGCACTGATGGTAATCTGGGTAACACATCAGAAAGGAGGGGAGGAATGGCAATTGTGATAACCCGCTGGAAATGTGTGCAGGGGGCTAAATATGATGGTCGTGCTGGGTTGATGGTGGAGGAAGGGGTGAGGAGGGGGAGCTGGGAACGAGAAGACAGAAAATATGTGTGAATAGAAATATGAGAGACGATTGGAACAAACTTGAAAAAAAAAATTCCTTACAGACTTGTGAAAAAATAAAATAAAACAAAGCGAGTAAGTGATAATGGCTGAAGTAATTATGTTTATTTATGCTTATCAATTACCATTAATTGAAGTGAATAAAAGAGAAAAAAATGAAATGACAAAAATCTTCCTTAACTGATATTTTGTTCTGTTTTTTTTTTTCAAAATTAAAATTTTGACAATGGTCAAAGTTTTGGAAAAAGAATCTGACTCCCGGTAAACAATGACACGTGTTGAGAGCAATAAACCTCCATGGTTAACTGATTTATTGGGTCTTGTTAAACTCTCATTACACACACAAGCTCGACGAGCTCTTTAGCTTTAACTCAGAGCGAGCAAGCGAGCGAGAGAGAGAGAGAGAGAGAGAGAGAGAGAGAGAGAGAGAGAGAGAGAGAGAGAGAGAGAGAGAGAGAAACTTTGTTCCTGATCCTCTCCTCGTCCATCCCCTTTCTCAAACTCGTCCGCAACACGTTTCCTTCAAATGTTTTTTTTTTCTTCCTCGAAACAGATGGGCATAACAACATCCACGTAAGTCGCCATATGACGCGCGCTCACGAGCGTGCACGCATTCACACATGCACTCGCATTCTCAAACACCATCTCAACTTAATGATTTCTGAATGCACTTTCACTGTACATTGGCAGAAAAGAGAAGCAACAGCAAATCCGCATGCTTCTCGCTGGTATTAGTCTATTTTATCATGTTAATCTCCAGGAGGCTCTTCATAAGCTGGTTTGGCTTAATGGCCTCTTTCTAATAATTCACTCACAGTGGTGGATACATTCTTAGAGGGGTCTGCTATTCACATCATCACCAGACAATTTCAGTTTCACCTAAACTGAACTATTCGCATAGAGAGGGAGAGAGAGAGAAAAAATGTTACCAAAGATGTGTTTGTCTTTGGTATCAGGTGACAAAAGTTGAAATCTTTGCTTCATCTTTCAGAGGCTGTTTTCTAAATAATAGTGTCAGCAACAGAACTGAAACATAAAAAGGCTTGTGAATTTAAAAAGTCATTCATGCTTCTTTTTATGTTTCACAAAACCAAGATGTCTGCATAGGATCATAGAGTAGAGTCTTATATTCAATTTCTATTTAATTAAAGTGTATATTCTTGAACTCAGGCCTCTACAACCAGGCTGCCACATAAACCTGAATGACTGTAATAGAAGTCAAAGAGAGTGAACCTGTGTTACAATAACAGCGGTTCTGTTGACAGTCGGCTACCAGCACAGAGGTCAGGGGTGTCTCTGTGAACTAATAACTGTGCTGAAAGATCCTCCTTTCCTGCCTCTGGGAGTGCCAAAGTTGAGGAAAGGTTAAGAATCCGCAGAATGTCCCTTTTGTGCTTTTCTCACAGATTATCAAATTAAGTGCTGAAACCAAAACTCCTTTTCCCCCTGAAGAGATTAGATGAATATCACTGATATTAACGCAGCGTCACAACTGTTAGACCTCTTCCCTTTAACATGGCAAACATGTACACTCACGCACGGCTGCAGAGAACTCCCTGATCTGCGTCAGAGCAACTCAACTATTTAGCTCTGGGTTAGCGTCAGAGGACCACTGGTGTTACTGTGAGACATCTGATACACAGACAACTGCACCACACCTATAGGTAAGGAAACTAGGAATTTCCTGGATAATAAAAGAGGTCTATTCTGGGTATTAGAAGGTCAAGACGTTATGCACTTGACAGCTAAACACTTGGAGGGGTGCTGTTCCCCCAGTGTTGACGTGACAAAGTGCTTCTGGGTTCAAATTGTTGCTAAATTTAAAGGTGCTTTGAGGGCAGCCATGGCAATACAATTTCTCCAAGTTTGGCAATGCAACAGGTACTGCAGCTTAATTTTTTTTATCATCATTACTTGAAAGTGCAATAACATATTCATGCTCTTTTTTATGATGAAGTCTGCAAAGACATGCTATCAAAGTTTAGTGCCTTGTTTTTATGTGCACTGGCTGAATTTACATTCTAAGTGTGAGCTTTTTACATTCCTGCATACCTTCAATTTTATACTGGTGTTCAGAAACACACACAACATGGATTTATTTGCTGAAATGTAACATACTCCTCACAAGTCACAATTGAAGACAACCATGACTTTTGTAAATGCTAAAAGCAATGTATTGAAACTTAAGCATGATTTACATCACACTTTCCTCTTTAATTTTGATTAAATTAACACTTCATCTACGTTACTTTGTTGCACTTTATTTTTACACATTTCTGCCATCTGCATCATACAACTAGAGCAGAAAAGTGCAGAAAATTTCAAGTCTAACATATTTATACCCGGGCAACACATCTTTTATTTTTTCCCAAGCTGTGGGAAGATATGGGTACGGTTTGATATTTATGAAGTGAAAATGTCCTGTCTTGTACTGTTATGATGTCCATCATTAAAAAGAATACCCATAATGTTTCTTAGTTCTACAATATGAGGCACCAAAACATCCAAAAAGTATCACAATGCCATAGCTGTTATAGAACCATACCAGGATAAAGACATTTAAAAAAAAAGTGTTTTGCTGGTAATGGCAGGTTTGTTTGAAACTGTCTTCATTATGTTCATGAAGTATCCATAACACTCAAAATTGTTGCTTGTAGCATCTAAATGGTATCACTGAAAAGGTTGAAAAAGCCTAAGTTGCATCAAACGTAACTCTTTCTCAGTAGAACGGACTGTTCTGTACTGTAATTCAATAATGATTGGCTTCTGCAGCACAAACACTGCTGTCACTACTGTTACTGATAGTATAATGATATATTAAATAATGAAGATACAAAAACAAGACCAAACACTGAGCACAGTGGGTGTTATCTATCATGATTAAGTAAGTGTCGCTTGCTAGCACGCTGACACAAAGTTTAAAGGAAAACACAACACTTCATTATTGTTGACAAGTTTCTTTTAACTCATTCTGGCTTCTAACTGCATACCATGCAAAAGACAACAGCCGAGGATCCGACTTTTCTCCTCCCCAAGGGCATTCTCAGGGGTGGGTAATGAACGGGTGGGCCCAGATTCTGATGTGGTTAGGGGCCAAGGGGAGAGAAATGTGAGAAGGGGTGTTAATTGTTTTGGCTCTTTGCTGGGGAAACATATCAACATTAGATCTAATGGAGGTTAAAGACTCTCATTGCCATAGGGGCTGCAGCTAATGAATAGCTATAGCTAGCCAGAGAGAGAGAGGGAGCAAGGGAGAAGAGAGGGAAAAGAGGTGATGTATTTACTATTTAGAGGTCTTTATAATTCCAGCTCAAGTATTTTTTTGCAGGTTTGACCCTAAGAAGATCAACATTTACACATATTAAATATTTTTTTTAACTGAGGTGTTTTTCCCTTCAAGCATGACATCAAAACTGTTGGCACTGTCACAGGTTTTGTGTCAGCTGAAACTACATTTTCAGTGAGTAATGTTTGAATATACAAAGGGTTGTTTTTACCTTTGAATAAATTTTGCACGTGAAGGACAAAACGAGCAAAGCAATGGAATGTATTTCTCTATTTGTCCACTGGAGGCACCTGAATCAACGTCAAATTAAAGCTCCTCATAGTGGCAAAAACATTTCCATTTAATTTAAACAAATGTGGATGAGTATTTGAAATTATGTATAACCTTCGATCGGGTGTTTTGATTATATTTGCTGTTATTTCACCAAGTCAGTGAGGTCAACTGGTTTCAGAATCTTTGCTCAACCCAGAAATTTACTTTTTCAAAACTCAAGTCAGAATTTAACTTAAACATTTCCTTTTTATGACCTTTAAATGCAAACAAGACAGTATCAACAAAATCAATGATATCTGAGTTGTTGTTTTTTTTTTTACCCCCCTGTAACTTCTGCATGGGGTAGGTGTATAAAAGGACAATTACAACAAAGTGACTTCATTTTACCACATGAATCACTCCCATATGAGTGAAAACTTTGGCTGCTCAGGATGAACATTTTTTTGTGAGAAAATCTTTGAACAGGCAGAGATCAGAGAAGAAGAAAAGATCAGAAGAAGTTGCCTTGTCCACTGGGGGCACCAAACCAACACAAACGGACAGATTGTTTTTTGAGCTTTAAAGTGTGACTCCAAGGATAATTGAATAAATATGTTTGGGAATTTTATTTCCTACACATTAAATAGCACAGAAGCTTCTTCTCAAAACATATTGTATTTACAATCTCAACTTTTGTACAAGTCCTCAAGTTTAGTTACAGCAGTGCACAGACTAACTGTGTTTGTCAGTAATTTCCTTTTACATGAATAACTTTCATGTTTTTAATGAGCGGAAGTACTTTGATATATCCAAACATCATCCTTGAATGCACGCCGCAATCCAAGCTAAATTCAGTAGCAGATGAATGCAAAGTAAAGTATACTGTAATGAAGCAAAAAGGCTGCAGATAAAGAGAACAGTGCTACCAGTGTCTTCACATAATTTTTTGCTAAATCCGAATGATGAAGACTCAAACAATGAAACACAAGCTGAAAAATATTAAGGACTCACTCTCTCATGTCTGGTGTTTATTTGCTGCCTCAGAATTGGTTGAAAAAATAAGAGATCATGTAAATCTGCTTTCAGATGATACAATTCCCACATTTATTTATCTACAGAGTTAATTGAAATTTAAGGAAGGGCCTTAGTGGCAAAAAAGATTTCTGTACGCTGAAGTATTCTTTTGAAATTACTTCCTTTGATAGTGGTGTAAAGGAAAGACTTATAGATAAATGATCAACAGAAAGCGTGACAAATAGAATTTTAATGAGGTGCTTTCTTTCATCTTCTATCATGTTGTGCTGCTTTTTGTTGCTTTGGTGAGTCTTTGTACTAAGTATTGGTAGTAGTTGAAACCTGCTGTTTTTATGTAACTGGACATGCTCCCCAGGACGCCATCGGCCTCTCACTCCTAACAAAACTGCAGTCACCTTGATCACTGATCAGACTTGCTTTGTTTTAGCTGCTTTGGGGTTTAATATCCTGGAGTGTTGAATTGATTATAAACACACAAGCTTGAAATAAAAACGAGAGAGCGAGAGAAACTGAGATTTAGCTGATGCTGGATAGTTTGGATGAGCTGTTTATTTTCTGTTTATTCATTTATGAAAAGTGTACATCTTGTACAGATTTTGCTTTACATCAGTAGGCCAAATTTTGTGTCATTGTGAGTTTACTCTAAACATCTCTGGAACAAGAAACTACTCATTGAAACCTCATCATTGATGTGATCATTGCTCCTGAGTGAAGGCTAACCATTGGTCCCACCCTCTAGCCTCTGGTGTTATGGGGTCACACATGAAAGCAGAAGTCTGTCAAATTCACTTACGCACTAATGACTTATAAACACAGTGGTGTGTGAAGGGGAGGAGCTTGTAAGAGAGCAAATACCTCTTAAAAAACAGTGTAGTGAGAGGGTTCACAGGTTATTGATGTAGATTAGCTCTTTGTGGCACAGATTAGATCCTCACACAGCAGCTGAGCAGGGACAAACTACATGAGATCCGTTTTCCTCTGTTTAGACAACCATGACCAACCTTGATATCAGCTAAGAAACAGAATCAGGTGGGCTGCTATGTACAACCATTGATATCTGATTGAGGGTATTTTTTGGTGAAGATAATGTTTCAGCTTTAACACTAAGACACATTAGCTGAAAGATAAAACATATCTTTTTTTTTAATGAAGTCTTCTGTTTAGTTAGCTTCATTTAGCCCCAAAATGTAGTTGAATGTTTTTAACAGCATTTTTTGTGTTTGTAAATGAAAATGTACAAAATAAAAAGGGAGTCAAACAGGCTTCCAATAAATAAGTGATTCTTTTTTTTATTTTTTTTGTTTATTTCATGCATTAATGTTTTCTAAAACATGATGTTTTGTTCAAAAACAGCAGATTATGGAGTATTTGATGCTGCAGTTGTTGTTAAAAACAGTGTATGTAAGGATGGCAGGTGCAAATGCTTTTATGTAGTTTATAAAACTAAAAATGTAGCACCATGCAGAGTTTTTTCCGTCTCTTTAGATTGCAATCCAAGTCCATTATTTCTCATTGAAGCTGCAATAAGGACTTTTTCAGAGAGCAAATTGATATTAATACCAAAACCAAGGAAAATTACATCATTTTTTTCTTGTCTTTATTTCATGCAGTTTCTTGCGACTGAAAATAGCAAAGACTTTACAAAGCGCACCTGAAAAACAAATCCAAGCTAAATCTCAAAGGTAGTTATTCATAGGACTGCATGAAAACACTGCATTTGTGGTAAAGAGATTAATTGTACATAAGTAAATTATGTTTATAACTTTGTAACTGTGTAAATCCAGAAAGATCCACAATATAAAACAAATATGGATCAATACACTACCTCCCAAACAGTCACACCCCAACCTAGTTCATTAGAAGAAATTAAATACACACAAATGTGCTCTATTAGTAGAATAGTTACAATCAAAATTCATTATAAAGCTGTATCATTTTATCCATGGACCAGCAAAGGATGACCTCTTAATCTGCCAAGACCTGCAAGACTTGAAAAGACGACCATATTCCTCCATATTTTTGATTTTCTGAGGCAGCAATCCTCCTCGTGTTTCACAGCATGAATTTAAAGAGTGAAATGTCATGACAAAATGTTTAATGCTACTTTTCCAAACACAACTTATTCCATTGAGGCTTGTTCAGATGGGTTGAGCTTTGTCAACAGTGGGTGCCAAAAGTGCCCTGAAATGAAAGTCACTAACAGTAGCTTTAAAGAGTTGGGATAGAAAAAAAAAAAAAAGCATTCAAAATCTTTTTGCGATATTTTTTTGTTTTCAAATCATCCAATCCCGCAAAACTGTTGTTTTTTGTGAGACAAACTGACATAAGACATCTATATAAAAAAAAATCTGGTTTCTAATAAATGATAGTAAAATATCTTAATGGGTGATTGAATGGACAGAGAGGAATGGCTATAGTTTCAGTCAGTGTGCAAAAGTTAACTTACAACAGAACAAATCAAAAACAAGTGTGCACTCTTCTGCTTGAAGCACAGTGATAGTGTGACTAAGAGTGGGTGGCAGGTTGCAGCACGCCCTTTTACATCACGCCCATGTTGAAGCATCATTGATCCCAGCTGAAAAAAAGAAAACCAATCTGGACAATGGAGTTCAATAACAACTGTCTCCTGTCTGAAAAGGGGGCCAGCTGATCTGGCAAAGTGTAATGCTTTAGCATTAGTGGCACTCAGCTGTTTCTGCCAAACATTGGGCCAAACCATGAAATCTCTTGTTAAGAAGAGAGAAATAGTGTTCGCCTTGTAATTGAACCATTTTACACCCCCCTCCCTCCTCTTCTTCCTCCATCACTCTTGTTACCCCCTCTTTCCTGCATCCTTTCCTTCTGTCCCGTCCTGCTCGTCCCTATTTGTTTTTTTTTTCCCACTCACTTTGTCTCAACACACACACACACACACACACACACACACACACACACACACACACACAGATTTGGACACACACTCCTTTTGTATGAGCAGCAGCACCCATCAAAATCTGGATCGATCCCCCGGTGTCATTGTGTGAGGAGGTTATTTATGTGGGCATCCAATCTGCACCTGCCGTTGTGTTTGAGCAAAAGGGGAACACGGCCAGAGTTTGTTAACAGTGAAGGGGGGGTATCAAAGCAGAAAGAGGGAGAGAGAAAGGGGGGAGAGTAAAGAGAAGGGGGGAGCAGCCGCCTCAGAGCCCCATGAGTACCCGCCAGCTCACTGCCTCGTCTCTCGTGAAATGAGCACTTTCACAGTCAGTTAGTCTTTAAGTAATAGATATATTGAGTTCATCCCTTGTAACGTTGGACAACTAATTTATTATTATTTTTTCCTTTTCCCTCTCACCCCTGCAGCCCTCCCCTTCCTCTTTCCATCTCTCCCCCACTTATTTCCCTCTGTGTCCTTTTTTTCCCTCCATCTCCCATCAACACAGGATTATGAAGGTTAAATAAACTCTGTGAAAATGAATGAATATCGCCACCAACCTCCTCCCCTCCTGCAATCAAACCACCCTCTTTTCCCTCCCGCCTCTCCTTCAACCTCATTGCCTTGGAAGAAAAAAATAAATAAATAAAACTCCAGCCCAGGCTATCTGGCGGCAGAATGAATGATCCTATTTATGTTAATGCATACATGAACGTTACACAGGTTTTTCCCCTGATAAGGCGATAGGTTAATGAAATGCTCATTTCATTTTACCAGTTGTTTTCTCTGTGAAGTTCCGATAAGTAGCAAACCAATGAAGCTTGTAATTACAATCTTACAGAAACCCGGCCAATCTGTGTATAAATCTCACCATCCAATTACAAGATGTAATAATTTTGCAGTCAAGCTGGTAATGAGGTCTAATACTCATGCATGTGATAATCCCCCCTGGATGCTGACTCTATCAGATGTTAGCTTTGTAATTATATGAGCTTGAGAAAAAAAAAATCATTATTTCATGTTCAAGTAGAAAATGAGGTTGGTGGGAAGTTAATTTTCTCTATGCTCTGTGAAGCGTAGACAAGAATTTAATGATTTAATTACAGTTGTTAGCCCTTTTTTGCGAGAGGCTTAAATTGAGCTAAGCATTTTTCATAGCCCCCGACATCAAGAGTCGGGGAACATCAAAGATTTTGACAGCATACAAAGTGATGAGCGGGCCCAGTTGCCCCAGGATTTTTTTTCTCTCTCTCTGCTCTCAGTGGCCAGAAAATAAAGCTTCCTTTCCTTTTTGGTTCCCTTCCCTCTTTCCTCTCCTCCTCTCCTCATCGTCAGGGTAACCACAGCCCAGGAGGGACACCAGACCTGCTGGATAAAAGCAACATCAACAAATATTAACCGCTCTGGCTTTCACCACCGGCAGCTAATCCACTGTATGTGAATTTGTCATATCAGATTACTATGACAGTCATGGTGCAGCGCAGAATGGAAAGCATCCTCCTGCATCCTCAAAAGGACAATATAGTTTTACTCCCTACCTCCTTTGAATTTCAAAACAGCCCATGAGTGGTGTCTGTAGTCCTCTGATTTCCATACAGCCTTTCTATGAGAGAAAGAGACTGTAAATACATTCCTCAGAGTAATCCCTAGAAAGAGCAAGGGCTGCTTTTGGCACTTAAAAAAAGTGCTTTGAGCAATGTAATTCAACTTCATAGTAACAGTGGCTACTTGGTTATGCAGGGTAGTATGAGTTTTTTTAAGAGAGTGTGTGTGCGTAGGTGTGTGTATGTACTGCTGTCATCCATCCTTTTATCTTGGTTTAGAAACCTGACATCTGTGGAGTCATTGATTCAGATTTCAATAATTTATTTAAGCTTTAAAACTTGACATGAAGAAACATTGAATTTCCAAAAACACTGTTACACTTCATTTTGCTATGAAGTGACTTTGGAGATATCAGGAAGTACTTACACGAGATCAGTGATGATTTTCAAATACTTGACCTGTTTTAGTTTACAAGTCAACCAACATTTTTTTTTATTACTGTGGGTTTGATTACTGATAATCAAAGAAAAGGTGCCAGTGACTAGTGAATGGCATAGAATTTTTCGCTCTAGTACAGATGGTCATTCAGATAAATGTAGTGAGCAAGTGAATGGAGAGTAACGGTGAAGTGTCAGCAGAACCAGCTTGTTGATAAGTTTTGCAAAATCAGCAAATCTAACATTTATTTGAACTCACTTCAGGTTTTTTATTTTATTTTTATTTATTTTATTTATTGTTTGGGGGTGACTTTGACTCAACTTGGAGTTCAGCTACGGTGACTTGACCACAACACTGCTTTGAACATGTGCAAAGTCTAAGAAAACTATCAGGTGAACGTTGTTTCATTGCATTTTGCATGGTATGAAATCAAAAGTACAACAAAGAGGAAGATCAATTTGAAAATGTATGTTTTAACCCAAAGGGGTCAACAGGTTAAAGGCCAAACGGCAGACGTATAGAAATATACGGAAGCCATTTATCAACCAAGTTATGTACTAAGATCTGAAAGATGTTCAGGTCAAAATTCTTCTATGGACATTGCAAATACCAAGGTCTTGAATCTTTAGTGTACCCATGTAAATGGAAATGTTTTTTTTAAATCAGGACTTGTGACCAATTCAAGTTTGTGTATTCATTTATTCATATTTGATTGAAAAAATGTTATTTTATTAATTTAAAAACTCATTTAGTTATGTGGTTCCAAAAATGGCCTACCTAATGCGATTATTAGTTTTGCTCTTATGGTACCAGTGTTCTTACCTTCTCACTTTTAGTGTCTATAACTTGATGGTCTATCCATTGCTACAAAATTCTAATAGTTTGCCTGCTTCAGGAATTATGAGTCCTTAACTATGAGTTACTGAACAGTTTCATGTAGCACAAAGTCACAAGATCATTTTCCCATTGTCACGCAGAAAATGACAGTACTGCCTGCATACAGTCCTCTTCCTCATAACATTCCTTTTGAAGTTTTCTTGTCTCTTGGAAAGTGCTGTAACACTATCAAAGCTCATAACATGTTTCACTTCCTGGTAGCTTCATTTCTGTCCACAGGCCTCTGGCACTTTGATGTTTGTGTGTTTTTTTTTTATGTGTTTCCTCATGTTGTCTTCTTTTCTCTGATGTTGATCAGCACCACCGATCTCAAGTTTGTGCTCTTCAAACAAGTTTAGGGTGTTGATAATTTCCATGTTGTTTTCTAATCCTATCAGATAATCCTAACCTTTTTTTGTCCCAGTGTCAATAGGTGAAATCACAAACTTCATATACGTGCCTGATTCCAATTGGCGGTTTGGGCTCATGTCATAAGCCTGATGTGGTTGTCTTTTTAAATTGTTCTTGCCATGCAGACTTAAAAACTGGGGATTTGACCAAAATAATGTTAAATATATTTTTTTCAAATATTTACTAAATCGTATTTGTTATTTTCAAAATTCACAGGACGTATGGCATTTCTTCTCATTTCATCCTACATATTGAAAAAGAGCAGGCCTTTGTGAGAATTTCACATGTAAATCCGAACCATAATTTGGAATAGTGCTTCTAATGGCTCATTCCACTTCAAGGATGTGAAGTCACCCTTAGGATGCATAAAATAATAATACCCTCCCTGGTTGTGCACTCCCCCCTCTCTCCCCCACACTCATATAGTATAGTCTCTACCTCCTCTTTTGACCTTTTTTAACCCCCCACAGCTCCTCTCAGTACTCTCTTGGTGCCCCCCTCATGTCCTGTTAAACAAGGAACGTGTTGCGGTGTTGTGACCCACGATTGTGTGCAGCTTCATGGCAGGTTTTGTGGGCCTTTTTTCTGCTCCGGTGTCCAGTCTGTCTCCATCTGCCACTGCTTCAGCACCACGGTCCCACAGGGGGAGATGGGGCTAATTCTGCAGTCAATTAGCAGAAGGGCCTGCTTTTGTTCTCTCACTGGCTCCCATGGGCCCTATCTGCTTCACTGCTCCCTCTCTCTCCATGGCTCTCACTTTCTCTCCCATTTATTCACTCATTGCTCTCTGTCTTGCTCTGGTTGTGTCATTTCTTTTGTCTCATGCCCTCTTTTATTTCTACCTTTACTTTCTCCATGATATTCTCTTTATCTGTCCACCCTTCCTGTGTCTCTCAGCTTCTTCAAGGTATTGAATGTCTGCTTGCCATCTTTCTCCCCCCATGCTCCCCCCTCTCACTGACCTCTGTGACATTGTTGGCCAAACGGTGTCTCTGGCAATCATAAGCTGTAAAGGGAGATGAAATTATGGGTAAATATTCCCAGACAGAGTTTGATACATTGTATCATAAACATCAGCAATCAGTCTAAATGGCAAACAGTAAACAGCAGACTACAAATTAAGTCAACAAGCTGTGTATGCGCGTGTTGGTGTGCATGATTTTCTGAGCAGTGTTTCTGTCTTCATATCAAACCCTGCAGAAAATGATACCAATGTGGCAAGAATAATATACATTGTACTAATCACAAAGGTCTCTTTGCCTTTTTAGACATAGTTTTTAATGATGTAAGCCACCAATGCATGAATACATAAAAAGAAATAGAGGTAAAAATGAATAAAGAGCTGAAAATCTTCATTTGTTCAAAGGTTAAGCATTGATCAGCATGTTACTTGTATTTAATTCCCTTTACCTGTAAAAGACTTGGAGTCTGGTCTACCACTGAAGAAAGTTTTAGCATGAGTATGGAAGAGGAACAGAAGCAAGAAGTAGAAAGGAAGCAAAAAAGCTCTGTTTGAATTATTTTAGAAATCAACTTTGACAAAACATACAATGTCCATTGTTGCAACACAATTTTAAAAGCTATCATATAAAAGCATGAATTCTTAAGGAGCCCCTAAGGAGACACAGGCAGAAAACATAAAAATATATGCCTTTCGTGTGCATGATTACATACCTCGTGAGATATGAGGTGTGCAACAGAAATCAGCCTGTCTCCTGTGTTCTTCTAGTTACAATGACAGTACAGGACTTAGTTTAACTTTGTATTAACCTCAGACTCAAATACAAGGATGTAACTGCTTTGATTTCGCACTGTCACCGATATTTTGACCCAGAAAGACACTTAAAATGGGTGATGAAGTCTTGGAATCTGCTTCAGTGCAACGCATACATACGCATAACAGTCTCTCTTATTATTTCAATAAAATTGTTTAAGGCTGCTATTATGAGTTAGCAGCTGGTCATGAAGAAGCCTGAAAATATTAATGGCTTTTATTGGGCTAAAAAGCAGAAAATACAGCCACTGTTAAGACTCCCTTTTCCCTACCTATTTATTCAAAGGATCAAACTGCTGCCAGGGTGTATGTGTCAGACAATGAGATTTACAGCACACTGTAGAAACAGCCATAAAAAAATCAAAATAATTAACAAACAAAAAAAATCAGAAAGATTTACTTCAGATGTAATGAGTGATACAGGAATGTTAAAAGCCAGCAAGAAGAGATTTATTAATAATAATAATAATAATAATAATAATAATAATAATAAACTTCCTGATTTCCAGAAAGGAGTACCAGTTTGTCCACAGGGGGCACCAAAATGAATGCAAACCAAAAGTTCCTCTTGGAAACTTTTAACAGAGACCAAATCAGGTATAAGCACAATTTGAAGTAGAAAGAAGATGAAGGGAAGAGTAAGAAATGTATAGAATGGAAATAAAGAGTTCAAGCCTTTTATTGCATGACACTGAGTTTTAAAAAATATTAAGATGGATGAAGATAATTGCATACTTTTCTTTGCTTTTATCCTTTTTTTTAGATTGGGAAAGCAATTCACCAGAGATGCTTTATTTTCTCTTTCACCCCACTTCTTAGGAAAGCATCATTCAAATGTGTCTGCTGTTAAACACGGCAGAAATCATTCTCTCCTCTCTGTCTTTTGATCAATGCAGCACCCTGTGGGTCTTACCCTGCTGTTGTCCCCGTGGCTCTACCTGGCCCTCCTGAGCTGTACCTGTCTCAAGTTAATAAATCATTTTGGCATTATAAAATATTCAAAGGAGGAAGGGGGATCAGGTAAGGCCAGGTTAAAGAATTTCTTAAATTTTCATGGCATGACAGCCTGTTCCACATAAACCCCCCTCCGCTTCGTTCTCTGGGTTGTGTGAGAATGTGTGTGTGCCCGTGTGTGTGCCCGTGTGTGTGTGTGTGTGTGTGTGTGTGTGTGCCCGTGTGTGTGTGTGGCGAGGGGTTGGGAGGATCCCCCGTGTCACTCTAATAGTCTAGAATTACACTTGTATCAGTGTCACTAGCATATGGGGTCTATGTATACCCTTAGGCCCATCACACTCGCTTCCACCTTCCACTGTCATGGCATTTAAAATGATTCCATTTGGGCAAAGCTAGTTTTGACAGAAAAAGTGAAAAGCTGTGTGTTTCCGTCCTTAGCCTGACGACGGAGCTGCAGCCACCGGGGGCCCCTGCCACCGAGCAGCCAATCAAATGAAATTTTACAGGATAATGATGGAAAGTAGCTTTGCCTCCTTAGTGAGTGCTCTCTCCCTCTCTACCTTCTCTTTTTCTCTGTCCTTTTCCTTAACTCTGTCCCTATCTTTTCCCTCACCATCTCCATCTACCTACCTTGTAATCTGTGCTGTGGAGTGTAACTAGGAATACTGGGTAGGGTGACTTCTTTAAAAGGAATCAACATTTCTAAAACACCCTGAGAAAGAAAAGCAGTGTTAAAGAAGTGTGAATAATATTTTGTTTTTGGTAATCTTTATGTAGGTGAAGCTGTTGTTAACAATCCTGTTGTCTTTAGGTCAATTTTACCCGATTTCACAATTTTTTTTGTCATAACTGGGTTTCTTTTATAGAATTGCTTGAGAATTGAATAGATGGTTCTGTGCCATTTGCGTGTAAATTATTTATGGCTGCTTTTGTTAAATAATGTGTTTTATAAAATTTACAGCAACTTCCTGCCACCAAAAAAACTGAAATTATTTCGAAATAATAACCTTCCTAAACTTTGACATGTACCTGTCTGTGATAATACATCAACGTGTGTACCTCTGATAATAGTCTTAGTGGGGGAAAAAATCAAAATATCAGCATATTTCTTATCAAAGAAGAGGTATGCTTTTGTGTAAATAAGGTTTATCATAGCATATATTTAAAAAAAGTAATTCTTTAATAAATAAGAATATGTTGGCAACATCTTTAATAAGAAAGACAATCAAAACATGGAGAATATTTTACACCTTGTACTTTATAAGCAGTCAGAACAGACAGTGCAGAGTAAATCTGAATCCAATATGAGGGTTAAAAATTTTCCCTGTAGAATGTTTCTTGACATCCTACAATGACATGTACATTTTCAGATTTGAGGATAATGTTTTTCTGTTGTTTCTGGACAAATCTGAGCCAGCATAAGCTTTTTTATAATTACAATTTTGAGTGAAACTACTTTCATCAAGAGTTTGTCCCAATTGGGTCTACCAAAAATGTATCCTGTTAAGTGGTAAAGTTTTTTTTATCCTTCAATGTCCTCTGTGTTTTATACATTTAAATTAAAAACATCGCTCTAAACCTGATACTTATTCCCTTTGTTCGAACCATTTATGTTTAAAACACTGTGTCTGTGAGCAGAGATCTGGTGCTAAAACAAGAGTACTATAAATGAATCTGTCTGTCCTTGGCTGTATCAAACAGCTGTAGAAGCCTGCAGTAAGTTAGTCTCACAAAGGTTAAACAGCACATGAAATAGTGATGAATCCTCCGATAGAGGGACCAATTAAAGCTTTCTGCACAGCTCTCCTGTCTCCCCCCATGTGACCCTCACCATCTCCCCCCCCCCACTTTTTTCCATGCCCTCACCCTCTCTTGTCATACTCTTCACTATTGCTTGATCTTCTGTTCTGCCCCCACCAATACATCTTGATTCTGAGTTTAGTTTACTCCTCACTCTGCATTTCTTTTTATTAATCAAATCAACCTTACACCCATAGGTCTTCTCACAAACATGCAGTGTTTTGGCCGCACTGTGTGACTCTGATTGATACCCTCTAAATAGAGACTTTACAGTAGGCAGTGCGAGAATTGGGCAGGTGAAATGCTTGTTATGCCCAACAGTTGAATGTGAAGGATGCAATCAGGAAGAGACGGTAAAAGCCAGGGAGGATGGTTCGACAGGGGTCCCTAAGGCGTCACCTGAGGCACTGACTTCAGACATTTACAAGACATCAGGCACAGAAACTACTGTATGTGCTGTCTTTCCCTGTTAGCCTGGGCCTCTTGCTATGACACACATAATGGAAACATGCAACACAGTGTTGTGCATGAAGAGTATAATGCTCAGGAAAAAAAGATGCTTCTGCAGGGTGCTGTTAATAACTTACCTAATACATATCATAAGGTAGAAGTCTCAGGCCTCAGTAATTATAGAAATAGAAATGATAAAACTTGTCCCATTGTTGTTCTTCTCTTTGTGAGTCATACAGCAACATAACTCAGTCTATTTTCTATTCAAAGGAGAAAACTTTTGGTAGCAATATAAATGAAAGACTGATATCATGCAACTTTTTGGAGTTATTTGCTGGATTAAAATAAAAGAAAAAAAACAATAACATTCATACAGGAACTGAAAATATATGTGCATCGTTATATTGAATGTGCATATACAAGCACACATGCATACATTCATACACAATCTTGCAGGTCTCATTTTCTGGCTCTTACACAAATACACACACCAACAAACACACACAAAATCACAAACATGGCTCGCTGGCCTGCTGATGGTGTAGGACTCATGTATTTTGATGATATGAAAGTTGACCACATTTACATGCAAATCGAAGTTCCAGATTAATGGGGTCCACGTATGAGGGCGAAGGAGGACTGCATGGTAATATGCTATTATAGCTTTTAAATACATTTACCGATGTTTTGACGCAGAATTAGCATGGTCCTAGCACAAGGAAATCATGTCGGTCTGATAGCAATTTGGTTTCCCAATTGGGAATACAATTTCATCAGGTTCAACTGTCATTTCTAATAATGACTCAGGTTGTGCTCACTAAATTGATGATTCTTCTTCTCACTTTTTTTAACACTAACCTTGGTGGATGAAAGAACAAGCCAGGTGTTAACAGGGGCTCTTGCAGAAATTGCTGTACCTAATACTGTTTTCGACAACATGGCTGCAGATATTGTGCATAAAGTTGGGTAAAGTATGTACTTGGAGTTTCATGTGTGGATCTGATACATGATATAAGCCTTTTACACTTTCGAAAAGAACATTTTTTTCATTGGAGCACAAAGTTAGGTGGAAATTATTCTGTTGCATTAGTGACAGTCTTTGCTTTTTTCTTATATAAAGAGTACATTTGCATATTTCACATAAAACATCATTGAGTCAACACTGTGTCAAATGATGGAGTAAATATGACTCATTGAATCAGTGCTTGTCAGCCACAGCAAAATGTCAGTCATCCCTCAACCAAAATGGTCCTGACAGCTAAATACAGATCTCAATTTTTCCTGTGGAGAATTCATTACTTCAGAATAATAAATGGCAAAATAGATTGTTTAATCTCTCCATTTCTTTTGCTCCACATTTGTCTCTAAAATGATGAATTTCAATCTGAACACTGTTGACAAAACTCAGTTTCTCGTCATCGACAAATGATTAAAAAGCGAACTGACCCAAAAGGATAAACTGAATGCTCTCCACTGTTACGAGTCTTGTTTATCATCTTTGCGTTTAATTAATGTATTCAACTGTATCATGGTTTCCTTTGAGCGCAAGCAAACATGAGAAGATAAGGGAAGGAGAGCATAAAAGGAGACACCCCCCTCCCCAAAAAAACAGACATCATCCTCGGGTGTTTGACTTGTGATGTATTTCCTTTAAGTTTCCCCACTCAAGAAAAACAAATAATTAAAAGCCCCGTGGGACATAACACACAAATAGAATAATGTATTTGTGTCAGTCAAATGCCTTTCTATAGCCGGGCGAAGAAAACATAATAAATGAATATGAAAGATATAAACAGAGCCTGGATGGCATCCAATTAATAAATACCATTTTTTATCGTGTCTTCTGGGGGCTTAAGTACTTTTGAAAAATCGCAGCGTGCTTTTTGGCGTCCTTGTCAATTTATGTAAACAGCCTGCAACCATTCTAGGGGCGAGAAGCACAAGGAGATCATAGATTATTAATGGGGTTTGAAAATAACAAAGGCTGTGTCAGCTGCATCCTGTGCCACAGTATCGATGGCACTTGGTGGCTAAACGGCACAGGATGGTTTCTTGCTGCTCACTTTTAAAACCAAGTGTTCCTGAGAGTAAGCCCCAGTTCTGGGTGATCTGACGAAAAATCAAGAGTGAAGGGGGACAGAAAAAGGTCTTCAATAGATCTTAGTTTTACTCAGGCTCTGATGTCTTGAGGGTCTGCTAATAGAAGGGTAGTGGGGGTGGGTGGGTGCAGGACTCCTGGCTAAGTAGGCCAGAAATGTTAGGCCTTTGACATCAAGGATCGATTCCACTCTTCAGAGGACCGAGTAAGGCAGAGAGAAAGGAGGATTGTGGCGATGCATGACCTTTCTCATTAGCTGACCGTAGGGGAGCAGAGGCGTTAACTTGGCTTTTCCTTTGGGACTGTAAATGGGTCTCAGGCCACTGGTGATTGGGGGGGTTCAACAACAAAGCTAGGTTCAACATTGAGTTAAGCTAACTTTGTTTGTCTTCATTAGACTAGCTCAGCTGCTAAATAGCTGCCTGCTGCGAAATGGCCAGGGAGAGAAAATTAAAGATACAAGACACAAACATAGAATGCAAATTAATACCACTCAGGAACACACAAGTGCACGCATGCATCATAAAAAATACACACAACAACCTCACCTCTTTAGGAAGTTCAGTAAATGAGATTACACTCTTTAGTTAATTAATCTCACACACCCTGTAGTTACACTACCAGGTAGCTATGAAACGTTGGCAGACAAATAGGCTACTTTGGCTAGCATGGCTGAGATAAAGGCTTCAGATAATGAGGGACTAATCATCTGCATCAGTTAAGTCCATCAGGCCCTCATTTCCCTAAAAACAAAACAGCACACATGGAACTAATCTCCACCTTTTACTTATTAATTTCCCATCCACAGGTTCAGCAGCACACTACTAATAAGCTGTACTCACACAACCATGCAGGCATGCAATCTAGCCCCCACCTTTCACACACGGAGAGATTAAAAGGTGTTATGAGGCATGGACTGCGGAACAAAGAAGAAGAGATTGTAAGTAGATAAAGAGTATACTCATAAGGAGATGCAGCTCTTAGGATAATGAGGCATTTGAGGCTTTAGTGGAGGAGCTTCTCCTTATTCATCCTCCTCCTCCTTCACCTCTTCACTGATGCTGCATCTCTCTTTATCTCCTCTCTGCTCCTGTCACCCTTTTGTCTAAAGCATTACTCTCTTAAAGAATGTACGCAATTCTTCTGAAGCATTCATATCTAATTTGTGAAACTTCAGGTTTTTGCATATGGTTGTATTTTTTCAAATCTTTCCACTTTCCAGCCTTTCTTTGACTATGAATAATAGAAAAGGGCTACGTATGTCATTGCATTATACCTGCTCCTGCAGAATTTGACATGTTGCTTATTGAAATAGGAAGCTCTTGACTCCCCACTGGAGTGTGTAATTCTTTAAAACCTACTGCAAATTAGACAAATTCTCATACAGGCTTAAATACTAAAGAATATGTCCCCTGTGGTCACCCATTGTGTTAATAACCAATTATTTGCAGTATTGTAGCATAGCTGCAAATCCATATATTAAGGGAAAGAGGCATTTGCTTGTCTCAAGTGCTCTAATTGGCTGAGCTTGTCGTTCTCAGAGGTCTGTTCTCTTTGTTATACTGACAGATTTAAAGAGATAGAGAGTCAGAGGGAGCAAGATGGAGAGAGAGCAACAGCCCTCCACTGGAACGAGATGTCTACAGCCCATCTCAACACATTTTTTAAACTTTCATGGCCTCCTGTTTGGCCTCTTTGCCAGTCACGTCTCTAACCACCCTGTCGTCAATGTAAGAGAACACTCAAGACTGTGTTGGTCTTGAATTAATGATGGGACATAAATTAATCAAGACACAACACTCCCTAAACATAGTGTACATTGGAGAGAGAAGCACGCCCGACCCAGCAAAATGAACAAAGTGTTGTGTCATTTGTTGGCAGGCGTCAACAGACAGAGTTGAAGCGGACTTGCATCACATCTCACCTCATCTCACTTCATACATCATGCGAAGCTCACAATCTCTTGTTAAAACGCATGCACACTGCAGCTTATTCCTTGAAAGATGAGTGGAGTTTCCCCAAACTTGAAACAGATGTTGTGCATTACAGCAGATCTTACCTTGCCTGCTTTAAAAATGGAAAGTGGGGTATTTAACAGTCACAGCCTTTGTGATGCAGTGGTACAGTAATTGAAGACAGTATTCAACAACACGGGATAAATGAAGAAGGAAAGAAACAGCATGGACTAGAGAGCACCATTAGAAAACGGCATGGACCACCAAAGGCCCAGAGAGCACGGCTAATATGACACTCCAAGGCCTAATCTTCTTAGTGGGGTGGGATAAAATGAGTATCCATTACGGAATCAACCTTCATCCCAACCCTCTCTACCCGATATTACCAAGACTCCATCCCTCTTTCTTTTACTTCCCTCCATCCATCCATCCCCAGTCTGCCCTCCAGAGCCAGTGCTAACATTGATAGCCAGCATTGAGACAATCGGCTGACTCGGGGCCCTAATCAGGTATTAGCCACTAAAGCTGTAAGGGAAGGCTGCTAATCTCCATACTCACTTCATATGTAGAGGCAAGGCCCCAGCAGCTTGTTTTCCTCTGGCACAGGCTGAGATCAAAGATGCCTGCTAGAAATCAGATTAGAGTAAAGAAGAGAGGACAGGGTGAGAGGGAGAAGGGTGCGAAGGCCACAGATCTCTCAAACCTCCCTCCACCTTACCTCTTTTAAAAGCTTTTTGCATAATCAGGGAGAGTAGAGGGTGACTTTAGCCTCCCAAAAGCTCCTTAGCCATGGCTAAAACAAAAAGAGTGAATGGGTTGAAAGAGTGGTTAAGGAAAGGGCGATGTCCACTGTGAGTTGCAGCTGTATTGTAATGTTAATGTGTGATTCAAATCAACTTCAGTCATTCACTGACATATGAAGAGAAACATTCTACAAAAGCAACAAAACTGACTGCTAGAGGAGACAACGGTAGTAGTTTGTAGCATGGAAAAACTATATGCCAGAAATTATATTTCCCACACAGACATAGAAGTGAGTGAAGACCTTTGCAGCTTGAAAGGACTGTGAGGACTTTCCAAGTGAATTTGAAAAGTCTGATATCTTTTTGTCGGATTATCAGCGCTAAAAAATATTATTTCTAAATGCTAATTCCTAGCTTCCCGGTCAGGTTGGACTGTACCAGATTGATTTTCAGCAAGTTGAAGTCTATGACAACGGCATGCCAGTTGGCAAAATTTAGCAGTGAGGAGAGGGGTCCGTGTTTTGATAACTGAAAACGATGTCTGTTATTTATTTAGTAGTAACAGTGGACACTGGAGCTTGACTGTCTGATAGAAAAAGGGCATAAGAGTAAATAAAAGCTAAACAAGAGCATGATAGAGCACAGGCTAAATGCAAGACCGCAAGCTAAAGGCTAAAACACAAGCTAAGCTGTTTGTGTTTATAGCAGTCATATTGCTGTGGGCTGTTTAAACTTAAAGTCTATCAGTAAAATGAGGAGCAAGGTAATCTCTACTCTGCTTGGTAGATGAGCACTGGTAGGATATAACCAGGATTCACCAATTACACCAACAGAATTGCTGCAATCCATTTCACACAGATTCCCTTCACAACTGTGAAGTACATTTTCAAATTTTAGTATTTGGTTTCAAGTCAATCAGATAACTTGCTATACAAATGTGATTAAAATGATAGGAGCAATAAGTTATGTCAAACGCAATGTATTGTGCTTTGTTACATTTGATATTTTTGCTTCAGCAACTTTGGGTGCAATTTTCTGGTTGTAAGCAACAAGTGCTGTTTGTAAAGATAGGAACAGTAGCAAGAGCAGGAGCAGGCTGGGATGTTATTTGGAAATGTTCCGCAGCCAGGCTCTGTCATTTCTGTTATGGTCAAAGCGTTCAATGCAAGCGCAGGTCTTTCAAAGGAGCTAACCCAATCTTAAGACGCAGCTATTGCTGGCTCAGAAAGACAACTCCAGTCGGGGCTATGGCTGGAAATTTTATCCAAGTTGGTTTTTACTTTACAAAATAAAATACGAATAAAAACACGAAACAACTTTACCATCCTTGTGTATGGAGAATGCGTCAGTTTTATTTTGGCTACTGCAGGGCACCAATTCACCTTGCTCTAACGAAATTTAAGGTTGAGCACGACTCTCCCACATGCACAGACTTAGAAACACACACACACACACACACACACACACACACACACACACACACATTCTGGTAAGGTGCATGGCTATTGTTATTGACTGGAGAACATTGGGTTCACACTTTTCCATCATGGATTCTGAGGTGGAGGTGCTTCTTTAATTGTGAAGGCAGCTGCCTGAGTGGAGCTGAAGGTGTCAGGGGAGTTGGGCCATGTCGCTTCTCCTCTTGAGCATGGTCAAGGGCAAGCTGATGCTGGAACATCTCACACACAGACACACATCAGTTTTAAGTATAATTACTCTGGAAACTACATGTTTGAGATAGTTTCTGTAAAGTTTGACATCGTAGGGAAATGTAGCCTGATGATATGAGGGTGTCACTGCATCCATTTGCTTTTGTTTTCTTCAATCAATTCTCTAATTTTCACCATATACTTTCAATATGAACTCTTATATCTGCATATACAGTAGTTTATTCTCTGACACAGGTGACATGCACAGAATCTTTACACTAATTGCATTGCAAGGGATGGCAGTGCATGGCCATTAACTACACTGAAATGAAAACAGGCTAGAGCTCGCCAATCTGCACACACTTCCTGCATCCTCCATGGGGGACAGCCTGTCCTTAGCAAGGCAGACAAATGTTAATTCCCCTCAGTGAGCACAGGTCTGACCTCTAGACTTCTTGAGGAGAGCACACACACACACTCAAACATACACACACTTGCACACAGTCTTCTCAGAAGGTCACAGAGCAGATGACACCAGCCTGTTCCCTGTTTCACTTCGATTGGCCCATCTTTTCTCCTTCATTACCGCACACAGCTGTGAATAAGAGAGTCTGTGTGTGTGTGTGTGTGTGTGTGTGTATGTGTGTGTATGTCTGTATCCCCAGTCTCTGAAATGGCTAAGTGCTGTTAGTGCAGTTTTTATCAGTGAGGCCACTGGTGAGACTCGGGGGAACAGAGAAGGGCTATCTCTCTCTGCCGGCACTGAAAATTGATATTGAACATGGAGGAGGAGAAGGGGAGAAATCTCACATGCTGGTAGCAATTAGCTAAAAAGGGATTTGCAACTCTGTGATTCATCACACCAGAGATCGAAGTCATTTAAAGACTGTGCTTTTTCTCTTTCCCCTTCTCCTGACTCGGTCCTCTCAGGCCACACCTCCTTCAGCACACTTTTAAGACAGTGTGAGATTTCCTATTTAGGTTTTATTTATCCTCAGTGAAACCTGCACAGCACTGGAGCACAAACAAAGCCTTTGATTTGACTTGCTGTGTGTACATACCTAACAGCAAGGTGCTTTACTGATGCAAGGCCCACTGTAGGTTTGCTGTGAGAGTTGGCAGTGCAGTGTGACTCACAGTCAACAGCATGGTGAGGGAAACTCACTTTTGCCAAAGGGAGGGGAAACCGTACAGGATGGACTAACTCTGTACCACTTACTCTGAGCTCAGTATTTCTGTCATCCAGAGCCTCTTGGGCTTTGTTTACACTGTGTGTGCTTCAAAAATACTTTGACCAAGACGCCAACCTCAGGATATGAGGTTAAAGCATTGAAGCCAACTTGCCACTTCACCACTAAGTTCATGTTACAGTGAGAGAGAAGAGGCACATTCACCTCATTTTGTTATCTTAACAGCTTAATGTTTGGAGTGATGGAAAAAGTCTATTTTGCCTATTCAAACATGGACTTAATGAAACTCACACACCCTGGACTGAGAGAATGTGTGCAATGCAGGCTCGTTCAGGCTCTGTGTTTATGCAAGTGGTAGGGATGAGGTCAAAAACGCCTGAGGGTGAGGGCAAAAGCTCACTGGACAGCAGGCATGTGTTCTTTCATTTGCACCTTAATATTCCTGTAGCATGAGAAAGAAAATAAAGGTATAAAATGCTCCATTTTACCTTGCAATTTCTTTAAGCACTCAGTATGAGTCTTCTGAAATTTTACTTTATGAATTAACAAATTAAATAAGGGTTTACATGTTACACGGACCAAAGAATGAAAAACCTGAGGAGAGAAAGAGAGAAAGAATCGACAGCTCAAGTATGAATCAACAGTGACAGAGCTTACATTTGAACAACCCCAACTCCAATGAAGTTGGGATGTTGTGTAAAATATAAATAAAAACAGAATATGATAATTTGCTAATCACATTTAACCTATGCTCAATTGCATACACTACACATAAAAAGCAATGCTTTTGCCAGAGCTCAGAAATTTTTCCTCCCATACCCTCGTGTTTACACTATGGTGACATGCACTCCTATTTGGTCGTAAAACTATGTCCAGATGGGATTTAATAAATTCCCTTAAGTGTCAAGGTTTTTCTAAGCTTGTTCTAAAGACTGTTGATATTTCTAATAATTCATAAATAGAAGAGGTTTATAAATTCAAGCAAGTGTTGAGACATGATTTTTGTAGCCCTTTTCCGACAGTTAAAAAAAATTAAAACTTGGCTTTGTTGAGAATTTTTTGGGGGCAATATTAAATCAAAATTTGAAGATGAAAAGTTAAAGTTGTGGAATAAAAAGTTGAAATTTTGAGACAAATTTTGAGATAGTTGAAATTGTAGAATAAAAAATTAAGAGAGAAAGTTGAAAATTTGAGATAAAAATTCCAGATTTTGAGACCAAAAGTCGAAATATTGAGATAAAAGATCAAAACTATGAGGAAAAAAGGCAAAATTTTGACTTTTAATCTCATTAAGTCAACTTTACGTCTCAAAGTTTTGACTCAATATGTGCAATATATATAAATAAATCAATAAACAAAAGATCTAAGCAAGCCCGTTTTTATTTTATTTCATTTTTTCAACCAGCGGAAATTGGATTCTGTACATGATTATTTATACAATAGAGTATGGCACTTTAAACAGAGAAGGATTGTTTGAAATAAATGTATGGGTCATAAAGCAACTTTGTCATCCTTGAGCATCTTTGGTTATTTTCACAGTATCTCCAACAGGTGGGGGGGTCCTTTTTTTTGGTTTTTAGAATACAGTCACCCTGTGTTTACACATGTAGAGTGCTCTATGTTCTTAAAGGCCAACGACACTGATATGACAAAACCATAGTCTGTATAATATATGGACAAGTATGGGCAAAACTAATAAGTTCTTAAGGTGAACCCTAAAGAAATGCAGATTTTAGTTTTTCAGCAAAGACTGCAAAATTTTAGATCGGAGTCTGCCGCTTGTATAGGACAACCCATAGAAAGCAAAGAGAAAAAAACGGACATTGTTTCCATATGGAGGTCACAAGGCGTCCCATATATGGCTGATTGTTCCAAAATTCAACATTTACCATTTAAGTGTTTAAGAGTGAAAGTGTGGATATAACAATCCACATTTGGTAGATTCACTTAATTATCTAATGACTGATGAAATCTGCACAATTGCTGTGTAAACAATTTGAAAATGGTTACCTGTAACAACCGTAATACACATTTTTAATAAATAAAACAACTTCAAAAATGACACTAAACTGTATCTACAGTTGATTCCCAGCTTTAAATTGCTGTAAAAGGTCTGATGAAACAGACTTGGGAGCCACACACCTGTAAGATATAAAAAGTAGAAGTGCGTGTCTGCTAACACAACTCTTTATGTATTTTCCATGATAATGGCATGACAACATGATGTTAAAATGTGTTTCAGTGACCGCTGTGAATTGATACAGACTGTAGAACAGATGTGGTAGTAGAAAGGAGCTCAGTGGACAGTGGATGCAGGCGGTGTTAATGTGAGGAGATCCACCTCCAGATGTGACATACATGTGGGGGTGAGATGCAAAAGATTCTTTTGGTGAGTTTCCTCTGAAGTCCAGCCCCAGCACCATATGTTCTATAGTGTATACGAGCACTGAGAGTGCACTGTCCACCTGTCCATGTACTGCAGGCTGTATGTTGACCGGGTCGAGGTAAACTTTGAACTAAATGTTGTCATGGTAAAACACAGGGAAACATTAAAAATGCAATTCACACGGGCTCCAGCATCATGTCCACACCACTTTGATGCAGTTTCAAGGGACAAGTTTCTGTTGTGTCTCCAGCTGGCCTTCAGTTTTTAAAATATTACTATTTGGATCACATGTACTTAAAAAATGAACCTCCTTAGCAAAAGCCTCAAAACACAAACAAACAAACAAAAAAAATAAAAAAACGTAAAGAAAAGCTTTATTAGCTTCTAAATGAAATCCGATTTTAAATGAACACACAAATTTTAATTTTTACCAAACTTAATGATATGTTTTAAGAGGGGATATTATACTTTTTCATATCTTAGACATGGATATTAAGTAATTTTTGCTGATCTTCAAACCACTTCAAATTTTAGAAATCTCTGAATCTGTCTGTAAACCCCTCGCAGTGGTCTGTTAAAATAGCACAAGACTCGCATGGTGAGGTCATCGCAGAAGAATTTTGATGTGTTAATGAGATGGGCCTCAAACAATACAAGCCTTAGAAGAACCATAATACCATACCAATACCAATTCATAATCATTACAGCTGCTATTGTTCAAGGTCTCACCATTACATTTTCAACATGGTCATGTTAAACATCTTTAAATGAAATCTATCCTAAAAAGGTCTCTGACAATGAAAACAAGGACAAAAAAATTAAATAAATAAATAAATATTAAAAAGGAGACCAAAAGCGATATGATGAAAAAAGCATGTCCTCTCAGGACCTGTTTGACGTTAAAATGTGTACTTTTTAGCAAACGGGAACTGGATGTACTCTCATGAGCTCAACTTTTATTGCAGATGATGTTTCTGTTATGTTATCCTTCTCTGGTAAACTATAATTTAAAGACACATTTTATTAAGTGTTCAATTGATTTACTTTGCATGTGAACATTTTGGACTTCCAACACAAGCCCAGGGTCACGGGGGGGGGGATAAGGTGCATCTTCACCTCAATGTTTTACTTTTGTCTATGTTTACGTTTTAATGCTATTGTGATGGGTGATAGATTAATTGTACCATGTTGATGTGCAGTGTACATGGACATATAATAACATACAGTATTTTTCTTTTTTAAATTTTTGGGGTCATTGTTGGCGAAGTCATTATATTTCAAGTTAAAAGGACATCAGAAAAAATGAGTTTCTCTGCTGTTAAACAGAGATAATTTTCGTCCCATCAGACAACCAACATTTTCAGTCATACTCTCAACCATTTCCCTAGCTTTAGGCCTTACAGAACACCAGCCTCATTTACTCATCCTCTCACAAACACACACATCCAATATACTAAATGACACATTCCTCATAAAGCATATAGGAACGGCAGGGGAGCCTCGCTCCAGCAAGTAAACCTCCACAGTTTAAAACCCGAGCTGCAGCCATTAATAGAGCTGCAGATGACGGATGAGTTCATATGCCATGCAAGCAGCCCTAGACAATGGCTTTATCCTGATGACAGATTGCCTGACCGTAACCCACTTTATGTTAAACTCATTCTTGCTGTTCAATTTCACAAGTGTAATTTTGTCGGCCTGTGCTGCATTGTCCTCAGTTGTGGGTGCGGTGTTGGGGTGTGTGCCTGAAAACTCACAATCCCTACCTCCAGTAATGATTCCCCTGCTCTATTCTATTGTATTGTTTTCTGCATAATCAGGTTGGTAGTCAAGGGTTTGGGTGACACAGCCATCTGTCAAGTTCATTTGCTCGGCGAAATGCAAAGGAATAATGGCCGATCCTACGGGAGACTATCTGTTATCAAATAGGAGAGGTGCCCCCTGTTTATGGCTCTGCTCCACTGTACAGCAGAACGAGAAGAGTGTTAGCACATACTCATACACAAATGCTAGTGCGTGATCTCTCGCATGAACTTTCTATAAATACAGTATATTGATTTACATTGTGACACATACTCTGCATGCTTGACATGATCAGTTCATCTGACTCTGGTTTAGTCATATAAGCGCTCTGTGTTATGAAACCTATAATTCAGTTAACACTGTAAGCTGTTGTCCATCTGGAGTTGTGTGCCAGCTGTTTGTCTGAGGACTGTTTGTGTGTGTGCTGTATGTGTGTGCTGGAAAAGTGACATGTGTTTGTTAGTGTTCAGTACAGATACACATGTAATAGACATTTGTGGATGTGTATGTTTATGTCATGTCTACTTATATACTGTCCAGACCATGCTTTGATTTCACGTTTTCCATGCTACCCTGTTTCTGTTATAACCAAGAAACTCTACGAGTGCAGCTGTGCCACACATTGTCTTCACTGTGAACCCTAACATCAAATACATAAATTTAAATATTAGACCAAGAGATCAGGGTGCAGTAACAACGACACAATTTGTAACCTGTCTGAACAAAATCTGAGGACATTTAAAGTTTCAGTTTGTTGAAATAGCTGAAGAACACCAAAAACATCCTTAAAAAAAACATAAACAATTCGCAGGATACCTCATTTACCCACAGGAAGTTAGGTGTACCGCTCTTGAGTCTTTCTCACGCAGAAATGTGATGCTGCAGGTGCTCGCTGGGCTGGTGAGTGTGTTCACATAGCTACAATTGGAGGCAGTGGACATGTACTGCTGTTTGCACTGAGCCATGGAGGGAGAGCCCAGTTTGGATATTGTGTTTACAAACAGTAAAATGTTTCCTACAGACCTTACCTTTAAGCTTTGTTCCCAACAGTAGAACTCGTCGGTCTAATGTCTGCAGAACTAAGGAGTTTAATACTGTAAACATGTCTAGTTTTGCTGCAAATATTCCCTTTTATGAAAGGGTATGCACATGATTCTTGATGGTCCTGCAGGCAGCCTCACTTAGACCTTTGATGGGCTGTGGTTTTAATACTTCTGCATTGGCTTCATATTTCAGACTGGAGATAACTCCTTGGCTCAGACATAATGTATAATGTAAGTCTCAAGTTTGTTGCTTTTCACACAAAGAGGCATGGACCCTCATTTTTGGAGTAAACCACTGAAGAGACCAAAAACAGACAACAAAACAACCCCTTTATCAAACTTCAGCTGTGTCTCACAGTGTAAGGCAGACGGGGGGATTAAAGTAAAGTCTGAAGGTTTCAGATCACATCAATGTTAACTTCAAGTAAGCGAGCAGACCCCAGAGAAGCAAAATTTGAAAGAAGCACAAAAAGTACACAGTATGAGCTCTGATCGGAGGGCAGCCTCTTGTCAGCACCTCGGCTCTGTTTGCTTTTCTGGCAAAGTATTGATTCGACTTTGCTTTCTGATGTAGGACACAGGCACCTCTTCAGCTCTAAGTAGTTACAGTGGATACTTGAGGGAAGGTTCAGGTAAAATGCATTTGATTCTGTTATTCAGGTAGTGTAAACATTAAACATGAATTTTCAAAAATAAATTTTGAATGTCTGACAAGCCATTTTTGCATTTTCAAACAATACTGACACTCAGTACAAAAGTTTGGTGTTTCTTTCGCTCAGGTCAAGTTTTGTCTGAATAATGATGTCAGTTTCTTTGGATTATGAGTCCTAACCAATCTTATGTCTCTAAAATAATCCAATAACTAAAAAAAAATGAAGTACAGTTTTACAATGTCAGTCAATGGTTTTCTTTTGATACTCCAATTTCATTAAATCTAATATGAAGCAATGATTTACAGCAAGAACACCAAACCAGTTGCTAACAAAAATGTTTAAAAATGTTTTCATCTAAGTTTGCGTTCAGCTCTTTCATTAATTTAGTTCTGAGAAAATATAACTTCTATTTTCACATGCCTGTATTTGATGTGTTTTTGGCCAAATTTATAAAGTAATTAGTAAATATGTTCAAATAAAGCCATATAACAACTGTGAATTCAAACAATGCATAAACCCCTTTTCATCTCTTTCTCTCAGTCCCCAACCCTCCATCTATTCCTCTCTTTTCTCCCTGCTCCCACCTAACCCATTTTTCTATACCTTGCGTGAAAAGGGTAATCACTCAAATCATTCAAAGGCAGCTATCTGTATGTGACACTGGGGAGCAAAGCCATCATCACAAGCAGCCGCTAATGGCTCTCTCTGGATCCAGCAGAAACGCTCCACAGCTCGGCCTAGCGCAGCGCAGGGTGGCAGGGCCAAATGCTGTGGGCACTACAGCTCTGCAGCCGGGGCCAAATTTTACCCTAATGAATTTGGACCTTGCCAGGTTATTGCAAAAGGCAGCCGCGGCCATCCAATACCCTCCTAGATGATCTGAAGCGACTCCCGTGGCCACCGTTCATGCCAGGGAGCCCCGTGCCATGTGGAAATGGAGGTGCGCGCAGGGGGGACTGTGGCTGTTTTTGTCTTTGGCGCCCGTCTGCTCAGCTCAAGCGTTCATTCCTACACACACAAACACGTGCACAAAACACACACACATGCTGGGGCCTACCAGCAAAAAAAACAAAAAAACAAACCCTCCTGTATCAGTTCTCTCCAACACGCATATGCATCTAATAAACAGCAAAAAAGGGACAACTGCACAAGCTCACTTCCAACACTGGCACCCAAGCTGTAATGAAGCCTGAAGAAAATGGCGTGATGTCCTGTTATTTCCAGTGTTCAAATTTGGAGGGAATGTGTTTTTTTGTGTGTGTTTGTGGTTTTTTTTCTCACTGATGCACAATGAACATATTGATTTCTTCTTTTGAATTGCTTGGAAGCTTTCACATATTGTTTATTGAGTCCAATCCACATTAAAATTCATTGTTTTCATAGGTTTGGGAGGAATTTAAAAGGCTACGAAATGGGCTGGAAACGTCCTTGTTTGCACCAATTTTTTCAGGCACTGCCCTCATTAAAAGCAGCTCTTAATGGATGTGCAATTAGTTCAGAAACAAAAAAATGTTGATCAACCCAACTGCTGAAACAAAAACATTCACAGGGGTTTCATGAGAGAAAAGTGCTGTTTACATATGCTTCATTAAAAGACATCTTTGTATTAAATTGTATGAGTGTGTACAAATCTCAGCATAACAACAGCATGGATTAGTCTTGCCCACACCACAGGGTGGTACAATCAATGGCTCTCTATTCAATTTTAATGCATAAGATACTTGTTACCTTTGTCTACAAACAATTCTTATAAAAAAATACTCCAAAGCCAAACACATTGTAGAGAAATATCATTACAGTTCAAGCAGAGTTCACTTACCTCCAAGCTCATGCATGGACTTATTTTGCTGCCAGTTAAAGCCATAAACTACAGAGCCCCAGGGACAAGAAAAGGTAAAATAATAATAATAATAATTTCGCATGCGCATTTGAAACTTTTACGTGCTCACCTGAAACCTTTTCTGGTGCTTACGTCGAAACAGACCATAGGACTTCAAAATTCTCTTCAGGTTACTCTCAGACACAACATAATCGTGACGACTTGCAAGCAAAGCAGCAATGTCCTCTTAATGAAGTCCCAGGTGACAATACTCACGCACTAACTCTTGTACTGTCATTTTGTAGAGAAGAAAACTGTCAGGTGTGCATCTGAAGCATTTCTGGTGCGCACTATAGTTTCAGGTGAGCACATAAAAGTTTCAAGTGAGCATGTGAAAGCTTTATGTGCGCACTTGAATTATTTTTCAATTTTTTTTAACTCTACTTGTCCCTTTAGGGGCTCCGTAATAAACTACACAGACAGCCACATTATTTGTCCTGTTTTTAGTTTTAGAAAAAAAAAAGGCCAAACAAACAAACAAACAAAAAAAAGAAACACCAAAAAGGCACCAACAACACAAACAGACTTGACACAATAAGTTCATTAACTGAATAGGCTTAACTGTTGCCAAGCAGACAGTTGGCCTTCAAACTCAAGGATGCGTAACCTTAGATGTCAATTACTTCATAAAGATAGTTTTTTTTCAAAAATGTGTTCCCCTTCCTGCTCGCAAAGAGAGCGCTTCTTCTGTCTGGCCTATTTTTTATCTGTATATATTGGCATATTTGTCTGCTGAGGATTTCTTAAAACCAGTCTATAGACCATATAAAACATAGACTTCCCATGAGGGCTGCATAATTTTCCAGCACTGTATAGGCTTATTTTAAATCACAAGGTTTGAATGGCATAGGTTTGAATTCACTTTGCTCCTCTCAGCCTCTTGACCACTGAAACTAACAACAAGAAGCATCATTGGTGGGGTACAAGTTTGGAGGGTTGCAAGGGCCCTTGTCTCAAAGACTTTGCAGTCTTTTTCCACAGTACATCCCAACAAAGATTTGTACAATCATTTTTATTCAGTCTCATTCACTTTTAATTTAAAATCTAATGCTCCTTTTTTCCTTTCCCTTCCAAGCCTATCTTCTTCAGTCCCTCTGTAACCTATCTCTCCCTCCACCTCCTCCTGTAACACACTCTTCTTTTCTCCCTGCCTGATTTTTTTTTCCTCCATCCAATATGCTCAAGGCCCCCCAGCTGTGTTACAGGTAGCGAAAGTCTCCTTCAATTAGACATAATCATCACTCACGGTCAATGATTGCGCTAAAGGCTAACTTCCAGTCTATGAGGGGGCCTTTCGCATCTAATGCACTGATTCAGCTTGTCTCGGCCAACTTCTCTGTCTGCTGAAACCAAAGCAATTTATTCGTTGCCCAAGGCTTTTTTGGCAACAGCCAGTTGAGTGAGCTAACAGAGAGACAGATAGAGAGACGTGAGGAGGGAGAGAGAGACTAAGAAGGACTCTCTCTCCCTCTCTCTCTCTTTGCTCTCTGAGATACAATTTAATCAGAGACATCTGTGCGCAGGCAGGCAGCTTTTCCTTGGAGGAGACTTAAGTAGAGTCTTAGTTAGGGGGCTGTGTTTGAAGTGCAGGGGAATTATCACTTTCTTCCAATAACAGTGCCAGGGATGGAGAGCGAAAGAGAGAGCATAGAAAAACAGAAAATCTCGTTAATCTGCTTCATCCCGGTGCGCCGGGGTGTGCTCCGGACACATGAGAACCAAATCCAATCATCAGACAGGAAAGGCACACAGCTGACCAATCACGTTACCACCTCACCGGCCAAAGAGACAAGGCCGGAGGAAATTAAACACTAGGTTTTAAAGCAGGGGATGTGTGTGCGTGTGTGTGCTTGTGCGTGAGTGTGTGTGTTTGCTCATCAGTGATGCACTAAATAAGTTGTCCTGTCACCCTCAAGTATTAAAGGTAATAAAACTAGAAGTGTCCAGTGTAATACAAAACTATCAGATTACTAATGGTAGGCATCTGCAGCCGTTTTTATGCCCCATTTTATGTCCTTAACTCATAATTCAGGCCTGTGATTTTAACCGCTATGAGTCACACCTCAGGAATACAACATGACGTCTCCTGTCGGATCCTTTCCTTTGGTCAGAGTGTCCGAGCTGTTAAGAGATATAATTTGGGTGAAGTCTGAGAGGGAAGCGATAACCGCTTAAGAGAGGGGCGAGGAGGTTAAAAGGAAAGATAGTTCCTGCCATCATGTGCTTTGCTAAAGGGCAGGAGAGGTGTGGACGTGTGTGTGTGTGTGTGCTTTAAGGTGGAGGATGAGCGGATGTGTTTGTGAATGATTGTCCTGCATGTATGTGTGTCTGTGTGCGGCCTCCTCCTATCTTAAAATAGTCTAGTGATGGAAGCTCAGCAGAGATAAAGACCTCAAGCAGTTTGAAGTCACAGTTCAACAAGGCAGAGCGTTGCCAGACAGTGCCGTCATCGCTGTCACATCAAAAGAAGTGACGTTTTTTTCAAGCAATGACTACACTTTGCCCTCTTTGAGTAATCTTGTTTGATGAAACATTGATAACTATATAAATCACCCATCTAATGCAAACAGCTACAGCCAAATAATGTCAATCTATTTCATACTTGTTTACTTGAGCAGGGTCCCAGACAGTTTAGCTCCAACGCCTTGACAAATGGTCAATTGTGGCTTGCGTAAGAGAGAAACATCTCTCACTTGGAGGGTTGGCAGTTTGATTCGAGCTTCTTGTAAAAATTACTTTGGCAACCCACTGAACCCCAAACTGGCTCTGGGTGTCATAGCCAGCAGTGTATAAATGGAATTGGTTAATGCTGATGGACACTAAACAAAGCACCCGCTGCTATCATTTTTGGTGTGTGTGTGTGTGTGTGTGTGTGTTTGTGTGTGTACAGTTGGAGCAGGGAGGTAATGAATGGCGCTAAAATCTGATTGCCACCCCAGAATCAAACACCATGATTGGCTAATTGCCTTGAGCATGACTTGTGTTAAAGCCTTTATTTGCATTTTAACTTGCCATTTTTCCTTCCCATAACAATGTTGATTTGGAATTTTGGAAAAACATCACCTTTCCAACTCCTTGAAGATACAAACCCTTATGACATTACAACTGTGAAGTTACTTTTTCAGTAAAAATAAATACACATGAATGTCATTCATATGTGTTTGTGCACATGCTTTATGCCATCCCTGCAAACCTGTGCCCCATGTAGGCCACTCTGGTTAAAAAGTCTGTACTCACCCCAAGTGTAAGGGTAACTGTTACATGCAGGGTACATAAGCTTTGAAGACCAGAAAAAGAACTTGTTGGAATCGAACACATCCAAAAGTTGCCCGTAGGCACTATACAGCTAGCCAAGGGTTTATGCATTTGTAATAGAAATAAAAAGGCATCTCTTTAAAGCAGGGGGCATTATTTTTTTTTACCTTTATCAAAATATGCATACATTTCTGAAGTACTTCCAAAAAGGAAGGGACATTTATTGCAGCTATATTTGTGCAAAGATTACCTGCGCTCACCCTATACAGTAAAAGTATCAAAATACCAATTTGCTTCAGATAAATGAACTACATGTGCTTTTGTTAAAGCTATCTGGGTTGTTAGAAGAGCAAGAGGGGCAGTGCAATGATGCAACACACTTAACAAGTGACAATCTTCATTCAATACATCAAGCCTTAGTATGGAGATGAAACTGTCAACGAAATTAATTTTTTTACTGGATTGAGTTCTATTCTTATCCATAATTATATAAATAACATTGAAAATATATAGGGGGGGGGGGGTACCGTACCGTTGTATCTTTTGTTACAAGAGCACTTCCATGTTGCAGTACTAAATTCCATGACGACATGGGGTTGCAGAGCGCGTTTTCATGCCGTCATTACACTGGATTGATGACACTGGTCAGCAGAGCTCAGGTTGTAATTGATGCAATTAAAAGGCTTTAGTCTGCTCTTCCTCATCAGTGCTGCTGCCAGCCAGCACAGCAGTACTGTTTTTCATTTCAGCCAGTTTGTAAAACTGTTTTTTTTTTTTTTTTTGTTCACAAGCTGAACTTTTTAAAACTCATTTTTACACCATGGAGCAATAAAGCAGTAGCCGCCCTTTTGTCTCCTTTACTCACCAGTCTCCATCAGTCACTCTGTTTCTTGCTATTATGTCTCATTGTGAACATACAGGGGTACTCTTCTTAGGTCTATGAAGCCAACCAACCTCGTGATGTCACAGCTCATAGCACTACAAGATTTTTAGTTTATATTTCTCATGGTTGTTATATTTTTATTCATAAGAATAGAACTTGATCTAGTAAACAAAATTAATTTGGTGGACTGTTTCATTTCCACTATAAAAATATGGCCTGTCATTAGAAGAAAGAAAGAAAACAAAAAAACAAACAAGGAGCAGAAAGGTGCAGATGTTTGTGTTCAAAGTAGTATGAAAAGTAAAATGAGTTTTTGCCAATACAGAAATTGAAAAAAATCTACCAAAGAACAGTGAGTATCTATACTTTTTTCCTTGCCTCTACAGTTAGTTTATAATGCCGAGGCCGCTTATAAAGGCTGAGGCAAAGGCAGTGCTTTGGCACTAATGCTCGTTGCACCTCCAGCCAAAGGACAATCATCTTTTCAAAAAGGAAAAGCAATAACTTGAAAACCTCTTGACATTTACAGCAACCTGTAAAGGAGTGAAACAACCACTGTCATACACAGGGTGTAATCCTGAGTCAGAGAAGGCTGTGTGGGGGCTCAGATGACTTACAAAGTGAGCTCTAAATCAATCAGGCAGATTGTTGCATTCACTTGAATCATAACAGACACTTGCCACACAATGATGAGGTTCTCTGTCTGTCCCATACAAACACTTACACATACATGCAAAGTTACACACACATACGCACACACACACACACGCACACACACACACACTGTGATTACAGCTTGGGAAAGTAGTAATTTAGTCCATGATTACAATCTATCAGGCTGCCTGGGGCCAGACTCTGAGAAGTGTCTGTCTAAATGACACTTTAATAAGACGCCGTCAAACACACAAAAGGTGCAGGCACACTTGCAGGCACACGCTCTTCCAGTACAACTATACACACATGCTTATGTACACAGACACACAGACACATTTAAGCATGCAAACACAGTTATGTATGCACATATTGCCAAACTCTCACATGTAAAGGAACAAATTTGCCGCTAAAGCATGCACACTTTTCCGATTCTTGCATGCATGATTGCACACACATAAACACACACACACACACCCTCTAAAGATGGCATCTAGACTGATTACTTTTATCACTCACTTTGTGTCAGCCATGCATCATTTCAGATGAACACTCCTCTCCTTCTCTCTCTTTTTCTCAACCTGATGCAGGATAAATGCAAATGAAGTTGTTGAAGAGCAGATCTCATGATGCGAAATGAATGGTGTCTCTTTGTTTTGTCTTATTTTTATAAACTCTGGCCTACACTACAGAGTTTATCTAATTCTCTAAATGTAATCTCAACTGAATAAGTGGTTTTTGCTTAATCTAGAAGGCAAAGGTCATGCACACGTTAAGTTGTCCTTAACTCAACAAGTTGTGACAGTCAGAAGAAGAGATCAATACTTTAGAGAAATAAAGCCATTTTGTATTGAGAATGGAGAAAATGTCAGTTAGAAATATTTTGCTTCAACTTTTAGTTTAACAACAGTGGTCGTGACAGTGAGTGTTGTGCAGTTCTTTGATTTAACTATTCATGGAGGCAAACTTATAGGGGCCCATCCTGCATGCATTTCACCTTGCGCTTATTAAAAATAATATTCAGATGCACAGGTAACATCCTAAAATATTGGACTTTTCTTAACAGAAGAAAAAAAAAGTTAGAAAAAAAAATTTCCTGGCAGTTACAGTGAAATACAATTTATCAAGCAGCCATCTCAAATTTCAAAGGTGTTCCCTCGCCTACACCAGCACATGTTTTACATATTTTACCTTGCCTAACAACCGGTTGTCAGATTTGTAATGTTAATGTGAGTCATTTTAATTCAATCACTTTTACACACAGTACTGTTGACATTGCCAAAGAAGCATGTGGTTCAAAATGAGTGCTGCATTTCCATTGTCTGGAAGTGATTCTTATGTTTTATCACCTTGAGACAAACATAGAAAAAAAACACTTAAGCTAAGAGGTACTGGGAAAAGTTTCTAATTCTGAAAAGAATAAAAGAACTTTCATATCTTATCAAAACAGCTGTGTGTTTACACTTAGTTTGAAACATTTGCCCCAGAGGGATAGACACTTAGAAACGTACGAATGAAAGAATGATAATGACTTTAAAATCACACAAACACATACTTAAGAAAGTCAGATTATGATGTATGAACTGTTTTATTCCTTGCTTTTGACATTCATGTTGACACAAATAAATGGGTCATCCTTAACCAACAATAAATCATGATCAAGCAATTCATCTCACACCTGTTTGAAAGAAGTCTCATGGCATTTAAGGACTCAAACAATGAGAATAGCAAAAAAAATATCCATAAAACGAGCCTGTGTTTCATACTTAAGGTCTTGTAATTGACCTTTGTGTGTTCGTGTGTGTGTGTGTGTGATGTGTGTCAGCAGGTTTTAGAGGCCTCCTTTCACCTACAGCACCATCAGCAGTTATATCTGTGCAACCAGCATCAGAGACCCTTATGTTGTTCCTCAAAAACTAAAAGCAACTGTCTGATGTTTAAACAAATCAGAAACCTTTCCTACTATATTGTTGTTGTCATTCAAACTAAAATGCAAAAGGTTTCTGTACAATAAGGTTTTTAAATGCACATAATCAAAGAAAGAGCAGCTCAACAAGATAAAATGTACTGTCATTTTACGCAAATATATCAATTAAACAACTAAAGCTATGACAGCATTTTGTTTTAATTAGCACAGCAGTGAGTGATTCAACTTTTGGTTGTTTATAATACATCTTAATCAACTTGAAAAAGCATATAAATCAACTGGATGTGTCAGGATCATCCACACTGTGGAGCCACGGCCTCCTATGAAGCTCTCACACACACACTCTTTCTTCACACACACATTCACACAAGTATTTCTGCTCGATTCATTCTCAACTGAGGACACTCCTCCGCCACTCATACGTTTTCCTTCTTCCATGGTTTTTGTCTTCCTCTGCTGTTAGCACGATACAGGGGGCCAGACTCTCTTCCTCTTTTTATCTCTCTCTCTCTTCTCCTCTGTCTCCCCACCGCTCAGATATTCATGGCCACATCTGGGACAGTTTAATGAGTTAATGCCAGTTAATTACTCACTCCGGTGCGGCTGACTGACCCAACTCTACAGCTCGCTCTCGCTCTCCCTCTCTGCCTCTCTCCCTATTTCCTTCACTGCTGATTAATGGCAGAGAGAGAAAGAGAGGAAAGGAAAGAGGAGTAATCAGCATCTACAGCCATCATCAACATTACTGGTGTCTAGCTGCATTTAGTTCTCAGAGAGAGAAAAGGCAGGGGAGCGTTTGTGTGGGTGCGTGTGTGTGTGTTTGGGGCTGCTGAGACAGAAGACTGTTAGACCGCTAATTGAATAGAGATGATTCCATTATCAGGCAGTTTGTTTGAGTGAGGAAGCCTGTTAGTTCTCCGCTGTGGAATAGTGAAAGGCAGAGACGGGGGCAGTTTTTTTTAATCTGTCTGCAGAAAAGAAAAAAAGAACAGGGGGAAGAAAGAAAATAGAAAAAAACATGAAAGAGATAAAGGGAGACAAAGAATGTATGTGTGTGTGTAGGTGAAAGGTTTTGACATACTGTAAAGCCAGTCTTCATTATGGGATCAGTCACTGGCCACAACCAAGCTAACCCATGGTTCATAGAGATCTATATGTACACACAAGGGGGGAAGTTCACAAACACACACACACAGACACACACACACACATGTAAGTATCCAAACACTAAAATACACATATGCACACAAAAAGAGAGAATGAAGGGATCTTAGTGAAGAGTAAACCTTATCAAATTACACAAATTGATCAGCGATTAGCATTTTAATTGCATCTAAACAATGACAGCACCATGCATAAAAGCACAACACACACACTTTTCACTGTGTTCCTCATCATGGAGGAAATAAAAACAAAGACAACTATTAAAGTTTGAAGGGACATTTGCTGCTCCACTTAACACACTTTTGTATCTCACAGTATCTGATACTGTATTAAGATTTATGATATCAAAACAAAAGACAGAGCGCACAGGGAGATGGATAAAATGTGTTTGGTTCCTTTCCTCTTTTTCCTGTTCTGTAATTTGTCTGAGGGCCCCAGACCTGGTAATTTATCACCTTTGGTTTTACAGCCATCGATTTCACCCTGCGTGACCTCTTGCACCCTGGAGTAGCCTTTTAGTTAGTGCCTGGTATGTGCGTGTGTGTGTGTGTGTGTGTGTTCAGAAATTGGTGCACAAGCAGAGGGTGGTGTATGTGCGTTTATGTGTATATGAATATGTTTTTTGAGGCACCTTTCAGTACTAAAAGGTCAGTTGCATGTGTCAGAAGGATGGCCCGAGGTCAGATCAGCATGCTGGGAGACTGCATGTGTGTATGTGTGTTTGTGTGAGATTGCATAAAAAGAGTTTGCATTTTAAAATCCTGCATTGAAATTATTTGTATGACACAGCCTGTAGTTAATTTCTTCCCAGCCACAAATAAAAAAAAAACAGGCGGGGGGAATAAAATACTTTATAGGTATAAGAACATGAGGTTATCAGACCATCCCGGTGTACTGCATAACTGTACTGCACTTGCGTAGATTGCACCTTAATAATGTCATTTATGGCTGTGTTTATGTGTATGCAGATTTGGTAGCTTGCTTGTATCTATGTCCATGCTGACTCATGTTTGTTTGTTGTCACAGCGGTTGCTACTCTCCGTTTACTTGGCTCTGGTGGGTTTATGGTTGGGGCTTAAAGTTGACACTCTCATTTTACCACGGAAGAAAAACTGTTGGGGCTGCTGCGAGAGGAAGGAGACAGGGCACTGGGAATGCACATTTTAGAGAAGAAGACAAAAGGGACATAGGGAAATATGGCCATGTTGAACAAATTGACACTACATTAGTTTGCCTAAAGCTAAGGTTGTCATTCTGCACTTAAGGCAATGAATTTGTGATTTATTTTTGCTTGTTTTCACAATGTTTCATCTTTATTTGTACACTCAAAATAACATATATTTAGTGCAACTATTTTGCATGAATAATTTTGCTCATTTGACTTGACATGGGTCTCTGTGAGCTCAAACAAATCCAATAGGGACTAAAAGTGAAAACGTAGTGTCTCCTATTCTATGGTTGATATGTAAACAACACAGTCATCTAGTACAGTGGTTATCAAACTTTTTTTGTCTCCTTTGGGAATTAAAACAGTTTCAGCCCCGAGCCCCCACACCAACCGCTACCATTAACCTACTTGCTCTAAAACAAATACACTCTCACGCTTTGCTTACAAACATGCAAAAACCTTTCTGAAATACTGCCAGTATTTTAAATCATCTTTTGCTTCACGTATCAGTTGTCCTGAAAATTTAGGGAAAATTGGTTTTATAAATATTCAACAATGAGCTCTATAGCAGATTTTTTCAAAATTGTCTCTGCACTGGCACTTTTTCTCTAATTCTCTAATATTTACATGAACTGTGGCCTCAATTTGCTGAGGAACCAATTAAATTTTCACTGTTTGCATAGCTCCGTCTGACAAAGGAATTGGGAAATATTGTAAGATAACTTTTATTTTAAGTCAGTAATTCTACAATTCTAATAAATTACACTGATGGTTGCTCCTACTCCTGTAACCATGCAAAGGTGTTTCAGGGCTTTTTTTTTGCATAATGACAATAAAATAAATCATATTCATGTTACACCTGTGAAAATGTTCATAGCCCTCCCCTCCTGCTGACAGTCTGTCACTCTGCAAAGGGAGGGGCTGTGTTTCTCTCACTCACTCACTCACTCAGTAAACAAGAGTCAGATACAACTTAACCTTAAAGGGTGGTTTTGTTGGAGGCATTGCCACATCACTATTATTGCCCCACAAAAAGTAGATTTGTATTGTTATATAATAATGATCTGGACAACATTTGAGCCTGTTTACAGCATTTCTTGTCCCAAGCACTCATGCTGACGTTGATGCAACTGACACTTAATATTTCAGCAACCTTCCCGTCTCAACTCCAACTAGGCCATGCTTAGTTGCTACTCTCGTCAACCACTGCGTTCACCCTGCACGTGCTGTGGTCCGTTCCTGGCGTGTGTCACGATTGGTTGCTGGTACGCTGCAGAACACTCTGCCAAAAACGTCAATCTTTGTAGAGCAGATGGTACCAAGCAGGAAAACAGACACAAAACCAAACTGATTACCAGGTCCTTGCAAAATAAAGCACCATGTTGTTCCTCACGATATTAAATCTCATCCTTGGGTATCAAAACTACGTCACTACCTGTGGTACAGGGCCAACAGTCATTCGTAGAGGTAATCAACCCCATGTACAAGGAAAAGTCTATCCTGGACAGTAAAACTTCATAATTCTGTAACAAAACAACACATCCTATCTGTAAGGACACCAACAGAAAGTAATAAGTATGGAATGAAATTGCTGACGTTTTGGGAGTGCCAATACAATACACGTCGTTCTGTGATGTCGTAATCTTATGACCTCGAGTATCCAGCTGCTATGCAGTGCAATGCAGCCTCTACTCCAGAGTGAACGGAATTCATGGTAATGCATTCAAAGTATCCCAGCTTCTGCACCTGAATTTCGAGCTGAGAGCGACAGAGGCGGACACAATTGGGAGCTAGGAGCGGAAATTCTCGCTGCTCCTCTCTGCTCACATGCTTTATATGCAACCATAGACTGTAAAAACACATGAATGCCATCTCACTTGACTCAAAGTGAAGTCACCACAAAAAAGTGTTTCCCCTAGTGACTGGCTACTGTACCAGTAAAAATACTCAGTTTCTCTGTTCATTCTAGATAGGAGGCGGTTAAACTTTTAAAGATAAAAACTCCTCATAGAAATGTTTCTTTCATATACATGCTGCAGTAACATAAAGGCATTAAAAGGCTGCATTGTGTTGAAGAACTTTTTTTCTGAAGAGTTGTTTTTTTCATCAGTTATCAGGTGCTAAAAACCAGCACATTTCATGACAACCCAAGTTGCCCATTATATATACAGTCTGTGTGCAACACATGCAAATGATTACGGGTAAGTAAGCCAAGGTAATGTTATCAGTATTTTCAAATCTCTATTAAGTTTGTCCTCATAATTACACACAAAACAATGAAAAACGTTGACCTGTGCAGCTCTTTTCCAAAACCCTTGCTGTCAGTGACCTACACCTGTTAAAGTGAGGGCACAAGGCCAAAACCCAAGAAAAACTGAAGTTCTTGAAAATATACACATAGCTTTATCAGGGCCTGAAAAACAAATCAACTTAACATGCTTGACAGCTAGTTTAATTACTTAACTTTCGCAACTATGTCAAGTTTTCTAAAACATGAAATGACAACCGCTAGCTTAGCTTTGCTGACTGAGTGCAGCACTTCAGAAATCAAAGAGTTCTAATATTTCCTTTTGATGCTCGAACGCTGTGAGCTAACCAGCTAATAGCCTGAAAAGGAGTTAAGCAGAACTTAATAAATGGACAGCATTGTTTAACCTTTCTTCGAGGTGTATATATCTTATTGGTGTAAGCTGGCTATTAGGTTTCTCTAAACCCAAAGCAGAGCAAAGAAAAAGGCAAAATGAATCAGCCCTCACATCCATAAATGTCAAATCAATTTGGATTAGTAACCAATGCTTATTTGCTTATACACATGCGTACCACAGCCAACATGCATTTGTTGGTCTTCATGGTCTCTGAGTTGCCCATACCGAAAATTGGAATTATATTCGGAGCTTTCGAAGGATAATGTATGTTGAGTTAACTCCTTGCAGAATGTCTGATTCTGTTCACTTACGTGTCTATCTTTGGAATTGGTATCATAACAGTCAACATCACCATCTTCAGAATACTTTGTTTGCCTACATGTTGGGCTTTGTGGTAGAAAACAAATTCAAATCTGAAAGACATCAAAGAATCAAATACAAGATGCTCAAGGAAAAAAGTTGCAGTTTTTAATTTTTGATTTGTAATTCTTTATTCCAAAATATCCTCTTTAAAAACTGCCTGTAGCACTCAGTAGTAAGGAACACTTCAAATAATTCAACAGTGAAGAGGCATGTAAGACAAAAACAAAACCTGTAAAACCAGAACCTTTGAGGTAATGTCAGGTCCTTTGTAAGATTTAGCACAGCCTCCAGTTCATACGTAAGCTGGTGGAAGTCATGTGGAAATCCCCACAGTATGTAGGTTAAACAATACACTGTCAAAAACAGTGAGACAAGATAATTATAGCTGTGAGACAGTGTGAACTCAGGGCACACACAGAGAGAACCCCTTATTAAGACTGGTGTAATTAGGTGTCAGATAGCCGTGATGTGTGAACGCTGTCTTATCCGTCATTTTTACTGCGTCTTGAAAGAAAAGAGGAATTAGATTTTTGGCGGACAAATAATTCAGAAATCAGCTCTGTTAACAACAAAAAAAGCTTCAACCAAAGTAACTCACTCCAGATTTCACAGAAACTAACAGAGGTTTATGCTAAATGCAGCTGTTAAAGTCTTTTAGGTCCACAAGTTTTTCACCATGCAGGATGAGTCAACATAAAGTATTTCTGACACTAACATTGTCAAAAGTAATCCACTAATCAATCACTTAATTAATTATTTTGGTGAATAATTGATCACATTTCACAACAGTCTTCTTCTCTGATGTTTTTTGAAACATGGTGTAGGAGGAAAACCACAGGGCACTAACATATACATTGCTTTAATCAGGCTTTTGATCTCCAGTACAATTCTGCGATGAGTCAATTAAAACTAGGCCTGCCAAAGATGAATTATGCAATAAGTTTATTAAAACATTTATCAGCTTGGCTTATTATAAATGGATGACTTCCAATGGAAGACAGACAGATGAGATGAACAAGTCATCAGATTGGCTTCTTTTCCATCGCTCTTATTTACCAGCTGATTGTTTTAAATTGTGGAGTACTACATAATCTGCTGGTGTTGTTTTTTTTTCTTTGTCCTGTTTAACTGCACCCAGTTCAAATGGTGGGTAGGTTGTGGTTGGTTTCTGACATCATGAAATGGCAGGCAGGGATTTGAAAAGTCATCCTGTCCTTCATCCTCTACTTTTATCTTTTTTTTTCTTGTGTGTGTTTACTTATCAGCAACCAACAAATCCAGATTTGGCCCTAACAGGCTGTGAGGCTTGGTTCTGTCCTGAGGGCATGTAGGGTGTCAGGGAGCACGCAAATGCCCCCCTGCCTTGAGGAATTGTCAGTGAAAATGCTACCACCAAATCAATCTCTCATGGACCCCGTGAGACATGGGCTTGGGTGTGAGAATAAACACGGTAAAATATATTTACTACTGGGGAGATTTGACTGGGCTTTCATTCTATTTGGTGCTGACTGGGTCATTGTAAGTTGGGAGAATGGACAGTGTTGGGAAATTTGAAATACTGTTCTTTGATGTTGCCTTAAAAGAATCATGAGTTATAGGATAACTTTTTTTTTTTTTTTTTGGAATTCAATGACATTTCCTCAAGTCCTCTTTTGCTTGTTTTCATATGTACAACAACTTTTGTCACTATTTTTGTGATATGTGCAATCACGTAAATGTGGACAATTTTTCAGTGTTATTTTCTTTTTTTACGTGCCTTTAGGTTTTACCTTTCTTTATTTTCTTTATTGGAGTTACTTTTTACGATTTGTAAAATGGAACAGACTTTATTAGTTATTTGAAGTAGTCTGTTTTAGTGAAGAAAGTTGCTGTGGACCCTGTAAGCAAAACACATTAGTAATCAATGTTCAAGGTACAGCATAAACCTGAGGGGTTACTTACTTAATCAGAAAGTTCAAGTGAAAACCAAAAAATAAGGGAGCAAGACAAAAAAAAATAAAAAGTAGGGACAATTATTTTGTAAGTGTTTTTCTCTTTCTCTGTTTATATGATTCTTCAGGGCATTTTGGAACCTGTTGACACAGATTATTCAGGTGGAGGCCTGAGGGGCTGGCTGAGGGCACTAAGCCGGGCCAGTGTGCACATCTCAGCGCTTCTCTGGAATGGCTGCCAGCTCCGTCTGCTCGGCTGTGATAATGGAGCCTCCATTCCCCTCTCTGTGTTGTGTGGAAATGTTTCCATTAGCCTTTGACAAGAAAAGTCCTCTCTGCAATTTAGTCCATCTTTTATGTCCATCTTGTTTCTTCCAGCATGCAGATTTTCTGCCTGCCTCCCTCTCTCCTCTGCTCAGTGTCTTGCTTGCTAGTTTGCAGCCTGCTGCACCCCTTGAGCGCTGCTGGAATGCTGGGGTGAGATAAAGAAAGGGCCTCGCTTGGAGCAGGTTCGAGTGTTTTGCTTTTTTATATCAATGACCTTTTTTTGTGGCTTGTAAACACAAGGGATAAACTGTAGTTTGACAGAGGCTCTTCCAATTCAAATCCCGGCCTCTCTCAGCGGCCATTTAAAAACAAGCGCTTTGACGGATGAGTTTAGTATGACAGAATCATAACACATTGCCGTTTGAACGGTATCCTTGTTTTCCAAATGTGCTCACGTCCATCGACACAAGCACATCTGGAAATTCTGATGTGACCTTTATTTGCATTACTAAGCTCATCAAATTTGAACAATAATTCACACATCCAGCTGAAACTAATGTGAAATATTTTGGCGAGCGCATGAGATGAGTGTAATGCAAATCTCATGTCTTTTTGTAGCACAAATAGGAACAGCAGCCAAAAGACTAACAGCCAGGCAATAATTCAGTCAGATGTGGAACACACTTCGAGCACATTGGAGGGAGACAGCGAGAGGTGGGGGAGAGGAAGAGAGATGTGAGGCCATAAAAAGGCTAAAGCTGCTTGGCCTGGCACAGGACTCTGCACCGGTTAGCGGATACGAGACAAATAGTGGTCCTTGGTGACTCTGTGAATTAAGTTGCTTACAGTGGAAGGCTTACTTAACCTCTGTCGGATTTGAAAAACGATTGTATACGAGATTGAGATTAAATGTGTGGTTTGGTGGCATGGATACTAGGAAATAAAGGTTTCTAACTTTTAAATAGAGCACGGGAGGATCTGGAAAAGTGGTTTTTGCCACATTTAGGCAGAGAACCTTCCAGGCTAACGCCCATATGAGATGGAAATGTGTTTTCTTTTGGTAAAAATGCTGAGAAGTTAATAATGAAAGGCTTTCATTCATCGAGTACTCCTTAAAGACTGTTTTCATAATGGGTTATCCTTCCTTTGTGTGTCACTCATTTCCTTTCATTCACATTTATCAAAAGCTTGCCTTTCTTGTCATAACTTTATTTTTATGCATAATACTTAAATCCTATCAATGCAATTGGATGTGGATACTGATCTTGGATTGGTTGGATTGTTCGATGCTAACATCCGGTTAATTGATACATTCAGCTATAATAATGAAGTAGTTGCTTCTGAACCATGTGCTTGTTATGTATCTCATTATTCGAAAAAGAGTCCAATTTGAAGGTTGTGCCTTGAGTTAGGATATTCTCTTAACTGACCTCAGTTAGAAAACTGGATTTTCATTAGAACTCATGACAGGTGTCTGCTGTTTTTAGTGATTTCGGTCAATTTTATTGGAAGATTGGAAATTTTTCAGGAACTGCTTAATTTAAACGTTCAATTTTTAAGTCCATTGTAAAATATTTTGGTATTTTTTTGTTTGTCATCTTCATTAAAATTCTGAAAATTTGGGGTATTTTCATTAAAGCTTCAATTTGTACCTTTATGCAGCATAGATTAGTTAAGTGTCCTGGTGAATTTCAATCTAAACCTCCAAATTTATTTTCCCTTTTGTTAAGAGAGCATGGGATGAAAAATAAATCACACCATTTTTGAACATTTCATGGAACTTGTGCATCATTTTCTCTTTTGTTTGAAATTTTTAGAAATCTTGTCGGGAACTTTAATTTTCTGATATTTAATCGAATAAGAGTTTTTAAATCTCTAGAAATTGGTTGTTAACTTTCAAAATCTTAAAAATGTTAATTGTATTGCTTGTCATCATGCTATTGCTCAGGAGCAATAACACGGTAATCAAAAAATGAACAAGTGGTATGATATTTTATCGTCTATGACTTAAGATTATAGCTTTGAGTAATGTTGATTCATAAATTACTGGTACAACATGCGGCCATCAATTGGGCTTATAGTGCCCAAGTCATGGTACTATGAAACCAACAGAGCCTCAGCAATACTAAATAATTGACTGGCTGTAATGAGAAAAGTACAGCAGGACTGATAATGGATCTCAAATAAATACCAAAATTGTTGCGACCAAGAGAGATGAACATCTTAAGCATCTTTAACCAAATCAGTTCAGAAAGGATCTAAAGCTTCTTCACTATGGATGGTGGATGGATGCACTATATTTAAATGTATGTGTTTACGTATGCATGTGTGTGTGCTCTATATGTATCTAAACCTAGCAGCAGGAAGAAGTGGGTGATTGACAGGCCTCTCTCATTTCCTCGAGGGCAAGGTTGCATGTACTGTTGCATCAGGTGACTGCAGCAGTGCGACTGAGGAGCATATGAAATCCATTAACCCTTGCTGTAATTATTTACCAAACCCTGTGAAACCCCAAATGAAGGTCACATATCTACAAATGCAGCCAGCATGTCGTATGCACCATATCTCTCTGTATCACTAATGTTTGTGCATCGTCCCTCATCAAAGGAGGGGGTGGGGGGGTTGATATCAATGTGGCTCAGAGTGTGTGATAAAATATGCAGGAATGAGAGTGACAAACATACAAAGCTGCTCCTGATTGTTGTGTTGCATTAAAAGTGCTTTCAACATGGGAAGCAGGCTCCGAATATCAGTTTACATGACTGTGAATGCATAAGTAATCTCAAGGCTTACATTAGTGAAGAGCTAAATTCTTAACACTCACATTTAAGTAATATGCTTCACCACAAATGTTTATCTGTTGGGTCTGCTGCAGGAAACCACTCTGAAAACATGAAACTGGTTGTACACGTCATTTGGCACTAAAACCCAGAGTGTGTGAGTATTGTTCAAAGTTATCACGCCAGGGAACAGATGTGCTGCCTTTTTCCGCTCTTATGGAGCTTGGCCAGTCACACTTAATATAGATCCACTGTCACATACACTTCACAAGTGTTTGTAGGATAAGTGCTGGATTTCACCAAGTGTTAAAAGCTTAATCCATCCAAATGTGTGAAACTGAGAAGTATTTTGTTCACACCAGAAGGAGTAAATTGACTGAGGTTCAGTGTCAAGCACTTTCTGTTTGCCATAAGAGGTTAGGATCAATAACGTGACCCTTCATAATGATTTAACTTTCAGCCAACTGTGAAAGAGAGACCCAGATGAATGCTAAACTTTTAAACTTATCTATGATAACATCATAAGGCTGTAGCACAACTAGATCACAATGTGTATGACTGGTACTGATGAAGCAATAGGATGCTTGCCAGTCAATCAGAAAATAGTTGTGAACATACTGCAGAATTACTGCCGTAAGCTCACTTGATACAGTGGATTCTGCAGTTTCAATGAGCAGCATGATTGTTAGCACAGTACAGCATCAGTGAGGCTGAGGGAATTTCAACAGTAGGGGCATGTTTGCTGGAGAGTTTATGGATTTGTCATTGGAAAAGACCAGATCTTCATGTTCCAGACTCTGTAACACATCAATTTGATTCCAAATAAGACTCCAGCACAGCTCCCCCCATCCCACCCCCCCTCGTTCCTTATCAGCGAGCATGTCCACGTCAGAATCCAAGATTTAGCCATGGCTAAATTCCTCCGTATTTAGGCTGGCTGAATGATATGGACATCTACGCAGTCCAATAGCTGCAGGCAGTGCCTCTTGAATAGCATTTTGTACATAAGCTTTAGCTTACTAGCCTAGGATACCAGGCCAATGCCTTATCCCTGTTAACAGAGACCCTTCTAAGACAGGATTAGTGAGGAAGATAGTCAGCAACAAGGGGGGACGGTCCATCTCCTGGGAAGCACCATCGCTAACTCAACTGTAATTGCATTTGTTTAGATAAGGAGATCACAGCAAAATTGAGTACTGTTAGCACAGCAATGAAATCAGATTCTTAATTCATAGAAACATAATATACGAGAAATAGAGGTCTAAAAGCATGTTTTACATGTTATTATACTGTTGTTTGTACCATTTTAGTCACTGTGAATGATGTGCATTTATTCCATCTAAACTGTATCATACAAACACTGATGCTGAACTGAATTAACTCTGATTTTATGCTTATACTATAGTGACATGTATTTTAGACAATAACATGTGCAGGTCAGTGAGCTAGCTCTCTGTGTGAAATAACAAACACTGACAGTGAGTGAGACACTGTAAGGACAGGAAAAAAAAACACACACACAGACACAAAGCAAGCTGACTTTCAGGTGTGACCTTCCACTTCTCTCCTAGTCTTCCATTCCTTTACGGGTTAACCATCCTAAATGCTTTATGTATGCCTTGTGTGACACTCTTTGCATAAATGATACCAAATAATTGGGATTTATAAATTATTCATTGTGTATTAATGCAGGTGAAATGGCTTTTTGGCTTGGACTGCTGTCTGTCGTTGAGAAAATAAAAGAGGAGGAGGTGGGGTATCATAGATACTTCACCCGGGAAAAAAATAAATACCCCCTCAGAAAGATGTGCAATCAAAATGCATGAGCCACGCATAGTCAGTGGAGCAATCTTAGTTATATCCTTACCATATTTCCTCTCCCATAAACAAAAGCTTGGACTGCTGGGTTAACTTTTAAATAGAAGCATTCATTTATACACAATAAACCTTTGTCATACTGCAAACATATTTGTCTTGGGGGTTTTGGAAGTAAATTATTTTCATTAGATCTGAAAATCACCTTCCCTTATATTTGAGTTGCACAATATGTGTATGTCTGATAAATCACTGGTAAATACTGTATTTTGATTTCTTTCTTTCTTTTTTTAAAATTCTTATCTTTTTATTCTTCATAATCATGATAACTCAAATTCCCCCAAGTGAGAGAAGGGGTAAAAACGCTTTTAATTACTTTCCACCAAACCTACATTCAAAGATAGTAGATGTCAGAAGATGTCCACCTTTAAAAACAAACAAACAAAAGAGCCTGGTCAATGTAGAAAGAGTGATATTTCCTCAGAAAATATTTCCTTGAAAGGAAAAAAAAAGACTACATGACTGGAGAACACAGCAATAAGTTCTAGAATATGAAATTAAACTCTTTTTACATATCACTGATACTCATTTATAGGTTTAACTAAGTGAGTCATGTAAAATAAATAACCATGTTACATCTTAAAGCTCCAGTGAGGAACTTTTAATATGCGTCAGTTTTGGTGTCCCCTCTGGACAGAGCATTAGGTGCGTTTCCATTACCCTTGGATATGCGCAAAATTTAAATAGGGTTATGAAAAACTGGTAATGGAAACACCTGAATTTCGAAAAAGCACTGAAATATCGCTAAAAAGTTTTTACGCTTTCATGAGGTGGTTTTTCAGATGTTTTGACATTCAAATATATTGCAAAAGCTCAATTGAAACACTTTTTCTGCAATTATATGTCCCAGGACTTGACGTACCTGGTCACATGATCACTTCTCTGTGAGTAAACATGGCGCGCTATGTTTGGACAGAGGAGGAGACGGAGACTTTTCTCGCAATTATTTTTGAGAAAAACATAACGGCCATACTAGACAGCAAACAACAGAGGAATGCAGAGTGTTATAAGGAGATAGTCACTTCACTACACCTACACGCAACAGGTTTTGAGCGTCCATCTTCCAGCAGTGAAATTTCGTGGGATGATACTTAACGAGAGTTACAGCGCTCCTACCTAGAACAACCTTCAATGGAAACACGTTCAAAGCGCAAATATACTTTGTCGAAATTTTAGGAATATTGCGTTTATTTTGCGAAAAACTGTAATGGAAACCCAGTGATCGTCTCTGTTCTCTTTATATTAGAGTTTACATTGCTTAGTGATGCTTTCTGATGAAGTGTATGATTAATTTTTACTCTTGAACTTTTCGCCTGACACCTACCCTTTGACAGTCATTTCTGGCATTAAAACTTACTCGACCAGTCTTCAAATTTGTTACCAATGGCTTTTTTTTTGTTTGTTTTGTTGGTCACGTAGAGGTTTCGGTACGATCATTTGACAATATAACTACCAGCCAAAAACTCCTCATCATAGCTTTATTTCTTTGCATCACATAGTTTTACACTTTTTAGAATTCTGTGGTTTTGCTCAGCCCCCATAACATATGATCTGTTGAACCTATTTCCAGACTCAGTGTCATGTATCCTCACATGCTGCTCTCTGTCTTTTTCTACCCAAGTCCATTTGCTAGACTGCAGACTGCTCTGTTGTCTCCGCCTCTGTCCTGAGTGAGGCACGTCTTGGGTTCCCCTCATCTTGTCTTAAATGGCGTGCATGATATCGTAATTACAGGGCTCTCGTGACCTTACTTTAACACATACTGNAAAAAAAACACACACACACATAATCATAAAATCCTACTATTTTGGAAATGCTTTGGCTGCACACTTGCAGGACTACAAGGTATTTTCAGGCAATAAATACTTAAATGAAGACAAAAGGGCCTGGTCAATGTAGAAAGAGTGATATTTCCTCAGAAAATATTTCCTTGAAAGGAAAAAAAAAGACTACATGACTGGAGGACACAGCAATAAGTTCTAGAATATGAGATTAAACTCTTTTTACATATCACTGATACTCATTTATAGGTTTAACTAAGTGAGTCATGTAAAATAAATAACCATGTTACATCTTAAAGCTCCAGTGAGGAACTTTTAATATGCGTAAGTTTTGGTGTCCCCTCTGGACAGAGCATTAGGTGTGTTTCCATTACCCTTGGATATGCGCAAAATTTAAATAGGGTTATGAAAAACTGGTAATGGAAACACCTGAATTTCGAAAAAGCACTGAAATATCGCAAAAAAGTTTTTACGCTTTCATGAGGTGGTTTTTCAGATGTTTCGACATTCAAATATATTGCCAAAGCGCAATTGAAACACTTTTTCTGCAATTATATGTCCCAGGACTTGACGTACCTGGTCACATGATCACTTCTCTGTGAGTAAACATGGCGCGCTATGTTTGGACAGAGGAGGAGACGGAGACTTTTCTCGCAATTATTTTTGAGAAAAACATAACAGCCATACTAGACAGCAAACAACAGAGGAATGCAGAGTGTTATAAGGAGATAGTCACTTCACTACACCTACACGCAACAGGTTTTGAGCGTCCATCTTCCAGCAGTGAAATTTCGTGGGATGATACTTAACGAGAGTTACAGCGCTCCTGCCTAGAACAACCTTCAATGGAAACACGTTCAAAGCGCGAATATACTTGGTCGAAATTTTAGGAATATTGCGTTTTTTTTGCGAAAAACTGTAATGGAAACCCAGTGATCGTCTCTGTTCTCTTTATATTAGAGTTTACATTGCTTAGTGATGCTTTCTGATGAAGTGTATGATTAATTTTTACTCTTGAACTTTTCGCCTGACACCTACCCTTTGACAGTCATTTCTGGCATTAAAACTTACTCATGGTCAGAAGTTTAAACAATGGTTACCGAAAAAAAAACAAACAAAACAACCAGTGCATCTCCAAAGCCATGCTAGTAAACTGTTATATTGATGGTCGGTTTTTGAGGAGTAGTATCGAAATAAAGAAACGTAGTGTATCAAAATGTGAAAAATCTTAAGACACCAAAACGAGTCGGGGGTATTGTATACTAGACAACTTCCTATTTCCAGACTCAGTGTCATGTATCCTCACATGCTGCTCTCTGTCTTTTTCTACCCAAGTCCATTTGCTAGACTGCAGACTGCTCTGTTGTCTCCGCCTCTGTCCTGAGTGAGGCACGTCTTGGGTTCCCCTCATCTTGTCTTAAATGGCGTGCATGATATCGTAATTACAGGGCTCTCGTGACCTTACTTTAACACATACTGACCCAAACATTTGAAACCTGGTGCTCTGGAGGCTAGAAATATTTGGACTGATAAAGAGGGAACCTGCCCCTTCCCAGTTTTACTGCGACATAATATTTCTTTTGGCAGGGGTCACGGGTGACTTGACGTACATCATCACTAACTTATTAGATCTTGAGGCAATTAGCCGAAAACAAACAGGGCCAGACAGACTGGCTATTGAGTTGCCTGAACAGGGAGAAAATAGCCTATGGCGCTCGGTCATTTCAGAGCGGCATCAAAGAGGAGTCCAAGGCATCAACAGAAAGAAAGAAACACATTGTTGCGCTGTAACGCCTATACAGTACTGGGGGCTTAGCGCATTATTTTTCCAGTGATTCAGGTTACAGACCCAACTTGTCCCCAGTATAATAGGGTGATGGAAAGAACTTTTCACCTGAACACTATATCAAATGTGCAGTGTGGTTAGTTTAGGATTAAAAATCCATTTAGGGTCCTCCCCTGACATGGGAAATCAAGCCTTCGGTTTATAATGCAGGGGCTGGTCTTCAATCTGTCACTGGGGTCAAAGGGACATCTTGATGTGCTGTGCCATATTGACTGCAACAAGACTTGGCGAAGAAATCTTAAACCCTGCTTTAGTCAAAGGGGAGGTATCACTTCCTCAGATAAGTGTCCGCAATAATTGCTATTTGTCTTCTGCACGGACTGGACTTGAAAAGTGCGTTGGCATGTTATAGGCTTTCTTTCAAGCTTGATTTTATTACTGCATTTTAAATTTTCAAAGATGTGTAAATCAATATTTTAATGGAGTCATGCTTTTTTAAATCATGTCAATGGATAATGTGCTTAAAGATAGATACTTAAATTAACTGCAAACACTACATAAACGTTAGTGTGAGTCAGCTTTGGTGCCCCCTGTGGACAAAGTAGTACATATTGTTAATTCACCAATCTTCTTATGTGCATGGGTAAGAAACACTTTCTGATTGGAAGTCTAATCTTGCACGAGTGAAGTGACTAAGAAGAGCACAGGGAGAGAAGAGAAACTCAAACTTAAGTATTGATCTCATCATATAAGTATAAATCAATACTGATACCAACACTGGTACTTATATATTGATAATTTAGACTGATCTTCCCACCTCTGTGACTGACACTGAAGTCATGAATTTGCTCAGTTGTGGTTGTTGTTAATTTGTTTGTGTCCAGTCCTGGCTAGATGGCTATTTCCTGTGAGTCTGTTTCTGCTTAAGCTTTCTACCTGCTTGAGGAAAGTTTTTTCTGTGTCACTGTTTGCAGACTAAACAATGGGGATGTGTATTAACAGTATAACAAAAGGGAAGTAAAAATACACAGTTCTGGTGCATATGTGTACCAAAACTGTTCTGATAGTCCTGTTTTGATTCTCTTCTCTTCAAGAGATAATGTATGTTGAACAGTTGGGTGTAAATTGGGTTCCCCGACAGGGTAAGCAGCCTGATCCCCGTAAATTATTGGCCAGCCACCAACTACTGGAATGTTATAAAAAAAAAAAGTTTGGAGAAAAACACAACTGGAAAATGATTTTGATGATTAACAAATGCAGCTTTTAAACACTAATCACTCCTGTTTCACAGTTGGTGGCACATCCAAAGCAACAGATTTGATTAACCCTCTTTTGGAACAAATTAAAATTAAACAGGAAACTCCAACTCAACATTTCTTGTAAAACTAAGGTAGATATGGTGAGCAGGATTTCAGCAGATCTGAACATAAATTTAGCAAATTTCAAAACTTTTCCATATCCCTCAACAACAGTGTTGCCACTGCTCATGGGTAAAGTGTGTATCAACTTGTAACTTTAAGACACGCCCACCAGTGTTGCTGCTGTTGAGACAACGTTGTGTGGCTTACTTAGTTTAAATAGCTAAAAAGAGAAACAAGGAATTTTGCCAAAGTGTTAACTGGCAGAGGTGAAAAGTGGCAATCGCTTTCTGTGTATTGATTTGATACAAAGTGTGTTTTTTCCTGGCTCCACAGTTGCTGATGAGAATTCATAACCACTTTTATGGGGCTCTTGACGGGTTAAAATGAGGTTTTTAACAAAGACATGAAAATGAAAATGAAAAAAAAAAATAGACAATTGTACCGAGTATACGTAGTAAAGGGTCAAAAATAATTGCTACCTCATGTCTAATGATCTTGTTTGGTATCCGAGGTCATCTCAAGATACCAGTGTAAATTTCATTCCTCCTTTGAGTAAATCGCTGAAAACATCTGACAGTGGAGTAATGGAGTCTCAGTTCTGTGAAGAGTTAGGACAACAGACCCATACTGACAAAGCAGAGTAAAAAAGTAAAAACAAAGCGACACATTTGCTTTTCCTCTCACACATGTTGTATGCCTAGAGTGTGGGAGTCATGCACCTGTGCGCGGCTGTCTCACAACTCCTTCACTGATGTTTTATCTTCCTCTTAGATCATAGCTAAGTATAAAACATCCTCGCCACGTATCAATTATTCCACAATTGAACACAACAGACAGACATTTGAGAAACAAAAGGCACTTTCATCAGGGCTCCCAGAAGTGGAGACAAGGGGAAGAAAAATGGGAGTCTCTTTTTAGCTTTTCAGACTTATCAGTTTCATGTGAATGGCCACTGGAATGCTGAGATTTTAGTCTGCCTTTTTCCCACCAGATTTCTTTCTTCCTCTCTGTCTTTTTTTTAATTTGTTCATCATTCCATTCTAAGGATCTGGTTCCTGGACATGATATGCCAAATTACCTGCTGGATCAGTTGTGCCACTGGCAATGTATTGTAAGCTTGTAAATTCCACACAAACCCCTCAGAAGGATTTGCCTCACCGCTGTCACTGCCTTCATTGTCTTTGGAAAGTGGCGGTGCAGAAGAGACGCCCTCTGAAGTTGAGAGCTTAGGTCTGGCATTATCATAACAGAATAACTTTGTGCACAGGCAAGATGAGGAGCTGTTACAAATTGAGGGACTCAGATGGGATTTGATCAGGGTCATTATTCATATCTGAGACCCGAGCTTGTCCTTTTATGAGGCTTTTACAAAGGTTACAATTCCATGTTAATTCAAACAGACATAGGGTAGTTAAGCAGAGAAAAAAGAAAAGAAAAGAAAAGAAAACATGTAACCATTCTAGACAATTTTGATATGAAACATTACATGCATTTAAACTGTAACTTAGTGGTCATCCTGAAAGTGATCTGACTGGGGTATCATGTTCTGACATATTCTGCTACAGTATCTCCGCTCACAGATGCTTTACAACCTATAAATCATTGTTTCGGGACAGCTTACATTAAGAACCAGCTTACTGCATCCTTTACAGCATACTCAGAAAAAAACGCCACTGGACAAAAATGCACTTTAATTGTTCCAAAAAAGAATGTTGTATTTTGCAGGGTCAAGTTCTTGAGGAAATCAAAACCCAGGTTTTAAAGAAAATACTAGATCATCATGGACATGGAAACTTCAAAGTGGGCTGTGGTGGCTGTCACCATACACATGCCAGGAGAGAGAGAGAGAGAGAGAGAGGGAGAGAGAGAGAGAGAGAGAGAGAGAGAGAGAGAGAGAGAGAGAGAGAGAGAGGAAAGCACTTTTTTTTTAATTCCAAAACTTCAATTTTCATGTGCAATCACCCAGTTGGACTGCATAATCTTTCATTCATAAACACAGTATAGTTAAACTACGAACATATACCACTGTGATAATGATGGTGGAACTTGTATCTCCTCTAGGAATAGTCTCTGTTGGATATCTCATTAATCGTGTGTGCTTTCAGTTTATTAGGGTTGCATGGATTGTTTGGATGGTCTCCAATATCAGGCTAACAAAGCAGAAGACTGGGGGTCTGCATTATGTAATTGCACCCCAGTGTTATATTCAGTAATGGGTGAGGCTAATATCCTTTACAATATCACTATACAAAGCTGCTTAACAGGACTCCCATGCTGACACACTTAAGTAAATTAAGACTTAATTAGCCTTTATTCTGATAGACGTCAGCTCAAATATTACATTTTCTTTTCTTTTTTTACATATGAATAAGACAAGACAGAATGTTGTGTCTCTAACAGATAAGAACAATCTGAAATTTTTATCGGTAACCCTTAATAAACTACAAAAGTAAATTAGCCAAACAGTGTAAAGACAGATAATTTCTATAGACTTACATTTTATGGTGTCAACTACAAGCTGCCAAAATAGCCTTGCTGACATTTTCCTTGGCAAAGATTCTGGAGGATTGATTCATCTTAGTGAAAGAATGAAAGGAAAAAACAAATGACACTTTTTTTTCAGATTGATACATTTGTAACTTAAGAACAAAATTAGCTGAGATAAGATGTACTGTTGTGTTCACAGGTGTTGCCAACATCAACACAACCCAAAAGTTCCTTGTACAGGATGTAATATATGACACACTAACACTGATGGCAATGACTGGGAAAATAAGAGAAAAAAAAAAACATGTTTTTGCAATAATTTGCACAAGCTAGTGCACAATAATCTTTAGCTGCATGAAAGTAAAAATGTAAATAGGAACAATACACATGGGGTACAATTGCAAACAGGTTTCAAAACAGCAGTAAAGTGCAGGTTGTGTTTGTTCCAGCGAACACTTTAAAACATGTACAATCACATATTGAGCTCAACGTTGTATTTTCAGCGGATTTATGGAGCCTCTTTGTTCGAATAGGTAAATATACACGCCTCAGAATCATTTCGATTCTGTGATGAAACAATGTGTAGTGATGTAGCAGTTACAGCAGTAACTGCTGTGCCTCTACTTTGCATAAAGTATCATCGCTGAGGTCTCTTCTTGGGACTTTTTGTTTTTTTGTGCACCATGCTGGAATGTTTATCTGGTGACTGTGTGGAGAGGTTGATGATCTCACGGGGGCTTCTGGGTAGGTGGTGGGGTTGGGGATGGGGTCTCATTGCCTATGCATGATGGTGTTGTAGGGAGATTAGAATAACATTGACTATATTCTGTAAATGAAGAAGAGAACCAAGGGAAGCCTCAGGAGTCCATTATGGATTTTAATAATACATCAAGGTAGTGTAACTGAATAACCGATCTCAGAGGGAAGAGAGGAGAAAAAATACACACGTGACATTTGGCTAATATTACAATATGAATTATGAAAACAAAAAGGACTTTTAGTTAATCTTGTCTTCCTACTTTTATTCATCTTTAAGCATTTTTCTGTTTGTTTTTTTCCCCTGATTTCCCCCCCTCTAACTTCCCCATGAATCCAGAACACGGTGTAAACAAATAAAAGTGGAGGAAAAACAGTTTGGCATCTCTGTAGATTAATTAATGTGCCTGAGACTTGGCATCACCGGGCGAAAATTATGTGCATAAATAATATCCCTAATTAAAAAGATGCAGATTAACATGCAAATAATGTTAATGAGGATCTGCAATTCCAGAGTGTATTCGCATAACATCAACAATTTAATGTGTTGGAGGGACTGTGTTTGCATTACATTAATAAAATTCAAAGACCCGTGCATAGAAAATTCTGTCGGAGTCTGTGTTTCCACTTGTGAGTTGTAAATTCTGTGGGCAGTAACAGCCACTTCTTTGGCAGATGCAAAAGTTATTATCTCAAAGGCTGGCTTAAGTGGTGCCATGAGCCAGTACGACCAGCTGTTCGCACGCGGCCGGCCAGAAAAGCACTAAGACAATTAACTGTATTAGTTGTCGGGCTCTGCTGTTTATTTTCTCTCAGATTAATTTCACATGGCAGACCAAAAATCTGCTGGAGAGGAGGAAACAGACACAAAACAAACAAAAACACAGCACTCCAACTGGGAGAAAATGTGTGAAAATGGAGCTCCCTTTCCTACTTAGAGACAAATGCTATCAAGAGAAATACTTGTGGATATGGCATCAAGAGTGTTCTGTATTCTGTCATGTTTCAGATGTTACTGTACCGCACTGCACTCTGAGCGATGAAACAAGGGAGGCACCGCGGACACATTCAATTTTGGGGGGATAAGCTCATCAACGGATTTCAAAATACATCTCAGCACTTGTGTACACTTTATTTTTCTGAAGAAGATCTTACTTACAGTGCTAAAAAAAAAGATAAATAAATAAGTAGATAAATAAATGAAAGGATGAATACTCCACAAGCATGAAAAAAGAGGCCCTCAGTGTGTGCACTTAATGGATTTCACAGTAGAAATGAAATGACAAACTTGAGTGAGCGCACCCCTTCCTGTGGGGCAAATGTCTGCAGGATTTGGATCGTTACCTGCAGAATAAACAAGGCCCTTTCTTAACAAGGAAAAATACAGTGCGTGTCTATCAACACAGTGTCGAGCAGGGAGAAAGGAAAAAAGCTCTCCAGTCTGCAGCGATATGCATCGACTGTCCTCAAGAGGACATTTACTCTGAAGACATTCATTTCACAATGGGCAGAATCCCTGTAACAATAACATTTATCATAGATGCTACAATGTGGCTTTTGATAATGTATTTCAGCATTCGATGGCTATATATGAAATGGTTTGTCTTTGGAGATTCATATATTCACATGTTCACCTGTAGGAACAGCTTACATGACTAACACCGGTTGGAAAATAACAATAATGTACAGGTGAAAATAAAAACGCGAGAATGACAATAGTATTTAAAAAATGTATTGTGTAATTATTTGTAATTATCATTTTCTTTTAATTTTACAACAGCTAACTTGTCGAGCCTTCTCCAAAAGCTGGAGCAGTATTAAACCACAGAAAACACTGCACAGACTTGAAAATCTTTTTCCAGCCTGTTGCCCCGAACGGCATGACATTGCATCATGACAGGCATAACATTTGGATTCTAATAGAGACATTTATTGAGAAACCAGCAAGCATTTACAATAATGAAATTCAAGCAGCTGCAAAACATAAATCTGCCCATTTGCCTTCTTTGTTTCCATTTTTCTTACAACATGATATCAGAACATTGGTTTCATACCCTTCCAGTTTTGTAAGATAGTAACTAAATAATGTTTTTACACTTAATAAAGCAGGAAAATCTGTGGTGGATAAATTTTATGTCAATTTTATATTGAAGAGAAAAAGCTGCTTTGTATCTTACATGTCTTAGTCTGTGTGTAGGGAACATGGGGCCTGTTAAAATCTTCAGGCACAGAGGATGCAAACGATAGCTTCTCAGGACATACGGTTTGTGTTATGCTTGGCATGGAGTGTGCTACAGTGTGATATTCTGAGAGCAAAGTAAAGAAAAAAAAAAAGCAAGAGAGAAAAAAACACAATGACCTCTTCAGCTGGGCATGGCTCAAGCAGCTGGCCAATAACTTAAACAGGGCCTTGTAATATGCTTGCTTTGGGCTGCAGGGAACAGCAACAGACAACACATAAAAATATGACAAGCAGATGATGGATTAGGGTCATAAGTCTCAGTTCAGCCGTACAAACAAAACATCATGATCGTGTGTTACGACAATACGGCTAATAGACGGAAATTAGCAGATGTTGATTGCGGCCTGGACACAGCCTGCATACCAACAGGCTCGTGGAGAAGCATCAGCAGGCGGCTCGGCTGGACGGAGGGCGGGGGGGGGGAGCGGTACATGGAGCCAGACGTGTAAAAGTGTAAAAACACAACCACAGATCTGCTTACATTTTCATGTTTCATAAACTGTGTTCTTTAGTCTGTCCCACGATACCCCGCTCCTGCTGCAGACTGACCTGTCTGTGTAAACCTCAAACTTTCATTAAAACAGATTAAAGGTGTTGATCTGCCCAAGAAGTCAGTGAGGGAAGTTGTTCTAATGTAGTGATTCAAGGTTTTTATGTTCTCCCCTCATAGCCTGGGGTGAAATGCACATTTCATCAAGGTTATGGAGGGCTGCTGCTGGGGAAGTACTTGCACCCCTCATGAATGCAAAGTTGGCTGTTTGAAAAACTCTCAGAGAGGGGTTTGAATGCTGCTGCAAAGCACTTGTTAAAGCAGAGCTTGGGATATCATTACCCCCCCCCCCCCATCTATTTCTCTTCACTGGACGGAAGCTAAAATCTCCCCAAATTCATTACTGGCTTCCAGAAATGATCACTTTAATTGTTTTGAATGTGTGGTTTTGTTTTGTATTGTCTATTATTTCCTGTTCTCCTTTGTTTACTAAACTTACATATAAGACACAACGACAGAAAAATATGACAAAACATGCTATTAACTTCAAAATAACGAAAAACCATATCTTTTTAAATGCTGTCGTTTGTCTTTTATCAAGAAAAACATGTTCAAGGCCTTTTTGTTGGGTTTGAGTTCATCTAAACATTTGCAGTACAATACATTTTCAAGCACAAAATATTTGGTGATTGTTAAGATTTTAATCACACCAATGAAAAGTTTATATCCATTAAGAGACCCAGTCATAAGGAGAGAACCATAAAAATCTGTTCATGGTTTAACAGTCTATTGAAACATTCTTGAATTATAAACCTTCAAAAAGAAAGGAGAAAAAAGAAACAAGTGATCCTCTGTTTCACAAAGTTATCATTTACAAATCTCAATTCAGAAGAAATTGAATAAACCCATCCATTCAGCTTTAACTAATACAGAATTAATAGCACCCACAATGACCAAATTATTTAGAAACTCCTCACAGACAAAAGAGAGAGCGGGAGAGGGAGAGAATTAAATCGCAATTATCATAAAATCCATCATTGTAATTCACAGCGGCTGAGTGTTGCACTGTTTGGATAGGTAATGATTTTCTAATATGAGGAGGCAATTTGCATAAATAGCCCGGAGATGGGTTATCGTCGTCATCATCATCATCATTTTCGATTCCACACAATTACGATCCCTGCACTATATATCAGAGCTCACAGCTATGTAAAACCACAGCGCTAATTAATAAGCCATTTACAGACTAGCAGCTAGTTACAGTTGGTCCTGCTGATGACCTTAGCGAAGATGAGCCGTCTCAGAAGTGCCTGTGTGTAACTACAAACATAATGATGTGCCAGGAGGGAATCATTAAAAATAATTTACACAAGCCTTCATTTACCCAGATCTTTTGATAGCACGCTTCCCCCGGTGTTTAGATCCGTGGCACAGAACCTCCTTACCATTTGGAAAGAGGCGGCCGGGGGAACGAGCGGGGATACCTAAGTGGTTAATTAAGAGCTGTTGGGGCGCCGGGAGAGCCTCCTGAAAAATCTCTCTGATGTCTGCCGTGTCAAGTGTCTCTCCCAGACTGAGCAGCGAGAGGTGGCTGCCACGCTAGGCTAATTACTGGGGAAGGCAGGGAGCAGCTGAGGAGAGAAGAGGGGGCCCCTAAATGAAGCACTCTCTCCAAGAATCCAAGCATTTACACACATAATACTTACACACACATACACACCACACCACACATACACACGTGTGAAAAGACTGTGGCACACGGATATTTGGGCAATCAAAACCTTTTTCTAGCCCAGTCTCCAGGTTTGCTGCTCAATTTAGCACAAATGGGTGGTTTAAGGAGTGTGAAAGGGTTAACTGCACCACAGACAAATAAAGCTATAGACAGAGGAGGGATGTGTGTTTTCAAGCTGAGGGCCAAGAGTCAAACAAAAGGCAGGTAGCTCAGATGTTATGATGATGAATCAAGCTGTTCATGCTAAGTATTGCAGTTGTAACTCTGCTTTTTGTGTCAGTCTCTTCATAACTGTTATATCAGTGCAATTGGAGGTTCAAACAAGTGCTTTAAGTGCCAAAAAAAAAGAAAATTTCTAGTGTTCCTCTTATTCACTTGTTGGAGTGTGAATCATAGGGTTAGAGTCATAAAAACATCATGGAATGGCAACTTTTTACAAGTGAAATAAGATACAGCTAGGTGTCCATTTGGGACACACCTACCTTGCTATGATCGTGTACTTAATGAAATTTTACTCACCAATCCATATCTGTGGAGACTTGAAAATTTGTATATGACAATACTGTCCAGCAGTAATAGAAACAATGAGCGTTGTGGTGTGCACAATGGGTAATGTATATCAAGTGAAGTGTAATATGGAAAAAATTCTGGCAGCTGAAAAGAAGTCCTGATACACCCAAAAATCCATTGTTACAAGGAATCAACTTTGGAAGTAGTATTATTGAGCACCAGACGGTACGTACTGTCCCTCAAAAAGCACTGATTCAGATACTTCAGAATGGCTACAATCAACTGTATTCGATTGTAATCCTCATTGCACGTACTTAAACAACTTTGCCAAAAGTTCTTTTTTGAAGCAAAATTAGAGGATGGCCTACAAATAGCGTTTTGGGAATAAGCGTGCTTTCCTAAGTTTTTGTCCATTCCCTGATCTGGTGAAAAAATGAGAAGAAAGCTAAATAAATGTCAGTGAAATTTCTTCCTTTACAGCTACTTGTCAGTTTCTTTCAACTTTATAAACCCCTGGTCGCATAGATCATACCTTTTCCTTGGTAAAAAAAAATATATATATATATATATCAACAAGCAAACAAACAAAAAAATAAATACATTTTTTTGTGCTGTCAGTCACTTGGTCTGACAACTACCCAGTGGCAATGCAAATATCAGAAATGATTGTTACATCAAGTATCTTGATGTATTCTGCAATATTACATATTTATGTGGAAAACAAACAGTATCCTGATAAGGCATGTATGAACATTATTGAAATTTTCCAAGCATACTAATGAACTGCGTTCCTTCATGATGTAAATACAGGACATAATTCTGTCTGTGTAGCATGCAGTATGTTGCAAATTAGTCCTCTGAACATATTTTCTACAAAACAGGGATGCAATTAGATGTACTGCATGGTTTACATTACAAAGAAAACTATTTAAGAATAAGCTTTTCTACACAATTTGGACACTCATATTCTCATGTACAAGCATGTAGATTGATGAATGGATTGACTGGTGTAACTTTGATAATGAGCGCTTTTTTAGTCACTGGAGGTTAATGCAATATCCATGCTCTCTCGTCCTTCTTTATGCCTTGATTAAAAATTTGTACCTTCCCCCAATGTTAAAAAGTGCCAGGAAAGAAGTGTACCAAATATGTCCCCTTTAATCTGCAGAATTCCCAACTGCAGTGTCAAAATTCTGTTCAAACAAAAAGTGCTGCCAGGGAGAAAGGGGCTGAACAATGCTGCGGGATGCAGGCAATCACTGCCGTGAAAGCCTATGCTGATCATGATACTTTGGACCAGGCCCTTGAATTTGCTTGGCTTCTTCCTTTCCTCTCTCTCTCTCTCTTTCTCCCACTGACTCCAGACCAGCCTACAGAGGGAGCAGAGGGAGAAAAAAATGGGGGCTAGCCGGGGGAAAGATAGACAATAAGGGTTTTAAAGCCTCCGAGCTGCCTACAGCAAAGCCGCTTTCCAAGGCAGCGAGGAGCCAGGCAGCCGCTGCCACGCCAAGCGCTCCAGCCACATCAGCCATGACAGAAGGCTGGCAGAACAATCATCTTAACAATATGGCTGAGTCGCTGACCCCCGCACTGAAAATGGGGCTATCGCTCCAACTATGGCTGGTGTTGTGGTTGGCTTGCCACTGGCGCTAATAGCTCGACAGTGAGCCAGGCCTTGGACTGGGCTGGTTGTGATGGGAGTACAGTGGGGTTTGTGGTAGTTGTCGAGGAATGTGATGTCACAAGGCTAAATCTGATTGGTTGGTGATTGTTTACATGGACAAAACAATGACTGAGTGGAATCACAGGGGAGAAGGTAATGGATTTGTTGGAGCCAATGAATGTTTTGTGAATTTGGGTTGTCATGACTTGACTTTGAGAGAATTTGGCACTAAAGCTTTACCCAAATTGTAAAAACTTTGGTACTCTTTACACCCATTGCTTGATTATTTAGCAAATTTAGCACTTTTCAGTAAATATATATTTTAAACAAAAAGTCACAGAGTTACATAAAAACATACATATACTGAAAACAACAAAATATAACTCAAAAAGGCGTAGGGGAAAAGGAAAAAAGATTTGGAGATTAAATTGTGTCTATATTTCTGTCCTTTTTGTCAAATCCTGCTTAAAGATATTCCCAATTAATAGTTTGAAAACACTTAATGCAATGTCATCTTGTAACACATCCTCATGACTTTTTCAGACCACCACATGCAGACCTGTGATCCGTGTTCGGTCCCCACCCACAGACCAAGGAACACTGCATTACAGCTAACCCTCACCAAATGACTGTGTGCCCTTCCATATAATCAGCTGCTTCATAAGAAAAGCAGGAGTTGGACTTCATAGCTCCAATTATGTGCAACTGCAAATCCCTAAATGTTCTAAAATACCCAGACCTTGCAGTTATCACAGAAATACTATAATTATTTTAATTGACCGGGCTACTTCTATCAAGCTGAAAACCTGGTTATACCTTTGTGAGCTGGAAAGCTGGCAATTATATGTTACACTAAGGAGTGAGTACTTTTTTTGAAGAATGCCTGAAGGATTAGAGGAGAAACAAACTTGCTATTAAACGATTTCCGCTCGTGTGTGTTATGTTTTAAAGAGACACTTTACTGCTTTCCTTTATATTATACAGCAACAGTATTTGAGTGCAGATAATGGCACTTTAACAATACAAAATGGATAAACTAAGAAATCTCAGATTTGCTGCATTGAATGATCTGGTAATAATCAATTTGTTTTCTTAAAATAAATCTGTAAGAGATAAAAATCTTGAATCATGAATCTCTTTGAGTTATTTAATCTGGTAGAACATTAAGCTGTGACATGATACTGATAGATAAAGTGATCAACATTTTTTTTTCCTGAAATAGTAAAAAGGTAAAAACAATAGTTTTGTTCTCAACCTCAAATAAATTAAAAAACTACTGACAAAAAAACTGTTGATGCAGCATAATGAGCGGTTTGGGAGCAAGAGAAAAAAAACCCCCAGAAACATCAACTTCCATCCATCCTTCCTCTGGACCTTTATTCCCCTATAATTTCATGGGATTTGTGTAAAATACAGCTGTCCACAGACTCGTTGTATTATTTGAGTCAAAAACAGATATTTGCACGCGTGCAGGCTGAAGTCCCCAGACTGAAAATGAGAGGTGTAGAAGCCGTGGCGGGGCCCCAGGGTGTGGGCACTGTCGCCAAGTGTTCTCACTGTTACCCAGGGTTAGAGTAAACACACTAAAGGGAGAGGAAGTGTCTTGTCTTATGTTTGTGTGTATGTGTCTGCAAAGGATTTTAAGGAGTGCACAAAGGATCGCAGCTGCAAAAGAGCACAGATCCACACAGTAAAGCACACAATGCCATAGTGTGAGGCCAGGGAATGAAAGAAAAGTCCTGAGAAATAACAACACGGGGGCATGTTACTGTACACATTCAAAAACTTTCAATACATTTTTCATGGTATTTGTGTAAATCAAACAAAGGCTTGGACAAGATTATATTGGGGAGAGTTCAATAAGTAAAAAAAAGGATAACCTTATTATGTTGCTTTTTCCAGTTTAAGTCCAGAAATCATCAGTTTACAAAGCTCACTATAGCCTCATTTGTTCCCCTCAGCATACAATGAACCAGTGGTAGGAGTATGGAGGACTTGTAAGTATCGAACACTCTCATGGTTTTGTATTTGCATTCCTCTCACTTTTCTCCTTTTTAATGAGATGAAAATGAAGGATTTCACTTTTAATGCCACATTTTCATGCCTGCCACGCTTCACGCAGCACCGCGAATAAACACTGGTATCAATGGTTGGCCAGAAAGTAGTGCCATAAAGGCTGCCATGAAATTTGTTTATCTAGCTGCTGAATTGTATTCAGCTGGGGATATATGGCATAATAATGCAAGAAGTGTGGGCTCTGTAATTAAGTCTGTCTTCAGATGCTTTCCAAGCAATTCATTAACACAGTCTCTCACTCTCAGCTGAGATGCACAAAGTAGAATGCCATTCATTACCCGATGAGAGTTTAATTCATTATAAATGATATTTTTGAGTTTTTGACTAACCAAGGATAACTTTTTCCCTCCAGTTTGTTATAATTAATATTTCTCATTATGAGTTTTGCAATACAATAATTGGTGTTCCACAGAAAAGTCATTAAGAGCTACATGATGTTTTACGGGTGTTAGTTTAAGATTTGATTCCAGGATTTTTTGGATGGGTTATGACCTTATCTTTAAAGAAAAGATTGTATGATTTCCGCACAATATAAGAGAATTGTCATGAAGCTTTAAAAAACTGAGCTATCAAACGCTATTTTTGTTTAAATTTTTATTTTTTTGTTCGTTGTTAAAGAAGAGGCTAGATTGCATAATAAGTTCCCAAAAGTGAAGCCAAATCACCCATTACTGTGACTGGTCGCAGTTTGTGCTAACAGATTGGGACAAGCTGTGAAATAAAAGACACATACAATAAACTTTTCATGTCAAGATGGCTTTTGTCACATTTCTATATGTTTTTATTGTTTTTATTTGACGTTTTAATGAGGGAAGAGAACATCTTGATTGAAATGAGGTTCCTGCAATGAAACAAAATATTAAAAACACAAACATCATTGAACATCTCATAACCACAAGAGTCTGCTTCAAAACACCATAAGTATCTGTTTTGCTGTGTACCTGACCCACCTGTGGAATTTTCATGTTTTACCAAGAGGTTACACATGTGTATTGGTCAGAAAAGGAGACATGAGGTCCTGCAGCATCTCCAGACAGATTGCTCCTGATCCCACCTTGGCTTTAAAATATGTCACCTGCAAAGTTTATGTAATCTCCCATCCTGGGGCTGTTTTGGCTTCACTTTTTTTAAAAGATTTAGGGAGATATAGGGTATTTTTCCACCTTTTATGCAGGAGCAACTTGCAATGGTTGTATTAGAAAAATTGGGCCATGGATGAAAGTCTGACACTTCCTGTTTGTTTGTAACTCTTGTGGTCCTCATTCTTCACTTTTGCAAAAAAAAAAACAAAAAAAAAACAAGAATATTCCAGAAAAGCCAATAAACTGTTGGCAACTGCTATTTGCCAATGTAGTGAGTGAAGTCTAATCTTTCTAAGACCTCATATATTGAGGGATAGAACCTCTTTGCATTAATTACACCAAAGTGTTACAAGTGCAGTTTTCCTGGAGCAGAAAAGAGACTGCTGTCTCATCCACTCATAAAATAAATATGGTGTAACTTTGCTTAACTCAGCTCTGTTCAAAAACAAGTTAGTTTGAAACAGTATGTCATATAAAACCATGATAAAGGCATGTAAGTCACTTGAGGTTTCCCCATGCATGATGTTTGCAATAATTGCAAGATAAGGCACATATTGCACCATGTCGTCAAGTATTCTCATGGTGATGCACAGTCAAAAAGCCTTTTTCCCTTCTTACATTCTGGACACTTTTCAATTTGCCGCAGAGGCTTAGCCAACTTTAAAGTGCCTACAAATTATGAAATGAGGCTTTTGCCCCCATTGCGCTCTTGCCAATTGGCTGCCTATGGCAACGCATTCAAAGCTAAAAGTTGGTTTTTCAAAGCCAGGCCAATTAAAGGATATGAAAAACAACATAATTTAAACTGTGATCGTTTGGCAGAACCTTGGAATGAACAATGGCCCCTGTAATGGCCTATCTAAGGGTGCTCTTGACTGCTCTGGAGGGACACAAAACATTTCCCTGAGAGAGTAAGGAAGAGAGAGAGAGAGAGAGAGAGGGAGAGATAGAGGGAAACCTGCAATCTGCATCATGCTCTCTATGCATCTCATGGACTTTCTGGGTCAGCAGCAACAAAATAATCATTTGCATACTGAGCCCACACATCCAAACACATTTTATGAAGTGCTTCATGAAGGTAAAAAAAGGCTAATAAAAAACAATAAAGATAATGCCACGGCTAGATGCATGTCAGTGATCTAAAGCATACTTTACGGGGAAGGAAGCTCACAGTCATTCCTTGACAAAACAGTCATCTTATTTACAAGGCTCACAATAACCCGACGCAAATGTCGAAAATAGGAATAAAGAGAGGGGAGGAAAAAATAATTAGCATATTAATCTTTTTTATGCCGTCATCTCTCAGGTCCAGGGGACCCACGGTGTAATTTAAATCTAAATGCTTTCCCTGGCATTAGAATTCATTTTAGATGGGTCAATTGTTCCATAATAAAGGGATAGAAGGTGTACTTCATGCAAGAGATTTATGTTTGCCATTTGTTCATATTCATGTGCTACTGAATACCCCTCAATTCAAATGGTGATGGCAGCTCATATCAGTCGAGCTCCAGACCTACAGATCACTAACCGGCAGCAATGAATTTCATTTGCAGAGGACAAAAAAAGAGGGAGGGAGAGAGAGAGAGAGAGAGAGAGAAAGAGAGAGAGAGAGAGAGAGAGAGAGACGTGGGGGGATCAGCTCCCCAACACAGTTTATTGATTTTTTTTTTCCCCTGCTCGACAGAAAGCCTGTATAACAGCTCTATTGCCCTCATAATGATTAGTGACAAAAGTTTAATTAAGCAATTATGAAGCCAATAATAGAGTTGTCTGGTTTGCTTAGCTTTAGACTGTTTAAGACTTATCTCCCTCTCGCACATCACAGCAGCTGGAATGTGCTTGAAGAGATTAATGCAGCGAGAACACAGATGCCCACTTTAATACGGCGCCATGATGCTGTTTGAATGAAGTTGAGAACACAAGCTTCTCTTTATCAAATTACAAGTCTGCTTTTCATGAATATGGAGGAAAAAAAGGGAGGAAAAAAATCGGCAATGGCTTCAAGGTGTAATTATAAAGACATACAACAGAAAGACACACAATTCTGTTTTAGTAATCTCCCTGTATGAAATATGCATGATAATGTATTACTGAATAAAGACATACAATGTTCTAAGAGGCTTTGGCATTTTACATTTGCTCAAACAATTGGATATTTCTCAATGTCCCTTAATGTTATACTCGATCCCCCACCTCTCTTGCCTTTTCTTTTTTTTTTATTATTTTGTTTGTTTTTTTGCACCTTCCTATTTTTCATTTCTTAAATTGATGAGATTATCTCTGCTTTCCATAAAGCCACATGAGAGAGGGGTTTGAATATACAAAGTTTGCTTTCAAGTTGACTTAGAGGATTACATATGAGCAATTGATATACATATCTTTAAAGGAGAGACTGATATTTAAAAATGGTATGACATGAAAGACTTATATAGATACAAGATATTGGCATACATTATTAGTCTTTCTTATTCATCTGTATTATTATGGGCTCTTCAGACCATCTTGATGCAGAGAATTCTTCACTCTCTTGCAGAGGAATTACCCCAAAATCAGCCAGCGTCACTCACTTTGCAAAATATCCATCCAGCACCAGCATTACTAAAAATTTTAAAAGCATTTATTAGTAAGATAAGCCTAGATCAGTAAAGCAGATGCAGTATGAGTGGACTTCAGTTCATTCATCAAGAAAAGCTGTAGATATGGCATCAAAGAAGCGGCACTGACTTCTCTACAAAAAAGTCCTTGGTCTTCAGAGCTTATCCACGCTTACTATGAGCCTATGAGCGAAGCAGCAACACAAAGTTGTGTTGCTGTGACGGCCTAAACCCCAGAGGAAGCACACGAGCAAACAAGCTGAACACAGGCTGCTGTTAGTATTACAGCATATCCAGTATTTATATGTTGTGAACTAAAACTATTATAAGACGGGAATCTTATACGGCTCTGGGACATGTTTACACCATTTTAGATAATGCCCGCCCTTGCTCTACATATTGAATCGCAGATTAGTCTAATATCAAGTATTACAATGTGCCTGCAAAAAAAGGAGGTCAAACTTGGCTGGATTTAATGGGTTTTTCCAAGTGTGGTTTTGCAGTTTTAGATACTTATTCAGTTGGATGCAGCCATATGAAGTGGTGTGAGTTAAGTTAGAAGTGAGCCCAAGCTTTAGTGTTCGATGTCTTGATGGTGGTACATAAACCGCTTACATATGCACATGAAGTATTTATCATCTTAGGCCTGTAAAGTCAGAAAGATTGCAGCTTTGTGGATGATGTTTAACAGCACACAGATTTGTTGCAAACATAGAACAGAAAGTATATGTATATTCTGGCGAGTTTAGCTACATCGGTATGGATTTGTGGTTTATTATGAAGAATTATTTGCCTTGAAGGACTGTGGAACAATTCTGGTTAAATGTAGAAAATGTAAATTGCATCATTCTCCGAGGTCGAGGTCACCTCAGGTCTCCTGCGATTTCTCCCTCAGTTGTTTGTGTCAGCTCAAAAAGAAGAAGAAGCCTCCCCTCTGAAAGACAGAAAGCAAAACACAAAAACACAATAAGCACAGGATCCCTCAACACATGCAGCGTGGTGGGATGTTTTTCTCCCTCTCCCCCTTGGCTTCCTAGGACAATGAGATGACATGCTGAAGGTGGGACTGCATCTGGCATCATATTTAAACAGGGCTGCCACATCTCGGGAACACGGGTCGTTGCCAGATTGCGGGCTAATTAAGGAGCTTCTTGGATGACCATCAGTGCCTGTCGGTGGGCAAGGTAGCGGGCTGAGCCATGCTCTGCCACACTCCCACTGCGAGGCCTTGAAAAGACGAATGGCCACTGAAACTCCCCCGAGACCTCATAATACTACATATTTTCCTCCAAAACAAAAGATGTCCCTTATGGGATTACGATTTTCCCATTTCTTCAACCCCCCTCCCCTCCTTTTTCTAACAAGTGTAAATTACCTCTTCTTTTGGATAAGTATTCAAGTGGCCTGTCCACATGCATTAGCCAATTGTCGCTAAAACAAATAGGCGCTAAAATATGTATTTCACAGATGCTAGCAGCTGAATACAATAATTAGCAGTGATATAATATGCTGTGAAGGTTATTTAATGACTTTGTCCTCTAATTTTGTGATAAATAATTATATTGTATAATTAAAGGAAGGAAATGTGATGAAATTACGGGCTTGGCTTCAGGGGAGAAGACCAAAGCTGTTACTGTGTTGACAGATAATCACCCTGTTAACTACTTAAGTGATAATATGTCTGTGGGTGCAGCTTGACTTGCTATTAATTGCAGTGTAAAAAGTTCTGCCTTAGCAAAGAGAGCTAAGGCAAGAAGCCTCTCCATTGTTTTTGTATTTGGCATAATGCCTGTTTATGACAGGCAATATAACATAGCAAAGTACGGCCGGCTTGACAGCGAGTGGGAAGCCGGAATTGTTTACTTGACTTCATTTCTTTTCCCCACTTGCTGCCTTTATTTCGTGCCAGTGTGAGAAAAGCGGAGAGAAACAAGACGTGGTTGAAAAATGCAGCTGGCTGGCTGCTCGGCTAATAAGATGCCCATCATGCTAGCTAGCAGCGCTGATTTGTGTCTCCCTCTAACTCCCTCCATGATTACATTCTAAGAAGCCTCCCCCCTTCTCCCCCTCCCCGGCTGATCCTCGTCTTGTTACGTGGCATTAATGACACTTCAGTCATTGTGGCTTTCAAGCAGAGCCCTTCCACGGCGAACAGAGAGTTGACATTTCCTGACATTTTCCCAACTAATTACAGTACAAATAATTAAGCATGTTCCTCTATGTAACAAATGAAGGCGAAAGCCGTCTGTCAGCCCGGGCCATGATTGATGACACTCCGGGAGACTTTATCTGATGGGTCCTGCCACGAGGTACAGAGGAAGCAAATTTATTAGAACGAACAATGCAAATTTAGAGTCATCTCATCCAGTTATGCGCCAAGGCAATATCCGTGTCAAGGTGAATGTGACAATGAAAGCAAAATATTAGCATTTTGTGGAGCGGGCTGAAGGGGAAATCAGAGCACAGAGATGACAGGCCTAATTATTTTGGCTCACACAGGCCAGGACAGCTGTTTCTGGTGTCCTGAACAAGCCTGTCACACAGGTAACCAAATAGGGTCTGCGTATGAGCCTCTGTATTTCACACTGCATGGATGTGTCTGCCACTAATGACCAATGCTAATGCCGCTGCCATGTCTGTAAAAACTGCAGGAAAAAAAATATGGAGGTGTCACCATACTGAGCAAGTTCTTTTTCCTCTTTTTCATCAGGAAACATTTTTCAACATAATTATGGAATTTAAAAATGATAGCCTGCCTGTCACCTATTGACCACCCACATTTTCTATATGATAATTTGACATACACAATATTCAGGCACAACTGTTAACATTTGAACCCTCGGATCTTTAAAATATGTTATTCGAAGTGAAGCCACAGGATAATATGCGGCTTGGTGCATGATTTTTGTCTTACATGGACTTATTTGGTGCGTACTGGACTCAAAAAACTAACTGGATATTTTTCTATGACTTTTGAAGTGGCTTGCCTTGTGCAAATGAGATTTTAATTTTGTAACACGGCAGTATGGATTTTGATGCTGTATGTATACATTTATTCATATGATTTGTGTAAAGGAACCCTCTACACAATTTTGGTAACAAATAAAAAAAAAGCTTTCTAACAATAATAGCTGTACATTAATTTAAAAAAATGTATCTAATCTTAGGGTAAATATGGTAATAATATAAAGAAGTTCAGTTGTGTTTTTGTCTGTTATGTCAAATGTGTATTTCAGAAAGTCAAGCTTCAGAAATATATAAGAATAAAACAAATGACAAAGATCAAATGCAACTTGTACTTCAAGCATGTTGTCATCTGTGGATTAAACAATACTCTAATTGAAGCCTTCTCCATTATGTAAAGATAAAATAAATAGTAGTTAAGGTCAAGTATGAGTGATGCAGAAAGAAAAAAAAACACAGCTTTAATGGTTAATGTCAACCACAAGTATTTCCTGACAAGTGCTCCTTCTGCATTTGAGAGCTACTTGTGATATATGAACCAACAATGAACAATGGGCTCCAGCTTTTATGCTACCAAATAGCAATATGTTGTCTGCATACATGTGTGCTTTGGGGAATACAAAGGTTGCCGCCCACACTCATAATGAATCTGGAATTTGTACTCAGGGGCAGCGTCACAATGGCTCTTAAGGGGCAGACAAATCCGGATGGGTTTGGAAAAATCTACGCGGGGATCAAAGTTTGCTGCTTAGTGGCTCGCTGGCTGCCTTGGAACAGATGGGCGTCGGAGGCACTATGAGCCCATTGAGATTCAGGATCCAAAGTGGCTGCTGCTGCTCTGTACACACAGGCAGATGATGCCTTTGTGTCAGTGGATTGGCGATATGCATTTAGGTAGCAAGGGAGGGATGTGGGCTTTTTTTTGGCTTATGACTGCAGGAGAAAGCAGCAGACAAAGCAGAAGTTGAACAGGAGTTAGTTTAAAGAGGAGTGTTTTTCAGGGATTCACTCACACAGGTTGGTTTAAATTATGCTAGCTTAGTTTTCCTTGGTTGTAAGCATTGTAATTGAGTTTGTGTATCTTAAATGAAAACAACAGGCAGCCTTTGTACACTTTGCCACAGCTATATCTGTTCTGTTTTGTCTCGAAAGCACAGCAATTAGCAGTAGCTTTGTAGGCAATGCAATCCTCGACTGTATATGTACTCTGTATTTCCACAATACACTTTTTTTGTGACATAGAACCTCAATTTTATAGTTGTTACATTAAGGTTGTAGCACAAATTATGGTAGGAAAACACTCTTTATTCCTTTTGATTGCACCGCCTCCCTTCACAAAGCTGAATTAAATTCAAATTCCTGTGAGGCACATTTTAATTTAAAGATGACAGGAATCAGCCCCCGTTTAGTGTTTCCTCCTTTTCTCTGCATGTTTTAAAGGGCAGAGGAAGACGGTGTCACTTTCTCTGACACTTAACCCCTGAACCTTAAGAAAAATGATAATAGGCTCCAGGCAGTGTATTCAGTTAGCTTCACTGCCTGAAAGAATGAAAAGAACCTTCACACTGTGAACGTTAAGACACATGTGAAATCCTCAGTTTGGCAAGCACATATGTTTTTGCAAGCACTTTAGGGTATGTGAAAAAAACAAAAACACCCCCCCCCCTCAATAACATAAATAAATATAAAAAATAAAAAAAAAACACACACACATTCATTGTGGAGAAAATATTGACGATTTCGGTCTGCGTGTACTAGATACTGATTGAAAATGTTCTCATAGGTGTAAATGAATAAGCAGTATGTAGCAACCTTGTGCAAGAATTCCAGCACATTCTAAACATTTCCTTTTCCAGCACCACGACGTGTCAAAGCAATGCTGTTCCTTTTATGTTGAGCGCAGTGGCGTCGCAGCTCTCTAAGTTCACTCTTGTCAGGCTTTGAAATGCCATAAAGTTGAACAGGGTGCAGAAACAGCAACTCAAAGCTTGACTTTCTCCTTCCAACACGACAATTAGTTCGTACAACACAGAATGTCGGCACTTCAAGGGAGGGGAGGAAAAAAGGCATTTACCAATGTAGAACAGGTTTAACATTTTCTGTTATGGAGACATCAGTGATCTTCAACAGTGCCCCTTGGGACACTGCGCTTTTTGTTCCTGCTGTGCACAGCAGCACTAATTTAGCAGAGTATTTATTTCTTCTCCCTTTCTTGTTCTTTTCCAAGCAATATATATACTTTATATATACTTTATATATGTGCTTTAGATGAAAGATGTGCATGTGTTCTTTTTGCGTCCTTTGTCAGTTTGATATAAATTCTTTTTACATAGAATTTTCTATCTGATGAAAAGTTGGCGTGCAGTTTTTCTCAAGGATATGTGACTATTTAAGTGATAAACTTGACCTTAATTTACTCTTTTTTTCTCCTATCAAGATAAACCAAAGATAAACTAAAATCTGGATTTATTGTCATTTTTGTTACTTTTAAAGTTATTACAAGTGCACTCCAATCTAGTACGAATGTAGTTGGAATGAAATATCTCTGCATGGCAGGTAACTCATACAGATAGTTAAAGTAACTCAAATTAATGACAATCAATGTCCCTGTTGGATTCCTGTGATACTGACTAATGTGAAATTTTGCAGCCAAGCAGGGCAGTGTTCTGCACTCCATCACGTCACAGTTGGTGTAAAAAGGAAACTTTGAGGGAGACAGAGAGATTGAAAGCTGCAGGGAGAGGAGAGAAAGCGAGAATGCCTCAGGGGCTTGCATTTAACCTGCCCACCAATCCCAATCAATGTCATTATTCCTTTCCACTCCATTTTATCAGCTCCTAGCGACTGTAGTTTCCTAGAAGTGACCGTTGTACAGCGCTCTATGAAACAGTCACAGGGCTAATGGGATGAGATGCAAAGAATTATAAATGCTGACAGTAAATCATATTACATCCCTAATAAGCATTAACTGGATAACTGGGTCAAAGCTGTATTATCTTAATTGATTTTTCTAAAGAAACCTGACAGTGAAATGTCAATGCTTGAATATTTCTTCATGCATCATTAAAACAAGATTGGCTTTTAACAAAAAGGGGAGGAGGACGGGATCCTGAACGGGCTGAATTGATTCTTGCTCGGGGCTGCCTTGCACGAGTAAGTGTATTACATAGAAATCTATACAGGATATTAAAACAACACCCATTCTGCAAGACAGTTACAATTAAAAGCTGACACCCACCCATGCTTTTGTGTCTACCGCTGCTGCCTGCCAACAAATGCATTTCAGCCGTGTGACTCGCTGCAATCAATGAGGGAGACTGTATAAACGCCCAGAACTCTTATGTTAGCGGGCTAATAGAGCTGTTGCTTCCTGGACGGTGACAGCCAAGGATTCCTGCCAAACTAGTCTCATCTACCAATACTTCCATGGCACAGACATCCTCGCTGAAATTTACTCTGATGTAAAAAGAACAGCATATAATTCTCACAAGCCCCTTATTTTTTCTGAACACAGACAATATCAACCACATAACATGGACAAAACAGACACAAAATCAGAAGAAAGTGTGTAATTATTTAACTGAAGTGAACATGTTTGTATATTTCTGATTGTTTTATATATATGAACTGTATTAAGTGTCAAAGTTGATAGAGCAACTCAAGCGTTTTTCAATTAATTTGTATGGAGCTGGATATTCGGAAAGGCAACAAATAAGCAAAAAGTTCACATCGTAAAATCTGGTTTTAAAACTACAACAACAGGACTTATCAGAAAACAAAATCAAAATTTCTAAATCTGCGTTAACACTGACAGGATTTCAACACTGACTTGAGCAGGGTTGGCAATGGCACGTACACAAAAAAAGTCATTTATGTAACCAATCCATCTCATTTTATCATAATTTCACTTATGTTTCTTTTCCTGTGTGTGACTTTTTTTTTTAACTAGAATAAGTGACACAGCAGTGTCAGCAAACAAAATGGTCAGATTACTCCTTAAAGGACACAGGAAAAAAAAGTTTGTCTAAAGATGAAATTTTGAGCAATTCCTTTTTTCTTTCTTTTTTTTTTGTTTGTTTTGTAGTGGTAGCAGTCCAACTCGATTGGCTTTTAGTGTAATCTCTGCCTCTGCCATGGCAAACACTCCATCATAGTTTGGGATTTTGAGTTGGCATCTGGGATGGCCAATTGGCTTTCAAGGGGAATGTGCCACCCATTTGGACACACCCCTGCTGACTCAGGAAAACATCCCTGTGATCATTTGGTGTATTTTATAACCTAAAAACTAAATCAGTTAATTCAACTTACTAAAATTATATGGAGCATATACTAAAGTGGGATCTCTTCAACGATGGAAACGCAACTCAACACATTTTAGTTATATGATCAGCTGCTACTGTCCACTCCATGTTATCCCTGAGACGATAGCCGTGCTGTCCACCATTCTGTCAAACATGTAAAACTCGTCGCCCGTAAAGACCGGCTTGTGATCTGAGGATTATTGAAAAAGTGTCTGGTTGTTCGTACTGCTATAACTCATGGTCAAAACGTCAGCAGAAACCGGCTTATGCTGACGGCATGCAGAATCACTCATTGCATCATCAAGTCGCATCTTGTGCAAAATTCAATCCAATATCTGTAATGACTCTGGGAGTGTTTCACATCTAAAGTTTCTGCACCTTGCTGGGATGGGTCCTATTCTGAGGGTAAGCAGAGCTCTAAGCTAGTTTTTGTGTGTGTGTCGAGGGCTGCAGTGTATATGTGTGTGTGTGTGTGTGTGTGTGTGTGTGTGTGTGTGTGTGTGTGTGTGTTTGTGTGTGTGTGTGTGGAGGAGTAGGTTGGACTGGGTCAGTTGGCAGAGCTGCAGAGCAAATGCTGGGAATAAATCAGTCTCACTGACATGGTGCCTCTCATCAAGTGACATCCCGCGGTGTCCCCATCAGTTAGGAACTAATAAAGACGTATGGGAGGAAAACAGAAGTGATCACAGCAGATGCCAAGGTGAAATGCATCCAGTGTCTGGAGAGATGTGTCAGGTCTGAGGAGTCCATCAGGAATGATTACTGGTGTCACTGCCTTTCTAAATTTCTGACTCAAACAGCAGGAAAGAAGAACTTTTATTTGCAATAATGATTTGAATTGAAATATTGTTCCTTAATACATGCATACTTCACTTTTTAATCGATCACAACGTTAACATTCTTAAAAGTGTACAATTACAGTGTGTGTCGAGCACTGTGTGCCATGAGTTGTGTTTGGCCTGTAATTCATCTTCTTTACATTAATATGTTGACCATGTATTCGAGTCCTATCATGCAGAAGACAATTCATACTTAATGATTTAAGGAAAAGGCTTTTGTAATTTCCCCCCCTCAAGCCTGTATTACAAGTGTTGTGTTTGTCATGTTTAATTACATTTTTATGTATTACTTATTGATACAAGATGACTTATGTACCTGTAATAAATGGTGAATTGGGACACCTTAAGTTTGTCTGTTGTGGTTGTGCGAGAGAAAGAGAGAGAGAGGGGGGGGGGGGGTAGGAGGAGCTTTGAGTGTATGTAATATTCATGACAGTCCTGCTGGAAGTTGTCTCGTCTCAAAGCTGCTGGAAAACACAGCACACCCCTGTGCTAACACACACTTGCACACAGACACACACTCGAGCAGCACAGTCCGGCATGGCGGTGCTCACCTGACATCTGCATATGCCATTCAGAAGGGCAATATGTGTCTGCATCAGTGATTTCTAAACACTTTGGGGTCAACAAATTATTAATATTTAGTATTAGCACTGATGACAATGTGGCATCCTCCTGAGAGCCGGGCAAAATGTTGAGCAGGGGCCATTCTCCTGACGTCGACTGTGTTTGGCAGATGGTGCTGTCAGTTTGGCTCTTCGTTTATTCTTCCATGCATATGGCAGCATCCCCCTTCGTTAAAAAAAAAAAAAAAAAGAAGAAGAAGTGAACACGCTCATGTATTATCTATGGGGCTAAAAAGCATGCAAACATAAGCAGGAATGTATCAGAGGAGCTGAAACTTCTGTAAACAACCAGCGGTGGTGGTTGTAAATGGGATTTTACTGACAGAAATAGCAGAAACATATGGCCTGAGACAGGAAAAGGGGGCTGTTACCTGGATGGTCTGTGGTTTCGTCAGGGCCTGCAGCAGCATGTTTGTGACAGGATGTCGTCTGACGGTGAGCGACATGGCAGGCCCTGTATTTCAAATGACTTTTTTTTGGATCCTGACTAAAATGAATCAATCCCTCTCATAAATGCCTCACATTAGACTTCAGAGGGAAAATATATATAATTGACAGCAGGAAGATTGCCAGAACATAAACAGGTTTACTATTTAAGTAGGTTACTTGGCAAGTCATTGTGGGTTGGGCAAGGGTGCGGGTCCACATGCAAGCATGAGAGTTATGGACCTGAATGAACCGGGAGGTTACCTTTGAAAACCTTGATTTAATAGAACAAAAATGATATGTACCAAAGAAGTAGTTATGCAAAATAAAACAGGAGTGTTTTGCTATTAGTCACCAAATTGTTATTTGGTAAAAAGTTAAAGTTGCACATCAGTTTTGATGTTAAAGAGTGTATTCAGTCTAATTTAAAGGATTTTTATTTATGTCTTTAAGATTTAAAATAGCGAAACATAATTCATTACAGGCTGGGCACAAAGTTGTCTTAAATTGTCATCCTATGAACCTGCCAGGGCTAACAATCCCCATGTTATTTGATAAATAATAATAGTATAATAATAGTTCCCTTAATAGATTTTTCTGCAATGAAGACACATTCTGTCACTGCTTGATGGTTCCTTGTGGTGGCGCTAATGACTTTAATGAGTGTAATGGAAACTAAATAGCAAAAGAAGTTTGCGTCAGGTTTATAACAGAGAAAGACAGCAGGATGTCAGTGGTGAAAATAAACAAGGGATGCATTAACCACTTTCAAAAACGAGAGGAAAAGCTATTCCAGCTCTTCTTTTTGAAACAAGATGAGCATGAACTCAGTCTGCAGGGAGAAGTTCACTCACCTGTGATGGATGTACTTCAGGAGCAATGGAGTCCTGTGTGATAACTGCTGGGGGATATGCTCCTCTATTTGCTACAAACTTGCGTGATACTTCGGACTCACGTGGCAGGAGTTTTATTGAAGGCTAAGGAGGAATGTTGACTGAGAAAGACCTGTATACAGTGAATACAAGTCATAACAGGTACATTCAGAGAATAACTTAAAGAAAAATATCTTTTGGGATTTTAGCATATGATGTCATGAAATACATGCACAAGATGGATTTTTTGTTTTAACATGAGAATACGCCTTTATTTTGTAATGTGTCTCTTCAAAACATCTTTTTTGAGGGAATTTTGTATTTATCACTCTATCAGATGTTGTAATATAATGTTGCATGATTGTAACATTATAGCAGTATATCACAATATTGCTTTGTTGGGATCTTGTAATCATGGATAAAGTATGGAGATCTCATATCACTGTATCATGTTGTGAGTGTGCCTAACACCACTTTATTTTATGTTTAATTTAAACAATGTAACATCTCAATTTTTGTTCAAGTCAATTGCAGCAACAAATACATACTTATCTAACACTTGTGCATTTGCAAGATGAGACTTGTACAGACGATGCATAACAGCCCAGTCAGAGTTCATCCAGAGTAGTTAAATCTGTTTATATATTTATTTAATTTTTAACTCAATTTTGCATCACAATAAATACAACACTGAAGGATGTCACTTTGAAAGTGGTCACCATCTGAATTGGCAGCTGGAGTTGATTTAATATGATCTAGAAGGTGAGGAATTTTTACCTCTTTGAATATGTCAAGGATGTCTTTTTATATCCACTGGAGAAAAATCGTGTGTCTTTCAGGAGTCAGTGAGAGAGGACAGGAGAGAGAGGGGGGAGTGAGAGAGACCCCGGTTAACTTGTGGAGTGTTAAACAGCGAGGGGTCTTACTCCTGCTTTTCTCTGACATGAAGCCGGGTTGGATAGAATCGACACCGGGGTTGAGCAGGCGGATGAGTGGAGATATGAGGGTCCCTGTGGCGACCTGGCAGGTGCCATAGCAACAGAGGGTGGGAAGATAGAAAGGACAGACATGAGGAGAGAGAGAAAGAGAGAGAGTTTGACAGAGAGAGGATATCCTGTTTAAAGGAGGGGAGGATGGGGGTGAGGTGTAGGGATGGGGGTTATGTGGCACCAGCAGCGAAATCACTTGTGACAGACCCAAACACAGGTCGGCAGCTTTCATGTCGGAGCCTGTGTCTAATCTTTGGGAGAGAAAAAGGAGTGAGGGAAGGGAGAGACACTGAGACAGACAGAGAGAGAGACTAGGTGTGAGAAAGCAACAAAGACGAGGAGTGTCAATAATTAATCATCTGATTGCTTGATGCCGCGGTTGTTGGAATGACAACTGTTATGATTGACAGATTCAGAGCATTTGATCTGTATGCTTTGGCTCTTGCCACTCTGACACACTCTGCTCTTTCTCTCTCACACACACACACACACACTCTCTCTACTGTATTTCTCTCTCACTCTCACTGCTTTCTCTTTATCCTTTAAATCCTCTACAAGTTAGCATATCATCTATTGCATCAGAGCTGTAGCTAACAGGAAAAAAAGGCAGCTCCTTGTATTAAAATTTGGTAACTGCAAGGTTTTTCTCATCGACAAAGTTTTGCAAATACATTAAATGTTTAAGTATGAAATAAGTGTGCAAAACTACAACTAATTAATACATGGAGATGAGAAAAAACTGAACAGTAATTGAAAGAGCATAGATAGGAAATTGTCTGTGAAGTCTAACAGGACTTTTGTGAAGTGTCTTCATCCGTGCTGCCTGTCGGTGCACATTTTCTTATTTAATTCAGCTTGTAACATGCTTAAAATGCCACAGAATTTTAGCTCAAACTGTATCAATCCATGGCGCATACCATTAGCACCATAACGTCCCTAAAGACACCATGGACAGGATTCAGTTGAAATGTGGCGCGATGTGTCTGTCGCCATCTGCTGATTTGTTACATTAGAAAAGTTATTTCCAGTGGATGGTGGGAGTCCATCATTCAGGGAGACAGTGAGTGTTCCCTGCTAAACAACGCCTTCATTGACCTAATAACTGGCAGCCTAGTCAGTCACCAGCATGTTGAGCAGTATTCATTATTCATGCTCATTAAATTCTGGGCCTCATACGAGCAAAGACTGCCAGCTTGCTGCCAAACTGTGTTGGTTTTGTGATGTGCCCACTTGAGAGTCGGGGATTTAAAAACCAGGACACCACTTCTGAAAAACTAGCATACAAATACGCAGAATTCATTCCGCTTCCAGTTTAATTTGATCACATTTTACAAAATACACAATTATACTCACCTCCATTCTTTTGCCATGAATAGGATTTGGAATTAATAAGTGGAAGAAAAATGTGCACATGCTCCCCCATGAAAGGAGATTTGGAGTCAATTCTGGCTGGTGGAATATGCATATTCATAGTTAGTCGTTCTTTTTTTTTTTTAGCCACACTCTTTTCCTCATCATTTATTCCGTGAGGGAACAGAGCTTGTCAACAAAACCTTTTTCAAAGGAATCCGTCTTTGAAGTGTACTAAAACGCACCGTGTTGCATCACATCCCATTCAGTTGTTTTTCTCGCAGACAGAAAAATCGCTCGTCCTTCCATCTATCTGCATCACATTTGTGATTTTTGGAGTGAAAACAAAGCACAAAGTCAATATCTTAAGGCGCAGTATGTGTATCTCACGTTAAGTCTCTTTTAGCATGGTGGTGATCTTGAATAGACGTGTTGTTTACTTTGTGCATGAGGCCAATACTACTCCAAAATGTTGATTTGTCATGATCTCGGCAGACAATATAACAGCAAAGGTTCGACACATGCTTGAAAAGAGCCATGACAAGATGAACCAGAAATGGTGCATGAGGAAAAGAAAACTGCTTTAAAGGCCCGTGCCTCTTACAAAGACGGGAACAGCGATGATCTTTGCCTTTAAGGAAAAGACGCAACGCTTTACATGCATACTACATACAGAGCAAAGGTGTAACATCATAAAGAGAACATTTTTCTTGTAGTTCGCAGCCAGGAGAAAATAAAAGCTACCAGAAGATGCCTTGACAGACAGGAAACAATTATTTATCAGGACACACATCCACAGAGCACCAGCAGCTGTCTGCACCATTTCCAAGGACTGCAGGGCCATCCATATTTGTCTCTCTTATACTCAAATCCCCAAGAAAAATACCCACAGTTCCAGCACAGAGAGAGGATTACTGCTTTCCCATATGTTGTCCTGTGCAGACACAGCCGTATCAATCTAAGCCTGGTCACTCGCTCTTTCATATACTTCTAATGTACTGGAAAGCCTTCCACAGACGGCTGCCCCTCGCTGCTGCTCCTGAACAGATCTCAGTCCTGAATTCCACAATGGAGAACAATCGGGCTTTTCTGTTGGATTAGGAGAAAAAAGAGTGGGAGTGAAAGCCCCTGGTGGCTGATTGTAGTCTGGTAAGGTTATGTTTTAATACAGAGACACTTGAGCACCGGTTCCGTGTGCGGGAACTGTGTCAGAAACAAGAGGTCTAAATAAACAGTGAGGCCCACCGGAGCCCTTTCATCCATCATGGCTGCCTCTGACAGCGGCGTGCCGAGGAATCATCTGGAATCATCTTCTGTGGCGCTTCGGCGAATGTGATTTCCCTCCCGGCTCTCCCCCTGACCTGGAAACTGAGGCCAGGCTTGTGACACACACACACACACACACAGGAAGAAGTGTGTGGTCTCTGAATACATGGACAGAATACGTGTGTACTGTTCAATTGAGGTTAAACATATAAATAAGCACATTATGAAAACCTGCATAGTGCTTTAACCCCAGCTATAACATAGTCACAGACCTGTGGAGCATTATACAAGACTTCTTTGAGGCAGCGGTTGCCATGTTTGTAAAAGATCAGTGCTTATGCCTAAATCGCACCATCTATCACTGGCAGATTCAAGATGACAGCTCTATTTTTATGAGTCACAAACTAACAATGGGCTCACTTGTGAGACATGAGCTCAAATATTAGTTTGGAGCCTGTTCTTTGAATTTCTGGGGTTACTTTGGATTACTACCTCTAATCTAGGCACTAGTACGGTGGGGAATTTCCTGGACTGGAATGAGATGGGAGTGTTTCCGAACAAACAAGACTTCAAAGGGTGTGTGCTCTGCAGAAAAGGTAAGGGTTGAATGCAAACATGTATTCATTTAACAATATTTATTTTTTTCTCCTTCCTCAAAGCGTCTCTCTGCCTTGGATCAAAAGCTTAACCTTTTGACCGTGGAGAATTCCGTCGCTGGGTTTGATTTCTTGAAAGAAACTTTTTTTTTTTTTTCAGTGAGCCAGCTCAATAACTTGGGGAGGGCTTAGACTGCTGCCTGAAATGCCACTTGTTCAGAGATGGAAAGGAACAAGCTCTTACAGTCTAAAACAACAACTGTCAATTAGTTCTACTGCAGGCATATTCCTCCAGCAGATGTAAACCACATCAGGTAATTTTTTACTGTTCTGACAACTCAGGTATGCAAAGTTACTGTGTGGTCAGAGAAAAAAAGAAAGAGAGAGAGAGAGGGAGTGCAAGGAAAGGCAGAAAACACTGAGGCTCAAAGACTAAAACAAGTCATCATAGTCAGCAGCTTGTCCAGATTTTCTTGACTTGGGTGGCATGACCTGAGCTTCAACTACCGAAGCAAAGGTGATGCGAAGAACATGTGTGACATATATCTGAACAGTATTTATTTACTATTACTCTCTCCATTGGTCATATCTACTCTGAATGCTAACTCAAAGATAAACTAAGGTGTGTGTCCACACTGTAAGGACCAGAATGCCCTCCCCAGGCTATGACCAGCCAACTGGGGTGGCACTTTTTCTTTCATTATGTCTGTTCCACAAGGAGAACACACAGATGTAACAGTCCTATGTGAAGTTTTTACATGTGACCAAAATAAGTGGCAACTTCTGGTCCAAATGTTTGAAGCCAATGTAAAACTGTTAAAAAAACAAGTAGCCACTTGAAGCTGGCTGTAGAAACCACATGGACTCTGATCCAAACCAAGCAGATCATTACAGTGAATATTTATTTACAAATTGGTGCAAAAAAAAAAAAAAAGAAATTCAGTCTTATTAGCATTTTTTTCTATTGTGAACGCTGCCCATGGGGTGAATTTTTGAGAACTTCTTGTTATTATAGTTTAAAGTTTTGAATATTTCAGGTCATAGCTAACTTGACAGACAGGTGGGCACACTGTAGCTGTAAAAGAGGAGGCTTATAGCATACCTCTACTCTGCCATATGCTTCATCCTAACTCTAATAAAGTTTGGTTGAGTCAGTTTTTCCAATCTAGCACTCACCAAAAAAAGGCTTTAAAACTCCACATCAGACACAAGCTTTAAGCGGTGCTAAACACTGTTGCTGCTGGAGTTGTTCAAATGAACAAATATGTTTATGAAATTTAAAAAAAAAAAAAAATTTCATGCTTCAACAAATAGCTGGATGAGTTCAGCTTGGAGTAGTAATGTGTGTATCACCAAGATAATCTTACATCGGCAAAAAAAAAAAAAAAAAACCTCGATTGATTCGGGTAAGTCTCCTGAAGAATGAATCATTTAGTGGATTACACAGACCATGTGTCATTAAACATACAATCAAAATAAAACAGCCATAGTGAACATAGTAAGCAGAGAATATACTTGAAAAGTTGAATCAAAAATAAAATTCCATTAATATGACTGGTCTATCATTTACACTTCGTCCAATGCATACAATCAGCGGTATCAAACGTCATTAAAGAATGGTTTTAAACTTTTTTTCCCCCCCTGGAAACCAAAGTCTAGTTCCAGGGGGTTAAAATCTTTTGGATAAAAACTGAAAAGACTAAAAAGTCCCAAAATTTATTTTTTGAGGACCCCCCAAAATATGAAACAACAGTGAAGGAATGCAATAACTGTGGTTCATTACAATCCTTTTTTTTCTCTTAATGAAAAAGTAACATAAAATAGAATTAAACTGGCAATTTTGTTATACACCCAAAGCAACTGAACAGAAAAAGTTTCTGCCTCTGACTAGACTGCCAGACAATCAAAGTCTGGGATTATGGGATGGCCACACCAGAGGAAACAGAGCCACCACAGCTCTCCCCTTATCACAGCCCTGATTGTAGCCTCTTGGTCTGACCTTTTTCAAATTTATGGTAGCAAATAAATCTGACTTTGCATTGAAATAATTTGTTAACAAGCTGAAAAACAACTTACAGATATAATGAAGTGAGGTCTGTATAATCTTCAAAGCTACTGTTTTAAAATAAATTGTCCCCCTTTGTCCCAAGCTCCATCTCATCCAGCAGCCACTTAATTGACATCTTGTCCTGTGGCTGGCTGCTAAGGGCAAGTCATGAGAGGGCCGTAAAATCCTATTTCTGGAAACTGCTCCTTTCTTTAAATGCTTGCATGGTAATATACTTAATATAATTACTGGATAAGCCTGTAATAACCTAATGACATGCTGCACTAATGTTTTATGATCTCTAACAGCTCAGTTCCGCTTTTGAAATAGATGATCTTCTATTGTGCTGTTATTTAGCCAACTCCACACATATTTTGGGTGGGCATGGCTACAAATCCGGGGGTATTTTTTAAGAAATAATTAAGAACAGATTTGGTATGCTAAGCTCCTCCAGTTGAGTTAATGGGATAGAGACCAAAAAGGAAAGATGGGTAAAATGCCAAAAATATATTGAATTTGCTGTTTAATGGGCACACTGTCAGCTGTCTTCTTCAGAGAAAACAATGAGCTGATGTGCAATTAATTCCTCACGTTGTTTCTGCTGCCAGCATTGTGCATAAATGTAGTGATCACTGTACATTGGAGGATATTACCATCATCAGCTTGTTAAGATTGTATTTTTCAAACCACAACATACACAGTGTTATACCCCAGACAACTATTTAATCTACTGCACCAATTATGCTGGAAAAATAGACTTGAAATCTTACACACTACACTTTGCAGTGATTTTAAAAAATGCAACATCATATCAGAGATTTTACGTCTTGCTGTTAAGATTTTATTTGTCAGGAAGAAAATCTTTGTCTCAAAAGCCTCTGTGAAAGAAGTGACAGCAAATATTTTTCAACAAAGACCAATGTGTTTTGAAGAAAGTGGCGTACAGACTGGTCCAATATCACACTCACACTCACACACAGGCACACAGACACACGCACGCAGAGTCAGTTATCACACTGTAGCCTGTATCCAGTCATCTAAGATGTCACAGGCGGGAGCCGTTTCACATGTGAGACAGCCATGATCTGTGTCAGGCAGTTTCCGTCCCCAGGCGAGGGGGTCATGACGGTTGACTTCATCTCCCTCCCCTGGCTTCCAATCACTCAAACATAAATCAATACTGTTAATAACTGTTTGAACGATGTCTAAATGGGATATCTTTGCTTGGAGCGATATTAAAAGATATTCCCCTTGCTCTTTTGGTACCCCCCCTCTCGACTCACTCACTTGCTCACTGGCAAGAGAAAGAAATCTGTGAAACATGTGCTCTTGTCTCACTTTAAGTACTGGTCTTTCCTGAACTCCAAGTAATGTTTTTTTTTTTTTTTTGGCGCAATCCTTCTACACTTGTGTGGAAAATGCTATTTTACATTCAAGATAAACATTTAAAATCTGAACATAATAAGAAGTTGAATACCTTCTATTTCGTATTCCTGAAGAATTGTTATCAAATAGTGAGCATTTATTAGTTTTGAACAGTCAAGAGTATTTTGAGACTTATAGTTTGGCAGTCTTCATAGATGACCAACTCTCTAAATATTGCCCTCCAAGGCAGGAATTCAATTGAAGTCCAATCACAGAAAATAAGCAGACATCATACTGATGATGGCCTTGGTGGTTTAAGAAATAAAAGACAGCCCAGGTTGAGAAATGATCAGGTTTGCGAAGGTCACAGCCACCGACTGTGAGACGAAGCATCCTGGTTATCATTCAAATTATCTATTAATTAGCTTTCACACAACTGCAGTAATAACCTACATGCTTTGGACATCAGCTAAGGCACATTAAGTGTTTTAAAAGGTGTTTCTGCAGTCATGTGACCTCTATCTCATCTTGCTTTCATTTTCTACGGGAGTATGCATCACTGGGCTAAGTGTATTTACTCTGATAGTGCTGCCACAATGGAATTATGTGCACTTGTAAATAGAGTTAGCAGTCAGCTGATCTTGGATTTTCATTATGAGGGTGGAGGCTTTGTGCAGAAGAAGTGCAAACTGTTTTGCTTTATGATCCATTCTAAAACCCATTGAAATGACGGCCATAAAATAATGCCATTACGACTATGTATAAAAACCTTACTGCTCAGCCATGCAGGATGATCATCAGCACGATTTGTGAACACTGGAGTAGCACAGTGAAGGTAGAATGAAGCATGGGGGGCAATGTGACAATACGCTTTTATGTGACACTGTTGTGCATACAGTATGACAGTGTGGTGTGTGGGACAGTGAAAAACATTTTGTTCAGGTCATTCTTTACAAGAGTTAATGTCCAATGAGAATTTGACACCAGCATACTGTGGATAGTTCATTCAAAAAAGTTTTATAGCAACATTACCCTTAATGTTGATTTTAATTGTATGTGTTCAGCTGCAAAAGTGCATGGCTGGGGAAAAACAAAAACAAAACAAAACAAACAAACAAACATATGAATATGTTTTTGAATGTACTGTAAAATTACAATTCAAGAACAAACAAGAATTTGAACAAACAACCCAATGTAGAGTATAACCCAAGAAAAACATACCCCTTGGCTAGAGCATAAACCTTTTTCATGCCCTGCAACATATCTCTGATATACATGCCTTTTTTTTCATCTTTGGAAATGACCAAAGCCTCTGCCAAGCACAAACAATGTGATCACCACTAATGAAAAGAAAAGGCTTTTATTTTATTTTTCCATCCAGATTGAAGCTTTTACCTCCCTCTCGCTTTAAACCTTTTATACTCTGCTATAAAACTAAGCGATGGTGAAACTATGGTAACAAATAATCTGTTTTGCTTCAATGAAAAGTATGTATCATGGTGGGAGACAGAGCCAGGGATAAACACTGAGGGAAGCCTGAACAATGGGCCCTAAGCAGGCGTGTGTCCAAAACTCTGCTGCTCTTTTCGCTCACTGCCATCCATCCCTGTCCCTGTGTGGCTCTGGAAAATTCTATTCTGTTTCCTGAAAAATACATTTAAACTGGTGCCCGTGCTGCCATAACATGTGACAAATGAGATCCAAGGCGAATATGTAGCATTATATCACTTAGCTGTACAAAATTAAGAAGCTTGCATGAGTTTGATTGCTCACACTGCGTGACATTAATTGAATACCAATTGGCTTAACTTGTGCTTTATTTACTCAGAATGTAACAGGGCAGTTACATGGCACTGTTACAGAGAGAAAAAAACACAGAAGATAATAAGGATTAACTTTTGAAGGATTGGTGTATCTTTATGTATAGCGAAGGAGCACACACAACTGATATTGAAGCTCCACACATGGAGATGGGGCCAAAGAAAGCTATTGATGCATTCATTTTCCCCTCTTCTTTGGGTGTGAATCATGATTACATCTACAGCTTAATCAGTCTATTGATGTTTTTAATGAATTAATTGAATATGATGGTGGTAAATATTCCCATTATATCAGTCACATACCGACATCAAAGTATCTGCCAGTATAATTTGAGGTCATAATTTAACTCCATTGCATTTCTGCTTGCACGCACCAAGAAAAAAATGTGCAGTCAGGGTTAGGTTTAGGGCTTCTTCAGTATAAAATCCTTCGGTATCATTGTTACATGTTTAAATCCCCAAATTCAATAACTCTCGAGGTGTTAAATTTCATAAGTAGGCTCTGTATACACCTGCAGAAACCAGTCGCCTGCAGCTACAATGGCACAAATATTAAGTCTTGCAAACTAAGCAGCTGTGTTTTCTAACTATCCTTGACTGGATTTGAGAGTCTGGGGTGGCCCTCCTCCAAAAGAGAAGGGGGGGGGGTGTCTTGAGCACATCTATCAATTTGCAAACAGACTTAAAAGTGTCAACAGTGGCACACAAGCCATAAGAAACGTTCTGCTTATCCTACACCAATGCACCCCTTCATGTGATGTAATTTCATTCTCTACAAGATTCTCCCTTTCTACCCCTCTTCTTCTGTCACTATTGCACAGAGGGGAACAGAGGGAGGAAGCCAATTCCAACAGTGACAGAAAACTGCCCACTCTTCCCCCATAAAATTAGAAAAGCTGTTCGTGGTTTTTTTATCTTCCAGATTTCCTGGGTTTTATGGCTAAATACTAAAGCACTGGAGGCTGGTCATGCTTTAAGCTACTAGAAAAAGTTAAGCTTCAGCGTTGGGCAGCAGAGATACGGGCTATAAGCTGACAAGTAATTAAACTGGCATATCTGTAACAACTGTCATCTCTTATTTCTCCACAGCCTGGACGTAAACCAAAGGCAAGAAAGCCGAAAAGGATGGAGTAAGAAAAAAAAAGGCATGGGGGGAGTAGGGCAGTGAAAGGAGTGAGAGAGAGAGTCTTTACATTGCTGGGCCACTGCAGGGTATATCTCCTGCAGAACAGTTTAGCAGACTTGGGCATTTAGGGGATTGTGCAGGAGATCAAAAGGGTCAGGGATCCTTTTACCAATTAACAGCAGGGAGACGGACATCAAATAAGGTGTAAATTTCAGCTCGGCACTTTTCTCTGGGCCGAGCATGAAATGCATTCTAATTCTCTTTTTCAGTTTAGAGGCAGCTTTTGAACCACCAATGATGTCACCGCGGCTCTCCCAAAGACCAGCTTAATCGCTTCTCTGAACGGCGTATAGCCATCTTGTTCAATGTGTAGGTGTCAAAGGGAATGTGGAGTCAGTTATTGATAAAGACAGGACAATATGAGTCCAGATTTAGAAAAGAGGAGTGAAAACAATAAGCTTGCAGCGACAGAGGTTTGACCTTTTGGCTTGTGAAGCTGTATTAAGCTGTTATTGATAAATCTGCAAGCTCCGTAAATGAGTGATTACGCCTGTGGTTTGTTTGGATGAATTGAAAAGTGTGGTTTAGTGCTGAAGGCATCTCTTATTGGATTTTCATACTGCACAGCAGGGGTAGCTGGTATACACATTGTACTGATTCCCCCAACACAGTGAAAGTGTTTCCACTACGGGGAAGTATGTTTCATTTAGGGTGTTTGCCATCATCAGCCTTTTATGACAAATCTGAAGTGTTATGACCACATGGTAAGCTCTGTATTGGTCTGCTACACTCTTGAAGACACAGCTGTTTCAACTGGTGCTTTAACCTCTGCAAACATGTTGCTTTTGACTCTCATGGCCCTCATTTTGATGCTACAAGCATCAACTTGTGTCTAAAGCAAAACTTATCTTATAACCAATTATACTACAAATTAAAAATTAAGTTACATTATGAAATAATTACATGATTTACTGTCATGTTTTCCTTGTTGAAACATGATATTATTACAATATACTTAGTTTATTTTTAAATTCGTATAGCATAACACTTAACTTCAGAGTCTTGTGAATCTAGGAAGTGACCTACAGTTTGATAGCTAAAAACTTGTTAACAGTCAACCATTAACCAGAGTACTTTCCTTCTATGGAACCCTTCTAATCAACAACGTGTGGAGAGGACTAATAATAATACTGACTGTCATAGATAGGAGGGGAATATAGATATATCTGAATATTGGTTGAGTGTAATGCACAGTTCTCCTTGCACTTTGACCTGTTGAGCAAACCTTGCGTCTTTTGTTAGTGAGCGCAACTGATCATATCGTTGTGTCCCACCACAAAATATGAAAATCACCTTTGCCATTACCACTATTGCTCATGTTTTAGTTTGTTACAGTAGAAAATTCTCCTGAGTTCCCTGGGTTGAAGGATGGTGTCCTGCTTCACTGGTGGCTATCACAGATGGTTTTGACCCAGTAGCTCATCATGCTGCTCTCATTGTGTACATGATAACTCAAAACAAATCAAAACTCTGGAGACCAGCTTTTGACACATTTTTTGGCCACAGGCAGATCTAAAGGTGATGGTCTATTTTTTTGAGAATTATTTGAAACGATGTGTAACCAGGCTGGCCAAAGGGTTGCTTCTGTTGTTTTAAACTAATCAATGTAAATGTTTGTTTTCGACCAATCATATTCAAGTACAGAACAAAGCCTGGAAATGGGTCTTAAAAAAATCGTTTTTCTCTGAGATACATCAGGAGGTGATTCATTGGAAATGTTTTGTCTTTTCTACATTTTTTACCACATTTATAAGACTGCACCAAAAAACAAAAACAAACAAACAAAAAAACATTAATACTGGAGAAGTTGTTTTGCCATTTGATTTTGCTTTTAAACGGATGCAAGCAAATTTTCTTCAATAAAAAATACTGCGATGATTATCTTCTAACGGTACCAGTAACAGATTATTAATACCACCATTGTTTTATGACATTTATTTGATTGTCATTTATAAGAGTTGGGTTGCTACAGGGTCCTGAATATGTGTGTTGCCATTGTTAAACAAATTTAGATATGTTGGCAGAATATAGTTAGTCCCCATATGCCACAGAAACCAAGAAAGCCAATCTGGGTTGCTGTGTTTTAAGAGCAATAGACAAAGGATTTTATGCATGCAGTAAGCCGACTATCAAAGGTACAGGCGTTTTCACAGTATATGCCATGTGCCAATACAACAACTTCTTTTCCTGTGTTTAATTGCACACACTCCCTGACAGTTTACTTTACAATAACCTCAGGTAGCCTCATTAAAATCATCATTTGTACCAAATGAACATGCCTGCAGTTCACATTCCACATAGTCACAATCATTGCAGCCTCTGCTCCATCTTCCTCTCTCTTTCATTATGCATGCGCCGGCAAGGAGTAAGTAAAATAATCGTTTGTAATTCAATAGAGCAATCTTAACTCATTTAGTTGTGCTAAAGGCTGAGTGAGGGAAAGACAAAGAGCCTCAACATTTTGCCACCGTGCTCATTATGCGAATTTTAAAACAATTTGCAATTCAAGGCCACACAAAGTGATGGGGAGAGGGAGAGAGAGGCAGGCGCCCGGGCTTCAAAGGCTGCTGCTGAAGGATGACCCCGTACCCCACTTCGGAGGTCGCCACCCCTGATGAGAGCCAGGAAGATGCAATTAAAAGAATTTAAAAACAATGTGTAACCAGAGATTGTGGTGCTTATTATCCTGTGGTGCCTTGCAATATCAGTGACCTTAGCTTTTTTTCACCCTCTTTCACTCTCTGCATCACTCTCTCAGGGCACTTACCTATTAAAATATCAGGGTTAGCCTTTCACCGGGGGCAGTATTATATACTGGAAATGCATTTCCACTTTGGCTGCTAATTGTACGAATCATTAAACAGCTTGTGGCCCTGCCTTTCAGATGCTCTAGTTAGATGAAGAATATAAGCGTGTATATGCACAGAATTATGGGACACCTTGGTCCACACTGAATACAGAAGGGATCAAAGCAGGACTCAAACACACACAACTTTATTATAGTCTCATCTTCTGTTTGCATTGGATTCTATATAGATTAAAGGATCTGCTCGTTTTGTGTCAGCATGAGGCCATAATGCACATCAGCACTTGTAATTCAACACACCACACTCACACTATTAAAAATCAGTTGCTATCAAATTACAGTTTGCTGCAAAACCCATTATTTCTATCCTCATATTAAATGTGATATCTGCCTGTACAACCCATGTCAGAGTCACTTTGGCGGAACAGTGATGTATTTATTTTTAGGGGACGTGCTCCCTCTCTTTCTCGCTCTCTCTCGTACAGTTATTGCTGAAACAAATGCAATCAAAATGTCATTGCAGGAATGAAAAGGAGCTGTTTAAAAATGCATCAGGAAGCCGCCACAGAGGGTTCATTAATTCTGCTCAGGCTGTGCTGAGCAGCCGTGCTGAAAGCACTACTCTGAGACCCTAAACATTCTCCGACACTCCCTTATCTTTATGGTGTAATTTCCCATTTAGCGAGTTAGCACCTAGGGAGAGCACAGTGTTGTTGGTCTAATTGGGCAAATGAGAACACAATACCAAACAAGCTCCCTTACTTTGTTTACAGAGGTATCCCTATTTGAACTCTTGCTGCTGAAGCCCAAAGAACCAACAATGGGAGAAAATGTTGAAATTTAATTGAAAACTGCCCATTTGTTATATACCAACATTACACACTCTGGTTTTTCAAAAGGTGCAAGAGGAATTCCAAAGCCATCAGTGTATTAAAACTACTTCATCAAAACCATCAGGGAAGACAGATGCACTGTTTGAAGAAACTATTCATAAAAATAATGGAGTAGATTTGACGGCTTCCACATTTTTTCCACTGACAGTATCAGCTCCCTATCACCAGAGTGATAGAAGTGGAATTACCATACACATCATCAATAACTGAACCTGGGTGTCTTCTCATGTGATGGACAACAAAGGACAGGTAGCAAGCTGCAGGTACTCAATTCCACCTTCTATAACAAATAGTTGTGTTCTCAACAAGTTATATAGACACACACAAGCACACAGCCAAGAAAATACCACATGCAAAGTACCCGCTAACTGCTGTGCACCTCCAATCAACTTTAAGACAGATCCAAACACATACAACCACAAATAAATATTAAACATTCACAAAAGGCACATTTTCTACACACAGGTTGTATTGCAGAGGATAAAAAAGAGCTATTAGAGCTGTATTGGTAGTGGGTGGGTTAGGTCTGGTCTAGCGCACCTTATCAGCACCTGGCTGATTCTGACTGTTCTGACACTGACACGAGCAATCCATCATGTCATCACGCCTGCCGGAGCACCTGTGTGTGTTTATGTCACAATGTCCACATACATGTGTGTGTGAATGTGTGTATTTCAGGTTTCAGGCTAGTGGGTGCTTTTGCATATCTTCAAATGTGCGCATGTGCACACTTACTTATATGATATGTGTCCATCCATCTGTGCAAGGAGTAGGTGGTTTGGAGGGGTATATGTGTGTGAAGAAGAGAAACAGAGACAGAGATAGAGAGAAAAAGAGAGACTATCCCCAGCCAGCCTGCCAGACAGTAAGTAGTGCTTAACTCCGACCTGTCTTTCTTACCTGAGGCCTCAGCCCATCAGTCAGTCACAGCCAGGAGAAGTGCACGATCAACTGACAGCAAATCCATACTAACTCTCACAATCTACCGTCATGACCGTTTCACCGCACTGTAGCTCCATGGCCTCCTGTATCATGGCAGGTGTTAAAGAGCAACGCGTCTGTCCGCTGCTGCATTATACAGTCCCAACATGGAGCTGTCAAGTACATACTGCTGTTTTAAAAAACCAATGCAGCTAACTTTGTATAATTAGAATATAGCACAATGGATAAAGCACTATGTGTGACACTATATGGCCAAATCCATTTCAGATCATTTCATTATTCTGTGTGGCAAACAAAGATTTAGGATGTAGACTAATTTGGCATCGTTTCAACAGTATTGTGTTTGCGCCTTCTTATTCTTCAGTTATTCACAAGTGCACTAAAGGCTGATCTACATTGATTAGTGCTGCAATGACAACACAAAAGCGATAGACCATTAGTTCTGTTTTGCCTGGTTTTCTTTCTTTTGCAGTGTTGAATGAGTAAAGCCCCACAACAACTATAATTAGTTCTGATTAGAGAGTCATCAGACACAACCAGGCAATGAGTGGCACATCATATCAGTCAACTCAAAGGAGCCAGTGCACATGCTATGTCTTTATGAAAACTTGTGACCACTGTGGAGAAAAAAAAGAAAGAGAAGAGCACTGAAAAGCAGGTGTTAAAACATGCAAGTAACTAAGTTAAAAAAAAATGAAAAAATCTTTCTACAAAACTGATGAAAACAGGCACCAAGTAACCACCAACTGCAACACAGTGCAGGCCTTAGCAATGTGAAGGATGGGCTGCAGGAGGAGAAAACACCAAAAGACATACCTTTTCAGGTGCCGCCAATATGTTTGCACTATTTAAGAAAGCTAACAGATAAATGTTAAAGATAGAGTCTGTGGTAATTTCGTGACTGTTTCCAAACACAATCTCCAAACCGGGTACCTCTTCTTTGGCTTAGTGACAGCAGCAGCACATGCGCTCTCTCTCATTGACTTTGTGCAAACTTGCAAGCCCAGTGAGCATGTGCAGCATTGCATTTCTATGTGGAACAGACTCAAGAATTGTACACCTGACTTCCTGCAGGTAAATGAGGTGACCAAAACTTCAACATACCAGCAGAGGAGGGGGTGAGGCAGACACAGACACTGACACACATGGGCCCAGAGATGATGATTTAGCAGATTTATTCCGTAAAAGTTGACATTTTATTTTTTTAGGAAAATCCTGCAGACCATACCTTCAGTTTTCTGACTTTAAAGAGAGTGAAAATGTTGGGTTTTATGTGAGTAAAACCAGTGCTCTAACTGGGGTGGTGCGTTTTGGGACACCGTACCTCAACATCCTCTCAGGAATTTATTTCTAATAAATATCAGCTGACTACAAAGTATCTCTTTCTTTTGCATTTTGATTGAATACCTTTTTTTCAGTTAGTTATCACTCAACATGACAGATGAATATAAAACTTTACAACATCGCAACTTCCAAAGCAACCTTTTTTTTTTTTTTTCAAAGAAGCTCTATGCGATTTAGGTCACAGCTTTTGCAGAAGAAGCCCTCAACATATTGAAGGGGATAACACATCTTACCCCCCAATAGATTGAATTTAGAGGTTGTTGTTTTTTTCTTAGTATGGTAATGAAATTTAAAAAAGTGGGGCTTTTTTAATTAGGAAGAGGAGTTTGAATTTCTATGCACTTGCCTGTGGCGAGGTCAAACCAAAAGTCCTCTTCTTTCATCTACGGGTGTTTTAATTTCCTCACATTAATATACATGTGTACCACCATATGGTCAGATACAGGGAGAAAGGGTGTAAGACAAACAATACAAGACAGCAGTGTTAGGGCAGTTGTCTTTTAATGTTTTGCTCAAAATCAGTCCATAATATTTACTCTATCAACCTGGAGGCTCGAGTTTTCCAGACATCAGCTTGATTTTGGTATGAATATGGATGGTTTCTGCAGAATTCACAGTTTTTTTGTCATTCCCATTTCCATGGAAAGTGATTTAGGTAAGAAATCTGTTGTGTCTAGGGGGCTTCATAAACACCAGTGAGAGAAAGGATCAAACATTTTACTGCATTGTCTTATGGGGAAAGTAAAACAATGAAGAACTGATCATAATGTATGCACACACACACACACACACGTGTAAACACACACAGGCACACACACATGCACATACACACACACAAACAAACATAACCATGCTTCCATATACATACAATACCCACATGCAGCAACAGTGATGTGGTCCTCCCTGCTTCAGACTGCTCAGGAAACAAATGTGGCTTCATGCTAACAGCAGCAAAGCCCAGCTGTGGCTCAAAGATGCTATCATGAGTAAGTCTCTTTTTTCATTTGAAACAAAGAGAGAGAGAGAGAGAGAGAGAGAGAGAGAGAGAGAGAGAGGGAGAGAGAGAGGGAGAGAGTGATGGAAATGAAAGGCTATAGTGTGTACATGTGTGTGTAAAATGTAGCAAAAGCCTTTTGAGGTTGGTGTTAGTAACGCACGAGTCAAAATGCTGGAAGCGGTAGATGTTATCAGTGAAAGCAGGCAGTGTTAAGTGGAAGAATAATGTGGCTTCTGTTGTTTGGAGACTCACTGAGGTTTATGTCAAATGCATAACAGTCAGAAGCTGGTGGCCACATGCTAGACCTAAAGCACATAACAGGCAGGGGAAGAGATAAAGTTTCCTAAAGAAACTCTGAAGTGATTGAAAAGATATAAGCAAGTCTTGAGATGAGGCAACACAGCGCAGCCACATTCAGTAGAATTATGAGATATCTTTGAGCCAACAGCAGCCTTAAAGGTGTTGATATTTATTTGTTTGTAATGATGATAACTTCTTACAACTCATTTTGATTCTAACTCAAAAGAAATGTTGATGTAGCTGAGGATTGAAGAACTGTTTCATCCGATGACACACTTTCTGGAAGAGAAGGAAAACACGCAATATCAAAAGAGAAAATAAACAAAACTGAGACAAAATTCAAACAAATTCATTTCAACTGTGGCATGTGGAAAATAAACACTGACGTGCTAAATTATTAAAAGGTCTTGCATATTCAGAATGATAATTCAGAGAGTAATGCAGTGCGAGTTGAAATAGCAAAATGTGCGTAAAGTGAATTATGTATAATAAAATTTGTTTTTGTATAACAAATGAACAACATTTCTCTATTTCTGTCCTGCCATCAGATTCAATTAGTGACAGAAAGTCATCTTCACAAGTTTAGTCTCTGGTAAGCATTGTTTTGTTTGTGACTTTGTTCTCTACTCTCTATGAAGAGATCTGTCACACACATTTGCATGACAAGTTCCTCAGTGTAGTGCTTTGAGAGCAGTTTGCTTCAACAGTATATTATGCCTTTGATTGTCTGCAGTGTAAAGCAACCTCCGTCATAACTGTACAAGTGTATATACAAAGTAGTTCATGTTCAAGACATCCATTTCAACCACATTTCTTTTTTGTTTTGACTTGTTTTGGAGGCGAAAAAATCTTGAAACATTCAGGTTAAATGAAAACAGATAGATTTTAATTTATTGTGTTATTCTTTATCATTATTATAACCTGAGGTTGCAACAATGTAAGTTTTATGCATGATCTGTTTACATGGGGGCCTTCTACAGGAGCTATCTCCTCACATTGCAGATTAACAACGAATAAAACCCTGTATGCATCCATGCACTGATTGCATGAACAAACTTACATGTACTTAACAAGTTCATAAAATGCATACAGCTAATGATGTAGTACATATGTATTCTCAACCACATAGGCTGTAAGTGCTCCCATGCTCTCACAGAGGCTCCAGTGTTATGTCTGAAACAGCAGGCAGACCTGCAGTTGCAGGTTGTTATGTTTTTGTGAGCACCACTGCAAAAATAACAGCCCACTGTGAACACTTGTCTTTCCCGGCCGTTTCCCACTGTTAACCTAATCTTTATGATTATTGCAATGGCTTTAGCAGCAGGCCATGTCTGTCAGCAGACAGCAGCTCTCACTGTAGGGGAGACTCCTTACACACACACTTAGCCTTCAATCAGTGAGGAGACAGACAATTAGCAGAGTTTTCCATATTTCACACGGCAGTTTTGCATCATTAGATTGTTTACAGAGAAGAGACTCGGACTGGTAACATAGAGAAATGTGACAGATTGCTTTGGCTACATTAAAGTAATACAGTAATTGAAATAAAAAATTAGCTTTTTAGTGATAAATAAAAAAAAAAAAACAGGTCACATTGATGTAACATTTTAGACAGTTTCATATAAGAGTTGACAGTATCAGTTTTACATAAAACACTAAAACAACTGCCAAATTGACCATCTAATCAATTGAATATAATTAAATGTGAATACAGTTCTGTTTTTGGTTCTTTGTGTTACAACAGAAAACTGAAATTAACTGGGTAAATTTACACAGTTACATGAGACAGTTATCAACCCTCAAAGACAATTTCATCCCATTCTTCCAGATCAGTTCAGACAGTAATATCGCTGTTGGAGAAATGTTTGTTTTTACTAATTATGTTCAGCAGTGGGTCTGCCCCTCTGTTTGCTTATCTCTCCCACTCCCACACGAGGTGTCACACTGAAAGAATTTCTGCCCAGGGCCACTGACCTCTGAGGCCATTTTAGCACAGCGCAACACCGCAGGAAATCACTGAAGATGGTTCCTGCAGCATTTAGCAAGATAATACACCCCCTCCTTTCAGTTTAAAAAAATCCCTAACAACAAACAGCAGGCTGAGTAAGAACGAAAAGATGGCTGATAAGGTTATTAGCAGCTCACGCTGGGAACAAAAGGGGAGGCACGCAGCTTAGATCAATAGCAGATGTTAGCAGGTAGTCTTAAATAGTTTTATATTACAAATACCCCCTGTCAGAACGGGCTAATGCAAAACAAATCTTGTTAACAAGCACATCATGTGTGTGTGCTTGCATGTGTTTGAGCCCGTACTGGGAAATTTGAAGAAACCTGAAACAAAACCACAAAAAATCTAAAGACACTAGAAGTTGATTAAGTGCTGAAGTCAGCCTGTATCCTTGTGTTGACATGTGGGTTTATGCAGTGTTTTGTGATGTATAGGCAGCCTGTTCTCCTCTGCTCTTCATCACAGAGCAGCTTTTCATTGACAGCACTCAGCCGGGCATCAGCTCGCATTAACCAAAGTTTAACATCATTCAAGAGCACGAGATGACCTACTGAGAAAGTACATGAGTAAATGTGTAGCAATACAGCGCTTATTACTGTTCCCCCTCAGGCAAATACCTTTTGCCTAAGCCCCCACGCATGGGAACATTTTGTTTTATTACCTTGCAAGATAAGTCGCGAGTGAAGACAGGGGGAGAGAGGGAGGGAAGAAAAGAGAGAGAGAAAGGGGGCTCTTAAGTACCTGGGGAATTAAAATATTCCGGCTCATCATATCAGTGTCTTAGTTCTTGGTTTTCATGTGGGGGGCACGTAATTATAACGACGTTTCAAAATTGAGCCCAGAAGAAAGATGGGTTCAAGTGCAAATTAATTTCAGATTACCACAACAAAGACAATCAATTCTCAACAAGGACGCCAGCAAAATGCTCTTAAAAGGGGCCCAAGGTTTCTCTCTCTCTCCCTCTCTCTCACACACACACGAAACAACTCAAACAATTTGTCAGAGGAAAAAAAAAGGCTCTACTTAAATTACACACAAGATCTAAGGCAGCATCCACGCTTACCTGAAAAAGCCTTTGACTCTTTGTTTTCCTCCTCCCTCCTTTCCACAACCAGTCCTTCCTCTCTCCCTCCCTCCCTCGCTTCCCTGTTTCAGATGTCTCTCTCATTAACAGTCCTATCAGCAGTGGACGATATGAGGCCTCATTAAGACAGCCTGAAAGCATGAGTGTACCTCTGACTTTAAAAGTCAAAGTGAAGGAGGAGCAGGTGGTGGTGGGGGGAAATAAGGGATGAAGAGTCATCGTGGCCGGGCAGTGTAACACAAGGTCAACAACAGGAATAGGTCAACTCCCATCTTTTCATCAGGCTAATTTTAAAGATAAAGTCAGAGTCAAATATCATCAACGGGGTTTCAAGGAGAGCAGAGGGGTTTGTGACACTCTCTGTTGACCTGAACAAGTTGATAGTCTTGATTATGGAGAAAGTTTGAGCTGTTTGTGGTCACACAGTTGAAGAAAATGTGCTTTTCACAAAAAAAACAGCTTTTGTCTGATTGCCAACTGAGCTTTTTCATTGCAAGGTCTGGATTTTTTCCCTTATTTTTGAGCCCAAACAAGAACACCCTAATGTAATCGCTATAGTGGGAGACAAAAGATTGCAACAATGCCAGTGAGCTTTTGTAGATACCCCTTCTTCACTAGAAATCCATTCTGCATCTGTTCTATTTGAAATTTAAATTATTTTTATTATAAGTAATAATTTATCTTATCTATGGGGAAGTACCCCCCTTTATTAAAATAAAACATAACACAGAATAGAAATACATTTAACACAAACAACTTGAACTAATACCCAAAGTAAAATAAGAAAATGTGTGTTATTTGTCTGCTGCAGGTGAACATGCCCATAACAGGTACACATTGTTTGAAAAGACACTGATCCCAAAAAAGTACAACTTACAAGGATTTGGAAATCAAAAAAATTTTCTTTCTTCTTCAATTAGGTGAGAAGGCAAGGTTTCACGTTAACCCAGCAGAATTAGCTAAAACTATGTTTAGAGGGCCCAGCTCTTACATGTACCATCAACTTATATAGATGTCGGTAAAAAGATTAAATGATAGTTTTGTTAACATTATACATCAGCTCATGACCCAGCACACTGCCACACAGTCACAAGAACTGTGGTAGACCTGGAAGGATACAGCAATTTTTTTGCTGTTATATGAGTTTTCCATTATTCACTTTTATTAGTTTTAAGGTGGTATGAGGTAAGGCTGAGCTTAAGTGGATCTACACATGATGAAAATACTTTGAGAAAGTAATACATTTCAGTTAGGCTGGCTTATGAGTACTTCCAACCCCTTGTTCTACCCCTTTTGTAGCTTACCGCACTGTTGAAACGTCTCATATTGCACATTTGTCTGATGACTTGTAGCTTTAAAGATGTGCATCATATGTGTGTCTACTTAAATCTCCTGACTGAGAAATATATCTACTGATTATTTTCCCTCTTTTCAGCCATATAACACTGGCTAGAATATACCAGAATTGTAATCCTGCTTAATTTTGCCGGATTCAAAATTATTTTTACCATACGCTTGGTTGGTTTATTGGACCAGATTTTTTTTTCCCCAAGAAAACTTCTAGAAATCGTGGTGAGGTCTTGGTAACTAGGCATGTTAGCAAGCCTCAGGCTGGGTGTCCGTTGCTCTCTGTCAAGGGACAAGCAGGGCCCCGCCAATCAGCTGTTAAGCTGATGCGTTATGCTGTTGTTTATAACAACCAGCTCCATTAAGTATGGGTTTGCAGCTCCTGGAATCAATCAGTAAATCTAAAATGAAACAGAAGTCTCCCAAAGAAACATGCCTCACATGAATGTGCCGAATATCACATTATAACAATAATACTTCACTTGGTAAAAGTCACGAAATAATGAGTTGTGACCCAGACCATTCTCATCAGCCTGATAGTGAGAAATACAGAACCACAACTCGATAAATCTCAGCGAGGAGGACAAACTCTGCACGCGGATATGATGTTTGGACAAATTAATAAAATACCAAAATTGTTCCAGGATTTTACATCTTTATTGGGTCAAAAAGTGTTCACTTCAAACACTCAAGCAAGCCTGCCTTACTCATACGAGAGAAGGTGTAAGACCAGAGTACTTTCAGACTTCAATTATTTAAGACCTTGAGCTATCTTTAAAGGCATGAATGTTTCCGCACTCTGCTTACAGCAAATACAAATTATTTTACACGTGAATCTTAATTACAGGATATGCAATACATGATCTCAGAATAATTGCTCTTCCAAAATCTTCCTGATATTCTTTATCTTGCTCCCTTTTTCCTTTAAACTCATGATCTGCATTCTTTCTGCCTGGTCCTACTTTATGCCCAATACCCTCCACCCATTCATCCTTCTGTCTATCCATCACGCAATCCAGAGTATAAAGGCCCAACCATCTCCCCCGTCTTGCATGCTCCTCCTCAGGGAACCTGTTGTGGAGTCTCGAGTTGAATGGCTGCAAATGCTAAAGGGAGAAAAAAAAGTCAAGCCTCATTAGATTCTCATTACCTTTGCAAACTGAGAGCAACAGAGATTTTTTCACCATATAATAGCAGCTGCTGAGTGCTCTGGGAATCACTATGAGCCCCCTCCCCCCACCATTCCCTTCTCCACCAAGCTTCAGCACTCCAACCCTCCAAACCCTCTTCCCTCTCTCTTTCACTAACCATCATCCTTCCTTTTTTAACGAGAGCACAACGGAGCATACAGATTAGCTCAGCCGGGGGAATTAAAGTTTTATTTCCATTCCAGTGGCACAATAATCCCATCATTAGAATAGTCACTCGAAGTTAAACATGAGTCGTGTTTCTCAGCTTTGCAGTCAATTTGCAGCTGCTTCAACAACAATTGGCAAGTTTTACAACCCTGTCATGTCCTGTTACCACCGAGTGAAAATAACACCTTCTTAAAGTTATTTAATGATTCCTCCCCAGCACATGCCTCCTCTTGATTCTTGCTTTGTTTATTTTTATTTAAATAATACTAATTTTCTTCTCAGCTTGTCAATCTCATCTGCATTTCTACCCTGCATCTCCAAGGGGTCTCCCTACCGGCGTTGCCATACCCAAGGGAGCAAGTCTATCTGTGTCTAAGTGTGCCTGAACCCATATCTGGGGAATCCCTCCCCTGCTTCCCACAATACTCCCCACTTTTTCCCTTTTCACAAGCACACAAAAACACAGCCCCTCAATACAAAGCCAGTGTAGACGCTAAGTAAATTAGCGCATTTTGAATAAGACGAGTTGAAAAACAACAAATCACCATAAGCACAAATACCCACTGAAACCAATCATTACTAAAGCTCATAGCTGATACAGCCAGGGTATAAAAGGATTTGAGGAATGGGATTATTGCTGATATTTTGAGCTTCTGGAGTTGGTATTTGCTGAATGGCACCATGCATGCTTCCATAAACAGTTCAAATTTACATACAAGAGTGAGTTTCCAGTATGAATAGAATGATATTTTTCTTGATTATGTGGGGTTTTGTAACCAGAAATAAGTCAGAGGGTTGTGCAGGCATTATTTCTCGCACATTTTGGAAGATAAAAGTTAGTTATTTTTCAGCAAACTCAAAATATCACCTTCAAAGGTGAACCAATGTGCTACAAAAGCCCTCAGTGTAAACACACCAAGTCTTCAAAAACCAGAAAGAGCAGGAGCCTCAAACCAAAGAAAATAAATCAAACATGAGTTACATTAAAGGTGCTATGATTAGTTTTCATGTTGTGTTGGTTTTAGATGCAACTGTGGACTAAATCTGTTTTTCCCTGATATAGAGACCACAATCCCAATGAGTATCATTAATAACTATTAAAAAATATGTTGCCCTTCAACTGAGAAAGTGAATTAATAGGAGATATTCAACTTTTCTTTTTTGAGGAAACTTTTCCTTGAATGCAGTGATGAGGTAATGTGTTGCAATAACCCTTTGTTAGTTCTGATTTAATACCATTTATGACTATACATTGACTTCTACAAGGGAGTCCTGTTCAAGACAGCAGCAAGAAAAATGTCCCTATACAAAAATTTTAACTGTTTTGTCCCCCAGGAGCAGACAGGTGTCCTCATGTTGAACATTAAATGCTGATCACAGATGTTTTACTCTTTTCCTTGGCATCTTAGCAATTCTGACACTTATTGTCTAGTTGTACTAAGTGGATCATAAAGAGACTTTTGGACAAAAGTGGTGCTTTTTCAAAATAAATGATATACTACAAAGAATGCCTTAAATCTAAAGTTTACTATCAGACTCTATCAGTGACTAACAGAAGCTTTACCTGTCTGTTACATAGAAATGAAAATGCTTATGGGTATGGACAACAGAATCCAAGCGCAGGTTTGATACAGGAGTAATGCTGGGTTTTTTTTTTCCATCTATTCTCTTGTTTTTATTCTGAATTTCATTACTTTAATTTGTTGAATGCTATCCAAAGTCTGTGTCGTTTTGAATCTTGTTTATATTTCGGATATACCGAAAAAATGATATAAAATAAAGGCTTTCTTTGGCAGAGGTGTTTTTGGATAGAACCTCCATATTAGAAAAGTTGGAGTTTCAGTTTATATCCAGTCTCCTCTCCATACATGTGGAATGAAAAAACATGCTTTGTTTATTTCATCAATGGGTGCCAGATTTTCAGGAACAAAGAAAAATACACCCGCAATTTGGCTTCATAGCCATGGAAGTAAGCAAATATAGTTGGCCCTAATAAAGCCTGGTTTCTTTATCAATCCTTTAAAATCACAATCCTCCATTTAAATGTAAAATCCAGCCAACCGTTGCCAAACCTTGAAAGTGTTTTGACATTATGCTGAGAGTCAACATTACAATCCCAAAGGTATTACTTTCTACAGGCTTGCTGCTGTACTTCTGCTTCCAAAACTATACAAGACCCTTCGAAACTTTCTGCAATACTTTTTCAAAAACAGGTATAGAATCAATTTAAAGTGATGGCATCCAGACATTGTTGAATAACTTCTCTTTCAGTTGACCCAATTTTTCAGAGATACTTGTTACCCTTCCAGCTTTCCAAATATCATCACACCAAGCAGAAAGAAAAGCAAGAATCTAAAACAAAAACAAAACAAGACTCAAGGGAGAGAAAGGAAAATAAGAAGAAAAAAAACAGATGTTTAGAAGAAAACATAAAAATGAACAAAAAGGACTCAGAGAATGAAAGGAAGAACCCGCATTGCAAGTTCACCTATCCTAACAAAACAGCCAGGCTTGCAGTTGTTGGGACGCTAAATTGGGTTTGGGTTCTTTGTGAGGTATCAAAATAGGATTATCCCCTTACAGTTCAAGGCCACCTTTCACTCACTCTCCCATAATCCCTTGTGGGTCACTGGATACACACAAACATAGAATTTGGTTGGATAGAGAGGAACCTTCTTCACATGTTTCCATAGTATGTACAGCTCTTCTAAAATATAACCTCTGCTTACATTTTTTCTTTTTTTGAATCAAGTTTTCAAATAACATTCTTGAAAATCATTGTTTATTCAAGAAGTAACATTTTATGTTTTATGAAATTGATCATTTTGCTTCGGAGACTGTCACTCAGCTGACCCAAACCACAAAATTCTGCTGAGATAAATAAATAACTGTTTGATAGATGATTGCACCATCTTCATAACATGACATTCCATTTTTTCTTTGTTTTTCTGATCGCCAAATCTCTCAGAAACAACTTAACATAGGGTTTCTGATCTATATGGTTTTCTTCTTTGTGAGCAACCCTCAGGACCCTGATCAGTCCCATATGCTGGGGTCATACTCAAAGATGTTGCCCCCAATCCAATCTTCTCTGTTTCTCAACATAGTGCCCCCTAGAGAAGTGGAAAACTTGAGATTTAAAAGACTAAAACTCAAATTACATTCCATCCTGACTTTAATAGAAAAATAGGTTCTAAAAGAATAAAAGGTGCTTTCTTTTATATATTGCTGAACTTTCTGTATTTTTTCTACTTGGTGATAAACAGAGGTGAGGAGTGTTCTTACCTTCATATTTATATCAGTGCCTGGAACCCACTGAACCAGCCTATCTGGGAACAAATGAAGAGAGAGGGATGGGTGATTAATGAAGTGGCCCACGATAGCAAACTGACTCTGATAACAGTTTCTCTTGCAAATAATAAATTGCAAACCTAAAATTCCTCTGGGAAAATAAAAGGGAGGTATGAGGGTACACGAGGAAAGAGCAGGGAATGAGACTGAGAGCGAGAGAGTGGGCTTAAGATGATAAAAAGGGGTGGAGGGGAGATAGAGGAAGATATATAGAGGGGGAGAAAGACCCGTCTTGTTAAAATGTGGTTAAGTAAGAAAAAAAATGAAGCAGGACACCGGGTAACAAGAACAAGTGACCAAACATAATGCAATAAGAAAGCTCATTTTTTACTCTTTCTTTTTGCCTCCTTTACTTTTTAACTATGCCCTATTCAACCCTTTTTCACCATTTTCATTGACCAAGAGAATTTCCCTTTCCCCTTTCTTGTTCATAACTGACTGGGATCTATACCTTTTTAGATGCTTCATGATTTGCAGTGAAACATCTATTCTGATTTTTTTGTTCTAAATGGTGCTACTTGGATCTGTGTATTCTGGACAAGCATGGTGGTCCTGAAACTGGCCCAACACAAGCCAATTTCCAAATCAGTTCTCTCACTGCTTTACTTAGGAGGACACGTTGATATGCATGATGTGCTTAAATCAACATGTGCACAAGAACAGCCCTATAAACAGATGACTTTTTGGGGCCATGCAGTAGTTTTCAGTCATCTGTATGTGCCTCCTTAGTCAAAGAGAAATTTCTGAGATTATTTTGACCTGATTCCAGAGGCTGAGAAACCAGGTGCTCCAAGTGGGTGTACACCAGGGTGTAAACTTATGTCCGTCCTGGAACTGAAAATTACGACCAACGTAAACTTATGCCTTATGCGCTAAGTTTGACATGAACCCTGCCAGTGTTACACTTGTATGTACTGTTTACACTCAAGAGGAAGTAAGTCTACAGTTCTTAAGGTCAGACCAGTGAATTTATTTATAGTACAGCATATAAAAGAAACAGTTTGAAAATTTTCCCAAATTTGGGAACACATCCTGGGCAAAATAGAAAAAAGAAGCATTCACTTGTCTGAACATGTATCCGTGGTTACCCTGTTGATGTTGGTCAGGGAAAAAGTGTGATTTCCCCACTGAACATTGGGAAGTCTGTGATGCAGTGGTTAAAATGAGAAGGGCGCAAAAAGGGGGAATAGGGAGGTAGGATACCACAAATAAAGACTGATTTTGCGTTATGATTGGAAAAAGAACCAACTGTGACAGCATCACCTTGGGCCCTGGGCCTCAGGCCCCAACAGCACACAACTCAGCAGCAACCAGAGGAAGTTGCCAGGCCCACAGAAGCCTTGGAGGTAATTAATCATTTTAACCTGAAGCCTGTCAAGATACAGCTCACTATGTCTACCTCCCTGAGCTGATCTCCCTGTCAATTACACGTCCAGACAATTCGACAACCTTTCAGTCTGTCTTTCGGCCTCTTTTGCTCCCTACTAAAACTACCATCTGCATTTGTTTAAAAATGTTACTTTGAACCTTCAACAGTTAAACACTCTTGAATTTTGACTTTCTTTTGCAAAGCTAAAGAATGTGTCTCAGGAAATAGGTGTGAGCATGTCTGACAAAAAAAGGTGCAAGGAAGAATAAAATGGAAAGAAAATGATATTTTGATTTTGTAGAAATGAAAGTATTTGGTTTCATCTTGTAAAGCTCTTTCAACAGTATATAAGTCAGTGGATTTTTTAGGCAAAATCTCCAAAAGTTGAAAGTGATGAAGCAGTTTTATGAACACCACATGTTGTACTGACTGGATTTTGGAATTAGTTTGGTGTCAAAATGTTTTTTTATGCTCATATTTTCTTTGCTAGTCCAACAGGGAAGTTTTCCCTGAAAAAAAAAATGCACATATCTAAATCATCACAGTTCCTCTCAGCCCTATGCTGAGCACTGACAGCCTGTCCAGTGCTGTTGTGTGACCCAAAGGGCCGGTCCCCTGTGGTGGTTCCCTTTCTTCCAATTACTGCTTACAGACTTACCCAAAACCTGCCTCACCATTTCCATATTGCTGCTTTTCACTGTTTTCACTTCTGTGTGTGGTGTGAGCCCCCCCCCCCCCTTCCTCTATCCTTTTCACTCACTTGTTTTCTGTTCTCCCTCCTTCCCCGAAAACCTTCTTGCCTATACACCCCTTCTTGTCCTCCTGGGAGTGTGTGCAGTACGAGTGCTGCTGCTATGCTTGCCAAGAACAGATGTCCAAGAAATACCAGCCCAGTGAGAGAAAAGGAGCAAGAGAAAGAGAGTGGGGGAGAGAGAAGAAGATGTAGAAGGGAAAGAGAGAGGAAGCACATGGAGGCAGATTAGGTGAACCGTAGGATCTGCCGGTGCCGTCTGGAAAAGTGGGATTCCATTCAGAGATTTGAAAACCTGTGTTGCTAAGCTTATGGTTTTTGTGTTCCTACAACATTTGGGATTATTATTATTTTTTCACATGCAAAGTCTTAAAATAACAAAGGTTAAAATCAAAAAGTTGCTTTTTTGAGGTAAACAGGGAAGGAAGCCAAAGAAAGAGACATATCACAAGTTAGCCAAAGGGCATTCACATTCATCTAGGTAATGGTAGAGAAGATACTATCTATTGCACCACTTCTGCAATTAGTTCAGAAACATACAGTAGATATACACTAGCTGATCAGCTCACCTCTACTTCAGCCTCTGAACAGTTGTCGTGTACATGACTCCTACAGTTATATCACCAGCTAGGCCAGGCCTGGCATCCTTACCACATCGTCCTTCAGCGTTTCTGCGTAAACCCAGGAATTTTTTTACTGCATGTTTTGTATTTTCTGGTGAAAAATTGTTGTGTTAATTGGGCCTATATTTATCGATCAGAGCGTGTGCTTGAAGGTTCATAAAATTTTCACTTAATCCAAAATCTACGTCAACCAAAGAGGTCTGACTTACTCTAACTTCACCAAATTGATAATTGGTGTACATCATAACCTTTAACACTGCACCAAAATCAAATTTGAATCCAGTCCATCCCCACTCCTCCTTAGTTTGACTCTCTCTTTAAAGACCTCATCCATCAACGAATACAGGCTGGAACACTGTTGTTGTTACCTCTAGCACTGATGGTAAAGATATACTTTTGCAAATAGTGACTCAGAGGTGCTTTAACTAGCACTGCTGCTGTTACCTGAGTTGCAGTGCAAGCACTTGCTCTTCATGCTGATCTCACATCTGTGCATTATGATTGTCATTGTTTAAAGGCTTTCCAGATAAAGTTAGAAAACATGTAATTATTAATTAATCTTGTTTTCTTTTTGCCACAGTGTCAACTGGCAAAATCAAAATGTACCAGGCTTCATTACCTGGAATAACTTGTTATGCCTCTTTGTAAATAGGATTTCCTGGGTGTTGTCATTGCTTTTCAAAATAAATTAGTGTTAACCAATCAGAATCAAATAGTAAACACAGCTAGTTATTCGACATAATTACAGAACAAAAGCTTTTGAAAACCTTCAAGTACTTTTCTAAATTTACACAAACCAATCTGCCCAACAGACAGTTTGGAAACAAGAGGGCTTCAAACTAATGCACAATGGAGAAGTTTGGAGCTCAATTTTTGCTCAAAACATCGTAAAAAAAGTATCTACTGTTTTAGTGCAATTTGGTATGAGCCATTTTCACAAGTTCAGCAGATAAACTAGCACATGCATCTTGATGTGACAGAATGTTTCCCTTCCTTTCCACTTATTCAGGCTATCTATTCCTAAAAGTTGACTCCATTATTTGTTACTCTATTTTCATTTATATTGGTTCCTTGTTAGCTGTGTGTTGTGGTTGAACAGGTTTAGATCAAAATTATGAGTTTTGTGTTTGGATCCCAACATTAAATGGATAGATTTCTCAACCCACATTTTGAAAAATAGAAATTACAAATTTTTAAATGAATATTCTGTCCCAGAAAACCCAAAGTCCCCACCATAAACAAGAAGAGAATTTCAAGCAGAAGGAGGGAAAATAATAAGTGCAAAAATAGCAGAATATATGAAAACGAAGAGGAGAGGGGAAACAGAAAAATGAGAGCCTGCTGTGGAACAAACCAGTGACCCAAGTAACCTGGGTTCCTCCCAGCAGATTATCATGGGCACTGTGTGATTAAGGCCAGCCTCATTAGCATAATGATTTCCCATCCTCCCTATTCTTTTCCTCCATCCTGCCATCCATTCCTCCCTCCCTCTCTCCTTTTCTGGGCCTTGTGTTGTTAGCCACCAGCTCCCAGTGCTCCTCGAGTACTTTAAGCTTGTTAATAATCATTATGGGTGTGCAGTGAAGTGGGGGAAAGGAATAATTACCTCACCTGAGCCAAACCAAATTAACCCCTTTTCATTTTTCCCCTCTTTTTACTGTTGTCGGTTACCCATTCCATATCCCCGCCCACCCACTTGCACACACTCAGACACGCAGACATGGCATTCATCAGGGACCTATTAAGGTTGTCTGTTATTAAGTGCTGAAATAATAAATGCTTGCACGCACCATTTGCTATTTCGTAGCAAGAGTACCTGTTAAGATGAAAGCTGAGGAGTCCTAATTCACACGGCAGGAAAAATTCTATGAAAAACCCACAACACACTTTAATTTCAAGCTGAAAAATTAGGAATAAAAAATTTTACAGCAAGAAAAAAGAAAGGGGGGGGGGAGGAGGATGAAACTTGACAGGCTGGGGTGTATTAATGAAGAGCTCAATGAACAGATGTTTTTGACACAACATAATGAACTCCACATGTGGAATAATTAAATCTATTGATGTGCGGTTCTTAGTTGTCTTTGAATGTAACAACTTCTGTTTTTAGTTTTAACACAAAACTGGCTTCAAAGGGACTGTGAGGACTTGAAAATGTCTTACTTCTAGATGTATGCCTGATCATAATCCACAACTTTAAATGAGATTATCAGCACCAAAATTGGTTATTTCTGAATGCTATTTCTCAGCTCCCGGTTGGGTTAGACAGGATTGATTTGTGGCCTAGTCCCCATGACAACACCATGCCAGCCAACAAAGTTTAGCTGCAAAAAGGAAGATCTTGACTTTCCCGGCTGAAAATTTTTTCTTGTGTTAATTTGTAGTAACAGTGGACACTGGAGCTGGACTGGCATAAAAGGAATTCAGAGCTGAAGAACATTGGGGGAGAGTGCCTTTTAGTGTCTAGGAAAGTGCTTTATAAATAAAATGTGTTATCATCATCATCATCATCATCATCATTATAATTAATATTATTAAGATAAATAGGTGAGTGATAGAGCACATGTTAAAATGACGAGCACTGGTAGGACATAACGAGGACAAGCTAACATTACAAGCTATGGACATGTCTTAGAGCACAAGGCTGTGATTAGCACTAAATATAGCCAGTTATTAAACTCTGGTACAAACAGAGTTTACAAAGTTTGCTTGTTGTCATGTTTCAAACAATAGTGCTGTGCAACTTCATAAAAATACATTACCTTGTCACTTTGTGTATGGTAAAAAGTTGTTTTTAACAAACAAATGAGCTGCAAAAAAAGATCTGCAGTCCTTTCATTTGCTTTAAAAAACAAAAACATATGTCTGGTTTATACTACCAAACGTATCAGAGGTGACGGATGGTGAATGTAGATGAATGAATGATGAAAACGCATTCCAAACATTACCTTATGTATAAACATTGACTCTGACATATAAGCTGCTTGTACCTGCCTCACTGAGAATTAACAGTTATTAACCAAACACCCCTCTAAGTACGAAAAGTTAAAGGCCTGTAATTTGCAAGAATGAACAATGTTTTTATCTTTCATATCTGATCTTATATAATTGTAAAATGAGATCTCTATTGATTTATACATCTGCACTGCACTAAAGACTGTTGAAAGGCTACAGTCCCAGTATGTCCCAGGGCCTTGTCTTCACATTGTTCAACCCTTATTCGACCACTCTACAAACATGTTTCAAAAACACAAATACCACAAAAAATGTGGTGCTCCTTAGACACCACTCTGTACTTGATGAAACCCTCGCTGCATGACACGCAGTAACAAGTGAACAAATCTGTACAAGTTTCTGGTGAGCATTTAATTCCCTGCAGTATTTTGTCCGTCATAAATCCAATTTCCCCCTCTCAGCAGCGGGTGGACCAGAGACATATGTCTGTAATACAATAACCTGATGCTCCAATAGAGATGGATTAGGGGCCATAAGAAATGAAAAATGTAGAAATTGGTTGAGTGGAAAGCTGATATTTTCCATATTTCACTGTGCGTATATCAGAATGACATAATCTTAAATGGGAGGAAACAGAAGTGAACACTCAGTACATATTTCACATTTGAGTCAGCTGAGGAGAGCAGTTGTAATATAAGGCTGGCTTAACTGCATTAAGAATGTAAATGAAACCCAGATGTAAGTCTGGTTTTTACGTCAAATGTCAAATTTCCTGACAAACTATGATGATAGTCCTATGAGTGATACAAAAGTAATAAAGAAAGACCACAGGTATTGTTTACAATCAGTTGTGAAGGACCATAGTTGAGATTTGAACATTGAAATGACTGTCGGATTTTCAATTGACTCAACACCATTCTTTCAAAGACTGTACAATGATGGACGTACTCTCCGTGATGTTACCTATGTATTTCTGAAACTGAGTTTGGAGCAAAATAGCTGGTGCGGCCATATTGGAAATGGGTGACGAGTGCCTAAACTCACAGCTAATAGGCGTCCATCAGTCGAGTAATCTGAGCTGTGCCTGTGATTGGGCATGCTCGCAATCTCAATATCTTCTAAACAGCTGAGATTAGAAAAAATACACCCCTGTACAGTGCATGCCGTTAGCGAAACTACCAATTCAAACAGGAGACAGTTTCACTGATGAACCATATTGCGTGGTTTCATAAAATCCTCCTGTACTTTTCATAGTGCAATCTCCTAAGCTAAATTTTAACATAGACATGGTTTTAAGACAATACAATAATTAACTCTCTCAATACACATTGTTCCTGCATGTATCTCTTGATAGTAAGTGCTCACTGCCAATCCATTAAAAAAATAGGTACAGACAGACAGACCGTGCAGGTGAACCAAAAAAAACGTCTGGTTATGTTAAGAATGAGACACTCCAAGACAGGATTTAAAGTGTATTAAATGTGTTCGAGTACAATCTACAAACGGGATGCTTGTTTACTAAACAGAGGCTATTAAGAGTCTGAAACCCCTCCTGGAGCCCTGATCACTGCTCAACGTTGCAAGACAAAACATCAGCTCCTAAAAATGATCTCCTCTAAATGCCTATAAGCACATTAAACATGGGTGTCTCCACTGGCCATCAATGACACCATTCATGGGAGAGGTACGTAATGAAAGACTTGGAGTACAGAGGGATAACGCTACAAGCAGAGCCATCATCACTCAGGTGTGTGGTTGAGATGAAGGATCAAAGGCAGCCTCCGCCACTGGCATACCTCTGCTGTGCTGCCGACCCCGCTGCCAAAAAAATCACTGGGTTTATATCAGGAAGGATAAAGTGAGGATTAAGAATAAACGAATTCTTGAACACACAACATCATTTACACAAGAAACAACAGGCTAGGGGTGTGGGAGGCCTGTGTTTCAGTTTGAGCTCTCTGTCAGGCAGAGACGCTCTAAGTAAAAAGGTCTGAAGCTGCTAAGACAAAGCATACTTCCACTCAAACTCTTAAAAGCTTGCAGAGATGTAAAGTCTTATGTGGCAATGGAGCTTTTCTCTCCAAATGCCGAAGCTGGTTCTATTTGTGATATCCTCAAAACAAATTACTTTGACCCTTACTTTTTCAGGCACTGTTTTGTCATTGTTCAACTACTGTATCACATATTCTCACAACGGTGTCAGCACATTCTGACTCTGAAATGTATTGACTTGCACATGACGTAATGTTATGTCGACAGAAGATCCTGGCAACAGCAAAACATTCTGTGGACTTTAATTTCTCACAGATTTCTAAAAGATTTGTGTCACCATTTAGAATGACTCTGAAATAGAGATGCCTGATGTAATCCACATATTTCAGGAGGTTCGAACCAGTTCTAAGTTGGAATCAGTTCTCGATACCCAGGCCTAGTTGTTACTCATATAATAACTCTATTTCCATTTGCATTTACGCCACATTATGTAGGAAATCCTGCATTATGTAATAATGTAAAAAATTTTGACTTTATTTTGTAATAACGGCACATTTTGTAACAATCCGACGCATTTTGTAATAAAGTTCTTGAACGCAATATGTAATAAATTTTCTGGCCTTATGTAATAATTTCTTACATATTGCATCAGTTATTACAAAATGCAGGTGTTGTACTTTTTTTCCTAGAAAATGTAAGAATTTAGTGCATTATGTAATAAACTGCCAAAACTGATGTCTTAATTAGAAAAAAATCAACTTACCTTCAGAACTACATTGACTATCAACATTCCAGCATGAATCGTAAACATTAATTAATTTAGAGCAATTTTTGTCTCTGTGAAAGAAATTATTACATAATGCGGAAAAATTTATTACATATTGGGTTCAAGAATTTTATTACAAAATCCGTCAGATTATTACAAAATGCGCTGTTAATACAAAATAAAGTAAAAATGTATTATATTATTACACAATGCGGCGTAACAAGGTGGCAAAAGACCACATGAACCCACTGGGATAAAGTCTGCTAATTTTCAGATGTGCCATCTTGTTGTGAAACAGGCTACATTTTGTTTCTCCTATTCTAAGGCTTTCTGTTATTAGTAGTATTAATTCATAAAGCCCTGTTTCATCTCCTTGAATCTTTCTATTTGAGAGACAGTCATAATGATTTTCCATTCGAGCATTTTCAGGAGCAGTCTTTATCACTGTGCAAATCAGTTTAAGAAAGGCGAGGAGATGTTTGAAATGTGGTCATGAAAATGTCACAAACACACACACACACACACACACACACACACACATATATATATATATATAATGTATACATGCAGTGTTTGTTTTCTGTTGTTTGTTCTCACATGCATTGGAAAGAACATCTCTATACTGTTTATCAGACAGGATGTCCATGCACGCAACCACGCGTGCCAACTCCCAATTCCTCCCTCTCCAGCCAATCAACCACACTCATTCCCATTTCTCTTCCCATCTCTTCATCCAAGCAGTACCGTGTTGTTTCACAGGCACAAGCTCATGTTTTGTTTTGTTTTCTCCCCTCTTTGTTTTTAATTGCCACCGTGGAGGTCAATTAATTTCACTCCCCCCTCTCTCTATCTGCAGCCCACACAGCTGTGGCGCACTGTGTTTGTTAGCCCATCTCCTTCCAAGCCCTAATGCCACATCACTTCAAATGGATTAATCGAGTCACTTTGTTGTTTAATCTCGCCTCGGCAGAACTAGTGGGTGGGTGGGTAGTGGGTGGGGGCTGTGTGTGTGTATGGGCGGGGTGTGATCAGAGATGCACAGGCTTGTCTGTTTTGTTGTGGACAGACTCACTGACAGGCAGACAAATGGACATATGGGTAGAAAGATGGAGGGACAGAAGGACTGGTGATAGGCAGTGAGGAATGGAAGAAGACAAGCAAACAGACATGGAGCAGGTTGGGGATGAGTGAAAAAAACAGTCAGAAAAGAGTCAAATGAGGGCAAACGTGATCTTTTTTATCCCATTTTAACCTTTTTTCCCCCTCAAATTTAAACTATGATAATATCTTCACCTCCTCTGACTAACACTTGGCATGATCAACTCAAAGTTTTTTGAGGACAACTCATTTGATATAATCAACGTCACATTGTGCAAGCAGTCTTAAAAAGGCGATAAAAGGTTTTCTTTCTTCTTTTTTCACCCTCGATTGTGTTTTCATCCCCCCAATAAACCTGATTACAAATCTAGAATTCAAACTCACACATCTAAAGCTTAAATAACTTTGAAAGTTACTTGAAAAAATAATATAGCAGTGTAATGTGGTGATCTGTGCTCGCACCTAATGTGGTTAATTGTAATGTTTGGTGATCATTGCTTGATATTTTGGCATGTTGTGTTCCAGAGAAGTTTAAGGTAATGCAACAAATGCAATTGTGGCGGGCAAATATAGACACACTGGTGTGCAGACCTGTATTGCAGAAGTCAAAGGTTGAAATTATGTTTGTGTGAGCCTGCATTGTGAATGTAATCAACTACCCTGTTCACATCAGTCCTCTCCATTTTTCTTTACTGTCATAAAAGAACAATAATTACACCACCAAAATCACTGAATTTCTTATAAAGCATACAAATTGAAACAGACCTACTGACAAGTGCACAGAAAAGCATTCACAGGACACCAAACACCCCCTCTCCAGACACACACAAACACACATGCCGTTCAAGGTCTTGTTTGAGGTTTTTTTTTTACTTTCATGTTCTGATGACAATTTCATCAAGAAGAGGAGAGACACCATGGTTAAACTGTCCAGCTACATGCATACACACATATGCTATGAAAAGGAAAAAATGTTGCCCTATCAGAACGCTCAGAAACACAGACGCCACACACTTTCACTCATACATGTGCACAGACAGCCTACCAGCCGGCAGCAGTGCCCCTCCTTTTCCTGACCTGCTGAGTCAGCCTAAGCCCCTTAAGACTTCTCCCTTCTCTTTGACTGGATATCAGAGAGGATGAGTGCAAACTGGGGGAATATGGTGGAAGGGAGAAAGAGGGAGCGAGATACTGTCTGGGGCCAACACACAGAGACCTTTGTAGCCACACCAGTGAGAAATCAAACTGCTGGTGAGGAGAAGAATGGAGGCCACTAACCTGACATTGGTTTTATTTTCTGCTGTGCAGCTGTTTGTTGGCATTTTGAATTTGTACAGTTGGTGTTGCTTTATATGAGTCAAACTGTATCTGGAAGAAAACTTGTGTGAATGTTTAAGACATAGAATAACAGGTAATTTAAGGAGGAGCTATTTTTATGTATATTTAGGTATTTCAAAAAACCTGGAGGAGGAGCACTGTGTCGCATAAGCATGAAATAGCAATATGTATAAGTATTTAAAAGCTCTAAAAGGAACTGTAAAACATTTGATGATTGGTCTCATGTGAGGTCACTTAAGCCTACATCATTTGGCTCAAAACGTACAAGAATAAATATAATATATTCAAACCTGCGGGAAGACTAACTATGCCAGGTGGATCTGTTTCCTTGATTTTCAACTCAATGTTGCCTGCTTCACATGCAAATCTTTGACAATTGCTGACCTAAAGCTGCATTGTGAGTTTTTTTTACTTTGCAGTTTTTCAAACTTTTGAAAATTGGATCAAAGGTGGATCGAGAATGTACATATGTCTCATGATTTGGTTACATAATTCTTCAACCATGTGAAACGGCATCAATTCAATAAAAAGCTTGTTTGGACATGTTAACTGGCCTTGTGGAAACACCTTTTTTTTTTTTTACAGAAACTGTTTCAGCATTTAAAATAGTGGGTAACCAAACCATTTTTTTGTTGAGACAAAATAATAGGGGGGATTGATCCTTCCAAACAGGTTAACTGGTCCAGAAATCACTCAGTTTGTGTTGGATAAGCACACAATTCAAAATGAATATAGAGGCTTTTTGGAGGAGTGATCTGAGAATAGAAAAGAAGCTCAGAGTATAAATCTTAACATTGTGCGTCTTTGTAAGAGTGTGAATGTGGAAGCACACAAAGGAACACAGATACTGTGGTTTCCTGTGCTGTAAAAGCAAAGCCTTGGCTGCAGCAGTAAGTCAACGGTTTTCAGTTAGCCTTAGACGGAAAGTTCCTCTACTGATAAGAAGAGCTCGAAGTCTGAGGAAGAGCCCAGGTGAGAGGGAGACAACTGTGTGTTGGTGGGGGGGGTCACTGTTGGTTTCCACGGAGGTGACAGTTGAGTAATATTAATGCTTGCTGTTACAAGAAACAACACGGCTGACATGCAAAATCAGGTCAGGAAGGCAATTCATGACGCAAATAAGCGTGGCAAATTGTTGTTGTTTCGTTGTAACAGGGAAATAGTAAAGAAAAAGAATACAATTACTACCTAGCAGAAAAAAAAGAAAAACAATTAACCAGAAAATGAAATATAAAAAGGTAAATTTTAATTTCCTCTGCTTGTGGATTACCCTTTATTACACAGAGACGAGTGTTAAATTACCAAATAGCCCCCCATAAAGAACCGTAACTTTCTAATCTGTTTATAATTAGCATTTCAATGATCCTACACATTAACGTCCGACCTTCAAGAACTCTGACCCGGCTCTAATTAGTGCTAATATCCGATCACTGCCATATATGAAACTAGCCATGACCAAACAAATGGACCTCAGGTACAGCTAATTTCTGGAGCAATTATCTTTTCATGTTGAGAGATTTAGCCGATTATCTGCACAATTTCACACAGCTTTTTTTTTTTCCCTCCCTGTGCAATTCTAAACGACATTACATTATAGGAATTCTTTTTTAATCACTTTAAAGCCTGCTTATGTGTGGAAGCTTATCAGACGGTTTTTCTCTTGATGTGTAAAGGTGCCTTAGTACTGATCAACAAAACTGCACATGCCCCATACTTCAACATCGGTGAGCACACTGTGCATGCATGTGAGGAAGCAATACCACTCGGGGACAAATAGAGAAAAGAAAGAGAAAAGTATTGTTAACTATTGTTTCTCCCAAAGAATGCAGCTGTTGTTGCTGCTTCATTTATTCTCTTTATGTTTTTCTACAGTACAAAACAAGAGCACAGTGTTATAGTTGGAATAGTTTGGTATCTTTGAACAGTGCAACCGGTGCAACTTCATGTATACTGCCCTGTAGTTTGTTTGTTGTGACGTGATACCCCTCTGTGATTTTATCAAGCTAGGGAATGATTGATACTTTTTTTTTCCTTAGAGTCAAACATGTTACTCTGAATCATTGCTAAGGAAAAAGTTGAGAATGGTGTAACCAGTGTGTTGTCAATCATCAAGTGTAATATCCACCCACCTGTTAAAGATCAAGGCATAAAAACAGTACAATTTAAAAGTATTCACTCCTTACTTTTGCTTGCTTTGATGGTCGGAAAGAGTTACCATTTTTATTTTCAGTCTGTTTTCTACGAGCTAAAAACCTTTTGCATTGACCTTAAGTAACTCCACAGGTCATTTTTGTGGTTTATGAATGCAAGTTTTACATTCATATTGCATAAGTTACCTAATAAATAAAACTTGTAATGATTGTACAGCTTCAACCAAAAACTGATGTTTCTGCTTCTGAGGTAAAGCCTTGGATTCCAAGTTTTTTGCAGCGCTCATGAAATATATGAGAACTTCTTTTTTTTTTTCTTAAATGGACCGTGAGGACTTTCTTTTTTTTAATTTTTATTTTTTTTATTTTTTTTTTTAGGCTTTTGTGCTGTTATTGGATAGGAGCGAGGACAGTGAATAGAGTAGGAAAGGGGGAGAGAGTGGGGGATGACATGGGACACGGGGCTGCGGGTCAGATTCGAACCCGTGCCACCCAATCAAAGGCGAACCTCATGGTGCTCGACCTATCCACTAGGGCATTTGCACATCCCAACTGTGAGGACTTTCTAAGTGATTTTGAAAAAGTCTCATTGGATTGTTTACATGCAAGCATGGAAGATGTTCAACCTCTGTAGTTCAACTGACTATACTGTACATGGAGAAATTATATACATCCCATGGGAAGAGGACTTAAAACAATGATTATAAGGTAAGGCAGTAAGAAAATTACTATTGTATAGGAAGCTCCCTGTGTGGTCTGAACACACTGGTTCAAATGTCCCCATTAAAGCTGGTGACAGAGAAACACAGTCTGCAGACAGGCTATAAACAGCGATTAGATTCAGGTGTTAATGTCTCTGAGTTAATCCCTAAATAAAGACAGGTGAGTGTGAAAAAAAACTCTATGAAAGTGTTTTGAACCCCTAAAAGTCCAGTGGTTTATAAAATTGATGAATGTGCCACCAGATGACTGTTCACTTCAGTTTTTAACCTGAAGTGTTTTCCATCAGCTTCACCCTGCAGTGTGCTTCTTCATGTTAAAAGATATGCATGGCAGCAGTGGCGTAATCCCCCCTCCAGAAACACTGCCTTTCATTTGCTGCTTTTTAATAATGAGAACACTAATTGTAATGCTTTGAATCACAAATGCTTTTGATAGCTTATCTTATCAATCCTGCATAACACAGAAATGATCAAATGAACACATTTTCTGTGGCAGGTCTTTAGGAAAAAAGTTTGGAGATAATAAACTAAAGAAATGTAAATATTGAGAGAACAAAAGAAACTGAATAATAATAGGGATTTCAGTTGATAAAAGCAAGGAAACAGACTCTAAATCTAAATTAGTATAATGTTTTCATTCTGATGATGTTCCGATCCATCAGCTTATTTGAAGGTGTTTGTCACTTAAAAAAAACCATCACCCCAAGGAATTTCTGATCAAGAACATCATTAAAATTAGACATATTTACTCATATCTTTGACATGTAAACAAATAAAATTGATCTATTTATTTTCTTAAAGGAGAGACAGAGAAGTGTAAAAATCTGGAATATTTTCTTTTTTTTTCCCCCAATAATGCATTTCACCTTGCTCTTTAAATGGGTTTATAAACACTATATGAAGCAAGAGTGAGCAAAATAAAGGAGAAGGTTTGGGGGGTTGCACCTCACTAAGAGATCATTTCAAAAACGCATCCTCATAAATTGTCATCCCATCCTCCACTCATCCAAACGTGTATTTTTCTAATGCATGGGAGGCCGTATTCAAATGAAGGAGGGGAAGACCTTTCACACCGCGCCGGGCTATAATGGGGAAAGCTTAGCATAACTTCCGTCTGATTTCCAATGCAAATATTAGCAGTCAAGTTCAGTGTGCGGTGGCAGATTATAGTTTATCCCTCTCACACACCACAGAGTTCTTTTACGCTCTGGAAACATTTTTGCTTATCAGTGCAATGCAATGATCAACTCTCCTCACATCCTCTCGGTCCCTCTGAGACTTCAAGTGGGGGACTGGGGGAGATAGAAAGAGACCATGATAGGGGGGTAAACGGCAGAATAAGAGGGGGGGGGTTGAGGAGGGAGAAAGAATAATCAACATTCAAATGCAGTCAGATCCAGCCTAAACTTCAGCCACCACACACATACATGATTATTATTTTTTTCCTCTCTTCTTGTCTGAATCCTTAGTGCTTAAATCCTTAAATTAAACATCTTAATTGCTGTAAGCCTTGCTATCAAATAGGGAATTACAAAGACCTCAGAGGAGCCTATCCCCCTCCCCAAACTTCTCCCTCCACTCCTAATAACATATCATATATTGTTTATGTAATTAGAGTTGTCTGAGATGCTACAGCTCCTGTCTTCTGCTTATTTTGAGTGTATAAGCAGCATGACTGATGAGTCGTCACATCAGACAATAGATGGAGAAAGGAACGGATAATTCTATTAGCTAACATGGTCTTCTTACCGGTTGCATATGGTGTCACATTTTATTGAGCTGCTTCCCCACAACACAGAGCGAAGTTTATTTGGTACGTTTATCTTGAAATGCAACATGTCGTGGCAGGAATATGTGTCGTGAAAATAAAAGAGGACAGAATAAACGCGTGGGCTGCTATTTGAACGAGAAGGAAAGACATCACTAATGTAACTTTTCTTCTTTTTTTTTCTTTTCATCACAGTATCCTTGGCCTTTCAAAAAGCTGGAAATTCACTTCCTAATGATGAATGTATGTTGATTTGTGAGGTCAACCACACTACAGTTTACCATAAGTCTGTCAGTCATGTTACTTTTTAGTTGTTGCTGTTGTTTTTGATATCCATCTATCTATCTATCTATCTATCTATCTATCTATCTATCTATCTATCTTTAACTTTTGTTTTTTTTTTGCTGTTTAAATCAGCTTTTTTGTTTTGGTGTTTACAGGGTTTTGGTGTGTTTCTATAGCCAGCCTCAAGTGAACACTCAAAAAACTGCAGTTTCAATCAGTTCTGCAGAGGCTTTATATTTTAGACCAGATGATGCAGCTTTCAGAAGGCTAGCAAAGTGATCAGAGGTGCCATTTCATTCACAGGGATCACCAAAAGTTCCTCACGGAGGCTTTAAGAGTGTCTTCATATTTGTACCTTGAATTGCTATGTACAGGCTTGGCATTAGGAAATAATGCTTCGAATCAGAGGACAGGGTATTATAGTCCATAACTTCTTGACTGTGTGTGAGCTTCTACTGACTTTTCAGCTGAGCTGTGTGGGAGGTTTCGTAAAATGTGCAAATCAAAAGTGTAGTGATGTAATTTTTTTTACCAATCTCAGCAAGATCGATAAGCTGGGAGATGTTAGGGTGGCTTCATTAGAGTGTGTTGACAGCAAAGCTCACAGTTTCCAAAATGTATTTATTTCTGAATTTAGTTGCATTGTGATTACCTTAACATTGACAGCTCTAATTCAAAGGGATACACACTCATAAAATGCACACTTTGTGCACGTTACTTTCCCTTATAAAATGAGTGACAGTTGAGATTTAATCACTGACCAACACAGATTTAAATTTATATTTTGGCAGAAGTGTTAATACAGCTGCATTAAATCGGTGTATTCTGTTTTGAAAGAAACAAGTAAGCACTGTATAAATTTCACCTGAAAATGAGCCTCGTACATGACATTAAGAACCTCTTTGTTGTGGTTTTAAACAAAAAAAAGTATCTGACAACAGCAGAAAAAGAAGGAAGAAGAGTTCCTTTGTTTTGTTTTTATTCTCCAACATTACAGACCAGCCTGCTGCAGCACTTTAGTTGGACTGTGCCCCACCAAACACCAGAGGGGGGGGCAAACACATAGAACAGCGTGGCAGCAGAGCCAATTAGAAGTTACTTAAGGTCAGGCCGAGGCCCGAGGGAGCAGAGGGAAACAATAAATAATTTGGAGGGTAAAAAGCAAAGTGTTGCCCAGTACAAAATGCATTGTGTTTCTTTAAAGTCTTGACAATTTATTTTCCCGATGAATTATACATGTGAGACTGTGCTGCAAACATGCGTTGCCCAGCGAGGGGGAGATAATCTTCAATCTTTGTAAGTACTTCAACAATGGTGTGTATGACAAACACTGGAAGAGATTTGGTGCTGGATGGAGACGTGAAGTGCTCCCTGTATTGTTACATCGCCCAGCAGCTTTGGAAAACAACAATCCGACCGCACTTATGCTTAGCCAATGTTTACTGGTTGTTCCCTGTGACAGGAAAACTATGTATTACAGTTAATTGATGGTGCAATAAATCTGTGCAGTTTGACAAATAAAACTGGCATATTTAAATATCTAATTAATCTGGTTTGGAGCCAGGCATTTTTAGAAATTTCCCGGCATATTCTCTAAGTTTGCAAAAAACAATGGCACAAGTTGGGAGGAGTAATCACTTTTTCATACTGTAAGCTGTGACAATTGTGAATCCAAACAGTGTGAGTGAACCTGAAGAGCAGCTTTTGTATTTAAAGTTTTCAGCTGTGAGATTAAAAATTTCCAGTTGGATATATCACCGGGAACCTCTCCTCAGAAGCATACATATCCTTTTCAAAACCAAATCCAGTCACGCAGAGCCATTTGCAGCATTCTACTTTTCCCTATTCTTGTTTTCCAAAACATTAGTCTTGCAAACTCTAATGCGTGCAAATGCAATGACTCGAGCAGGCTGCCTCCCTCTCTCTCTCTCTCTCTCTGGTTCCCTTTCTTTCCCCTCATGCTTCCTCTCCCTGTGTTTAGAAGGCGGTGAGTAAATCATATGGTCAGGCTTGTGCAAAGCCAGAAAATAATGGGATCATATTCCTCTCTCTTCCGCCTATCAAAGTTTCATACAAAAGCAAAAAAGACTCTAGTTTCAATACCCAGGAAATTACAAAGACTTGACAACTACATAATGTATGGCTTTTAGTATCTAGCCTGTGTGAAGCCCCATCACAGCCTGTGATAGCTACATCAACTTACCTACACAAGCTGAAGGTGAAAGAATGGAAGTTACTGCGCATGAAAAGTATAGAAAACAAAAGTTAAGCAAAGGGCATCTGTTTTGTAAGCTCTGATGTTGAAGGAGATTTCACATCCAAAGTCCTACTTATTCTTCCCCTTTTCAACGTAATGAGTGTCGAAAACAGCCACACTAAACAACAGTGTGGTGTAAAAATCTGAAACCCCACACATCACAGCCTCACATATATTGTTAGTCTATCTTGTCAGAATCTCTTGCTGAAGTGGATTTTTTACAATTCTGCCTTGATACACCATCTCGAATACAAGCGTTGGCTTTACTAGCAGCAGTAAAATTCAGCTGAGATGCCTCCTGCTGACTGATACATTTCCAGACGGACCCACGCTCCAACTTCACCGGCAGCTCCTTCCAAAACTAACTCGTCTTTTCTCCCTTTTTTTGTTGTCAGAAGTGTGTTTTCAAGGACATCTGGAAAGCAGCACTGTAGAAAAATCTTTCACAATCTTTGCATGGTTTCACTTTTCGACAGATGTGCCACATATGCTCCCGCATAGAAATCATACAGAAATCATAACATGCCCACTGTAGCTGTGATTGCATTGTCAAAATGTCCACACATACACACAACAGCAGAACAACCAAAAGAAAATAATGGCAGACATGGAAGTGCGCTCCATAAAGCATGCTCATACACACACCAATCCACAACCACACATTAAGTTGGACATCTAATTTAAGTGTCTGTATAATTTAGTAGATCATACTTATGCGTCGGGGTCTTTACTCATGCAGACTCCCTCTAATACAACATTTCCTGGGGTCAAAGTGGAAAAGGGGATGGAGCCATTTCGAGTGCAAGCCCTCTGCTGCACGCGCCCTGATGGGGTTGATTAATCCGCAGCGAGTATGGTTTGTCTTCTACAGCTGAGTGAACAACTTCATTTCAACTGATGAGTTCAAGCTCAGGTCAGGGCGGTCCTCATCTGTGACATTACAACAGCCAACACAACCAGAATTAATTTCTCTCACTCTGAAAACAACTACACCCCACTCGGCCCAGCTTTTTTGAGACATATTGCAATTAAGATCAAACAACTCAGAGAGGAGTTATATCCCTCTCCACTCACGTGCATGCTCAGGGTGTTTTTTTTATTTTTCAACTCTGTTCCTTCTTCATGTGCCTTTGGTAATGTTGGTCAAGTGTAAACAATGGTGGCTTTTTTCCAGGCCTTCTCTACATTTTGACAGATGATTGTTTGGAGTCTGCTTCTCTGTACTTTCCAGCTCCAGCAGGAATGAATGTGCTGAACACAAACAGGTGAAGCAATCTGCAATACTCATTTTCACGAAAGTGGCAGCCGAGAAAAGCAGACTTCAAGCGGATGTTTGTCTTTGTTTGCGAGACCATCCATTCTGTAGTATGGGTTCCATTTGCATCTAATATTACCAGTGCAGAATCAAAGAAAAATGAAAACCATTTTTTGATTTCTGCATGGTTTGCCATCTGTTACCATACATCTGAATTCTACATCTCAGGTCTCTGAGGCATTCGCTCACTTTCTCTCTAATTCGAAGTCATTTATCTTTTTCGTTCTCTTTCTTTCTCCTTTTGCAGTCACTCATAATAAGAAATATGCCAAACTCTGTGCTGGCCTCTCAAGCATCACCAGTGTGCAGAAGGCTTCATCAAAATATTTAAACACGCACAATACAAACCTCATGTCCTGGGCTCTGTGAGAACTTTTAGTTTGAGTTTTCTGAAATGATACAGCCTTCACATACCAGCAGAAGAACACAGGGGGTGAAAGTGTTTGATTCAGCAACACTGATTCAAGGGCACAAACATATACACATATAAGCTCATGAGAACTGAAGGCATGGAAAAAATGAAGTGACTTTTAAATGGGTGAGCATTAATAAATCAGCAAGGCCTTTCAATAGACTATGTCCTGTTTCTGCTTGGTGCCTTTCCCACCTGTCTGCCGAGGCTTTGACAGAAAGAGTGCTGGCATTATTACAAATAAATATTGGTTTGAATATATGGCCCTGTCATAGCCTTGTATTATGGTTATGGTTTCAGGAATAATTGAATCTGTGCAGATTGGGATCTGGCTGGATGAATGCATTGCTCCAAGAAGAAGGGGGGTCCAGCTTTTGGCGATGGTTGACGTGTGGGGATTCATTTCACTGTTTAGTACGGAAGGGCATATTGTAAAATGGGCGAGAGGTGTCCCGCAATGTATGTCACAGTCAGTTTTATCACGAGCGTTATGATGAAACTTCTGTGTCTGTGGGATTTGAAATAGTGCCCATGTGTTATCTTCACCGTGGAATATTCATTGCCGCAATTATTCAAACCTGCAGAGCTCCTGTCTCTGTTCATGTGTACGGAAGAGAAGATACGGTGTATGAAAAGTTGGGTGCAATTGTGTGTACATAAATCAGCATCACATTATGAAAATCAACACACAGCTACATAAAAACACACAGGAGATAAGAAGTGTTACCTGAAAAGCGGTAGAGGTAAAAAGGAAAAAAAAAACTCCTGCAGCCTCACAGACCGCCAAAGTTAAAAAATTTGCTTTGATAAAGTTTTCATTCAGCTTTCCAGCCTGCACTTCATGTGAGTGTAAAAAAAGATTTGTAGAACAGACAAGGAGAGCAGCCCAGAAGTTGTCGAGATTGAGACGATAGAGCACATGTCGCCCATGCTCTATCTATGTGCACTCACATGAAACACAAGTCGGGCAAAAGCAAAGACAAAGAGCTTGTCTCCTTCAAGCATGAGGGAAGACAGAGAGAGAATATGTAACCATCCTTAAGTAATTTTGTTTACTGGCCCTGGCTTCTCTGCACTCGGGGTAAAATCTCCAGGCACCCGCCCATCTATTGAACAAAACTCAGCAAATTGGTACCTCAGGTTTCTTTCTCTTTGAGCTCTCTCACCTGGGAGTCGGGGGAAGAATTGCCTTGTAGGCCTGAACTGCAAACAGCTTTCTCTCTGATCTGCTCCCTTCGCCCTCACACTATTTGAACTGTGTTTTCCCCTGGCATTCTGGGAAGCGTTTGCTCTCTTTCTCTCTATGTTTCAAGAAAGAAAAAGGCTGTGTTCTTCATACATTTTTTAAAGTCTGGTGTATGTTCCCTCATGCAAACCCAAACACACAGTCATACAAAAAGACACGCTTTCTCCCCTGCACTCATAAATGTTTTCAGGCCAGGTCTGTCAGTACGTGGACGCCAGGTCTGTCTGTTCTTTTAAAAGCACCAGGTCTGCCGACTCGCCCCAATTTGTAAACAAGTTTGAACAACATGAGCGCATTAGTGTCGGTTCTCTGTAAATTCAATGGTAAGAAATGCCAAGTACGTGTACAACACAGCGCTTTGATGAAGCTGTCATCGATCAATAATTCATCAGGACTTTGCTCGGCTATATGGGCATCTCAATAAGTTGCTCAGCAGAAGCAGAAAAGAATCAAATGAAATCAGAAAGATGCAAAAAGAAACACACACATGTAAACCGTGTTTATATTTAATGGTTTTTCACTTTTGGAAATGCCACAACGCACTCGGTCAGCATGTTTGGACAGGAGCAGAGAAGTGAAGGAGGATGGGAGACGTGAGAGAGAAGAGGGTTGAAAAAAAGAACTTTGTAAAAGCACCTTTTGGTTTGTTCTCATTTTGTTATTTAGCGCCACAGAAAAAAAATGCTTTGGCCAACATCTTGCAGTCTTTCCTGCTAATCCCCACAACCTCCTGCTCAGCGCTGGTAGTGGTGGTCCTTGTGCATGTGTGTGTTTGCATGTACATATGTGCACCTGCATGTGTGTTGAGGCTCTAGTTTCTTGCGTGTGTGTGGCCAAAATCTAAATCCATGCCAGGACAGCAATCCGGTCTGAAAACACAGCTCCTAATCCTTTAACCTTCAGAACAAGAGGAGAGGGGAAAACAGCTGAAGGGCCCCACGTGGTGAAGCAGAGGGAGAGACACAGACACCCGACTAAGACCCGGCCAGACCAGACCAGAACAGACCAGGAGGCCACTGATATTCATTCATCCGCTCCCCTTTTTTCCTCCAGGCAGGAAAATGGATTTCTATTTCTGGTGGCTTGATATCGCTGATCATGGTTCATAGCCCCCTTTCAGGGCCTGGAGTTAACATCGCGGGCTGATGTCAGGATGCGAACACTGATCAGAGCCAGGGAGATGGGTCCTGATGGCCTTCCAATCTGCCAAAGCTGTGATGGCTGCTTTGCTGATAGCATCACAGTAAATTCTATCACTGTCACTCTCTGTTTCTATCCAGAAGCACTCACAGTTTGTGTTGGCACGTTTTAGTGGGAGCATTTGTGTTTGTGTGTGTGTGTGTGCCTTTTTCCAGCTGTCCATGACTGACAAGATATCTGATGGCATTGTGCTCTGTGTTATGTACTGTGGCTTAACCTCAATGATGCCTTTTTTCATAAGTTGAGGAGCAGGAATAACACATGTGGTGACACAGAATTTGACAGAAGAAGAAAAATTACATATTCATGCAAGTAATCTCATGTAGTTCAAGTAACAATAAAGCAAATATGCAAACAAATAAAACCCAAAACACAACTTATACTTAAAAATGTGAGACAGAGTTGCTGTTTCTTCTGGTGGTAAAATTTACAAAATGATAATGCTTCATCTCTCCTCAAAAAAAAAAAAAAAAGTAAAATGAAAAAAGAGGTGATTCTACTCGTTCTAAAATCTAACATATAATGAAGTTTGTGTTAGTTTATACAGGACATGGAAACAGTACGCTCAGCTGTCATCAACTTACAGGCTGATATCATCGTTTCCAACCCCACTCAATCGATCACAGCTCTTTCTAACTATAAGCTGGTGAATTTAAAGATAAGGTCTGAAGGAATTTTTGTTACTTTTTATGAACACAGCATCCAAACTGGGCTCCTCTCCCATGGCTCGGTGCCAACTGCAGCTTGTAGCCTTACCTAACTGAACACACTTACCAGCCCACCAGCATCACGTTTCCACTTGGGGGGACTCTCAAGGGTCGTACACCTGGCTTCCTGCAGGTAAATGAGGTATCCTGCAAATATTTTATTATTCTTTCTCTGCGCGGTACTGTAGCCCCACATGACAGCTTCTTCCACTCGCTAACATCAACACAGAAAGTCTGGAGTGCACTGAGCACGCTGTGATTGGCTGGTAACCACACCTACTCTCCACCTAGAAACGTCCTGAGTCAACCAAAACATTACAGGCACAGAAGAGGATTAAGGCAGACACAGACACTGACAGACATGTATAGATACCATTGATGATGATTGACATTTTACTTTTAGGAAAAATTCCTGCAGACCCTACCTTTAACACATCTTTACTTGCACTATTCCTGCTACCATGTTACCCACCCTCTGCAGTTTCTGGTTAAACTTTGCCTTCTCCTCCTTACAGATGTATTTACTTTCAGCGGGTCTCCAGACCAACCAAGTCAGTATGATGAAAAGCATACCCTGTAAAAACAACTTAAACAAATTTCATTGAGCAGTAAATGGTTAAAATCTATGGCGAGGGCTTTCTGAACTGAAAGTACATACATAGAGATTGTATTTAAAAGTTCTGTATTTCTATATGACCCGAAAGTGTAAGAAACTGACTACACTCAACCAAGTACATGCACTGAAAAAGATTACGTTAAATGAATCGCACTGGTTTTGTTTCGTCTGATGGCATGTGCCATCCACCGCTGGAAAAGTTTTCCCATTGCACAGCTGACGAACGTCAGGTTAGTGCATCTTTTTAAGACTAATTTAATGTTCTTATATGATTCAGGCGTATTGGATTTTAGGGTTTTGCCGAGGTAGGTGTGGTACTTCATGATTTTTTTTTCTTCTTTGGGTTTAAGTATTTTTAATGTGGAGCACCAGACCCAAATTGTTGTATATTTAACTATTCCTTATCTGTACAGTGTGAGAAACAGGCTTTACATGGTGTTTTATTCTGAAACTGGATGCCCTTTGACATCAGTGTCTGGATCTTTTGAAAACAGACTCCTCAATGGAGCAGAACAGAGAGTTGCTTTTTGAACTTCCCTACATACATAGCACGTTTTTTTATGGAATTCAGCAGTAACTTTCTAACTATGGATGAAATATTCCCTCAATTTTACCTTTATATTAAGACCTTCACATTTTCATCTGAACCTAGTAAAAGCTTTACCTGAAGGTATGTGTATAACAGATCAAAACATCTTTCACATCTTCACTTCCAATTCTCCATCATTTTCTATGCTATCAGAACTCAAACCTTCCCCAGCTTATGCTCTATTGATATTAATGCTGAGAGATAATTTCTGACAATAAATAAATATAAAGTTCCCCACACTCTTCTGTGTCTGTATCGCCTGCAGCTTTTTCCTGAGGCCTCAGTCTGGAAAAGGGGAAACAGATAAACAAGGAAAGATCTGAAGAGCCTTAGCCAGGGGCACTGCACAAACACACACACACACACACACACACACACACACACACACACACACACACAGACTAATGCATCACAGATGAACACACAGAAATGCACGTTCTGCATATGCATACCAATAGTTCTGTACTCTGTGTATTAGCCTGTCACACACATAGATGCTGGGACATGACTGGTCAGCATGCCAGCTGCTTAAAGCAATTGGAGGCTCCCATGTTGAGTTGTGATTCTTTGGACTAAAGGCACTGGCTCCTGAAGGCAGGTCGTGTTCATTACACTCTTTATTCATATTTTTCTCCTAACTTCAGCCAAACTGGAGGATTAACTGCTCAGCCAGACTTTTCACCGTGCTATTCAATTATAAATATAAGACGATGTGTACAGAGGGGGGAGTACCACTTGATTCTGGAGTGCAGCTGCTGGCTTTTTGATAAAGGTTGCTTGTTTTTACATCTCCTCAAAGTCCTTTTCCTCACAGATTCATACTAGGGCTGCTAGAAATCAATATGCCACAACACAACACATGCAGGAGACTATTGAAGAGGGCCTCTGATATTTCTCATGTATATATTTGCCTCTTGAATATTGAACAGCACAAAGGAGCTGGGTGTCAGTAACAGCTGGAGGTGATGAGAGAAAGTCAGTCTCTAAGATGATGTCATACTTTTACTGAATGAAATTTGAAGTTTTGGCAGCAGGTTAGATTTTTTGATCATCGAATCAAAAATGAATAGAAAATCAAACTGACTTCAAAACTTTTCACTTCAATCATAAACTTTACCATCTACATCTTGAATCAACACAAAAAGTGCAAAAGTAAGGTAATCACAGTTTACTGAAGGTAAACTGATGAACATCTGGAGGACCAAATCAGAGAAGTTAAGACACCACAGTTTCTTCCTGTAGCAGTGATAGGTAACAGCAATACCAGTGGCCTTTTAAAAAGCAAATTACAGACAAAATCCTTGGCAGCTCTGTAATGAATCAAAGGCAATGTGTAAAATAGCAACAAAGAACTTTAAAGGTAGGGTCTACAGACTTTTCCTGAAATTCAAAATGTCAACTTTTACAGGAATGATCCTGCTTAATCCTCATCTATAGGCCTCTATACATGTGTTGGTGCCTACCTTAACCCCCTTTTTTCCCTACTGATGATGGAGAATGGTGGGAGAAGCTATCCTGAGTGGCCACAATAGCAGCAGAACATATATTTATTTTTGTCTGTCTCATAATACCTTGAGAAATCCTCTCAGAATATTTTTTTTGTTTACATTATTTGAATTAAAAAAAGAGCACAATTTTTTATTTACTTTCAATGCATTAAAATTCTGCAATGACCTTAGCCAAACTCTTGGTAGCATATTCACTTTACGTTTTTACAATGTTCAACAGCACAAGTGTAATTCACAGTAAAAACAGATTAACATCATGTTCCTTTTATTGGCTCAGGAGGCTCTTCCATATAGTGCATTAAATTTCCACTGGCAGGCAGTTTTCCTCATCCTCTATACCATTAGGGCCATCAATGTTGACAGGATCAATACCTGTGTTTTGGCCCCAGTGCCCCTGCTAGAGATAGCATGTCACTGCTGACAGACAAATATCAGCGCTCAGCTCTGTGACGGAGGGAAATCACAGTAGTTTTCTGTTAAGATCATCCAACATGGTATTGATTTGCCCTGTGCTAATCATACATCAGAGCTGAATAAATGGCTCAGAGGCAAACCTTCCATTGTTCACGATTGGGAGATGTAATAAAAAAGAGAGACATTTCTTATATTGCTTGTAACTCGGGGCTAGTCACATAATCGTGCCTTGATGGGAAAAGACCTGGTTAGATGGCGCTCCGTCAAAATGTTGTCGGAACTTTTTAGTGATGACCCCATCCTGTGAGTCGGATCCTGATTACAGTGTGTGTAGGAGTGTGTTGGTGCGTGTTGTAGTGGGTACTGTGGTGGCTGCTAAATGAAATGTGAAAGTCTATTGTACTTTTGTCCGTTTGTTTCAGAGGAAGAGAGAGAGAAAAAACACAGATCTCAACAAGGCAAAACTATGACTGGACTAAGGTTAGCTTCACAAATCAAGGATGGATAGGCTCCTTGTTTTTTGTCTCACACCATTACAGTATTTTATTGTTGTATTCACACTAAATCAAAAGGTCACAATGCTAGACACAAAGCCAAAACTAGAGAGGAAAAAACTAGTGGAATCCAGATTTACTTTTCTGTGAAATCATCTCAACACTTCATTCTATTTCCAAACCAGTAGATCAATAAGTCTACCCTCCTGCTTTGAAAGTCACTGACTGGTGGTTTGTTAAAGGTTAGAAATAAATCTGTTACTGTGTGGAGAAGGTGTAATAATTACTTGAAGACCAGCAGTTCTTGATCTCCTGTTTCCATCCATATTTTCTGAGTACTCTGTTATCTTCACTGTTACATCAAACAGTGCACTGATAACAGACTGGAGAACTCAATTGACCTTGACCAGGTTCAGGAGACTTGACACTTGGAGGTAAAAAAAAAAAAAAAAGAGGGGGAATGAAACCATCTGTCTAAATTTGAAGGTGAACCTGTTCCAGTTTTTAAACACTGTAGCTGAAAACTCAGTACATATTATTTTATGACTTCTTATGAGAATATATTTTGGGACTATTCAACTGATTTAGGCAGGATCAAATTGTTGTGCTTGGTCACAGCAAGAGATTTATGTGTTAAACAAATGAATTACGCTCCTGTGATTAGGGGGTCCTTAATCATTATGGTAAGCTTGGGAATTAAGACTATATTTGCATGAAAGCTCTTTTGAGATGTTCCTTTCTTCTTTCAAGTTTGTGGTTATTTGCAGATCATCATTGCTTTTATAAAGTGGATGTGGATTTCTGTGTATTCTATAATGAGCTGAAAATTCCTCACAGGAGCTTTGAGTTCGAGTTTTCCGAATGATCTATTTACACAATCAGTTTAAGAAAGTTATTTTCATGCATGCATATCATCCATAGCATTTTCAGGACTTAAACTGTGATACTTTATAACTTACATTTTCAATTTTCCCCCTTGATTACTTAAAGCTCAGTCATCCTTATCTTTGATTGGTTAATTCAATGACATGATTTGTACCACAGAAGTCTTGTTGAAAAGCTGAAGTATTTCAAAAACCTTGAGAAACTTTTCCGTCTTCATTCTAGTATTTCTTATGACAAGAATGATTCAATAACCAGCACTGAACTCCAATGCCATGCAATAATAAACATATGGACAGGGTAATGAAAAATCTGTGGTCTTGTTGAAAGAAAAATTTAGTGGCTGTCAGACAGAAACGGAAATGGGTAGTAATGTTCCACAGTGGTTTTAGAGGAACTGTGGGAACAACTATTGATGTTTAAAAAAAAAAAAAAAACTGGAAGGCTACTAACATGTTAAAGAAGTCAGCTTTGTACACTGTATATTCTCAATCATGGAGGATACCTCTACGGTGGCCGGGACCCGCCAGCGCTGCAAAGATAAGAAACGCTGCAAACAAAAAGGAAACGCCGCTGCAAATAAAAAAAAACCGCTGCAAACAAAAGGAAACGCCTGCAAATAAAAAAAACACTGCAAACATAAAAGAGAAACTGCAAACATAAAAAACGTTACGCTGCAAACATAAAAGAGAAACGCTGCAAACATAAAAAAACGTTACGCTGCAAACATAAAAGAGGAACGCTGCAAACAAAAAAGAACTACAACGGAAGCCTATCACCGGGACTATTATTACCGATGGACCGGTGTGTTTTTATCGTGTTGGAGAAGGAGACGAAGACGGAATGCGAATAATAAGAAGACGTAAATAAGAAGACAAACGAATAAAAAGGTTTGTTTTCACTGTCGCTAGTGTGTGACTGCCATTGTCAATGTTTTATCGTCAAGCCATGTAGCCCCAGGTCTTCGTCTCCTCCAACACGATAAAAACACACCGGTCCGTCGGTAATAATAGTCCCGGTGATAGGCTTCCGTTGTAGTTCTTTTTTGTTTGCGGTGTTCCTCTTTTATGTTTGCAGCGTAACGTTTTTTAATGTTTTCAGTTTCTCTTTTATGTTTGCAGCGTTTTTTTTTTTTATTTGCAGTTTCTCTTTTATGTTTGCAGCGTTTTTTTTATTTGCAGGCGTTTCCTTTTGTTTGCAGCGTTTCTTATCTTTGCAGCGCTGGCGGGTCCCGGCCACCGTATACCTCTCATCCCTGACAATAAGGATTTAGCCACAGAGAATGCACATGGATATGACACAGTGGATGTTGCTTAAAAGAAAAGGTGCTGATGGTTTGGTACCATTGTCCAATAAATTCAGATGCCTCTTAAGTTGTACAAATAAACATACTGGGAACTAACACATATCAAACAAGAGATAAGTGAAAAAAGCAATTTTAATCTGTAAAGCAGCCACCAAACTCACTGAGAGCGTTCTACGCAAATTCAAGAGTGATGACCCTGACTAAGGCTGGCGCCTGTCAATACTGCGAGAAAGTGCCAAGTGCAGGAATCACAAACCTTTAGCCTGCCACATACAATAATGATTCTCCTATGACTTAAAAAATGCTGACAGTTAAATTATTCATATTCATGCTATGAATAAATAACATAAACAGGCCCACTCTCAGTCTACATATCTAGGAAGTATTTGCCCATTTAATCATCAAATTTTAACAGAAGCTGCAACACATTGCATAAGCTCTCAGGACTCCTGGACAGTTGCGAAGTTGACCAGCTGCCAATAAGAGGTTGTGCCTCATTTTAAAGAGCTATTTGCCTCCTATCTGATTCCTTTGCTGCATATCAAGGACTGTAGTTTAAAGCCTGTCCCTCTTCCTGCATCCCCAGATAATTAACTTGCCTTTGTTGTGTACAACACACATGCACATCCATTTCAAAGCAGCAACAGACAGCATTTACTACTACTGTGCACACCATTTAGGAACACCTTAGTGATTTTTAGGGTTTGTTTTGTTCTCTTTTTTGGACTTAGCTTGTGAAGGTGAGTCAATAGCTCCGGCAACCCACTGCTAAATGAATTTAAGTCCACACATGCCTCGGAGCACAGCTCCTAATGGCTCTCTTCTCTACATGCAAATGACCTCCTGTCCTGGATCTTTGATTGCAGATCAATGGCTGTTTGCTTTATTCTAACATTCAGCGCTGGTGAACCACAACGCCACGGGGGCAAATGTTGAACAGAGAATTTACAGGTTTGCTATCGAGCACTTTGAAACAATAAAGCTGCTAGTGAGCTATTAAACAAACGAGAGAATAAAGTGGCTGCTGCGGCCCGAGATTGACACGATAGATACAACGTGGAAGGGTGTAATTATTCTTTACTGACACAAACGTTTAGCCTCCAGAGCGGAACAGTGTTTGCCACAAATACCGCCACCACGCTTGACCTAATCATGGGCTGAGATTTACCTGACTGCGTTTGAAATGTGTTACAACTGATTTGTGTTTCTGAGCTGTTGGTTTGTTTCAATCAGCAGATGTCTATCCTGAATTAGTGCTGCTTATGTTGCCCTGCAACAATTGCCAGACTATGAGACAGTGTGTTCACTCTTATTGTGCAACACCTGACTTTTGTTTGAATCATCTTGGCTTGACTTCCACTAAAACAGCCTTGAACAAGTGTAACAATAAATTTCAAAATAGATAAAATCAGTTTATACTTACATAATAACTGAAACAATGAAGAATCATAAAGGGGGTAAAAAAGCCAAACGAATACCAGGTTTATGTTGGATGTTGCGATGACTATCTTGTGTTTAGTTTTTTCAATTATCTGCAAAGAAGTGCAGCTGGCTGCTTAGACCGAAAAAGATTCATGGGTGCTGAGCCAGAGGATCTGATTGGCTGTCTGTCAAGACATGGGACGATCCTCGACCCAAACTGAGGTCGTTACTGGTGCTGACTGCAGCCCAATGACCATGAGACAGCATCTGAGTGAGAAGAGCCTTAAGAGCAAAAATCTCTTCCAAGGCCCCATCTCCTTCAATGCCAGAAAATTCTTCATTTGGGCTTTGCAAGAGAGCACCAAAAATGGGATATTGAAAGGTGGGACAAAGCTTTGTAATATAATGAGAAAAAACTGAGCCTAGTTGGTCCTGACAGCTTCCAACGTTACTGTCATGACAAGGAGGGGTGTCATCACAATCTGGGGGGCTTTTTCCTTCAGTGAAACAATGAAGGGAGGTTGTGGAGGGGCGTCAAACAGCGGCTGGCTATGTGGAGTTGTTGCAGGGGGCATCCTTCATGACTGAGGGCCCTGGTCTGTGTGCCAATGACAGGGTTTTGTAACAGTACAATGCTGCAGTTCACATTGCCCGCCTAACAAAGGACCACTTCCAGAGGAATGAACTCACTTTTTAAATCACAAGAACCCAAGTTTCTTGGCCTTACTCTCCCAGAGGGCCAGAGTGCAGAGTGAGCAACTCAGTGTCTTCCGATGAATTGAGACCCACAGTAAACAGATGAATTAGGGGAACTCTGGGGGATGCAATATTCCAGGAAATGTTGACTTTCATTTAACACACGTGCAAATATGTTTCTTGACTGTGGTGTAAACACTTCAAATACAAGAAAGTCTGGGCTGGGAGCAGTATTTTAGTAATTGCTGGCTTTGCAACAGCTGGAATTGAGAAGTTAGAGTGTGTTCTCAGGGGCAGACTGCCCATTGTCGTCTCACAATCTGATTGCTGCAGATGACTTTTGAGACTCCTCAAATGTTGCTTTGTGGGTATGTGGACAGGAGACAGAGGACAAACTTGATGTATGTCATTGTAAACGATATAGGTTGAATGTTCAGCTGGTGTTGAAAAAATATCACAGGAATCACTAAGCACATTATCATCCATAATGCAGGATGGATGTGTATAATTGCACGGTGAGGGACTCAACACTGCATATACAACCAGCTCCATCCAGAGCAGCAGGGACAATGGAGGACAGACTTAGCCTATAGTGCCAAATCCTGACAGTAGAAATATGGCAATCTCTATATTGTCCTGCCAATGTATTAAAGCCATGAGCTGCATTCCCGGTCTTTATTATGTGTGTGATTTGTCTGTGTATGTTTTTGGTGTGAGTGGGCTTCCGTCCATGCTTGAACATCTGACCACGGCTGTGCTTGCATGTGAGGGTACATGAGTGTATGTGTCTGCACTGATGTGTGTGTCAGATCATGTGTGTACATAGGTGAGTGTGCACATGTGTTTGTGCCCCTTTGTAAGTGTGTGTGTGTGCCTATACATGTGTGTGTGCAGGAGCTGGCATGTCAGCTGATGTCCCCAGTAATCCAGCAGTGGGCCTGTTGTGGATTAGTAGCAGGCTCCAGGGGATGGGAATCCCATTCCCGTTTACAGCTCTCCCTGGCAGGAAAAAAGGCAAGGATGCCTTCTCTCTGCTGCCTTCACACCGGTTGGAGCCTGAAGGTGTGTGTTAGTGTGTGTGTTTGTGTGTTTTTTTCTCTGGATGATTTGTGTATGTGGATTTTAAATGGGTACTGTGGAGTGTATTAGTTTTTTGTTTTTTAAAGAACTGCCAAGTAATTAATTAGATTTTCTGGTTATATTATATTTTAAAAGTTATGTTAAATTTAAATAAAACAATGGATACGTTTTTTAAACTTAACACAGCTGTTATGGATTCAGTTTATGTAGAACATTATTTATTTTAGTGTCTTTGCTGAAATTTGACCTGTACATATTCAAGTACTGGATATTTAATAATCTCCTCCTGTTGTATCTTGGCAATCAGATACATCACTCATCAAGAATTTTTGCCATGAAAAATTAATAAATCAAACCCCTTCAGTCAATTTTGTACCCAATTTTCTAAAGTTTTTTTTTCTTCCTGTGGTTAAAGCTCCTGTGAAAATCTTTCAGCCGGAGTTGATTGGGCACCCTCTGTTGACAAAGTAGTACAGCTTTTACCTCATTTAGTCATGTCTTCTTTTTTTTGACAAAAAAAAAATCACCCTGCTATATCTTTAAGATGTAGTGTATGAAATATTGTTTTTGTTTGTTTTGAATGAAAAATGTAAGCTTGGTTTTGCCATTGTAATCACAGCAACTGGCACTTGCTGTCTGCCATTGGCTTTAGTTCTACTAAGACTAAATAATCCACTTTTAACCTCATGGTCCACTTTGCTTTGGTAGCTTTTGTGAAGACAATAGTTTTCATTGCAACGTGTTTTTGTTGTGTTCACACCAACTGTAAACCAAATTTTACTCATAACTGAATTATGTCTAGTCAATGTAAAGTGAGTACTTGTTAGGGACAGCCATCACATTATTTGTATGAATGAAACAAATTATACACTTGGCACAATGGCACATTCTTTTGGGGCACGTTCAATGCTCTGCTTACTTAATTCGCTTCATTTTCTAGGGCTGAAAAATCAAAAAATCCAGTGAATCATGCACACTGTTACAGCCAATCAGCAAAGAGATCCTTTACTTCCTTGAACTATGTGACACCTGTTTTTATGGTGTAAATGAGATGGAGCTAACTTTTGGGGAAACGAGTGAGGAGGTCAGATTACTTGATTAGTTTCAAAAAAAAAAATTTGTCTGTCACTTTATTCAGCATCACACCAGTTTCACTGGCAAATTAGCCCTGCTCCAATCAGCACACAACTAGCTTCATCATGTAAAGTAGTGAATGATAACTATGTTGGATGTTAACAGACCAGAGTGGCAGCAGCAAGAGTCCCATTCTTTTTGTGAGATTTGAGTCTTTGGGCATTTGCAGAGGTTGTACTCTCAAATTAAGAATGTAAACACACAAAAAATGTTTTTGTTTGTGTGAATTAAGCCAGTATTCACATTTGTTCTGATAAGCACCTCTTTATTGTACCATTTTGCATATAATTACAACCCTTCAGAGCTCACTAGTGCAGAACATTTCTTTTGAAAAATATTGTCTTGACCTTTTTTTAGTACCTTGTTTGGTAATTTTTGAATGTCACTCTAAAACTGACTGTGATAAGTCATATACCTGTCTTCATTTTCCTCTGCCCTATGAAAATAAAGGCAGTCTCCAGCAAACGTATATGTGCCTTTCATGGAAAATGGATAAAATCCTGCTTTATCAGTTAGGCGTTGTCAGGGGGGGCGCTCTTTGTTGGATCATGTTGTAGATGTGTGCCAGGCATTTTTATCACCCACATACACTTACATGGTAACACACCCTCCCACATGGGTCACTGCGTGGCAACAACATGAAGTTTCATAACGATAGGATTTGTTTTGAAGTCATTCGAACACCATCCAACACGAGAGCTGACCTTTTGACCCCTGAGATACAACCTTACCTTCTCCCCAGTGACGATTTAAATGCCACCTTTCTTCCACCCAGAGAGAGTGAGAGAGAAAAAAACATTGTGTGTGCATGTGTGTGTTTGCGTGTAGCTAGGACTCGCAACTCGATAGCACAACAAAAGAGCTGCGGTGGCAAGTCCCCATGCAGACATTATATGTCAGCATCCCCGTCATACTGTTAGCTTGTCCCAACTGTACAAAGCCATCCTCATTCAGGGCACCTAACCAAGGTCAGCCTGGATTAGCCGCTAGTAACCCTATCAGGTCCAGCACAATGATTACAAAGCCCAGTGACACTGGCTGTCAGCAGACTCTTTCTAGGCAACCCTATCTGCTCGACCCTTGGCTTCAGAGCCACCGGAGAGGGTGAGTCCATTTCAAATTGTTCCCCCTTTGTGTTTCCCTTTATTTCCCCTCTTTGATTTTCTGCGACTCGTTTGGTTCATCAATCAGTCTGTCGGGATGTGTGTGTGTTTGAAACCCATGCTGCACATAATTCCTATAATTTGTGGATTTTTTTCACCTTCCTCTTCCACATAAAGCCTGTTCTTTGTGCTTGTTACTTCTGAAGCCAGCAGCTATCCCTTCTAAATCCCCCACCCTCAACCCTCCACCCTCCAGATACATGAGCCTTGTAGCTTCATGCTATACACCATATCATTTGTTGCAGAATAAACATTTGTTAAGAAGTCATAGTGATTGGAGTTGTAGGGCTTACAGCCCTGGTGTCATCATCTTTGAACTCAGTGCAGTGCACCCTGAGAAAGTATTCTGTTCAAGAATTTCATTTTTGTAGTTTACCAGACAGCACTTGTAAGAGTGAGGAAAGGGAGACGTTTTCCGCTATGAATTAGAAAGCAGGAACATTGTTTTCCTTGTCTTACCAATTCAGACACTGTGTCAGAAAACAGCAGAAATAAAGACTTGTGTTTCACTACAAGTGTGGCTGTTGTCTCTCCTCTTTTTTTCAAGAGGAATTACACTTCAAGCCCATCGCTTTGCTGCTTCACTTTCCTCCCCAAGAACTGTTTTCCCCAACATCCATGTCAGTTAGCAGCGTGTTAAACAAATCAAACCTAAAGAAAGAGCTGTCTTGTGATTCTGTTTTGTTAAAGAGAAAACTATGATAAACAAGAACAAGAACAACAGCAACAACAGCGCTAGCAGCATAACATATTCGAGGCAACATGGCAACTGATGTTCTCCACTCCAGCACATCAGAGGCGTCCCTGCTTCAGTCACCCTAAAGGTACCCGTTTACAAAGTGATAGGGCTTAGGGTTTTTAACTCGGGGCGAGAAGCTGATTTGAAACCCCCACCGCTGCCAAGCGCATGGACGGCTGCTGATTAGAGGAGGGTTGGCAGCAGTGGGCAGATGCCAGGCGGGAGAAAGACAACGGCCTGTCGCCAGTCTGCCACCCAACCCCACGTCCCAAAAGTTGCACCCTCCCCTGCTGACCCCTCCCCCATTGTACACAAAAAAAAAGCCCAAAGACATTTCCGTAACAGAATCAAAGGGGGGATGGGTTGATTATAGTAGCTTCATATCAAAACGTAACAAATATGACATTGTTATCACCCACAACCAACAAATGTATAACAACTTTTTGTATTTCCAAAATGATCACAAGAATTTTGGGGAGTTGATTTGATCGCACAAACGAGCAATAATACTGCTCAGCTAACTTGCTTGTTCAAAAGAAGATCACAATAGAGCTCTTCTACTCTCTCTGCATACTTGGTGCAAGTTTTGGATACTAAATATTCCACTAGAAGCCTACAGAGAATAAAATAAGAGGAGCTTTCTGTTTGTTTCAGAGTGAATAGTTATGTTTAAAGACCATGTTTTGGTTCAGTTGATGCAAATTCTGGTGTTAGTAAATAATTTATTGAACACCTTACTCAATAAAAATCCAAAAAACGGCTGAAAACTGATGAGAAGACAATAAAGATAAGCTTATGGTAGGAAAACCTCAATGCACTGTTCCTATGAGTCACAATGACGTTACACTGAACAATATCTAGGTTCAGGCTTTAATCATACTGCTTTATTCCAGACCATATTGATTATTTCCAGGTCAATATGACTACATAACTACTCCATTTCTCTGCTACAGCACTGCACTGTTAGTCCTGCACTTACAGCCAAGCGTATCTGGAGTGACAGACTGACATACATGCATTCACACATTTACTCCTCTCCAACAATGCCCCTAAACGCACCCACCTAGTTAACCCGTCAACCTTAATACCCCGTTTCAATGCAATCCAATGACTGTGAAGTAGCAAACATGCAAAGGGTGCACAGCAGATGCACTGCAGAGGTTCAAAAGCGGATGAAAAATCAGAAATCAATATTTATTTAGCCACATGTGTAATAAACAAAGGGCATGACATCAAAGCTTTCTCCTTTAGATAGTCGATTCTACTCTGGGCCATTTACCTCACCAAAAAGGGTTAGCTGTTAGCAATCATCAGACAATATAATACAAGCAGCTATGCCAGGTCTACATTATTCAGTGGTGAATTCTGTTGGGGAAGAATAAATGAAAAATCAATGGCTGTTTCCTTCATTCATGAAGGATGACATTTTTCATAAAACCAGTGCATCTGGTATAGAGTTAACTGAGGTGAGGGAGCCCTATCCATATCAGGTTCTGTTGCTTCACAAACCATACAGCAGTACTTCTAATATATTGTTTAAAAGTCAATGTCTCTTGAAAAACAAAAGGATCACTTGCAAAAATCAATGTTTAATATATCATTAATTCACACATACATTTGCATTAAAGAAATAAGTCTTTTATAGAGATGCAAATGAAATCACTTTTTTAAAAAAAGCTAATTTTAATGATTTTTAAAAAAAATGTAATGTTCACAAATGTGTTTTTTTCTTCAATGTACAATACAGATAATCACCCACCTTAACACAATCAACTAACAATTTTGTTCATGAACTGTAAAAGTCATACACCTAGTTTCTAAATGTCTAAACTGGAGATAAGGTCATGTGAGTGAGGGTATCTGTATGTCTGCCTCTACATCTTTTTCCTTGTTTGCCTCTCTGTCGCTCTGACCTGATGCTCTTCTGTCTCGCTTCATCTGCCTGTCTCTATACTCTCTATACTGTCTTTATCTGTCTGTCTCTCTGTCTGCCTCGTCTCTCTGCCTGCCTGTCTATCTGTCAATCTCCTCGCTATCCCCATCTCCTGTATCTCCATCAGGCCAGGACTAAAATATCTGAGGAGCCCCAGCCTGTCTGAAACTGAGACCTGGAATGTACTACTGCAGAGTTCAACACACATAAGTACATGCACGCACACACACACACACACACACACACACACACACTCACACACACACACACACACAACACACACACACAAATTAACACACCTTGATAGAACTACAGGTGCTCTTTAACAATGACAATATGCATATGTGCACACAAAAAAATGACACTCAAATACATACACACCCCTTTCTATGTACACTTGTACAAATTCAGTCAGAAAAAAAAAACAGAAGCACTTTCACAATGATGGTACAGTACCGATGGTTCGCCGTTGGTCTATGTCTAGAGGAGACAGTGCCCCCTGGTGTGGGCCTAACAGAACTCCCAGTCAGTCATATCTTGACCCAATCTATACCGAGAGCTCTCATTTACTCCTCTGGGGTTGATTAGTCCTGCCTGAGAGGAACCATCTACATCTTCCTGAAAATTTTAACCAGTTCCTGGCTAACCAGACATAAAACAACATAAGAGATTTGAAAATAACAATTAAAAAATATATAGTAAGTGCTTTCAACATGCAGAACTCTCAAAGGTTGACAAACATGCATATGTGTCACACTACAGTATGTATTCGATTAGATCACCATGTATATGGAAATGGTTTCACTAAAAAGCACTGCCATGTCAATCTTAAATATTAAAACAAACAAAATGTACCTTATTTTTGGTGTAAGATGTATACAGTGTCAATGAAAAAGTTTTTCGGAAGTCATAATCATGTGTTTTGACACACATGTTTTATATAGTGGGCAATTATTTAGTTATGTGTTCATAGAAACTGAAAATACACACAATTTTATGATAAATGGTGAATACAAAAACAAAATACGTTTTTTTATGTATTTATCTACACAATAAGACCATCCACTCCTTTTTTTAAATTTCATTTTTGTAAGTACTTTCTTACCCTCACTTCCACAAACCTTTTTTTTCCTTTTTGGAATTAAATTATGAGTTTGGAAACTCGGTGTGGTTCATTACAGCATAGCAATGCAATAGTAAGAAAAAAAACACATCTCCTTACATCCCTGATATAGTTTTCTTAGTATGGTAGAGCATATGTAATTTATGGATAAATGTTTGTTTTGACATCGTGAAATTGTTGCAAAACTGTCATGCTTCCTCATGAAATATCAAAAGCTAACCCCATATGAATGTAATTACACCCAGAATTAAGCGCAATGCATTCTGGGGTATTTTGTATTCATTACCAGACGAAATGTCTGCTTATTGTACATTTCAATGCATGCACGTATTTAGATGTTCTAAATAAATTAATCATTCCAGCAAACAGGCCAGCTGTACTGCACCTATTCAAATAGTACTGTTGCTGTTTACATCACTGGCAGACCACACTGCAGTGCAGGAACAAGCACCTGATGGATGAATACATTGATTCGGATGAATACTGATGAGGAGGACTGCAAGGCCACTCTTCTGCCCAACAGTTGCCACCTTGACTGCCCGTTCCAAAAAAACGCTGTCACAGTTTCAGGTTTCCAGCATGCTGTGCTGTATCGCTTGTCTCCAACAGAGGTCATAATGCCTGTAATCACAATAATAAAGGACAAGGCTGTGCCCTGGTTTGCAGAGAGACACGTCCAAACGCGCACACAGAGATACACAACAGCGTAGACAGGTGAGTACCCAAACACTGTCGAGAAGTGCAACAGCACAAACTGTCAAACTCACATGGCACAATGTGAGCGCGCACACACGGAGTGCCACACACCCCCAAACAATGTTGGTGGTAGAGGGAGATTGTCTCTCATAAAGCGACGATAACAAACCACCAACAGCTTTATTATTGCTAATGAACGTCATTGCTATAATAAGGGATGTGCGTATTTGAGACGCACTAAGTGGCGGAAATTAAGAAGCCGGGTGCTCCTCCCTGAGGCCAGCGCGTGCACACTTATCGCTTTTCGCACACATTCATGGCTGTGTCCGAGCGTGATAGCCGGACTGACGAAACAACCAGCTGCCAGTGGAGAGTACGAGCCATTTTATACTCTCTCTCTCTCTCTCTCTCTCTCTCTCTCTCTCTCTCTCTCTCTCTCTCTCTCTCTCTCTCCCCCCTTTCCTTTAAGCAGCTGTTGGAGTGCACCTAAGTTTTGATCAGACATACACAGGCAATGTGCCCCAATGAACCTGACCTTAAAGAATCAAAATAAATAAAAACGTTGAGGGTAAAAAAAAGATAATGCTTAAAATAAAAAGGGTTCCTATATCAATTACACCTTTCGTGGTTTGAACCTAAACACGTTTAACTTGATTAGATAAGACAAATAAACAAAAAATGGAATTCGTAAAAGTCATGCTCAGCATTAACTTTACATTGACATTTTCATTTTTAAAAAAAAGTATGCTAAGTAAGTTAAATAAACGCCGTAAATCATTTCATTTGCATCCGCAACCATTTCGTTATTACCCTTTCAATCCCTTTTTCGGATTTTACTCTAGAAAATGTGCACTACAATGCAAAACTGAACTCCTGCAAGGTGCCTTCTTTTGCAATGTGGGGTCTTGGTTTTGTTCCTCGGCTCCATTTCTGTGAGGCAGAAAGGGGGCGGGGATGGGATATTCAGATGAACCGGAGTGACAGCTCCAGTTTCCCCCAATGCTCTGTGTGTCTGAAACTCCACTGGCTCCTTCCCTGCTAACTCCTCACTTCATAGTGCTGCGTACTAAAAACATCGGACGCTAGGGGATCAAGACGCATGCCACATTGCCTCTATGAGGGCACTTTAACTGATCTTTCGGGGGTTTTTCCCAGTAAGGGGGCTGTGGAGGGAGGACTTTTCTATTCTCATTGTCTGATGACTGTTTGCACGGCTGATTATTGAGTTGATTGTTTGTTATTTTGGCTCTTGTTGCCCGACGCCCTGCGCGTTTTTTCCTCCCTTTTTGGAATCGGCGACCTATCCCGCGCTCACCAATGTCCTATCCTCAGGGTTACCTCTACCAGCCCCCGGGCTCTCTGGCGCTTTATTCGTGTCCGGCTTACGGGGCCTCGGCTCTTGCTGCCCCGCGGAGCGAAGACTTGGCGAGATCGTCCTCTGGCTCAGCCTTCAGTCCTTACCCCGGATCGGCTGCTTTCTCCGCCTCGGCCGGTGCGGGATTCTCCAGTCCGCTGTCATACTCCACGGATCCAGCTGCTGGATTCCCGTCTTACATGGTAAATATCTCACAATATAAACGTTTATTATAATATAGGGAAAAGGTAATTAAGATAGCGAATGTGTCGACAAGTTTAAATCTGTAAGTGCGCAAAACCTTCAGCTGTCTTCCTCTGGTATTCGGCGATATAATGTCGGTGCAAGTTTACAACGTTTTCAGTTTCATTTAACACCCTGTCAGATTTGGAAACTTTTTATTTGATCACATTGTCAATATACACGTATGTTTAGTAGCCTACTCACTGGGTTCTTGGTGTAAATCTTTGACCCCTTTGGCTTAAATGGGATTTTTGAAGCATGAGCTGCAAATTGCGAAGGCTTGACCAACGCTTAACACTCACTGCGCAGCTAATAATGTAAAACAGAACACCTACCAGGATATTTATTTCAGCCACCGCCTTCTAAGCTGTTATTTTAGGTGTCGTAAAAGGAAAATTAATATAGCACAAGCCATAACTCTTTCTTCTTCAATAAGTCGTTAAAAAGACACCGCGGATGGAGTCGCTTCATGACTTTATTGTGAGTTGAATAAACGGGATTTCAACATGAAAAGCATGACTCGCAATGCTAATGTTACAGGGCACTTCAAGCGTTTGAGGAAAGGTGCATATCGAGTGATTTGCTAATGGGATTTGTAATGCTGCAAAGAGAAGATATGTTAACACATTTTGGCTGCCACAGTAAAACAAAACAAAAAAATAAAAGAAATTAAATAATAATGATAATGATAATAATAAAATAAAACAGCCGCAGAGAGAAACGAGGGACTTATCACTGAAAATTGAAATTTCCTTTTATTATCTTTACGGCCATATTAACTGGAGCTCTGTTATTAGTTAATCCGATAATGATCTTAACCATTAGTTAACCATTAGTCCATGCCTTTCTGCGGCCTGCTTTTACGCATGGTGTGTTTACGTTTCCAACGCATCCTATAATTAAAGTCTTTTTGAAACAACTTCATGAACAACACTGACAAATGAATGCAGCATATTAAATTAAAAAAGGAATCGATAAATTCTTTATTTTGACCAAAGCCTTATTTTTGTAAATTGTAATGTGATAAATGGGTTCATTTTACACAGAACTCTTAATAAGCTGCCATTGTTTTTCAACAAACCGACGGATTTCTGAAAACAACACGTTGTTTAATTCTTCAAATTATTTGATGTGATTTGAATGCACGTTGGGTACTTAAAACGTCTCTAATCATACCAGGGGTCTCTATTTTAATTATTCTCAAACAACAACAAAGTTGCATTCCTAAAACTCGGTGGGGAAAAACCACCGCACACCCTTGACTTTTCCTCAACTTTCCCCCAGAGCTCTCCGTATGACGCGCACACGACGGGCATGGCTGGGGCATTAAGTTACCACCCATACGGAAGCCCGGGGTACCCCTACCAGCTCAACGACCCGGCTTACCGCAAAAACGCCACCAGGGACGCCACGGCCACCCTGAAGGCCTGGCTACAGGAGCACAGGAAGAACCCGTACCCCACAAAAGGCGAGAAGATCATGCTGGCCATTATCACCAAGATGACCCTAACGCAGGTCTCCACCTGGTTCGCCAACGCCAGGAGGAGGCTCAAGAAGGAGAACAAGATGACCTGGGCACCCAGGAATAAGAGCGAGGACGAGGACGAGGAGGACGGGGACGGGGAGAGGAAGGAGGTGGAGCGCTCCGAGAAAACGCTGGACAACAGCGAGGCTTCAGCGGAGGATGAAGGTGGGGTATAATCTGGCGACCGAGCCAATGATCCGTTTAACAATTCAGGGGGAGGATGTGGGTGAGGAGGAGGGGAGGAGGTGGATCCCTCTTTTTATTTACTGCCCAACTTATTTGGTAGCAGGATATTATAAATAAAGAAAGCACTTGAAAAAAAAAGCATTTACTTTTATAAGCTAAATATCTGATTTAATTTCTGACACAAGTGGCTGCATTTATTGTTTTAGCCATCATGTTGATTGAACCATTAATCCAAAACGAGGTTATATTGACTTAACACTGAATGTCATTGTGAACATTTACTTTTCTACCCATGATTAATGGCAGGTCAATGTCAAAGTGGACACAAATCATAACTATCCACATGAATGGAATTAAAAAAAAAAACAGTAAGAAAAAACGGCTTCTGTCATTGTCACAATGACCTTTTTAAACATTTAATAAATGAAAGAACACAATGTACTTTAACGAATGACAAAGCTTCAATTCGCAGCTTACTTTAAAACTGTAGAACATATTCAAGTTATAATTGATGCACTTTTTTCTATTTTTAGAAAAGATTTTTCTCATTTTAAAAGTGGACTTTGAAAGACTGTTTTTCCATTCCCCTTCTTTAATCTTATTGTTTTATTTACATAATTATTTAGTTATCATCTGTCAGAAATCCTCATTTGATTACTTTACTTTGTACAATTATATCTTATTTTCTCAATGTTTGACCCCAGGTATCAGCTTGCACGTGGACACCCTGACGGACCACTCATGCTCGGCGGAGTCTGATGGGGAGAAGGTCAGCTGTCGCGTGGGCGGGGAGCTGGGCTCTGAACAGGCCGGCGACAAGTGTGATGAGGACGGCGACGACCAGAGCCACGACCCGCGCGCTCAGCTCTCACCCAAACCCGTCACGTCATCGCCTCTCACGGGAGTCGAAGCTCCAGTAATCGGTCATCACCACCCACATAACCTCCACCACCACCACCACCACCACCACCTGCATCACCTCCACCAACTCCACAGGGAGCGCGAGGATTTGGCCCGGAGCCTCGTGAGCAGCACTAATATCACCGCCAGTAAAGCGCCTTCCTGCCTTGACAGCAGACCCTCTACGGGCCCCTCTCAGAACCCTACAGTCAAGCCCAAATTGTGGTCACTGGCGGAGATTGCTACCTCGGACCAAAAGCAGCAACATCAGCAACCGGGACAGCCTGCAGCAGCAGGGCAACCAAATTGCCCCTCCTCCAGCGGTGGCCTCCTTTCTCCCCCCACGCCTTCGACCACCTCCCCGGCTGCCAGCTCCCCCTCCCTCTACTCAGCCCCCTCCATCCTTGGAAGACCTATTTATTACACGTCTCCCTTTTATAGCAATTACACAAACTATGGCAACTTCAGCCCCCTGCAGGGCCAAGGGATCCTGCGCTACACTAATTCATCCGGAGTGAGTCTGGCTGCTGCCGCCGCTGCCGCCGCCGCCGCTGCTGCTGCAAACGAGGGTCTGAGCTCCTCTCAGCAGGCCGTGGAGGCGAGCACAAACCCCAAACACAGGCCTGACTCCCCCCTCGTTAAAAATAACGCAAACCAGATTGTTGTTGTCGAACAGCAGCAACAACAACATTTCAGGCCCGCAAATTTAGAAGCAAAGAAAGGTACGTAATAACGTGCGCTTATCGGGATGCTTTTGAGAACTTATTCAATCTGGTTTTGGATATTGAGGTTATATGTTTTAAGGGGGCTCGCAAGTCCACTTGTTTCCAATGCAAATCAACTGTTTTTCATGGTGTCATTTTCACGTTTTCTGCCACAAGTGGATTCGGCTGGTTTTTGCCTATTTTAAAAATTGGAAGAGGATTTGCGAATGTGATTTTGCATCAGAAACAAGTGGCACCATTTGGCATCTTTTGCAGTTTTCAATATGGTTAAGTTTCATACGATTTAAGGACGCAATTACTCATTAAGATTGACTTTTACAGCGCAAATGAACTAAGCGGATGGACGCAACATGGCCTAGAAATCGTTTTCAGCGCGATACATTTTCTAGAATAATGAATCCATAATTCTCCTTCTTTGTTCATCATTTTGCATACCTTAAAAGTTTTAACTCTCATTCACAAGAAACACTCGTGTAAGGCTTTATGTGAAACAAATTGAAGTAAGGAATCATTACTCAAACGAATCTGCAAGACTTCCAGACTGACACATTGCAATACTATCATTACAGAGGCCCCAAATCAGCCAAGCCACGTGCACTTGAAAGCACACGCAAAAATGCGTGCATGTAAACATGCAGTGGCAGCCTGAGCTCAGAAATGTTGCCATAGCTTTGAGCAGGAATTCTATTTTTAATATTTCATCTGATGTGCATGTGCGTGTGTGCACAGTGGGCCCCGAATCTTACCTGTCAGGTTTAGGGTAATTAAAACCACACAGGGTCAGCCAAAAGCAAACATCAGTTAGTTTGCACCGTGCATTCATCGTGCAACTTTACATCTTCAAATGTCACTGAGGTTATTGTGCACATTCAAAGCTTTGAGCTGAGGAGTGCAGAGACGTCTCTCTCTCTCTCTCTCTCTCTCTCTCTCTCTCTCTCTCTCTATCTCCGGTAATTAGGCAGTGGGGATTTTTAATAAGCACTTGCAGTTCAGGGCTGCTTTTTTGTCAAGCCAGCCTGCAGTAAACTTTGTGATTTCTGGGTTTTGTGGAGGGAGTTGATCATTTGATCGCGTGGGATCTTTATTTCCACGCTCTGCAGGTAGGTGTCACAATTGCTTTGAGTATAAAGCGAGTGAGGCCACCACCTTTTCGCCCCCATGTTTTAACCCCCTGAAACCTTTGCTCCAAACCGGATCTAGTGCCACCATCCAGACGGAATAAAAGCTGCTATACCTTCAGCTGCACACATGGCTGAGACACACCAGATCATGATTATAACTGTATCATTTCAGTTGATTTTGTTTTGTTTTATTATTTTATTCTGATGCAATGTGGATAGTAATTTCATGTGCTGGTTTGAAACAGATTTCCCATTATATGTGATTTACATGTTATTTCTCAGGTTCCTATAGTTTGCTTATTTGCCACGGTATATTATTTGGTATATACTTACGAGTGGAAAACATCATTTGGCCTTTCTGTGAAACTGTATTTGTAAACGGAGGTGTCTTTGGGACGCACGGCGGACGGAGCTGAAGGGAACTTGAGGACTTCAAAGTGGAATAGCCTACATTTGATATTTATTTTTTTAAATGAAGGCGAAATGATGCCTGTAATTTATGCAAGTTGTATTGCAAAACGGGAAACTGACATCGTCTGTTTGTTTTGTAAATATATATATATATCTATATATATTAAGGACGGTTTTTATTTGAGACGCATTTGGGGAAAAAGTTACACAATCTTGTTATCAGGAGAACCTTTACTAATTTATATCTTTGAATGTAAATAAAATAAAAGGCGCTGGTATCGATGTACTGGCGGGCTATGATATTCATTATTCAAAGGAGAAAATATTAAACTGTTTTCCCAACTATCACATCAATCCTTGAGAGTCATTCTTTTATTCATCACAGACCTTTATTTAACACTTGGGCATTTTTATTTGGAGTCACTCAGCTCTCATTGCGCTTTTATTTTGATAGTCACACACAGATGGGAAATGTTTGATGAATCTCGCTTTTCATGAACATTATGAGTTTTCACAGATTGCACAATCCATTCTGTCTAAATGGACCATCATTTTCTTTTAGGGCCTCATTCTGGTCAGGGGGAATCTCTCTCGGTCACATATTCACGACCTTGATTGGGATAAACGACATACTTATTTCATTTTCTCCCCCTTTTTTCCTGCCCTCAATCCTCGCCCAGGCTGCAGCACATTTGGATTTTAGTGTGATTAATACAACCGGGGGACGCATCGGGCACTATGGGTTCCCAGCGGGGCCCGTCCCTGGAGCTTTTTTAGCCTGGTTCAGCATGGGTCAGCCCTGCCTGCTTCATTACGGCACGGCATTGAGCAATCCATAAAAGTCTATCTAAGCATCTGCCAGCTCCAATGGGCTGTGTGATGGGCCCTAATCGGACAGGCTTTCCTTTGCTTTTCATCATGGCGCGGTTATGACTGCAGCTCCAGGACACAGACAATCAAAACAGCGAAACCAAAGCATAAACTAACTAACTAACTAACTAACTAACTAATTAAAATAATATAAATAAATAAATACAAATATTAGGCCCTTCCAAAGCCAATAATTTCTTATCCAAAAAAGTAATAAAGAAAGTAATAAATAAATAATTGACAAAAACAGAGTGTTTACCACTACGACTACTACTACTACTACTACTACTACTACTAATAATAATAATAATAATAATAATAATATTAGTAATAATACTTATAATTAAAAAAAATAATAATAATACCAAATTTGTAATTAAGCTGCTATGTGTTACTTTCAATAACTGTATTGGCAATATAATAATAATAATAATAATAATAATAATAATAATAATAATAATAATAATAATAATAATAATAATAATAATAATAATAATAACATAAAACCCTCATTTTTTTCTTTTTGATAACATTTTTTGTGCTTTCTTAACTCTAATCGAAAGTCTACTGTTGCACAGACTACACTGGTTTTCTTGAAAAATGTAAAATCCTCAAATATCAAATATTCCTGTCCCCCAAGAGGAGCCCTCAGTCATCACTCCCAGCCAGACTAAAAGCTAATCCTTCATTTTCCAGTTGAATTTGAGCATGAGTGTTGTCAAAATCTCATGGGACTTCTCTCACCTTGGTTTTGCTCCTCCTTCTCCTCCTCCTCCTGCCTTGAATCATCTAAAGAAGCAATATTTGGCTGCCACCAGGGATGCAGTGGAGGATAAACCCACCAAAACTCAGTTAACCCACCGTTTTGGGCTGTCAGCAGTCTTTTTCGTATGAATGTATAGTGTTCTTTGTAGTGAATAGTGTCACGCTGTCAGAACTGTGATGGAAGCGAGGTGAAGAAATGCTTTAAAACTATTATGGATTTCTGTTGGGATCCAGTGTTGTTCTTTGTTTCATTTTCACTTCCTAATGCTTCACCTTATATCTTTCATTCTTTGGCAGTCGTTCACACTGTAGCCCCTGGCTCGCTTCTTCCTCTTCAGCCTAAATGCTTTCATTAGGAGATGATTTATTGAAATGCATGCTTTATTCTCAGGTGGGCTCCCCTGAGGACTCAGCACTGTTGTCAAATAGCTCCAGAGGCCCAAAGCACATGGAGGCCCTACCTCTCTCTCTTTCTCCCTCCTTTTCTCTCACCCTGTGCTGCACCCTCCAAATGTCAACATTTGTTCTCAATAAAAAGACTTATTGTTTCTGTTAGAGAAAAAAAAAAGCTCTGCAACCGGTTGCCTTTGAACACATGAAAAGAAACTTCCACCCCTCGTCTCTTGTTTGATTGAGAGCAATGGCAGGTGAAAATGGGAGCAAGGCGTCTACCACACATGACAAACCTCAAGCTGTGCAGGCCGTTATGAAACGATTGTGAATTTATGCTACAATTAGTCACAATTGTGATGAGGCATTTTCGGCCCTTTTGAAGTGCCTGCTCTCTGCCTCATGTACAGAAAAGTATTTGCAGCGGAAACAAAAACGGGTGCCCTTCAGTGCCTGTGTATTGATCCTCAAGGGTGAAACAGGGAATTCACTGTACATCAAGTGGACTGTAGAGTATATGTAGCCTAACTAAGCCTGAGCTTTAAAGCAAGGGGAATCATTGAAACTTATCTAGATATTCTTTAATTCCATGCATGGCATATCAAATACAGTCATAATCCTATCATATAGCTTACGAAAGAGGCTGTGTTCATCCATGCTAAGGACTGGTTGTCATTGGAAGCTAAATTGATGCTATCGCAGGGCTCATAGGCTCTACACAAGCACACACTGGAGAGCAAGTGGACTCATTCCCCTTATCGTTGATCAAATAAGCAGCTCGCATATGCAGATAATTCATGAGCTCTTTGTATCCTTTATCTTCCCATCAACCCTTTCTCCTACAAAATGCTTCAGACATTAATCTCTGACGCACACCTGCAAAAGGAAGTTAATGCAGCTGAAGTTGTATTGCAGCAAAAGAGGGGTTTGTTATGTTTCACAAACAGTTATTATAGTTGTTCACATGGTAGGATGTACCGTAGGACTTGATTACCTTTCAAACCAATGCTAATGTTTATTTGTTGTTTTAGCAGAAAACAGACAAAGAACTGTCAAAAAACACTAAAAAAAAGTCAAGTTCTGTGATAGGGAATGATTCAACTTGTATTTTTGTTATCCTTTGCCAGTTTTTTTTTATTTCAAATATTCTAATGCTCTCATATCTTCCATTGTAACTCCAGCCATCAAACCATAAATGCAATTGATGCTCGAACTTAGTCGTAAGTAGCACTAATATTCAGAGTTGACTGAGAGACTAAAAAGAGCGGAGTACAAATCAGGTACAGGTGTGTTTAATAACGCACATCAAAGTGAACAGAGGGCTTTAAAAATGAGTCTGGGGTCCTGTCCTCTCATAAAGGTGTCAGGTGAAATGTTCACCACTCTCGATGATCAAGGGAGGTGCGCTGTGCAGGATTTTGACACACTTGCGTGCACACACACGTACACACACACACACACACACACACACACACACTCTCACACACACACTGTTAAAATCATACTGATTCTTGCACGCTTCTGTGGCACATACAGGCTCATAGACTCGTAGACGCTAATGCTTGTCCACATGAAGGTCTAAACAAGGCCATTAGGAGCTTCGACTTCCACTCCTAATTGACGGTTATGTTTAATGCCTGCGGTGAGTAAACACTTCAGAGTAGCAGACTGCACCTTTGTGCTGTAAATCTGACAAAAGAGAAAGAGAGAAAAAAAACCTGGAAGACCGTGTTGGAAGCAGCTGTGAAAAACTCATGTAAAAGTGAATGTGAAAGGTGAGCCGCAAAAAAACCCAGTGTGTGCAATGTGTGTGTGTGTGTGTGTGTGTGTGTCTACAGTGTTTTTGTGTCACATCCACAAGAATGCAAACACGTAAAACAACATAGATCTACAGTAGGTGCAGCTGTTGTTTGCACCTATAATTAGGAATTACTTCTTATCTTTTATCACCCTGTGACTGTTGTCACAGCACTTATGCAACTGTACAACAAATATTAAGTATGTTATTACATCCAATCAATCTGTCAGTACAAAATTTGGTATCCTCTATGATTAACACGAGCTAATATGCCAACATGACCCTATCACATGCTAGCAAATCATAAGTTCCTGGTTGCTGTTTGAATCCCATCCAAAAGGTGCAAGGGAAATATTCTCATGCAACTTCAATGAGCGTTAAAGAAATGGAACATGAGGCAAAAGAGCTCAATTCATCAAGGCAGAAATTTTAGAATCAGGTGATGTTCGTGTCAAAGGTAATGCATAGTCGGTGGGTGTTATGCTGGTTAATCAATCCAAGTAATTGCATAACCACCTATGCAGTATTGATTAACCTAAATGCTACCCAGTTGCTGACGAAAGACATCAACAAGACGACACAAATGTAATGATTTTCAGATGGTTTTATTGGCTAAGAATATTTTATTTATACAGCTTAAAGTTGTAGTCTCTCTGTTTTTACAGTCACAACACGAGAATGGCAAGAACTTTGAGATCAGTTTGCCCAACATATAACCAAACAATAAAATTCACTTCACAAGGTAATGTTAGCCAAGATAAACCTGACTTTTCTCAGGTAACACCTAAGGTTTAAGATACATTGTGATTAGAAATATTACCTAGATAGCAGGACAGGGTATAATTCCACTTTCCCTTTTTAGAGCGCTCAGGCTGGTCTCAAATCTGTGCGTGGTAACTGTCAGAATTTCTGAGATGAATCTAACATTTTTACCACAGTGTCAACAGGCAGAGGCTAAATGTGCCAGATTGATATAGTATTAAGAATGTGATCAGAATGTCTGTGCTTTTTTTCTGCAAAGCATTCACCATTGTCATGGGGGTTATGGCCAATCAGATTCAAGCATTTCAAAAATTCTGATAATGAAAATAAATGCTTTTCAGATTTACAGTTGCATACTGTTCATACACAATTTTTGGATCATCCTACCAAAAATTATATGGCAAAGTTGATTTAGAAACATAAGTTATGAAAAGGATTCTACTGTTAACACTCTTTCTTGCTCCATTGTCATGACAGGAACTTCAAGTACAAGGCACATAAACATATACATAAGCATACAAAAAAAAATAGTGGAAAGATCAAGTGAGAGTTCAAGATAAGTAAACAGCTTTCAAACAAGAGTTCAAGCACTTAAATGAAACCTGTGCACCTAAACAAGCAAAAGTAGGTACAGTATGTACAGGCACATGCAAATACACTGACATGTACTGTACACAGACCATCTAAGGCTTTACCTGATGGAGAAATCAATCCAGTGTCTCGTGAGGTTAATCATTCAGCTTTTGGAAACTTTGTGTTTGAGTTATTAGTAAAAGGCAACATTCTGCATAATACTGGAAATCTTGCATAATACTGACACTTTCAACATTATTTTAGATGTATTGCAACATGTTTGCATGATTTTTTAAAACCCCTGATGTGGTTTAACTGAAAGGCCCCACTCATTCTCCTTTTTTTTTTTTTTTTTTTTTTTTTTTTTTTTTTTTTTTTTTTTTTTTTTTTTTTTTTTTTTTTTTTTTTTTTTTTTTTTTTTTTTTTTTTTTTTTTTTTTTTTTTTTTTTTTTTTTTTTTTTTTTACAAGCAATGAAACTGTAAGAATGTCTCTGTGTATTACAGGCTGAGCTTGTTTCCATGCGTTTTGTACATCCATAGTATTCAGAGTTTCCTTACATGCTGTGATGTGTGTCTGAGAGCAGTTAACACTCAGTTAAACCTTCATCCTGAATTGCAAACTGTCAGCTTTTAAGATCAGTGAATCCAACAAGTGGATGAGGCAGACATGAGAAATCGTGGTTTTCTCCTCCTGTCTGTCTCGAGTGTTTAATAAATGAGCTCAACATGTCTGCATGGAACCTTTTTCCATCACATGCTCTGTGAGACATTTCAGGGAAGTGATTCATGTTAAATAGTATCTGTCAGACTTGTCGACTAATTAAATGAAGCTTTGCTTTAAGCGCGTACTTCAGTGTCATGACTTTTCACTTGATTCCAGGGCTTCAACCTAAGCTTCTCTCTCTGAGTAATGGAGGAGCTTGGTAGTCAAACAGCATTAAATGTAAATGTACGGAAGAAAAAATATGTCTCAAGATGTGGATTCACTAGTAACAACTAGGCAGACATGCCTAGAGGCAGAGTTTGAGGCACTCTTTATCATCTGCCAAAATGTTCATTTTTTTGGATACTCTTGAAACATATTGCATCACTTCAGCTTAAATCTTTATGAAAAAAAGTCAAATTGGATGAAGACACTTCTTGGAGGTGTTTGGAAAATCTTAAGGACCAAAGAGAGAGTCAAGTTAATTCGACTGCAAGATTTGACCCGAAAAAGGATAAACAGGGTCCTTTTATTTAAAGTTGGCCTGAGATATCTACCCTGATAAAGCATCTAGGTTCACTTGGTCAATTTACATTAGTGTTTCTTTTTCTGTCTTTTATAAAAGAATGTTAGATTTGCATTTGAAAAATATTGAACTTTAAGAAAAGTTCTCCAAATTTTGCATAAAAACCCCAAAAGCATCTGAAATTTCCCAGTGAGAGCTATCAAAGTTTTTGTTAAATTCATTTGAAAATCCTGGAAATGTCTCAAAATTTCAACTAAAAGTTAAAAAGCAAAACCCCAAAGAGTTTTATTTTAATTATCACATCAGAAGTTTTTGAAAATAGTTTTCTAAAATTCCCAAATTGCCTTTGAAAACTCTGAAGACCCTCACCATTTCCTGTTACCTTTATAAAGTCCTAAACACATTAAATTCTCATTGAATATTGACATGAAGTTATTAGTGAGTTGCAGATACTGTCCGAACATCTTGTTATAAAAAGCTTTAATTTAGCCTATTCTACAAAATGAACATTTTGGTTGCCCATGAAAATGTCCTGGTCTCTTTTCCAGGCTTATTTTATTTGCTACTGGTTCATGGAGTATGCTGTTGTTTCATCCACGATCCCTTTTCTGTATTTCTTCTTCCTTTGTTGAATAGATTCAAACAGCCAATTTTCTATACTCAGTACAGGCATCCATGCAGGCCATCCACTGACCTCTTACAAAAAGGTTGTGATGTTTTCAGAAGACTTTATATATTGCTTGAGCTTATGAACTCTGACGAAATCCAAGACAGCACGTTTATTTGCATGGAAGCATCTACACAGGTTTTTTTTCCCTATTATTTATACACCTTCTACAGCATTTCAGTGCCATTTGCAGTTTGTTGTGCACATTTTGGGGGGTCAAACCCAAGTTTCATAGTGTGTCTCCATCACCATTCAAATGAAACATGATCTTCACCACACACCACTGAATATCTACCCCTCCCTCTCCTCTTGCTTCAAGAGCTTCAATTGTACTCCTCTGCTCCAAATAGGGTTATTCCCCAGGAGGTATGGAGCAGTGAAGGAGACCGAGGAGACTGCACTTTGCCAAGCCCAGTCTTCTCTCTTCCTCTCTGAGGACAATCCTCTTTCGACTCCCAAACCACCCAGGAATATTAGTCTTATTGCATTTAATCACTGAATCCTCGCACCCAAAAGATTTCAATTCATTAAAGGCACTCAGATATTCAGGCCAGCTGCTTCCTGGCAACTGGCTAAAGACAAGGTGGAGACAGACAGGCTGTGCGTGTGTGTGTGTGTGTGTGTGTGTGTGTGTGTGTATGTGTGTGTGTGTGGTTCTGTGTGTGTGTTCTCTCTCTTTTCCTGCTCTGCGGAGACAGGGCAACCCAATCCTCAGCAATGCCTCGGCTGTGCTCAGCACAATTCAGCGACAGCTATACCTAATCACACTACACAGAGGTGGTTCTGCCTATACTCTGTGATTGTGTGTGCATCCGTGTGTGTGTGTGTGTGTGTGTGCATGTGTGTATGTTTGAGGCAAAGGGATGTGTATTTAGAGCACAAATCTGCAGACACAAACAACTGTGCATGCACACGTTAAGAAACACAAGCACACACATGCACACACATAGCTTTGCAAGGCTTTTTGCAGCAGAGACTGTTGATCCCACCACAAGCAAGCGAAGCGGCTTACATCTTTCTGTTACAGCGGATTGAAGGTGCATTCTAATACAATTACGCTGACAGAAAAAAAGTGCTTGTACAGAGGGAAGGAGGTGCTGTAGTAACATCTGCAGCTTAATGCTTTCCAAAAGGCCCTTCAGTGGTGACATATAGACAAAGAGAAAAAATGAGCAGAACACGATGATTGTTGCAGGCAGCATGGCGGCGATTCATAGTGGACACATAATATGACATTTAAGTCCGGGACAAAACAAATTGGACCTCCTTTCATGTCTCCTGTGTCTAATTTTTGGAAAGAAGGCTCCTTTTTTTCCAACCAAGGCGAGTGTGAGGCGAGTGCAAGTGTGTGAGTCTGCATATCCTTCTGTGTGTGTGTGTGTGTGTATGTGTGTGTGTGTGTGTGTGTATGTGTGTGTGTGTTTGTGTGTGTGTGTGCACGCGCATATCCTGGCAAGAAGAAACCATGGTCATGTGTCTGTGCATGGATGTTTATGCATGTGCATGAAAGCATTTGCACAAAAAGACTTCTGTGCGTGCATATCCGCGTGCCCTTGTCTGTGTGTGTGTGTGTGTGTGTGTGTGCATGTGTGTGTTATGCAGAATATACTCCACAGACCAGATGGCTGCAGAGTGGCTTAGGAATCAATATTTAAGAGGAAAACATACCAACAATGCATCTGCATGTGTTTGCTGTACCCCTGTGATAAAATATTGACTCTCTGGTTTTTGCAAGAATTATCGGCTGCGGTCAAAAATAGGATATGCGGCTTAGCGGTCTGTAGCTGCTTTGTGAAAGCGGTGATGACGGCTACACATTCGTGTCAAATGTGGATGTAGACAGGCAGGGTGGATGTTTGTCATGAAATACTGCCACCAACAGCAGATGTCAAAATGTGTTGCTGGCAGTTGCTGTTACTTCTGTTTGAATGAACAGAGGAGGAGGGAGAGAGAGAGAGGACATGAGAGGAAGAGGGCGAGAAAGATGCCTGCTCAACATATGCTTTATACTTTATTAAATGCTTAATCCAAAAGTGCAAATAATACTTCAGCGTCCAGCTGCATTTTTAACTCTGATGAGTTACACTGAGAGACCAGAACATCATTGTTACAGGAACCTTCTACTTTCTACCTTGTATTTGCAATTTTGCGGTCAGGTAAATCCCTGAAGTTGTCTTTTTTGCACGTCTACTTTTATCATCAGAAATAACTTTTTATTATGACTGATAAACATAAATTTGTATGGAATAAGTGAACAAAATTTGAGCAGCTCTGACACCAATAACTGTAGAGGAATGAAAAAGAAAACATAGAAAACACAAAAATATGCTTGGCAAATTACTCAATCAAAATGTTATTCTATGTCCTTGTCTTATCATATGTATACAATAACTTACATACAACAACTACTCAAATACAGTGAAAATCAAACATTCACATTCTTCCATTTTGAGACCCCTGTTTACAAAGCCTTACATTTCTGGTTACTACTATTTACCGCACACTTAATTTAAGTATTAGCTAAATTAAAATTAAAAAAAAACTTGCCACTTTCTTCTAACTTTAAATTTTTCAAGCTTTATTGTAGAAAATGTAAACAAAGGCTCTCTCAGTAGGGTACTGTTAATGTCTTTGTATCGGGGTTAAACATGCCTATAAAGAGTCATCCAAGCACCATACTGGTGATAGCGTATGCTCTTGGGTATCATAAGGAAGTATAAGTCATAAATTCACAATTTTATCACTATCGCCAACTATCTCACAGGGTACTTCAGTAAAACAGGACGCTAGGATTACACTACCTGAAACGTGCAACCCAAGCAGAACATGCTCTGTGTAAAAGAATAGACTTTAAAGCTACTGTAATAAGAGTTTTGATACTTGTGAAACACACTAGAATTAAGATCAGTGAACTAAAAAATAGGCAGCAAAGATGATTGAGACCGTCAGTATTATGATTGGTGAATTTTAAACAAATATTGATTGAGTTTGACATTTTTCCAAATGGGTAGGTGATAATTTATTTGAAAAAATACAGCCTTTTTCCCCCTAAAAAGTAAATTCTCCACATTTGGGGAACACTTACAAACTCTTGCTTAGTTTTCAATGAACTGATGCACTTGGCTAGGGCTGCAAAATCCAGGGAATTTTCAAACTTGGAAACTTTTTAGGGTACAGACTTTAGGGTACACTCGAGATTTTAGGGTATCACTAGGAATTTACAGTGACGCCATTTACCTGGTCAAATTATGGTGTAATTATAATACTAAACGTTTTGGTTTGTTATAAGCAGACATGCATGCAAACATGTCAGATGCAATACTTTTAAATGACATTACAGTAACATTTTAAGGGAGTTTTCCTTTAATGAGTCTCACTGTTATGAATAAAGGTACACATGCATGTTGTAAGCAAACATGTCTCATGCAACATTTACAAATGACACTTATCGATATTAAGAACTATAATGGTTTCCTCTATCTTTTTTGTCTTCTTGATAAACATTAGACGGTCAGTGTTGGTCAAATAAGCAGTCCACTATCCACTATTTCATGGACAAATAAACAGTTAAATGAAAGCTGGTATGTATAAACCAAGCTGGCAAGCTAGCAACATAGGCTATGTATTTAATTTAAGGTCAGGAACTGACAAAACATTTTTCTTTGTAGTAAACAAAGTAAGTGGAGTCAACACAAGTCATTGCAAGTTTCACTTCAGTTAGCCTGGGTAGCTAACTGGCCAACCATCCTCTAAAAGTTATGCACATTTGGATGAGCATTTTTCTTATTTTAACTTATATGTGTCCATTAGTTGAAGTTAAGCCACACCATCAAATATATTTACCTCATGACTGTCATTAACAATTAACTTTGCAGGACTTCTAGGCTACAAATCTAGAATAGTGGTCTCAATGACAATGCAGTGAAGTGATCATTTGTGATCAATGATGATCAAATGTGCTTGGGTTTGTTTGCATGTGATTCATAGTACACATTTGAATTTTTATTCAACCATGTTGTTTAACCAAGGTCATTTTTGAAAGCCTCATTCAAGAAAATAACAAGGGAAAAAAAATCAAATTTCCAAGCAAAAAAATTCCCAATAATTAAAAAGAAAACCTGACTATTTCCAATATTTACTTGATAAGATTTTGATGGAAACTTTCTAGAAATTGACCAGAATATTTTTACTCCTTTGCAACCCTACTTATAACTTAGATGGGAGGAGAAGGTTTTAGGGATGGCACTCTGTTCAAGTCTTGGATTTAATTTTTACAATGTTCTTTTTATTGACTTTCAGACATCTACATTTTTAAACTTTCCGTTAAAACAAACAAATAAGCAGTCAGGATTCTTGCAACATGAACATGAACATTGGAAAGATGCCATTCCCTGGTTTTTGTTTATTTAGGATTAGTTGCACATGATTTCTCATTGCTAGTTGCAAAAATATGTCCACAGAGGCCGCATTTTGTCGGTACCCAGCCCATCTCGAACAAACCAAAGGATCTTCTCTTTCATACCCCTCCATCAACACATATATCAACATACACAAATGTCAGATTCCCTGGATAATGCATTTTGTGGTTGACAGTATCTTAACTGGAATGTGATCTTTACCAAGAGTGAAACCAAACCGTCTTTATTTTGAGTCAACAATACAGTATGTGAATGAACGGCACAGCTGATGGGGCTGCTTGGACATATCGTAGATTTCACACTACACACAGATTGAGTTCTCCCTCTCATGAGAAAGTATGCAGTTAGGACATTTGGCCTATGAGGGGTATGACTTATATGATCCACTGAATCACATCTGAGGGGAGACAAAAAATCAGCCAGAGAGCCCAGAGAGCAGATCGTATATCAAGGGAACCTACACCCTGTTATTCCAGTATAGGTGACTGGGTTGTTATATAGATCAGAATGTGCACTTAAAGAGCTGTCGGACAGGGAGTGTCTCTATTTTTGTATCTGTTTCCATAACACCTGATTAATTGAAGTGGTAATTATAACATATACTTACATATGACGAAAGGTTAGGCTCGATTTTCAGACCTTGAATTAAAATACATCACTAAGCTGCTCTTATCTCCAGAAAGTGTTGAAAGGTTTGTTTAAAATGCACTTTGATGCTGATTAATGGCCAGGTCCCCCATGAGAAGCTGACGTTAGGAAAAGACGGATAACTTAAAAGCTATACCTCTGATGACACATAGAGCTGGGTGCCAATGGAATAGTATGTAAATGAGACAAACAGAATCGGGACATCTTTAGCTTATAAGAAATTTGCAAGCTTTAGACTTAGCCATACAAATAGATTTAAAGTAGAAAGTGCTCAACTCACTTTTTTTCTGAACAAGGGACTGTAGAACAACCAACACCAGTATGAAACTTGGATTTAGTTTCAGTAAAATCACTTTGCCGTGGTGGATGCATTATGATTCTCCAAGATGGGAGTTACAAAATGGGATACACAGATGAAGTTTTGGCCATCGCTTGTTCACCAACCTAAACAACTTTGAGGCACCCACCTGTCAGTTACATCAGCCATGCATTGTACACAACACTTTTCAGTCTTGATGGAATTAAGAAAAAAAGGTGAATTAGACATAAAAGTTCTGGGGGATTATCATGTATATTGACATTAGATTTAGAGACCAGAACTACATTAGGGTGCTGCCAGTTGGTCTCATGTTCGAAGGGTATGCACCAGTTACATCTGTTGTATGTCCCTGCCACCAATCTGTAAACATCTGTAAGGTTCGAATTTTGGAGCCAGCCACATGTGGACAATCAAGGAACTGAATTTTTTGCACCTCCTTGGCTTCAGTTTTCACCAGCGAGAAGCACTTGGAAAAAACAAACAAAACCCTAAGACATCTTTCTGGACACTGAGGTGTTGATCATTTCAACAGTTTCTCCTTTCCTCTGCATAACTGTCAGGTGATGAAAAACAATCCCTTTTTTTCCATTCTCAGTCAAACATTGCACTTATTAATACACACACACACATTGCACACAATAATTCATTTTGCCTCGCGGGGCTTTGGAACAGAGATGTGTGGGAAAGCTTTAATTAAAAGCATGTCGGAGCAACCTCAAAGTGCAATGCCTTCACCTGACTTCAGTCTTTATAGCCCATCTCTGTTATGTATCTGCCAGGTTGATAGAACCACTCTCTTAAGTGTGCATTGTGCCAAATGAAACATCTCAAAGTAGGGCTCTAACACCTCCAACAGGCTACTGTTTATTGTTTCCCAGCAAATGAGATGTCAGCAGTAATGTTCATAGAAGTCGACCTAGGTGTGATAATTAATGTGTGGGATGCGAGGGTAGTGTAAAGATTGAGAAGATAAAACAGGAATTTCAGGAGTTGAAAATAAGAAGAAACTCTTGCAGAGCACACTACTGCCTGTTTGAGTTGGCTCAGTTTTTATTGTGCTGAGGTAAATATGGTACGTGACAGAAAAATAATACCATTGGCCACTATGTGTCTAACCAAAGCTGTAGAGGTCTAAAATCACACATTTATTATAATCACACATTTGCCTCAAACAATGAAAACATCTTCAGTGCTGGAATAAGCATTGTGGCACAACAAGGTTAGAGGCACTGCTATAGCTGACAAGGAAATCCAAAACAGCACTCATAGCAAACTGTCTCGTACTCTGAGATACAAATAAAATATATTGGTCATTTTAAGTTGCTGACTTTAGAAATGTGTGCCTCCATGAAAAAAAAAACATGTTGAAGTGAATAGATTTAGGTGATTTCAACTTGGACTCATCATGAGCTTCAGCTACAAAAATTGAGATACAATACAAAGAATCTCAATTTTAAACCTTGTACTTGCAGAGAAAGTTTATCCCCACCACTATAGAATCCACTTTTTTCAAGAAATGTTTTCATGGTCCACTCAGACTGAATAACCACAGTGAATGTAGAGGTAATTTCTTTCACCTCTTAATCTCAGTCATCCCTTCTGTAGTTTAGCAATGTTCTGAAAATCTCCACCAATCATTAAACAAAGAAAATAACACAAAGAAGGCAAGACCTATAAATTATTTGTGTCTCATCTGGTTTCAGTGCGGACATTCAGTGTTCTAGCTGATGGCCTAACACGTACAACCCCCCTTTGCCTGTCAATGCCATTAGTTAACCATGTAGCAAAGAGGATCAGACATAAAAATAACATTTAAATTACACACTGACTTATTCTAAGCATATATTTGAAGAGCCCTGTACCAACAAAGAGGAGCAGAGATCTCTGAACACTAATGAGAGTGGAGTGTTGGTCTCTGAGGAGTCAGTCGATTGGTCGTTCCATTTCCCCGTACAGTCCGAGGCGACTGGGCATGGCTTACAAGATCTGATTAGGTGTAAATTAAAACTTCATTAAGCGTCAGTGCCGATTAACAGGATGGGGGAAGAAGGCCTTTGTTTCAATTCATCCTATATTGCTTCTTCACCTCTTTGAGTGTATAATATGAATTTATAATCAAAACTCCTGTGCGTCCTCAGCAGGCAGCTGTGATCATCCGGCTACTCTGCAACACTCTGTGTTGTGTTTATGGCACAGTGGGCTTAAGGAGGTCAAAGTTCAAACAAAACCTATTGCTCCTCTTTCGTAATTTCGCAATATGGTGGGATAAATCTTTAGGCTGATGACTTAAAACAGTTTTTGGTTAAGTAGAATATCACACAATATGTACCTTCGACATGTTAATACTTGATGAAGGCCCAACAGTAACTGAGTTGATCATCAAACCTATTGTTGTAGCATTAAGGCCTGGACTCGCAACATTGGCAGTTTCCTGTACTTACATGTGCACAACCATTAACACAAGTAAATGCATCAAGCATCCACCTGCAGTACAATGCATATACAGAGTGTCCATGAAGTCTCTTTACAATTTTAAAAATTTACTTCAAGGGCAGTTGATGAGACACCTTAACCAGATTTGTTTTATCATAATCAGTGGTTGTCAATTTTTTTTTTTTAACCTTGTGTTATATACCTTGCTGTACTTGGTTTGTTTCTTTCTGTTCTATTCGTAAACATACCTCTTGGTCGGGTTTCATAAAAGGAAAAAATAATAACTGTGGCTTGCATAAGAATTCCAGGTTAATTTCTAGTCTGTTTTCACACAGGACACAAGCAGCGGTTAAGTTGGTGGAAGAAACAGAGCTTTACAACAGATACCCCTGGAGGCTGCTGGGGTTGGTTATGTGCCAACATCACATAATAGGGTTTTACTGACTGACATGAAATGTCTTTGTTGTACAGGCTTGAGATATACTGAAATAAGAACAGAACTGCATTGATATTTGTGCCAACTGACAATATAAAGAAGGCAAGTGGGAAATTTGTGGCCATGAAAAACCCATCTCTACAAAAATATTTGGTTTTTTTTGTAAGTCTCTATTTCATGCCATATTACAACAAAGTTTTAGAAATCCCTAAAGATGGAATAGCCCTGGTTTTGCATTACAGTTTTCACGTCTTCTCTTCGATCATACTGTTAGGTCATGTTATGCCACTGCCAATGCAACATTTCAAACAGTTTGGCTGTATTAGATGGCATTTTGGGTTATCACTAAATTTGCTCCCTATTTAAAAAGGAGTTGAACTAGTGGATGTGGAAGAGAAAACAATATGGACGGGTCTCTTTGTAATCTAGAGCTGAGTATTGGTACAGGAAAACTGGGGTGTTTTTAAAAGTCAACATGATGATCTGCTGCGAAACAGGAATCCCTGACAAGGTGACTGTAGTTGGTAAAGAGCCCCTTCAAAATAAAAGACCTTTAGAATGTGATACATAAGACATTTTCAGAAAAGCCAATAATAGTGCTCCAAGAAATATTACTAGAATATGTTCCTCTTTAAAAAGTTTAAAGTTTAGTTTGTTTTATTATTTTTACAAACTAACAAAACAATCACATTTAGAAAGCCTCCACTGAGTATCCCATGTGCCAGTGCACCCACTCTACCCTTCTCTTTCTCTGCTGCTTCTCCTCTGTCAGTTACCATGTGTGTGCTTTGCAATGCAGATAGAGCAGGACACTGTTTAAATCCTCTCTCTCCTTACACACACACACACACACACACACACATATTCACATGCACACACAGCCAAGGGAATTAGGTTTTCTTTTTTAAGAATCTGCAGGCTGGAGTAGATAACAAAGTCCTAGCTACCCAGAAGTGTGTCTGCAGGCATGCATGTATTAAGTAGTGTGTGTGTGTGTGTGTGTGTGTGTGTGTGTGTGCGTGTGTGAGACACTAATCGTTTACCATCCCATTGTGCTCCTTGATCTCATCTCCACCCCATCCTCTTCACAAACTGTGTCTTTCATGTGATACACACGCACACACACACACCCAAACCTCGGGTGGTGACACACATTCATCATCAGTTCATCAATTTGACATCTGGCTGCATTATATCAGCTTCATTATGAGCATTTTCATTGACATTACCTGGATTCACCTCCACAACACCTGCATGCCTCCACCCACCGCAAACACATTCATGGTTGACTGTGTAATGGATCACTCAGAAGCTTTCAACATAAATTGTTAGGAGTTTTTTTCACAGTCAAGGTGCCTGCCAACAGGGTCAGGAAATCCTGCAAGTCAAGTTTGATATTGTCACAGAAAGAGTAGTGAATGCACAAACATGCACGTACGTATGCACACACAAACACATGCAGGAGAGAACATCCCATTGTTGCCTTTGTCACAAGGCTATGAAGGCAGAAAACTCTCTAACCAAACCGAGATCTACAATGGAACAGGTGTGACTCTATTTTTTGCCTTAGTTGACTAAATCATGGTTGTATTGATGTTATTTTCTATGATTTACACTCTGTGCACAACAGAGAATTAAATAGGGGGTTAAAAAAAAAGGTGTTTCTGGTCTGCGCCTTCTCCAAAGCGCCTAGGGCTCTCTCAATTAATGAAGGGTTTAAGCAAGTGCGCACACATGTGAACACATCAAAACCTCTGCTTAGGGGTTCTGCTCAATGACAGATAGGTTACAGCCCAGTAAAAATTAATGATGAAGACAAATTGGAGCAGCACCTGGCCGGCGATTTATCAAAGCCCTGCAGCTGAGGTGGTGCTTTTTGCCTGCGAGGGAATTCATTTCATGCAAAAGTATTTGAGAAACCACCTAAGAGGTCTGGAAATAGAAGAAAAAGAATGAGACGCATATGCAGGGAAAGCTTAAGGCCAGACAAGACTTGGTATAATTTGTTTGAAAGTTTTTGTAAAGAGCTGAACAATTTTTTATTAGCCAAAGTACTTTAAGACACAACATAACTATGTGTAGGGAAGAACGGAGAGTGTTGGAGTTGAATCAGAGTGTAAGCAGCAAACTTCTAATCACACACAGAGATCAAACAGACACCACTTTTTCCCTCTGCAAAGTTATAAATAATCTTTTCCGCCACAATTCATTTTGATGAATCACTATGTGGGGCATCAGGGTGGTTTGACTGTGTCGAACATTGCCTCACACCCGTAGTTTGATAACCTTCCCACCTGCACTAACTCCACCACCAACACTTCTCCTGCAGGATACTTGATGGAAAGATAAGCTCAGATGGCAGAGATACATTTTTTTTCCCACAGTAAATTCATCTCTAGTGGGGGGGGGGGAGAGAGAACTCTCAAGGCGATAAGAGAGACATAAAAAGGATGTGGGAGGAGCAGTTCCTACACTCCCATCTTGAACTGGCTGTCAATCAGAGTTTTCTTGAGGGAAAGATGAGTGGGGTGAGCTTGAGTGTGGAGCTTTGAATTCAGAAATGGCCAATTAGTAGCTGTCAGGTGTCGTTTTCTTCTACTACATTTCTTAAATGTCTTTTTTTTTTATTCCATGTGATCTTCAGCGAATCTGTTTCAGGAGCACTCCAGTGATGTTCAAGATTTTGATGAAGGTCAGGTTACACCAGCATGGCATAAAAAAAAATATGCTTATGATCATGCAAATGGGGGATGTCTGATGGGAAAGAGTCTGAAGTTAATTGCACCGTTTACAACTTTGTCTGATGCACTTATGATGATCATAAGCTTCACAACACACACTGATTTTTCTGTGATAACCATCCAAAACCATTTAAAAGCATCACCGAAAACTAAAGCATTAATAAAGCACACTGAAGCACAAGTATGGGCTTGAATTTATCATCTGTCAACTCGAAAAATACTTCTGATCCTGACTTTTTCCATAGTTGTTATTAAAGTAAAATTTGACATTATTTACACGGTTGAAAGGTTATATTCATCTGTGAGTAATGTATTTCTTTCATAAAGCTGTCAGTTTGATTAAATAATCAAACAACTGCTTATCTCTGTCTCGAAATTTGAAAGTTGAATCTATAAGATGTCAAAACAAATTACAGCACCTGCCAGAAGTCAGTTTGGTTTGTTTGTTTTTATCAAATCACGATACAGAATAAAATGAATTCTGATATTTCTTTGAGCTAAGATGTAAAACATAACCAACCAATCAACATAAAGACGGACTCTTTTCCTACTGTTATTTTGAATGCCTGAAGCTGCTGAGGTGACAAATGAGTGCATCAGCAGCACATTACTGTAACACCCAGTTTTCATATTTGCTGGAAAAAAAAGTCTGAAGAAGTGACTACAAAAAAGGAAGCAGGATGAGATTCCAGTCAAGACTGATGCCAAAAGTGTTGAGTGACTTTGAAGTCACAGAATTTAAGGCTCCCCCTGCTGGCTGTGTGCAGTAAAGGTTATTAGGCTTGCATACTTCATTTGAACAGATATAACAAAAATCAAAGTAGAAACTCAAATTACACATCACACCCCAAGAAAATTATGTCATGATAGTCAATTTTGATAAGAGTTTTCCATGTCATGGTGTTCACTGTGCTGACAAGTTTGGTTATCAGTTTTTGTTTTTAAATTGACGGAGCATTAAATCATGATTGACAATTGCGAGCACCTATGGCATTTTGTTCTAGTTGTTAAGCAGAGGATTAGTGAATGAGAAAATGTAAAAGACCATGAAAGAAGAGTCTCCCTTAGAAGGATTTCTAGGAGGATTTCGGTACCAACAGACGAATTTTACTTGTGGTTTTGGACAAGACGTCACCTGACATGTACGGAAACCCCTAGAAATTGCAAAAAATGCCTACTCAATTTACCTATAAAGGGTGTAGAGCTGGTTAGTCCAGTAAAGATACGTACGATTCGGGGTGATCACGTTATGAAGTTGTTGTTCGGGGTCTGTCTTTTGGCTTGATAGCTCACAAAGTGGGAAAATGAAGAAATGTAGTCCACTCTATGTATTCAAAGAAGATTGTTACTAATGAGATTTCTTGTACTGTTTAAAAACACAGTTGTGATCTGGCTTGGAACTGTGGAAACTGTGGAATTATGGGTCCCATTTTGTGACCTTTAATGTTGCCAAGTTAGATCTGTTCTTGATATTGTGGGAAGATTGTAAAGATTGTTTTTTATAATATCACTTGCCTGGGAAACAACGGAAGGTTTTTGTTAATGCTTTGATGAAACAATATTGATGTGGTTTTTCAAGGAAAGATGATTAATTCATTTTTAATATTTATCATACACTGATGTTTTCATAAAGGGACTATAAAACATTTATGTTTTCTGGGGGTATACACTGTTCTACAATCTCTGGAAATGACATGCAGTAGCCTTTATATTAATGTACACCTGTGCATCACTTCAAAAGTTAAACAGAAAAAAATAGGGACACAGAGGGACAGCTGAAATACACACACCATGGAAAATACATACAAACACGTCTGCACACAGCACAATACACTGTCCTCCACTACAGTTGCTGAACACAGAGTACATCACTAGAGGCAAGGTTACCTTTGTTGTTTTGGCTCTCCTTGCCAGATGCCTTTTGTAGGTGTCTCTCCCTCCAGCACTTTGTGGATGCCGGGCATACACACACACACACACACACACAAAGACACACACATGTACTTCGTCACACAAACACTGGGACAGTCATACCATGGGGCACACACATGCAGCGTGGCATGCACTCACTCACTGATGCACATGGACACATTATCACAAGCACGCCAACACATACAAGCTGACTAACACACACTCATGTACCACCTCTACCCTGTGACTCCTCAAACACACACGCACATATACATGTCTGCTCACACAGTCAACCCCCTGCACCCTTGGGTGATGAACAACATCTGCTTATCCGTCCCTCCGTCCCTGCCCCTGGCGTGGCTGTTGGCTTCCTCCTGGCTGCTCTGCCACAATGTCATCTTGTCTGCCTCTCTGTCAGCCATTACTGAAATGTGTAGTGACAATCAGGCTTTTTCTTTACAGGCAGCCTCCATCACGTCAGAGTGGGACCGGTAGCATCAGTCTGTACTTAGGCCCAGGGAAGTGATGGGGTGTCATTTTCCAGGCCTGTTCAGTGTATTCCCAAGCATCAAGACAAGACTGTAGATGACGGACCTACTATTTTTAACATGAAAATATAATTGATTACCTGGTACTGGATACTCAAGGTCCCTTTAGACTGTGGGACATCTGTCCTTTTAGTCCACTTTCTTTGTTACCCCCTGTTATGTTTAAAGCAATATTCATTTCCCACAGTAACTTTGCGCTCCATTACAGCAGAACAGATCACATTATAGAGACAAAACCGATCCCATTTGACTGACTTATATATTTTTTGATTGTCTCAAGAGCTGCGATCAAAATGTCAGACATCATTAAAGTTTTTTTTTAGTCTTGCAATATAAAAGGACACTGGACTCACAAACAAGCAAGTTAATAAATAAATTAAACTCAAGTTCCCAATTTTTTGAGTGTTCAACAGAAGCTCTGTGTCAGCATTTTAGGATCTTGTACTGTTTTTTTTAATAATTTAATTACCTTTTTTTAATGGAAATCTCAGCTTTTATTGTTATATATAGCTCAACATAAAACTGCTTTAATTTGTATCTTTTTGAGACATTATATATTTCAGAAAGTTGAGGCTGGAGTAAAAATAATGTGAAGCAATATATAAAAAGGGCCATAGAGTGATGTTTAAATCAATTGATAAGGAGACCAAAGGGCTTTAATGGAGTTAGGTGAAAATATTTTTCTAATATGTGAGGAGAAATACATATAAAACCCAAAGACTTGTATAATCATCAGACTTGTATACCCTTGCACAGTGGAAGCAAGAGCTCCAGGATATACCCAACCTCTGAGCATATAGAGAGATTTCACTCACCTCAACATTTATGACATTGTTCAGTGTGTATATTTGGTCTAAAAATTGCTCGACGTATCTCAAAAGTGAATGAGACACAAACCGATTGAGCACCTCTAACTTGCACAAATACACATAATCACAACACCCCAAAAGTATATGACCTCCATACAGAGAAAGGGGTGCAGTGCTCTGCTATAACATAGCTATGAAGTCATTTTTTAGTTTAGATGGCTTTACTTCAGGTAGTTCAGGTTAATTATTTAGCTTATCCAAACTAACCCAAAGTGAGATACATCCAACATGTTTATTATCTTTATTTATTTTCGACAAAAACTTAACAGGTTTTCTAATCTTCACTTCACAGGGAATCGTCCACAACACTTCTGCACCTAAGCTAACATGTTTTGACATTTCTATGTCAACCTCCTATACAAGCTATTGTAGCTGTAGGGGGCAGGTCACTAAGGATGTTGCTGTTGAAGCATATTCTCTCTCTCTCTCTCTCTCTCTCTCTCTCTCTCTCTCTGTACCTGTATCGGCCAGCAGGTCTCTGTTACTTACAGGTTTGCAGTCCTGCCGTCTCCTGACACAGACAGATGACATATTTATTAGCTTGTCAGATCATTTCTGCCCTCCTGCCCCATGGTCACACACTTTTTTAACTCTCTCTCTCTCTCTTTTTCTCTCTTTCTCTCTCACACACACACTAACACACACACACACATGCACAAAGGTTAAAGAACATGAGAAATATTCTTTATCTTTTTATACTGATTAATTGATTATATTTTGCTTACCACAAACATCCTTGACTGATTCACAATTTATCTTCCTTTTTGGTTTTCTTTTATCTTTTTCTTTTTCTGTTTTCATCCTCCTCTCTCTGTCTCTCATACACCTAAGCTATACACAACAATCGGCTCCACTGTTGGCTAATTGGGACGGGCTCCTGTGGCGAGGTGCGGGCAAAGCGCTTGATGAGGCATAAAATGATGATTAATTAATTTACTGCTCAGTTGGTCATCAAACTGAGAGCTTTATGAGACTCCCAGCAGTCAACCAGCCCAGCACAGCACACACATGGTCTCTCCCTCTCTCTCTCTCTCACACACACACAGGGTCACACTCACACACATTCACAGAAGTACAAAACAATGTATACATGCATTTATAGCTTACTGATGCAGACATCTTTCCCACATACACACATGCATGCTCACACACGCGCACACACACAGAACAGCTTCCTTCCCTGTGGTCAGAGGCCTGCATGGAAGAAGCAGCTCTGCCTTTCAGTGACCTGTGTTTGAAACTGAGTTGAGTCATGTTGTCAGGTTAGTATTAATTCATTACCGGAAGGTAGCAACAAAAAGACAGGTTCAACAAGTTTATCAAATACACTCAAATAATTATAATTAGCCGTATATCACATTGGTTTACACTCTGCCACATATTACTTTCCAGCTTGAAAAAGCAGTGTTACTCCTAAAGATTGACAATTTTAGGCTACCTCAAGGGAAAATACCTTACTTACAACAAAGTGGGCCTTTCTTTCTATTTTTTTCTTCTTTTTATTTTAATATTAGTCTTAAAATCAGCATATAATGAGGCAAAAAACCTTTACCCAACCTGTCACTGCATTTTGTTGTTGTTTAAAACCATTAATATTCTGTGCAACAAAGAGGCAACCAAGGTTGTTCATGCAGAAGTTTAAAACACTGTGTGAGCACTTAATACTGGCATCATACAGTCTCTATTATGTTGGGATGACCACTCTACAGCAAAATAAAACGTTTTGAAGGTGCAGGATTAGTTCAAGGTTGTGTGCCCCATGAAGCTAGCCCTCAAGCTGGCAAACCAGATTTGAATCCAACCTGTGGCCTCATTCCTGCATATCACTTCCCACTCTCTGGATAAGAGCAGAAAGAAAAACATTTTCAGCTCCATTAGTGCACAGGTTTTGGTGTAGTTATTTTTATTTTTTAACTGCTCACACTCTACAAAGGGTAGGATTCAGTGTAACAAATCTGTTGTAGTTTTAACAAGACCAGCACATGTATATAAGCAAGTAGGAACATGGAGTAACTGTTTGTCACTTGGCTTAAAGCCTGCTTCAGCTCTGTATTTCAGCATCAGGTTGATTGAAAGATGCCTCAAGACAGCATTTCCAACATGGTGCTCACCGTTGTTAAGCTTCAGAGCCTTGATTGAAACACCAATGTATGACATCACAGAGACTACATGCATACCTTGTACGGCGTAGAGAGGCAGCACACATTGTTTCTGAGAAAATAAAGTAATGAATTTAAAATAAATAATAAGTTAAAGGTAAAGAGAAGAAACAATTGGCGTAGAGGTTAGAATTAAATCATTTCAGTATCTAGTTGGTGGCACTTCTTGGTAGCAGGAACAAAGCTCCTTGAAAGAAAAAAGGAGTTAAAGCTACATTTGTGTATCAGAAAGAGCAGATGTTTTCCTAGATGCAAAATTTGACAACTGAATAAGTCACCTGCAGCGTACCTGCCAGACAACTAATCCCGCAGTTTGCATGGAGTATGTTGAACCCAGATCTTGCTACCACACCAAAAGTGCTGCCAGGGTATGAGAGTTGAACAAGTATGTTATCTGCTAGTTTAAACAAGACATGATGAAAGGGGGGGATTAGACTGTATGTCTGTTTTATAGTAAAGGAAAGAGGCAGTGACTGAAAGGAGGTTGGGAAAAAAAAAAAAAGAAAGAAAAACAGCAGCAGAAGTCGGACAGGACTGATAAGCATCAGGGAGAGAAACACCTGGGCTCTTAAACAGGACGCTGCATCTCCATTCCATTCTATTTCAGCTCTGTCAGTGTGATTGATCATCTGATGTACCTTTGCTGCCAATCTCTCCAAAAAGGCTCTTCATTTTTTCCCTTGTCTTTCCTCACCTCCTCCCAACTGATATGTAAATGCAGCAAGCAGAGTCACAAAGAGGACAAGGTGCCAAGTCAAATATTTAAAGTAGAGGCATTAAGAGCTCATTCAAAGCATCTCCGGGCTGTACAACAATGATTGTCTCATCCCCATCACAAGGTTGCTTGTCAGGATTATACAGCACAAGCAGTATGTCCTCCTGTAGTTGTTAGTTTTGATTGTATAAGACGTCTAGTTGTCTTTTATGTCTCTGTGGTATTACACGTTTGAATAGGGATCATGGAATATTGTCTATAAGGAGGATCTGCTTTGTCTTTGGCTTAACAGCAAATCATTGCCAAATCAACAATGGCATTGTTTTGTGCTTAGTCTGGCTAATTTGAAAACACAGTTTCCTAAAAAATCCCACCCAGACAGCACCCAGCTGAGCTTCAAATGTTTTTACTTTCAAGCCAAGAAAACAAACTCATATTTATTCCTGTAACATTTTATGTTCTTAAATCAGAAATGCCTGCTTCCTTTTTGTCACTTTAGTTTTTATCCTCACTAACTGCTCATGGTTGACCACAACGTGACAGTTGAGAGTAATGTCATGATGTACATCAAAGAGGAGTTTTTGGTTAGTTTTGAAACAAAAGTAAGTTGATGGTTGGGCTTGATGACCCTTGAAAAGTGCACAAACATGCGGATGTCTTTTCAAAGCCACTAGTTGTACATAAAGATTGGGTTATAGTCAACTCTTTCAGCTGTGCAAAACAGGACAGCAAAACTTTGGTCAGCTGGGTTTCTAAAGAAAGTTCAGAGCTCTATTCATCAACATCTGCAACACAAGTAAGTAAATAGTATTATCTAGAAAATGAATAAACAGTTGACAATAACAAACAGAAAGTACATCAAACAATGAACCAGAAGCAGAGAGGCTACATGGAAAAATCTCGATGGGTTTTGTCTGTTATAAGGCAATGAAGTTCAGTTTGCATCTACAGTTAGTTGAAAATTTAAAAGAAACAGTTTTGTATTAATCATTCAATCAGTGTGCTATTGTAGAAAGTCCAGAATTTTCTCTGTCAGCCAAATCTCCACAGCTGGAGAGGTCTGTGTTAGTCTGAAAACACAAGTTTGTCCTATAATTAATAAAAACAAAAGCTTCAAAAGCAGATGCCATAAATAACCTCTTAAAACCCTGCGTTCACACATGTGGTAATTACATTTCTGCTCCTCAGACCCATGGTGCTTCGTTTTACCAACACTTTTACCAATCAGCCACATTTAGAGACACTGTTTGTGTAATAATTTGGTTAAAAAACAGTGTACTTATGTACAATAACAATTATTACTAAAAAGTCATTTCTAACTTATAACATTAAAAACACAACATCCTGTACAAATGCCAAGTTTATTTATTTATTTTTTTACTAAATAGATCTTACTCATCCCAAATAGCGAGGAGAAATAGAAAATGCACACCAGGCAAAACTTTGGGTCACAGAAGGTAAAGGTAGACAGAGGTGACTCTGTGAAGAAGATAAAAATATTAACAGCATCTTAAAAAGGCAAGAAGTTTAAAGAACTGCATGGCCACGTCACAGAAGGTTGCGACTACATACACATTTGGGACTTAAAAGGGAAAATGGATCAAAGGAAAAGCTATATCAGTGCAAAGAAATGTAAACAAAATATACAATTCTGTAAATTTATAGGGGAAGACAAATTTGTCTTTAAAGGTTACATTTTTTTCCCCTATGCATTCAGTGATAAATCAAAACTTTTTTTTTTTCCGGAGTCTCCCGAAGCTCTCATCTCACTGTATAAAAAACTGTACTCTGACACTTGTATAAAGTTCAACATGTGGCTCAAACTGTGTGCTAACCCCTTACAAATTATCTGTCACAATGTGAAAAAGTAGATGTTGAAACAGATTCTCTACTCTGCAATTTCATGTGTTCTGACTGGTGTTGGCATGTCTGTAAAGTACTTCATCATATCAGGTGACAGACAGACACGCAGAGCTCTGGGCTAGATCCACCCAAATCAAACCACTTCTGATTTTAATCACCCATTGTTGTTCCTTCCCTCAAGTTAAAATGCAACAAAATTAGATGGTGGACACTACTTAAAATACTTATTGTAGGGCGCAGAGGAACAGGAAGAACTTTACAATCATTGGTTGATCACTGTCTTTTTGGCATTCACATTCACACTTTGGCTGTAAGGTGGTTTTAAAGGTCCCTTGGTCTGTTTATGTAAAACATATTTAATGGAGTGACACCTCACAGTGCTATACCAATCACACCAAAAATATAAAACTGTAAAGATGACCTGTTAGCCACTTTTCCTCTTTTTCTCTCACTCCTCTGTGTGTGAGTCCCTCCTTCCTCCACCAGGTCTCATAATTGCTTTAGGACTCTGTGGATCCGCTCCTGAATTCAAAGGTGGGGAGTAATAATTGGATTTGCAGCAAACATGCTGAGCTGTGTTGCTCTCACTGTCCGGTCTTGTCCTCAGGGCTACACACTAAGCTTTATATATTGGATCCACACACCGAAAAAAGGGGAAAATTCAGTGAAGTACCATATAGGATGTAGCTATTTGTATGTGTGTCTCTAGCTTTAAAGGGGACAAAACAGAAAAAAAAGTATTTTTTTGTGGGAAATATTGGCTATTTCTAATGTTGAAGGTTGTAAATGAGTGTATCTGTGTGATTGAGGTAGACGGAACACATTGCATCAGATAGTCTAGATGGACAATGTGAAAATGATCTCAGATGAAGACATTTAACGACTGTGTGAGACAGACATGCAGCAATAGGGTGACATTGTTGGTGTGTGTGTGTGTGTGTGTGTGTGTGTGTGTGTGTGTATGTGTTTATGTTTGTGTGTGTATTTTGGAGTCTGACAAGATGTCTATAGCTGCAGGTGAAGAGTCTTGGCGGAGACTCTGATGCAGTCTCCTTGGCAGGCTTAAGACGGTGTCACATCAAAGCTTGAGCCCTGAAGAAATGGCTGAGTGTATTGTGTGTCTGTGTGTGTGTGTGTGTGTGTGTGTTTTTTTTCTTTTTACATATTTCGGCTTGTGTTGCTAAGCACAAGGGGGATGGGTTTTGTCTGATTGTTGTATTTCAGACTGCAGTCAGTGGCATCATTGCAATTGCTTACACAATTCCTTATGCAAATGTTAATAATTTTAAAAGATGTCTTACAGTGTCAAAATTACATATAAATCTCGTTTTAAAACTGGCCGGTGTGGGCAACAGATCTGTAACCACCCAAACACTCTCCATAAAGAGAAACATAAACTTCAAATTCAAGAAACAAAGTCCTTACATGGTTACTGCTGCTTATTTCCACTTTTAAAATGCTTTTCATCAGATAAACATGTTCAATTGGCTTATTCTATTGCATGATTGTTTGGTTTCCCTTGCTGGCCAGAAAACACATGCTTTTTGGAAGTAAGTGTGACTTATTTTGAGTTTGTGAGATAGCTATTGTATTTCTTTCACCATTTTGCAAATATTTTTGTTTTTTATTGTGCAGGGGTTAAGAAAATTGTTTAAAAAAAGCAGTAATCTGATTACAGTTGTTGTGTGCAACCTCAATACCTAAAAGCAACCTCAGCGTATGCAAAAACTAGAGCATGAACACAGTTGGTATCTGTATTGATCAATACTTATGTGATGAGATCGATACTTAAAATTAACTCTATCATTCATGAACAGAAATATTAGTTCTGATTAATTTTGACTCACCTATTTTCTATGAATTAAGTATCCATTTCAGTATTACTACTGGCAATACTGGCCCCATATTTGCTTGGTTTTGGACTGATATCAAATTTTGCAGTATTGCACACGACTGCGATGTACAATAAAAAAACAACAGTGTGCATCTGTTGATAGAGCCACCATGGACACACAATATAACACATATACACACCTGTCATGGGTCTTGGAGGAAACTTTTCTCTGGGGCAAAAACTCTAAATAAATCATGCCCCAAAACAAAGAACACTGGTCAGTGTGTTGTTACATGGTCTGTTATTGGAAATGACAAATGGTCTTTCATGTCTCCTTAACTTCTTCAGATGTTTGCTCACATTTGCTCTTGGGTCCTTCAGGTGTGAGTCCTTTCCATTACAGTGCACTCTTCTGGGGCCTGCGGAGAGCTGACGGACAAGTCAAAGTATTGTAATACAGCAGTGACCAGAGAGTGTTTAGCCTCAGTCTATGTCCTGAGGACAGTGTGCAGCAAACCTCAGAGGACATCTGTCCATGAAAGATTTAAGCCCAGGATAGGTCCATCAGAAACTCCTCCTGAGATGTCCTGTTCTGTAACACAAACAAGACAGGCTGGGTTGGGAGTACAGTGCTGTGTGCATCTCTGAAACCTCTGCTGTGTCAGGGATGTTTCACCTTGCAGCACAAATAAACAGACACACACACACAGACACACACACACACACACACAAACACAAAAACACCACACATTAAACTAGACAGGTGAATGAAGAGACAGTAGTATAGAGCCTGTCAGTTCAGTACAAATTATACTTGACAGTGAGATACAGTGCAGTGTCCAGAGACTTACCCTCTAACAAAGCAAAGGACAAAGGACACAGCTTTATGTGTAAACAAACAGCCTCTTTTTTTCCTGATGTTGATGGATAACGTCCCTGACAGCTGAAGTTGAAAATGTTGACAAAGGAAAAAGAACCAAACAGCTGATTTTCAGCTTTAAAAATGAGGTTCAATTAGTACAAATTACAGAGCAATCAGAGGGTTATCGAAAAAAATTACGTAAAAAAAAAAATCCTTTCAAATGACACAGCACTTTATGAAAACAATACCATACCACACCTCACCACACAATTACATGATATATAGATATCCTTTTATGGCCCCTTTAGGTAATTCTTTCTTAAAATCAGACCACACACGTTTAAAGCTGTTTACAAGGGAGCAAACAAATTAAAAAAACTAAATCACATGGAAATAGATTCAAACACCAAGTCAACCAAAAACACATTGGAAATTCTGGTAGTTGCAAAGTTTGTCTGTTTGCAAACCTCTGACTAGTTATTGTTGACTGAAACAAAAGATCAGCTTTAGACATACACAAAAAAAAGTTGGGACTTTTTCTCATCCAGGTTTTAGTTGAGTGACGTTGATCTGCTCTCCTGCTCGTTGCCCAGATGACCTCGTAGTTGCCGACAGACGGCAGTAAGCAGAGTCGCCTGTATCCCAAATAATTTATAAGCTGCACACCAGCCAACCACCCCCACGCTTGTTGTCTAATTTGACTTCATCAAAGTCTTTGTGTCTTACTGTGTAACAGACCACATACACATCTCTCTCTCTCTCTCTCTCTCTCTCTCTCTGTTTGTGTGTCAAATGCACGTGAATATGCCAGCTCCTGCTGGTATTTGCACAAATGTGTGTTTGTGTGTGTTTCATTTGAGTGGTGTAGCTGCTTTAGATGCTTGATACAGCCAACAATGGTTCACTGAACTTTTGATCCACTAAATAGTTAATGAGTGATTTGATTAGGATAGAGAGGCTCCCCCTTATTACTGCAGATGAGATCAGTGTCTGGGTCAAAGAGGGAAGAGGATAGCAGGGTGTGTGACAGGGCGACACATTTTCACAGCGTCTTAAAGAGGCATCACTTTGTTGTCATGCCTTGGTTTAGCGAGGTACGTCTCTGAAATGGACTCAAGTGACCTGCATCCAACTTTCCGAAAACAGTGTTTTAGTATTTAAGTATATCTGAAAGTTCTTGATGAGAAGATGTTGATGTCTGTTACAAGTAATATGCATCTCAGAAAAAGAGATACAAATTCATTCTAATTGTATTTCCTTTGCTATATCATGCCTATGTACACATGTGAAGACATACCATCTCTGTCCAGCTATGAGTGAGACTGAGCGGCAGCCACAACGACACGCACTAATGTCACTGTGTCCTCGTGTCCGCTTCTCCCCCCCACCACTCAATAATTCAGTGCACGGTGTCAGACAAAGCTGCCCTGGCTCATAGAACCCTGTAAAAGACACCGCTGCTTGATTCGCTGATTTACATCTCTACCCCCCAGCACCTCCTTGTTGCAATTAAACATTTGTCCAAGTGTTTAGAGGTGAATGTATGTAGACAAAAGAGTAACAAATGCAAGGACCACTTCTTTCATGTTTTACCCTGTTCTGCACACCTTGTAAATCCAGGAAACTTTGTTGTTGTCTTTTTCCATCAATTCTGACTAAATGTAACACTTTTCAGCGTTGTTGATAGTATTTCCACTTAAAGATTGACACTTGTCATTCTGTTAAAGGAGTCTCAAAGGTAAAGATGCTACGTACAGGACCCATAATGCGCTGACATCTAAACTTTGTTCCAACACCATCAAATATTACACGTACATATATTGGCAGCTAAGTTTGTCACTTTTTCGTGACAAAAAGGTGAGAGTCAGTCATGTATAACTTTGCCCCAGAGGACAACCCTGATATCAAGGCAAAAATAATCAAATACATAAACAAGAAAGTAATGCAGACAGGCTTCATTCACAACACCTGGTCCCTGACTGACAGATGCATGTACAGACTGACAAACATAGAGACAGTGAGACAGCAGGTCAGGCAAGAGGACACTGAAAGGGCAGCAGGAACACATGTGACCACATAAACACACGTGTTGAGCAGACAGGGGCTTTCAGACACACGTTGTTCGGACACAAAAATTCACGTACGCCGTAATCGAATCTAGGCAAATGTGAGTAAAGGCCTCTCTGCCCTGAATGTAGAAGTGTTGGCTCTTTTTTGGCAGGGTGTTGGAACTTGGCAAGAGCAGAGAACAAGATGCTCGAGCCGTGAAGCAGGTGTGTGGAGGAGAGAAAGAGAGACACACACGAAGAGAAGCAGCTGTTGTTACTCTCGGCTTGTTTGCATTACTCCTGTCACCTGCCTACGTCTGCTAATGGTTAATGCAAATGCTAATGACATTATGCTGTTTCAAATTCAAAATTTGTTTGTTTCCTGTTTTTTGTCAGGTTTTCATGACAGCTGAGACCTTTTTATACCACAGTGATGATGAAGAGAAACTTTATAAACAGTCAAAACTGTGAGTCTCGGGACTTAGAAGGACTGTTCTGTCTTAACACTCTTGCTTCATTTGGTATTTTACTGATAATTTATGAGGGTTTCTAATTCTGTGAATATGGAGAAATAAGTCGAAACATGCCTAACGTAGTCAGAAAATGTAAGAAGGTTGTTAAAAGGGAAAAAATAAATAAAATAATAACTACCTTACAAAGAATATGTAAATGTAATATATATATTTATCATGCATTGTAAAGTAAAAGGTTGCCAACTAAGTGAGCTTATCAGTTGGTTAGTTAAAATCTAATAAGCCTCATGATTTAGGTGTCTTTCAACAAAGTCATGATAACCAGTGTAGAAATTAATAAAGCATAAGAAACAAGTTACAAGATCAATTTTCTTGGGGGATACAAAGTAAACCAGAAGGCCTTAGTCTTGTCTGCTGTTTTAAGTTCCTGCTGGAGGTTCACGCCTGGAGAAGCCAACAGAACCACAACACCTGCAAACAGCAGATCTGTAATCCAGAAGCCCCAAAAGTGGAGACCCTCCTGTCTCTGACTGACACAACTTACGGTAACCAGGTCTGACTTTGTACGGAGAATACAACTTGTTTTCCAGGAATCAACTTTAGCCTCCTTCCCAGCACCCTTGTCACTCCACAGGCGCTGTCCCAGACCTCCATGCCACATTGAAAAGACATGACAACCAAGACAACCCAACAATGTCCTGAGCCTTCAGCATCTATGGGCCAATCAAATCCGACCCTGTTGTCTTGTCACTGAGGAGCTTTTTGACTATCCCAGTGACTTCTGCCAACAAGATGGACGAGGCTCTCTTTGTGTCCTCCTGTTGGCTCACTTTCCACCTCTTTCAACTTGTCGGTTGAATTCAAACGAACACGTGTCTGGTCTGTCTCTGCTCCACCATGATACCAGAGCTAAGAGATTTTGGAGGTCGGTAAAAATCATAAGGAGATGCTCATCACAAAGGTAAACCAGCATGGATAATACTGGATGTTAAGGCTTGGGCGGTCCTGTGGTCCAACATCCTGACAATGCAGTCGAACAAATGAAGACGATCCAACACAGATCTGGTGGAAGTCCAGTGTATCATAGAGACCATGATACCCACAAGCTATTTGGGTAGTTATTGAGGACCACACCATGAAACACGTAGTGCACATTATTGCTTCATCTACTATGGCAAACGTATGAACCAAGCTTTGTTTCATTTTTGTGTTCAAATGATCTTCTAATTTCTCTGCATTTTGATCAAAGTCTCATATTTGAATGAGAATAACACTCAGTGCTCACCAATAGTCACTTACTTATCAATGAATTTCTTCTTTCCTTAAGTCTACTGTCCAATCCTTGAATTTCATCAGTGCATTCAAAATCTAACCTCTAACACCCTTACTGGCACACATATGCTCTCTCCCTCTTCCTCCATCTTCATTCCTGTCTTCAAGGCCTCCTCCTAAACTCCTCTGCTGCCCTCATGTAGCTGGTGGGACATAGGGGACGCAGGGAGTCACGCTTGACAATGATGGATTTGACAAGAGGAAAGTGTTAATGATATTCCCCCTTTGATGGCTGAAGCTACTTCACACACATTTGCATTTCCATTCATCATCCTAGCATTTATCATTATGGGGTGGCTGCCAGATCTAATTACAGTCCCTGGCTAACGGGGGGGACGCTACTGATATGAGGGACCCCAGCCTGTACTCATCTCTATTTCTCTGTGTTTGTCACTTCCTCTCCTCTCTTGGTCCCTTTAATTTTCTCATCTCATTCTCTGTCTTTCTGCTATTTGTTATCTTCTTCTCAATCTCTGTCTATTTTCTTTCATATTCAGCACCCTGTCTCTCCGTGAATAAAACAGGGAGGGGGAACATAGGAAAGTATCCAGGCAGGAAGTGCAGTCGTGTAGGACCAAACCCAATTAACTTCACTCTAAATGAAGTCATTTGAGGCCTCTTCATTAGAATTAGCCCGGGAAGAGAGGGAGAAGTAGGGAGGGAAATAAATAAATAAAGGATATGATTCAGTTTCATAATACAAACGCTTCTCTCAGTCCTCATTCTCTTCCTCTCCTGTGGGTTCACTTGAGCAGTGATCCACAGGAGATTATATTAGGATGATTGTGATAATCTTCCCATAGAATTATCCACACCGATCACTTGTGACCAATCACATGTAACAAAGATAGTGATATGATTATCCATCATAGTTGAGTGAAGTGTTAGGTTTTTTTAATTATTATCATCAATATTTTTTTGTTTTCTTGACTTCCTAAAACATTTTTTCTTTTCCTTCATTTTTTCCCCCTACAAAAAAAAAAAAAAAAAAAAAATTCTCACTGTATTTGTCATATTGAAACTTTACTCTATTGTTTACAGGTGTGTTCAAAACAAAGCCCAGAGCTGTGATACCACAGGGGGGCTGCAGGGTCACGGTTGGACCGCCTATAAACCAACAAGCCCTTCTCTCTCTATTTATCATGAGCACAGCTTGATCCAGGCAGGCCTGAGAATAGCCATCATTCAGTGGGATGGCTCACACAAACAACACAACAAAACACCCTGTTTGCCAAAATTGATTCAGACAACTGTTCTGTCTGCAGTAGGGCATGAAAATGAATGTCTTTGTCTTGTTGACTGGTGTATTCTTGGTCATCGTGGAAGCAGATGTGTTTTGGAATAAATAATAATAATAATAAAATGTATTGATAAAAAACATGTATGTATTTGAAAGAGGCAAGGGGTGTAGAAAAAGGAAAGGAAGAAGTCAATTGACAAAGGTAATTTGTTCAACAGAGGAACCTTCACTGTGATTAGGAGACTGTGGCAAACTGAAAATGGAAAAATTAATACAACAATAAAATGTTTTAACTCTAAAGGAAGATTCTGAAATTAGAAAAAAATCAGTAAAAGAATTAGATTAATCTTTTGATGTAGCATTTGTAGTGCAAGAAGATAAGTCACACATACACAAAGTTTTATGAGAGAATCTGTGTAACTGTTCTTAAACTATTCATGCACTTATCAGGGTTTTTCAGAAGCATAAGTCAGTGATATAAAAGATACAAGCCATTTAATCAGAATTTCTCTCAGATGAAGAAATAAAGAGTCGGGGTGTGTGGCTGGTGAGGAGTGGATCAGGAGACCTTTAGTAAGTCAACCCATGCTGGACAAATTACCAAAAGACCCAGCCAGTAAGATAACGACAGCACGAATCGAGTCAAAGCCTGGCTCGGAGGAAATGAAAGGTGCCCTGTACGCAGATAACCATCGTGTCGACTTACACACTAAATTACTGTGCTGGCTGTTATAACTGGCATCAGACGCTACGTCGTTAGATGTGACATGGTCGGGGGAGGGGAGGGACAAAAGTCACGTTCAGAGAAACAACTTCAACTAAGTTGTTTCCTTTTGCTGTTTGGCCGTCACAGCAGACAGGCCTCTGTGATAAGGAGCTGGTAACCTGAACAGGAGATAAAAAGATGTCAAACAAGGTTGGGCACACATGCAAACACAGATAGACACACACACACACGCGCAGCTGCCATATGTTTCAGGAAGCCGGGGACCCTTCAAGATGAGAAGGAGTTCTGAATTATTGATCAGTGATTAGCAAATGCAATAGAAATGTTACCCTTGATGTTGGCCGGCTAAGCTTTGTGTGCATGAGTGTGTGTGTGTCACTACACTCTTACCTTTAGCCAGTCCTGCTAAAGCAAATGTTTATTTTTAAAACAAATGTTTAACTGTGTTGAATGCTTTATCAAACGTTGCCATACATACTGTTGATCAGCATTTGAAACATGTTTATGCACACTTAAATGTAAGAATGTGTCCATCGAAGTGTGTGTGTGTGTGTGTGCGTGTGTGTGCGTGTGTGTGTGTGTGTTTGTGTGTGTGTGCGTGTGTGTGTGTGTGTGAGATGCCACTGTATTTGAAGGGGAATCTAATTCATTATTAAGTCAGGGACATAACAGGCAGTATGGGAGGCGGGTAACAGGAGGTGATTTCAGGCCTGTATTGAATACTGGCGACACCAGGAGCCAAGTGTAGTGTGACGGCTTGAACAAAACCTGCAGAGCACTCATGCAAACACACACACATGCACACACACACATAGGCCATAGCTCTAGAGCAGCCGTTGTCATTGTCTGTGAAGCGGATTGTCCTAGTTGTTGAGCTGTTCTTTCATTGAGGTGAGTTATTTTGCTGAGGCAGATGAAGGGGTGCCTCAGTCAGGAAGTTGATGGCTTAATGCTTTGCACTGTTTTTGTTTGTTGTTGTGCTACTGATTGGATCCTTTCATGCTGATTGGTGGCTGTTGAGGAGCTGATCTTTTTACGGCTGTTTGCTGCAAATTACAAATGGCCTTTTTTCAAAGCAGTAAGATAAGATACTCCTCACACCTTACAATGATGCCACACAAAGCAGGTACTCCAAATGTTTGACTCAGCACCGCCATGTCCATAAAGAAGAGGACATACCCCCCCAGTTCACCAGACAGTAGACTGGATTTATGAGTAGTGTGACCATATGTCCTGTTTTGCCCGGACATGTCCTCCTTTTTAGTCATGAAATTAAGGATGGAGGATTTTACAAAATTCCCCAAAATGTCTAGATTTTTCTCAGATTGCCCCTGAAACCACTGATATCTGCAAGGAACCAGCCTCTAGGCTACTGGCTTTATTATGATGCACCAACCTTTCAAGATGTGTAGCATGCGTGAGGCACAACCCATATTAAATCAAAAGTTTGAGATAAAAAGTTAAAATTTTGAGATGAATATTAGAAATGCTGTGAAAAAAGTCAAAATTTGACATAAAAGTCAAATTTTTGTGATGAAAAAGTCAAAATTGTAAGCAAAGGTCAACATTTTGAGTTAATTTTTTTATCCTTCTTTTTTCACCAAATGGGCTTTTACACATTATATTTGTGTACATTACTGAAAATTTTCTCTTCAGACAGAAAATGAGTGATTTAAACAAATGTATAAGTTATGATGCTACTCTGTAATTTTTGAGTATCTTTGGAATTTTTTTGCATGATCTCCAAGAGGCGGGGTAGAGGGCCTTCTTTTTGTTTGTTTTTTTGACTATGGTAATCCTAGTATTAGTGTCTTGGTTTGCTGGTGTGAAATTATTCTATTTAAATGTTCATTGTTAGAATCTGTGGTAAAAAGGTGAATAGTCATCTGTTGATTGCAGACTCACAATTGAAGAAAAATTACCAAAGGGTTAAACCTAAATAATATCTAGCTGAGCATTCAACCCTTAATCCATTTTGAAAATCCTCCACATAGTGTAACCCTCTAGTTGTCACTCTCATTCTGTCATTAAACACATACAAAATCATACCTAAAACTGGCTTAAAACCCTGCACGTGCCCCTCTTTCTGGGTCGGTTGTATTGCATTTGTTATTCTTTTTGGAGGACATACTAGATGTTAATAAAATTTGATCAGCACATTTAAAGTCTAATCGAATCAATTTAGTAAGTGGATAGGGGCTGACATATGTTTCAGTAACTCCCAGAGAGTGATACATTATTCTGCGGCCAGTATAAAAACATAATGAAATATAAATATCCATTAATCCTCACATTTCATCCAGTCAGTCAGCACACAGCCCAGCTCAGCTTCAGCCGGCTGTTAACATGCTGTGATGTCCCTGTGTATTTTGCATGAGGAGAGTACAGTTATGTACGTTGTGTGAGTGCTATGCCCATGCCTTGTGTGTGTGTGTGTGTGTGTGTGTGTGTGTGTGTGTGTGTGTGTGTGTGTGTGTGTGTGTGGTTTTCTGGCCATGAGAGAGCATTTCACACTGTGAAAGAGTCATCTTTATTATAATCTGTCAGAAGTAGTGGCAGCTTGGGAAAGGAGCTGCCGCAGCTAGGTAATCGAAAGCCGCTCGACTGGGACAACGAGGGGCACTTGTGAGACGTAGCAGCACAAGCCATATGGCACGGTGGCTTGGCAAAATTGGCAACGATCCTCTTCTCTTACTACCCAAATATCTTTTTTTAGCCAAGAAAAATAGCATGGGAGATTTTCATTTTTCCAAACAAGGCTAAGAAAAAAACAAAGCTCATATTAGAAAATGTGAAAGCCTGAAATGGTGTGGTACAACATAACAAGTCAAATCACTAATTATAGCGTTTGGTTTACAGTTTGACATTGTAAAGTGTAGGTTTTCTGATTTTCTACTTTTTCGCAATCCTGCAGAACCTCTGAGAGAAATAATCCCAACTTGGACTCTTTTAATATCAGTTCATGCACATGATCCATGGTGTAATATAAGGATGCACAATACTGTAAATAAACAGAAAAGAGGAAGAAAGATTACGTGAAACCCGATCACATTAGCAATACTGACTCTCATTTGACCCCGGTGTATTTGCTGTAAACACAGGGGTAATACAAACCCAAATAAATATTAGCATAATGCTGGGGGCAAGAGAGAGCTTTTCCCATGGAGTGATTAAAATATGAGAACAGAACACAGCACAATGGGAAGTCCCACGGCTCAACGCCAGTTAGCGCAGAAAAGCTAATTTCATGATAAATTAAAGAATGTGGTGGCGTCTCTCATGAGATATCACTCCCTTGTATTTATTTTATGAAAAGGGGTAAAATTAGCCTTCTTATATATTGTCTTAAACATAATTAATAAAACATTAATTTCCTGTCGAGTTCTGTTGTTTGCTTCATCTTTTCTTTCTTGTTCTTTGCTGTAGGTTTAACTCTCTTAAGGCATAATTTGCATATTTTACAAACAAAGGAGTTTTGCTAATGCTTGTAATGAGGGGTTAATATAGTCTTAGGACAGAGAGAAAGAATAATAAGTTAAATAATGTCATAAATGTGGCTCATACTGTGCATTTAACAAGTTTTGGTTTTGAATTATATGTGATTTTTAAGGCTGTGTGATCATTTACGCATGTTCTTGTTCTGCATGTAATTACTGACCCTATTTTATGTATTTTTATTGCTTTTCTTGCTCATTTGTGAATAAAAATCCCTTTTTTCAGCTAACAGCTCAATCTGATTAATCACAGTGTTGTTGGTGATGTAGACATGTCTTATTATTTAATTCTCTGCTATTTTATGAATTATTGCTGCTCTGCATTCTGTGCTTTAACTGACTCCCTCTACCTACCAGGGTAGAAACGTAGTGAATAAAAATGGAGTCAATAGATCATGGGGGATACTTAACCGCAGACAGCCGTGATTATGAGGTGCGGGAATGTGCCACAAACTTACTCTAGGCCAATATGTATTGCTTACGCTTATAATAAATGTTATCTTTCTGAGGAGAAAAAAGCTGTCAAGTTGATGAAAGACACAGATGAGCATCTATATGGCTGACCAACCATGCATAGATATGCACAAATGCAGTTTTTTTTTTCCACTGAGGAGGTGCCAGTAGAGGAAAAATATGCTGCTATATCATCCCTTTCAATGAGCATGAGTAATTGTTTTAAGTTGTATAGGCTTGGATTCTCTCTGTAGTGTGTTCAAACAAAACAAATGAAAAGGGGTAATCTAATATAACAAGTGTTACTGACCAAAGTATGATTTCTTTAATTTCTGCTTTTTTCCAAATACCCTACATCTCGCTCTGGCTGTTGTTCCCACATGACTCAAAGAGGCTAAAACAGATATGGAAAAAAAAAGCAAAAGCAAGTAATAATACCAGGGGAAATGGTAAAGGTTGCAGCCCATGGTCTAGTTTGCTTTGATTTTTTAAAAATAAATTAAGTTCAGAGGTTTCTTGGCATGGTCACATGTCCTGTAGCTCCCTCTACTATGTGAAACCTGATCCTTGTGTGCTTGGATTATGAGTCCCCTCCATGTTAAGGCAGCAGACACTGTAACCATGCCCAACCTAGTCATGCAATCCTATTTTGTTCTTTAAATGTTATAATGACAGTGCTTAGAAAACAAGAAGACATCCTCCGCCTCTCCCTGCTCCATTACCCGGGCCTTCATCTTAGCTAGGGGTGTTAGAAGCTGTACTAGTTGTTTGTAATGAATATGTCTACTTTGCCCGACGTATTGAATAGCAGTGTTAACATGACGTAGAGAAAACATGAGACGGTCTGGAAACTAAAACCTGTGTTGGAATATTGCCGTTGTCCTTCTCTCTCCTCACCTGGCTTAAAGGATCATTCATGTAACCTCTCATGACTAATAGGAATTAGGCATCCTGCTTGTCTCAAACACTGCAGTGGAAAGAGCTGAAAGAAAGAAGTAAAAGCTTAAAGTGTCTCAAATCTCCCTGTCATGAAACAGCCAGGTTTCCACTCAAAATATGAAAATGTTTCTCAAAAAAAGCGGGTCATTTGAGTCAGAAAAGATTATTGAGGTGTGGTAATAAAGAAATAACAGAAAAACCCTGCACCAAAAACCATGTCAAGCAGTGTTCAAGATCTTGTTGTGATGAAGTGTAGTGTAAAATCAAGTTAAGAGACTGACTGCAGATTGGTGCCAAGGGGCTTGTTGGCTGGAATTGCTGGAGGAAATGCCTCAGGAAGAAAAAGACACAAGAAAAAAAAGAGTTATTGGTTTGTTCTACTTTAACCTGTAAATTGTTTTCATTGTGTTAGACTTAAAAACACAAGGCCCCTTTACTGGCTGCATATCTAACTTCAATGAACTTTGGTTGATTAATGTGAAAGGTAATTCAACTTAAGAATTTAAGTTGACTTTAACTTCTGAAAAATGAAATGAATAACCACAAGACAAAATGTTAAAACCTGTTCACAAAATATTGATGAATCAAATTATTATTGCTACATTTGCCTTCTAAGATGACTCTTTAGTTTCAAGCATCAGTCACTGGTTCCCTCCAGAATCTGAATTTCCAGATTCATACTGACATACATTTGAGAGCCAATGGTGCACATGTGGAGCAATGCACTTTCGGCGCAACTGTTCTAAAAGTAATATGGGAGGTAAAGATATAAGGCCCCTTCCCTTATAGAATCATCCGTCAGTCAGAGTCTTAAAAGCAAATACCAGTGCCAGTTTTGAGAGAAGACAGATTTCAAGAAAGCTTATTTTTGGGCTGCCTCAGGCTTAGACTTGAGTCTATGTTGTCATGGGGTTAGCTCCCTTGTCCTGCTTTGCTGCTTTTAACTTCTATCGCTGAAAATTGGTTGGAAAATTGCACATTCATACTCTGCACTGTTGGATCTCCAAAAGGTTTCGAATTAAGTTTCAAAATGGAAAAAAGAGAAATGGGAGGGATTTAATTCAGGGGAACATGAATGGTCCGAAGGAGTGAGTTCATTCCCCAAGAAGATGTCCTTTGTGAGGTGGACATTGTGAACTGTAGTGTTATCCTGTTGAAAAACCCAGTCATTACCACACAGACAAGGGCCCTCACTCATAAAGGATGCTCCCTGTAACATCCCCACATAGCCAGCTATCGTTTGACGCCCCTGCACAACCTGAAGCTTCATTGTTCCATTGAAGGAAAAAGCAGCCCAGACCATGATGGCGCCCCCTCTACTGTGCCGCATTGGAGAGAAGTGGGACCTCCTTGTCATGCCAGTAACGTTGGAAGCCATCAAGGTTGACTGTCAAGGTTCAATTTTTCTCTCAATAGAGAATAAAACTTTATTCCACCTGTCTATGCCCCATGTTTGGTGCTCTTTCGCAAAGTCCAAACGGGGAATTGTGTGGCGTTGAAGGAGACAAGGCCTTGAAGACCTTTTTTTGTCCATAACACCCTTCTCTCACAGATGCTGTCTTATGGTTATTGGGGTGCAGTCAGCACCAGTAACAGCCGTAACTCGGGTCAGGAATCATCCCATGTCTTGACACACATTAAATTAATGTTAAGTCTAAATGACATTAAAAAAAAAGAGTGAAGTTTGTTAAGCCTCGTAAAATAACATTTATTGTGCATTTCTTCAACTTTCTTTCATAAATCAGTTAATCAATCAGTGAACTTGAGAGGTTAATAATTTCAGGTATTTTCCATTTAACCATAAACAGAGAGTACTACAGAATAGTACATCTTTTTTTCCCTTTTTTTCATTAATAGGTATAATCTTTATACTAAATTTGAAAAATAAACTCGGGAAATTGGTCTTAAACAATAACATTATTATAAGAGTAATTGAGGTGAACCTCAGTTGACCTATTTTAATAAAACCTTTTAGTTTAGATTACGTTAACTAGAAGGATGAGTTGATGCCACTTAATTCCTTGGGGTGTTTTTTATAGTGTAGGTAATGTAAAGATATATAATGTTTAATTATGAATGCCATTCTATTAAATTATGGTCCCATCAGGCAGAGGATTCCAGAAACTCTCTCTGCTGGAAGTATTTATGCTAATTACCTGTTCTTTTTCTCTCCCTGTGATGATGACAGCTCACAGAGGTGTAGTGGAATAATGGCTGATGAGTAACCCGGAATTAGCTGAAACCACTGAAACATAACCACAGAAACGTGAAGCCATGCACTTAATTAAATTAACTCTGATCCTCGTTTACCTTGACCATAGCATGTTAATATTTAAGAATATATCACTAATTAACATAGGTCATATGCATACTATATTATTATGCCGCAGGGCATGATAGGAGTCCCTGGATGATGAATTAAGGCAGTTTCCCTATCTCTCCAGGCAGCCAAGTGTGAAGTAGGAAAGGTTTGTGTGCATATGCCATTTGGGCCATTAACAATGTTATCACAAGACTGACAGATATCATATAAAGTTACGCTTATACATGTGCTCTAGGTAAAATATTATTATTGGCTTTGGTGTTTCATCTGAACCTCTTGGCAAGTAAATAATGTTGGGTTAATTTAAAAAAAAAGAAAAGAAAAAAAAAAGGAAATCAAAAGTAGTGGGGTTCTACTTTATATCCACACATATGGGGAATTGACCCTTAGTTTGTTTTTATTATTGCTGTTTTTCACATCTAAAGTTGTTTGATTTACACCCATCACATGATTCCATACAGACGCTATCCAGTCTACAGAGGCATAACAATAAGAATGGGTTTATTCACCTTCACCATGGAAGAAATGCATAGATGTATGCAAGTTAAATATAACAAATATACATATACATAATACATTAAAATTAACTAAAGTACAATGTAAGAATCAAAAAATTGCTAACTTTGATATAAGTTTAGGTAAATCCACAAATAAGAGCTCTCCAGTGTCTTGTTTGCCCCATGAAATGCTAGCAGCGGTGTAACAGGGGACTCCTTGCCCTGTTCTCTGGTGCTCAAGCCTCAGGCCAGCCCTAGAGGAGCCCTGTTTCCAACATCAGGAGATAAATACATTGTTCCCTGTTGTATTATTTCTGCCTGAATACAGGAAAAATACAAAGTGGTCTGTGCTCCACTGATGAAAGTAACTTTTGTAAGCCAAAACTTAAAGATGCTGCTCCTCTTTAATGCAAGGAAATGGGTGATTAAATCATTAAATCTTTTTTGCTTTCAAAATGTTTATGTCTGATAGTCCACAGACCAACAGCTGGATCATCAAAATTAATCTTTAAATATTTAATAACAAACCAATGAAATATTTATGACGAGGTCATAGCTAAGGTTGTTTTCTCTTAAAAGCTGTGAATGTAAAACTCAAATGTATGTCCCTTTAAATTCTCAAAGTTATTTGAAAACAAATATATATCTCAGGTTACAGGAAGTTTTCACTTTTCTCTGCTTCACCAATCCCTGCTGCAGCTGAAGAACAACACTGTTTCTTTTCATAGACTGAATGTTTGTTTGGCAGGACCCCTCAATACTGCTAAAACAATTTACAGAGGGTGAACTGCAGTAATTAACCACCCAAACTTTGTTTTTTAAGCTTAATGATGCATTGATATATCACCCAAATACAATTTTATCACAATCTCTTTTTAATTCTGTTTATTTGTGTCTAAAAGCAGCTGCTCCAATCATTCCTCTACCCAGATTAACTCGGAGAAGAGGATAACACGTCCCAATGGAACCACTTTTCTTTGCCTTCTCCTTAATTTGAACTGAAAGGCGGGATGTACGTTGCCTCTGTGTTTGCATCCGTCCTGCATTGTGAGTATTTGCATTTTTGTAACAACAAAGCCTGTCGATGTCAGATCACTCATTGGATGGGTGTTGTTTGCCAATGTAATGAACAAGCCTCTGAAGTTCTGAAATAAGAATCAAATTCCCATTTAGGGAGAGTCTAATTTAACTCTTGGAGAGCTATTGTATGCAGATTTTTAGGCTGCCCTCAAAGAGCACATGTGCCATCCAATCAGATTGTGTGAAAGCAGTTTCTGCAAATCAAAACCTCCTTTGTTCTGTAGGACGCATAAATCGGTAGCATGCAAAGTGTATATCTTACTTTTAAAGCTATGTCAACACAGATTGAAAGAACTTTTAATGTCTATGTGCCCTTTTGGTGTTATGTCAGCTGTGTAAGGTAGAAACACTTTGAATTTTTTTGTTTTTATATAGTGTGGAGAGATTGTAAATATCATGTAAGGGTAGTGACACTGAACTTGTAACTGCTATAACTTTTGTAATGATTGAACAATTGATATGTGCTCATGTTTCCACATAAAGAACTGTATCTGTAAATGCATGTGCATCTAAATGTGTGTGTTCCAGGAAATGTGGGTCTTTGCAACACACCAATCATGCCTTGTGAAGTTATAAGGTCAAATTATTTTTCAGCATACTGACTTTAGATTTGTTCCTAAGCTACCATCATGGGAATCAGTTTCTTATTCACTAAAGGAAGCTGGATATCCAATACCGAGGGTGACCATATACCTTAAAATGAGTTTTCTGTCAGTCAGGTAAGTCCACTCATCTGGCTGGATAATTTCAATTACAGCTTCCCAAACATTTTGCCTAAGTTCTTGTGATTGAAGGAGCCAGGTGCACATATTGATAGTGTTTGGTTTGAGAGTGAAACATGCTTACAAGAATTTGAAGAAGTGGGATGGATGATTAAAGGGTGAGTCTCTTTTAAGTGGGAAAACTGTGGGATCTGAAACTGTCAATCAAATGCAGAATTCAAGTTGACTCATACATTGCCTGAACAGCTGACCAGTGTGCTGGAGAATAAAAATATGCGTTGCATTGAAAGAAAAACAAACATCCAGAAAATGAAGCTTTCTGTCAGCATGGTGAAGCTGTTCTTTATTTGGCTTAGTGTTTGAATCACACAGTCTTCAAGTTAGCTAAATAATGTGGTGAAGGTGACCCTTCCTGCAGCAGTGAATAGCTCAACTGCAGTGATGGTTTTCGGACAGGTTTCTCAATAAAGAGACCAAGCTGACCGGGAACCCCCTGCGGATAACACACACAATATTTACCAGTGCCTCATACAACACCACATCTACACACATTTTGGTGAAATTCCATTTGTTTCCAAAGATGCACTATTGTACTCAGGTAATCACCTGAAATGACTTTATTTTCTGATTACATTGCTACATTTTTTCTCATTTCTTACATAAAGTGAAGGGTACAGACACAGGAAACACATAGCCATACTTTAACCAGCCTCTTTATCTCAATAATGGAGAAAACCCCTTTGAAATCACACAACATAAATAACACAGGAGTCCCCAAACCAATAAATTACATTACTTATACCCCACAGCTTATAAGAGCAATCTCTCTTCTGATATTCATACTGTGATCTATGCCTGAGACAAGAGTCTCCACGACTGTACTTACCAAAGCAGTCCCTAATAAGTCTGTCTGAACCAATCCTGATAAAGACGTATCCTTTCTATCCCCCCCTTTCCCATTTATTCCCTGAGCATCTGTGGAGTAAAATGCTATAAACTCCAAGCAAATGCACCAATTGCATTTCTTGAAAGTGATAAATATTTCAGAGGCACTGAGAACATATTTAAACTACATTCAAGACTTCCCTCTCCAGTGAGATTAGGATCCTGCTCTCACCTTTTAGAGAGAATCAATGACTCTTGTTATCCCATTCGCTACAGCCTTCTTTGGGTGTTGAATGGTATAAAATGAAATGTGTGCGTGTAATGAATAACCAAGATCTGGCACGCTGTGAACACCATTAATCTACATGTTCTGGAAATATAACCAATTGTCAGATAGATGCTCACAGATATTCCATCACCCATCCAATTGGCTTAAACCAAGCTCTACAATTCATTTGCGGTGTAATGCACCCAATAAAAATGTATTCTGACTGCTCTATTGATTGTGAAATAGCTTAATCTTTTCATAGACAAAGAGATGTATACCACCCATTTTGGCCCAGAAACATTACAATACGTTCTGGTTTGAAATATTGCTGTTCACAGCCATGCTTTGCTTTATTACCTCTGGGGCCAGATTTTTGTTCTGCAGTGTTTGGATGTTGAATAGATGAAAAGAATTACCCGAAGCAGGTACAAGAAGAGATTGGTCACATTTGTTCTGACTCAGAATCATGAAGACAAAGTGTGTTTTATTCACAATCACTGTAGTTTTAGAATTGGCCTTGTTGGGCAGGTATGAAACACAAAAGTAAATCTGACCTCAGTTCTGTATTCATCTTCAATGGGACACAAAAATAAAATTTCCCCCTTCCTTTGACCAGATTGGTGTCAGCTTTGCTGCTAGGTCATGGGTTGAGGAAATTTGTTTACAGTTGTTTTTCCCTCACACTTGTAAAAATTTCAGTTTAAAGAGCTTTGGACTGATAAAAAGGCCCCCCAGATGTGACCATGCTCAGTTTCTCATTAAATACATCTAGAAATTTGTAGTCTATATTTGGAAGAGGCAGTTTCTTCACTGAAATAACATTTGTGTGATCACTTCAAGGTGTGAGGAATTATGGGGCTAAGTGGAGATGAAGTATCTTTTTAAATTCTATATATTTTAGTGCTCCACAATACTGGACTGCACATCAGTGATTTGATTTCAGATTACTATGTTGTGTCGTAATATAACAACATCAGATTTCAGATATTTAGGTTTTTTTTTAAAAAAAACACAACTGTTATGTTTTTTTCTTTTTGTTGTTGTTGCTTTTTTCCCCTTAAAATAAATTTACATTGTCAGTGGGTCCCATTGTGTAAGCCTAAAGTTCATTACAGGTAAATGTGTTTATAAATCTGGCCATCAGGTCTCAAACTCACACAACTTGCAATTTTTGCTTCTAAATTTGAGCTTTACAGGGCTAAACAAGAAAAATTACTCACTCTATGCTTTTTTATATCACAAAATATTCTAAATAAAAATAAATGATAAAATAACTTAAAATTATTAAATGAAAAAAAAATGTAGAAATAGAAAAATCACAGCATATCTACAGTCAATGAATTCCATTTGGTAAATGTGTTTTTTTTGTATGTGTTTTTTCTCTTGGTCTGAATTTGGAAATTGCAGGTTGGTTACAATATTGTCCAAAGTGATTTTACTAAACAAAAGTGGCCCATCTTTTGATTTTACTGTACCAGTTGGCATATGAAAGAATATGGGGTGATGTTACTCTACATATATCTGTGTGCATTTAAAACAACAGAAGAAAATTACTTACTCTTGTTCTTTCGCATTTGTTACCTCTCTGAACTTCAGTCCTTCATTCAAACCACCCTTCTCTCAAATCTGCACCTCTCTCTCTCTCTCTCTCTCTCTCTCTCTCTCTCTCTCTCTCTCCCTCCCTCTCTTTTAGCCCGCCTACTGTATGTGCGTATCATTAGCTCCTTTTCTGCATTATCTGCAGCCATCTAGTGTTGGCTTTGTGCCCTAGAAATTTTGCTGCATGCCTCTGCCAGCTTTAACTGCTTCCCAGTTCAGGTGCAGTGACAGTGTTTTCAGTGCTAATTTAAACTAGGTAAATCCTGATTTGTTTGCAATTTTCACAAATGCTGAATGTTTTCCTCATATTATTCTTCTTAAGATTTAGATTTGAATGTTTTGTAAGGTTGAAAAACACAACAGTAACAGTGAAGAAACAATCTGAGCAATGCTACCCAGCAATAAAGAGTTTAAAAATGTCATGTTGAACAGTTTACCGAAACAAAGTGTCTGTCAGAGTGCACGTGAAAAGTCTGGAAGGTTAAGCATGAAAGGCAGAGAGTTAGTCAGACAAACCTGACAGACTGAGAGCATGACCTGACAGTGAACGCAAACATTACATTCACTGATATTTGTGCTGCTCTCTTTCCCTAGCTGGGACAGACAGTCAGTAATAACTCTGAACACCTGCGCGGCCTCCAGGCTCTACACCTTGGCCCCTGGGGCTCTTCACCTGGGACAGGAGGCCCGATGCAGACTCCCTTCTCGCTCCAGAGCTGCCTGGAGCAGAGAGATTATCACTCGTCGCCCAGGAGGGACATGAGACCTGGAATTCTGTCAGACTCTTTTACATTAATCATCAGGGCAGAGTGACAGTGTGGTGAGAATAAAGATGTATATCACAAATGTAACACAAAAGCCTCCCACAGTATCAAAAAGTTTCACTTTAACTTTTGCCAAAGTTAAAGTGAAAATAAGGTAAAACTTACCGTCTATCCATACTCTGTTTGTTGTTTCTTTTATCTGCTGGATTTGTCTGATTCTGAAGAGCACCATATCTCATACAAAACCACACAAAATCAAAAGTACAAAGTGTTTCATGCATACAGAAACATTACACACAAAACACTGTGTATCATTGAAGAACAGCCAGCTGTGGAATAAACTTTTCTTTCTCTGTCATTATTCTTAGTTGGCACTAAAGATTAAACTATGATAAAAAACATAGAGCAGCTTTGTGGGTTTCCACTAAAATGTCAATAACTGCTTGGGTGCAGTGAAGTTTTAAGGTAAAAGAAGCTGACACAGAAGGTGCTTGCACCTTAACGCTGTAGAAGAAAAAGATCGAAGATCAATATCACTTTGCAGACAACTGTATCTTAGCTTTTAGTGCTAAAGACCTCTTTGAGCTTCAGTTTTGACACACTTACGCAGTGTCTGTGTGAGGAGAAAGGAGGGGTGGAACCAAAATAGTGTTCAACAGCAAAAACTGCTCAGACAAAAAGAGACTCAAGAGAAGCCATAATATTTTAAGGATCATATGTTTCAAATAAGTCACTTTCTTCTCAAGGTCAGCAGAGACAGAGGCATCCATGACCTCAATTTCATTCATGAATATCTTGTTTATTATTATTTGGCACAGAATAAACTGAACACATATATTTGGGTATAACTCATGCACACAAAATCCTCCACACCAACTTGTTTGCTCATATTGACACTAGGCATTCAGGCCCAAATGAGAAACTAATTAAATGAAAACATGTGCTAAGCTCAGTGGTGTATGGGCTTCTACTGTACACACAGGGCTCTGTCAGACATCTGTAACCTAATTCTGTTATGTTTCAATTACCAGACGCACCTTTGACGTCCACTGAAAGGTTAAGCAAATATGACGTAGCATATATTTAGGCTGTAGATGCACACATTTCCAGCTTAACTGCTCCTATCTGCCTATTCAATTAAGTTTAAGCTCAGACTTTAGGTAAATATAAGTCGAGGTCTGTTTATGAGGGACCAGGTAATTTGGGCTGTAGCCTTTTAAGCCTCAGGGTCACCCAGAAGTTGTTTTTCTGTAAAGGTGACCTTATTACAGTTTAAGACCCACACATAAATAATTATTATCATTATTACAAGTTAATACAGCTGGATATTTTGATGGCCCATATCATCATCATTTTGTCTGAGAAATTTGATTTTTTTTCTTGAAAGCTGTAAAATTCAAGAATTATCAAAACAAGTCATTTTGGAACAGGAATCCTGAAAGTCTAAATCAAATAAAAGAAAAATACAATTATTTTGTAACTTCCTTGTGCTTACGTGTCTCAAAATCCATTCAGTCATGTCATATTGTAATTGTGTTAAATAGTTGATATGTATTTCTAAGGATGTTATGTGTCGTTTACACAAGCCCTGCATTTCATGTTTGGATAGCCTTTGAATCCTCCAGCAGGAAAAAGGAAATGAGGGACCACCAGCGTTTCATGACATGGTCCTGTGGGTGACAGATAGCAAACATAGACTGGGACTGTAAACTGCAGGCAAGGCTTGTGGCTGTATGAGTGGTAACTGTGCTTACTAGACTTTAATAAATCGTACCATTTAAAAAAAAAAAATCTCCATAAAAGCACAAAATATGTAAAAGAAACAGGTTTATTTCAAGTTAAGCAAGTGCTTTGAGTAGATTTCATCAGAAACCTAAAGCATCTAATGTAAGTGATCTGGCAAAAGTGACTCTGCAATTATTAGCATCTACCCAGCTGTATGCTAGCAGATACACTTGTGCATGAAGACTGCTTTAATAATTCTGTTTAAATTTTATGTTCTAAAAGATCTCATAAAACCTAATTCTGGCAAGTCTAATTCTTAGCTTTCAGCTTCCCTTCCCCTGCAGAGCTTGTTTCCTCCATCCTGAGCTTGAGGGGGGAGATAAATGTGATTTAAATTAATAGCCGCTACTAAATAACTCCTCGGCTGGTAAACGATGCATTCATCAGATACAGACAGCCAATATCCTGTGATTCATGGCACTCCTTACCATGTGAAGGATGCCAACAAAAATTGTTATTACTTTTTAATAAAGTGTACCAGTCACTAATCCTCTCATTTATCAGTGGAAGGCAGTCTGTGTGGAGCGAGCTGGTGTGAAATGGTGTGCCTGGCTGCTCTGATGAAGAGGGATTGGAATAAGATTGTGGAATAAAGATGTAGTTAATGTGGAAGGCCTACTTTATAGTACCACCTTCAATATCACTACACTCAAAAGTCACATGACAGACAGACACCAAAAGCAATTTAATGAATGTCTTAGCTTTGTTTTGACAGCTTGGCTAAGTGAAAGCATTTTTAATTCACAAAGTGTTTGTATTAAAGCTGTGATCATGAGTCAGCTTAATCACAATACTATTTCTGAAAATGACTTCTCAATAGTCATTTATTGTATTCTTTATCTGTCATGAGTAGAAGCTGTAGAAAAGGGGTTTTTGGTAGTCATCTGTCCTCTAAAACATCTTTTTTTCCCCCCTGTCTATTGTTGTATTTATAATTACTTTTCAGACAACATAACAGTTGTACAGTGTTAGGGAATGTCACGAAGCACGTAAATAACTTGACACACTCTTTGTAATTCTAGCAATTATTTGTTAATGACTGTTAAAGTCTTCCAATTGACTTTTGGGCCATTGCCATCAAGATTTTTCCAAGCCAGAAGTGACCATGGTTGAACTTCAGGATATGGTAACCAGCAGCATTGTTAGGTTAGCCGTTGAAACCTGCTTTACTATCCACTCTTTCACATCTTAACTTGATCAGAACATAAAAAAATAAAGTTGTATTGAAAAAGTTTTGAAGCCTGCAATCTAGGCTGTAACCTTATCATGAATGTTGGGATGGCAAACTCTTTCTGCATCTGTGGCCTTGTCTTAAAGATATACTCGTGGTTATTCACTTTGTATTTAAGTGTGAAACACAGAATGTATGTTAGATTTCTACCAGTATATGTTAAGTGAAGGGTTTCTTCCTTTACATTCTGACTATGAAGCAAAAATGATGTTTGTTTCACACCACAAGCGTTCCTCAGGATTATGTCCACTGTGTACACAGCATAAAGTGAAAGCACCACCCACCACCTCAGGATAAAGCCATCACTGTGAGCTACAGTGATTAAAGACTGTGTCTCGACCTTGTATCCTTGACTGAGATAAACCCTACGAAATTCCTAAAACAAACAAGCCTAGGCTCTGTTAATTTAGCCTTCCAGCAGAAGCACTGAGGCTGTTGGAGCGGCCGCTGATGATTCCCCTTGTGTATGGGCCAATGTTAAGCCTTGAGAACAGGTAACAGTCAATCCATTAACCTTAGCTTTTAGCGGCCGCCTCATGTCACTGCCTCTGAGTCTCAGACACACATACAAATGTGAGCACTGCCACATGGACACAAACACACACACACACACACACACACACACACACACACACACGCACACCATCCCCCGCCTTGATAATTATTTTTAATAGTTGCTAGGCAAAGACTTGAAAAGGTCAGTGCAGCTCCTCCTGACATTGACTCTGCCATTGTAGTAATAAGCTCTTTTCCTTTCTTTCCTTTAACATCAACAATAGCCAATCACGATGCCCAAAGCCATCTATCCACCTCCCATATGTTGTCTCACTATGGACACACACACACGCACACACATTTGAATATATACTGACATGCCAAGGAACACACATGAGAACAATATGGGATCACAGAGACAAAAGTGGACACGCATACACACACTAACACACACATTTTCTCCCCTGCTTAAGTGGGTGTCAGTAGCCATCTTCAGTGAGGTAATATATAAAAGGGCTTCTAAAGGCAGGGGTCATGTTAAATTGTAACGCAAATGTTATTCCTCAATTATCCTTCTGTGAGAAATGTCAACCGCTTCAGGGGGGAATAGGACCAGGCTGAAGAGAGTGTGTCAGTGTGCTCTGCTTCGGGCCAAAGAGTCAAGGCACTTAAACTGCCCACGAGGATCTCCTCAACCATGTGAATTGATATTTATCCCCAAAAGAAGCCTACCTGGACTTTTTCAGTTACTAAAAGTACAAACATTGAATGTCTGTTTAAAGAACAGCTGAATCAGAGCAAGAGGTAGCCACCCACTGCTTTTGGACATTTTTTAACCTATAGTAATGAGAACCAGGTCAACATATTTTCCTATAGTTATTTTCATCTCGTGAATTCTTGTAGTTGCTGCCCAGTGGGGACCTGGGGAGTTTCTCAAGTGAATTTAATGAAAAACTCTGCTGTGATTGGCAGCTGAATGCCTAAGCTAACAAAGGCTTGCCTCAGTGAGGGGTCAGAAGTGAAAATAGCATTGGCCTTTGCCAGTGGCCTCCCCCCGCCTGGCTCGCTGGATATTACAAGTTACCAAATTTATATTTGCAATAACAAATTGACTCCAATTGGACTAAGTGGGGATCAGGACCTGGCTGGAAATTTGTGGTGCAGCGAGGAAATAGTTTTATGGACCTTTGGTGGAAACAAGAGGTCATTGATGGAAGCCTGAGGGGACATGAGGACAGGGGCCGAGGACAAACATACACACACACACACCCACACACAGATATGCGCCTGTTTCTGAGTACACATGCACACTCATGCACCTAAATAAGCTCTGTGATACATTTTCATCTCCCACACACACAGACACAATCATGCAAACACATTTGTTACTTATTATGCGTGTCGCCTGATTAAACTGTCATGACTTTGAAGTTTATGAAATCCCATTCTCAATCTCCATTAAAGGACCAATAGATGTGATAAAAGTCTTTTCATACAAAGTAGTTGCTGGTTGAGTACACACAATTGCACAAAGAAACCTTTGAAACACTTTGAAAAGGGCTCAAAAATCATAATTGTAAGAATGATGTCCCCCATAACATTCTGTAACTAATAGCTGGATAATAGTAATTATGATCACCCCACTGGCTTCAGTCGGACTTCTGTCAGGGACTGATTGTTCTCCGCCGTCTCTCTTTTATTCTGTCTTTCACATCATTCCTCTTATCACTCCCCTCTATTGTAAGCACTGTCGCTTCGTCCCCATGGCTACAGCCGATGGTATCGTGTTATCAATGTAATAAAACTAAAGTGCCGGGCAGGAAATTGAAAGTATATTCGTACAGGAAATAACAGTGCTCTGTCATAATCTACAGTCGAAAACATGTGTTCATCCACGTATTGTCTCCTTATCTGATGGGGGAAGAAATGTCATGGTCAGCCACCTTTTTTTCTCCTTCTACTATTTTTCTGGTCCATTGTTTTGCTTCCTTTTCTTCTGCGTGTAATAACCAATTTCTAATTATTAGCCAGTCTTACATTTGTGATGTAATACTTTTTCTCGTACTTTCCCCTGCACTACTCTGTTAATCAAATCATTAAGCTTGGACAAAGAGTCAGCTAGTTTACCGATTAAATGATTAAGCTCAGGACTTTTTTACAGAGAAAGTCTTACAACCATTTATACTTTAAGGTCAATGATGTGACGCCTACTTTTTCGGTCCAACTGAATTTTTCTGTCGAAAATAAAACTGATATACAGAAGAAAAAACCAATATGTACATCTTATACCTTCCCCACATACAAAAGAACTCTAACTTCTTTGGACACTTTAGTTTTTGATCATTTTTCTGCTATCTGAAGTGTCAAAAAGTGTGGGGTGAGCGTACAGCCTCAACTTCTTTTAGACAACTGGCTTAAAATCCCTTTGAATCAATCTAAATATATTGATTGCCCTATGTGGGATAGTTTCTAACATTTTTTGCATTCACTGACAAAAATTATGAGGCATTTGTGCTTATATTTCCATCATAATATACGAATGAATGTTATCGGAATATGTTCATATCATCTGGGGTGACCATCAAGAAAACACAATCTTTGGACTTTAGTTTTGAAACCACCATCAACATATTTGAGGAACCTAATGAAACACCTGGAAGGTTATTGAGTCTTACTCATATTTGCAAATAAACTTACTTTTTTGACTACAGTAATGTCCCAGCCACTTTGGGTATCATGTGAGGTGATCGCCTCAAAACTGTGATTAATAAGTTTTATCTGTAAATCTATAAGCCTTTCCTTCTTAAACTGTTAATTTACTTACTGATACGTGTTAAAAAAACTAGTCATGATAAAGGAATATACTGAGTTTGAGACAAATTACTATTGCAAAAGGCTATTCTTTTCATTAAACTGTGAAAGCACTTAAATTTCTTCCCTTTTTCTTTTTTGCATGAATGCATGTAAATGTTTGAACAATGGCCAAATGTATATCCCTGCTTTTAGTATTTTGAAGATGGCCTATTTAAAAGTCCTATCCTTTAATGACTCTTTGACAAATTCAAGTGATAAAGCTCTGGTTTTGTATCAATAGACTCCTCTGTGTATTTTGAACACGTCAGCAACTTGAGCATTTTCCAAAAAAAACAAAAAAAAACAAAGCAGTGATGAATAAATAAATTCTGCTTGATTTAAAGTACTGACTATCCTATCCTATGTTCCTTCACATATCTAGCACAAGAGAGAAAGAGAAAGAGAGAGACAGCCAGAGGAAATAACGAAAGAGAGGGGATAGAAGAGAGGGAGAGAGAGGGAGGTAGCTGACACAAGGCCGCCCTCTGTCTGAAGTACAAGAAAACGCCCTCTACTGTACATACATGCTGTATTTGGATAGCTTTGAGACAGTGTGTGAGTGTCTGTATGCATGTGTGTGTATGTGTATGTGTGAGTGTGTATGTGTGTGTGTGTGTGTGTGCCTCTGTAAGAGCATCAATAATTCCAGCAAGTGGGTGGGCTGCCATTGGCACAGAAGGGGAACCTGAGTTGATAAGCATCTAATCACTAATATGATTTACTAATGAATATAAAGTTAATCAGGGACTGAGAAGCAGAGCGGGGGGAGGCTTTGACACTCCTGATTTGCAACACATTATAAAGAGCGGGGCTAGATGGTTTATTTCACATTATGAGCCTCCTAAAGATCGATACATCCCTTTAACAACCACGCAAAAGTTACTTTAATGTGCAGTTAATGCAATGATTCAAAAGAGTTACAGTCATGTAAAGAGTAGAAAAATGTCACAAAATTTACAACCCTATAACCATTTCTCTTTGTCCATTCTCTTTCAGCAGTGACATGCTGGCTCTCTAATTGGCTGGTGTGGTACAATGGTAGCAGTTGTAGTTGTAAGAAGCTGTAACAGCACAGACACAAATATATAGCAAGAAGTCTCATTTGCATTAAATTGATTAAAGGCCACTCAGAGCTATTGAAACCATGACTGATCAGACCTGTATATATGATTTCCCTCTCTTACATATTGTCTTTTCACTTTCTTTGTTACATGCACTGTCTTCATCCTCTCCCACTTACACACATACAGTAAGTATGTGTGTGTGTGTGTGTGTGTGTGTGTGTGTGTGTGTCGGCCCAAGGCATAGCTCTAACCCCTCTTACTTCTAATTGATGTAAATGGAAGAAGTGGAGAAGGCTTGGAGAGGGCTGACCTTGTTATATCAGGGGCGGCTCACCCCAATTAATCACAAGATCCTCACCCAGATGCTTCAAGCTAATAAACAGCACTGAATTAAAAAAAAGTCCCTGCAGTTGTACAGTCACTCCAATGATTGTGCTACCTGCTTCAGATTAAAACCCGCTGTGAACAAAGCGAGGGCAAGTAGCACTTCAAACAATGTGGAGTGGCGAGATAAGTTAGTTAACAGCTGATGAGAAGCCCATGGAGCCAACCTTTTTCCCCCCTCTTCTTTTTTTCAAGCATTTTATTCCAAATTGCATGTCAAATTACCCTTGCAGTGAAATACCCTTAATGAGTGTCGCTTTTCTTGTGTAAATAGTCATTTTCCCAACCATCCCTCACTCTGTAATACTTACCAGGGATTTTAGGGATTATGGGAGCAACATTTTTTCACACATTTTAAAAGGATTATTTTTGAACAATGTAGGACATGTCATTCTCCGCCATGACATACAATGGCCTCTTTGTGATTTTACCATTTGAAAACGCTGGCAAGGCTCAAACAATTGAAGTGGGTGAATGGAGCACACAACATCAGGGAGTATCATGTGTTTATATCATAATTACATTGTATCTGGCATGTCCTGTTGTGACATTTATAATGGAGGCAACACAAATCCTGCTACCTCATTTTGTCTTGGTGCAGCTGCCACTATTTAATACTTTCCTAGTATATTTTAAAGGTTAATTCTGTAATTGCTATGTGCTATGAAACCTGCTGCTTGGGTCACATAGGCAAATGCTATGTAATGTCTCTCATTCCATTTGATAAGTATCAAATCATTTTACCAGGGACTTCTATTTTAAATTGACAGAGTGAGTGAAACAGCTCTTTATAGGTCACTCAAATGAGGCTAACCTTTATTCTGTATCTCTGATGTTTGTGAAAAAACAACAACAAAAAACAAAACAAAAAAAAACACTTAAATGCATTATCCTTGAGATTGGACCTTGATGGCTTCTTCAGCAGAATCAACTTTTATATTACAGCACTTTGGGTGTTCATTCCTTTTTTAAAATTCTAGGCTATCCTTTGCTCTTTTAAGATTGAAAACAGTTGTAAAGAAACCTGAATAAGCACAACAGACACAAGTCAGGACTCAAAGGTATACAGTAGGTAAGGGCAGAGAGGAAAAGTAGACAAGGGATTGTAGGTAACATGAAAGCAGATGGGAAGTGAAAGAGAGAGTCAACATCCTGGCTGACATCCCAGTATACACCAGCTGTTGCTGTAACTTCACCCCGCAGAACACACCTCCCCTCTTTTTTTCACCGCCTCTGTTTTCTAACTGTTTAGGCAGGAGAAGTGAAAGTTTGTGACAAGGCCCCCCTCTCAAGTACCTGATGATATGCCATCACAAAATTAGGAGAGCTTTTGTCTTTCCTTCTCTTAACACGTAATTGGTTGCTACCACTTTGTTGTCCTTTGCAGTGACATTTGAGAGAGGCAATGCAATGACAGGATTAACATGTTTTTGATTAAGGCTTTGTTGTAGAGGGCAGCCTTGAAAGTCTTGATGCAGCTCCAGAGTATTCCCAAACTGGTGGAACAACAGTCGCCTTCTCCTCAACTTCTTCGCTTAGTGGTAGCAGTCACTGAACTTTAAGTACTTCTGTTTCAGGTCCAACGACAAGTTGAAGAGACAGCGTGAGGCCAAAGGAGCAGTGAGCGTGGCTCTCTAAAACAAAGGATAGATTGTGGTTGCCTTCACTTCTGAAAAATAAGTATATTCAACGATCGGTATTCTATGTGCATGTTGTCAGCTGATTGGATAATAGCCTTATGTACCAACCTGAATGTATATTAAGAACAATAATGGAAATTGTTTCAATATTCTTTTAACATAAGTTATCTATTTTTCATATTTTTTACCATACATTATTTCTCTGACATCTTGGGTGTCTTCTGTACATCTAGTCACTACTTTAATCTAGTTATTTTGTGGTACATGGGGCTGGTTTTTAATTCCATAATTCATTTTGACACCTTACAACTGCTTTTTAAAATTATTATTTGATGCATATGAGTACCACTAAGAATAATGGTAACACATTTTAGTAAGTACGGAGATTTTAGCATTAGGATACCATTTCTTAAATATCTATTAATACTTAACTTACCATATGTAAAGCATTGTTCATACATTAAAACTCATTTGTGTATCATGTACAAAAAAAAAGTTATAAATGTTTTATTACCAATTAAAAATTAGTTATTGTGGTCATTACGAACCAGTTATGAAACATCTACAAGCTTTTTGTTCAAATGGTTTAATAAAGCCAGTGCTTGAATATTACTGTGTCTTTTTACATAATTGATATCTAATATTTTATTTGAGTTTATGCCACAATAAAGAATTTAATTTGAGAATTTCTTCAGTCAGTTGCAGAGTATTTCAAGTTTATATGAAGTTATTTTGATAAGCACAGTTTTAAATGGGTTGTTTCATTTTAATGGCTAAAGGTTGAAGTACTGTTTCCTTATTCTGTTGTATCAATTTTTAATCCAAAGTTGAGAAAATAAAAATTGAGGAGGTTTTTTTGTGATCAAGAACTTCAAGGGGATATTAACCCTTTGTTTATTATTTCTTTTGATTTTTTTTTATATAAGTAAGAAGCAGGAAATAAAATACAGCTCAACATTGCTGCTTATCAGTTGAGTGAATGACATCACTATCTTGTCATAACAAAAATGTAATCCGCCTTGGTCAATTACCTTCTATGTTTCCTGTATACAATGAAACAGCAAACAAACAAGAAGGAGCAAATGAAAAGCAAGTAGCTAAACATAAGGAAACCAAAGAAGTGTTTGCAAAATTAATGAACAGCCATAAACGAAGTGGATCACCACCATGCATGGTGCATGTGTGTGTATGTGAACAGGTGGAGGTGGTTACAAGGGGTTTGCGTCTGGAACATTAAGTGACGTGTGTCGAGCGCCCCTCTCTCTCTCTCTCTCTCTCTCTGGTCCTGTCTCTCGCCTGCGTGTCACATCAAAGTCTGCAGCCTGTTGGCTTGACTTACACCTCATCCAATTAGTCAGCAGTATCTCAGCGACCCTGAAGAATAGCCAGCTCTTTTCGTGGCTCTGTCATATGATCCCAGGTAACAAAATACCCAGGACTGCTGACACACATGCTCACACACTCGTATGCACGTACACATAAACACCACCACGCACAAACACCTGATACCTAACGATAAAAGGAGGCAGGGAAAGGGAGTGGGCTTAGACGTCAACAGCATTAGCGGAACAAAGAAACACAAGAGGGCGGAGGAAGGAGCCAGGTACAAAATAGATGGCTCATAATACAGCGGGCATTGTAACAAAATGAATTTGTCAGGCTTTTGTGTGTTACAAAAGATCTAATTGAAGCCCAGGCCTCCTGCCCCTGGTCTGTTGCTCTTTTTGGCATGTTAAGTATGCTGTAAGCTATGCTGATTCTCACTTGGACTGAATTATTTAGGTGGCCAAGAAGCTGCAACTGAACAAGTGGGAACAAAAGAGTAGAGGATGTGCTGTGTACATTGCACAGGTGAGTGTATGTAGAGGGGGTTGGAACATGTTACACTTGGTTCAATGGGTACTGCAACAGTGCTTACCAGACTTTAGATAGGCAAAGTAAAATACCCACATGACTTCATATCACAGAGGAAAATACTGTAAAAAAAATCTGTTATGGATTTCCACTTTTCAAACCACCAAACTTATTTATTTTTCTTCTTTTTAACATCCTTGCAGCTCTCTCTCCAGCCACCATGACGCAGCATTATCAAGCTCGCAAGGACATCTCGGCTCCCTGTAACCGCATGTCTGGAATCCAATTACTAGGCAGCAATTTATGCTGTGTGAGGATGCATTACTATTTCAATATTGAGATGTCAAATTACACACAGGGCCTCTAATGCACTCTGGCAATCATAGCCCACTGCTCAGACTGCCAGCAACAGAACTGTCAGTGGACCTTGTCACAGGGGAAGGGGAATCTGATTCTCACTCATCCTCTCCCTCTCTCCCTTTTTTGACCATGACTTCCTTCGGTTGCCATTGTGTTCCCCCTCTTCACTCCCCCTCTCTCTATCTCTCCGGGTTTGGTAGCCCACAGCTCCATGGCAGGGCGATTGATGAGGAAGCCTCAATTCTCTGACAGTTGACATTTACCAGGAGACTCTCCTTGGCATGCCCACATTGTTGGCTTCAACGCTAACAAACAGACAAGCAGACAGCTGGAAACGCCTTTGGAAAGAGAGGGGAAAAAATTCCCTTGCTTTAAGCCATATATACCGTTTCAAGACATCATTAACAATAATTGAAAAATGCCTGAAAAGTAGGAAAATAATTCAGATAAGGCTTCAAAACCTATTAAAGTTATATGGACGCCAAAATATTTTATTGGTAATCACTCAAATTCACCTGATGGGATTACAAAAAGGCAGGAAAAAGAAAACTGCTTCTTGATGATCATATAGAACAATAATAATCAAAAATCAAACTAAAAATGCTTCAACATTTAAGTTTGTTCCTGCAACTGAGTAAAGTTATGGCAGTATGTCAAGGGTCTGTCTATGGTTTGGTATTTTGATTTTCCATTTAGAAAATGGAATTAAAAAATAAGTGCTTACTTGTTTTCATTTTAAATTTCAAAAATGACTAATGAAATTCAAGGCATTTTTCTTCATCAGTAATTAAAAAAACCCTACTTTTTCATGTTGTGTGTCCTATAGCTGCCTTTTTCAAAGTAAAAGTGTGTACAAAGAAGATAAAGTATCTCCTGCAAGAGCAATGATTTTATGTGCATGCAGGTGTTTGTCTGTTATGAGGTTTGTTTTGACTTACGTATACTTATTTTATCACTTGAAGCGACATGATTTTGTGATAAACAGGCACAAAAAGATTCAGTTCAAATACCGAAACATACAGGAACCGTCAAGACTCATGATAGTTTGTTTACAGTAATAATATTTTGACATTGATAAATTCCACTTGTTTGCAGTCCAACCCTAATTGTGTAGTTTCCTTTTAGTTAACTGTCATCTGTATGCTATCCTGTGATTGGTTAACAAACCAGGAAGCGCTGGTGTTTATCAGTGAGCTGCTAGACTGCTGTTGAAGAAAGTTACAAGACTACATTTGACTGTTCAACCGACTCTGACATTGCATTTTCATGGCCACTTTTTCCTTCAGTCATCTTTCCCCGCCACGCTCTCTGCAAGACTTGTAAGATGTCATCCACATTTCCCCCATTTGTCCATTGTCACTGTCATCTGCTACTTCCTGTTGAATTCTTCTTCTCTGCCTGTGTGGCGCTGACGGTCTCAGCAGTGGTCCTCTAGTACAAAAGCTGACGTGAGGGCGGGTTTACTCTGAGGAAAGCTCATCTTGTGAACATAAAACAGAGATGCTTTCTGACATCTTGTGAACTTGTCTCCATCCCTTGGTGTACCTTTGGAGGGGGAGGGAGAGCTAGTGCAGCGGCAGCACTGAGGCCATCAGGGCCCTCCATACTTACTTGCCAAGCTCTGAATTTTTAATATAGAAGGCCCACACAAATGCATGGGCAGCATGATGTTGTCACCCTGGCATATTTTATCACTGATCAAACATTAGTCGGCAGCTGTTGTAAACTTGTAGCTGTCTCGGTGGCAGCAGCGGTGACAGGCTCCGACACACTGCTGAGAGACGGAGGCCCAGCTGGCTGCTTTACTTACTTACACTCTGGCTTCGTGTGAAAATAAATAAATAAAGGAGTGTTTTCTCCACCTCAAGTGGTGGTCTTGCTCTCTCTTCTTCTTATTCCCTCATTTGGTCCTAACTTCTTCTTCTTCTTCTTTTCTTCTTCTTCTCCTCATCCTCTCTTACTCTTTTGCTTGTACTCCTCCATCACATTCTTGTTTGCACACTCACTTCTTCCCTCTCTTCCTTCATTCTCTCTTTCACTGTCATGTCTTGTGATTTCCCCAACTGCTTGTTTTGTGCCCTTGCAGCGTTAGCGGAGAGACACACATTGTGCATCTTACAGCGGCTACCTGAGGGCGGAAAAAAAGGGAAGAGTACAAGTAAAAAACATTGTACCTCTAGAGTGTTGAGCTCAAGAAGAGAAAAAGGTGTGAGGGAGACATTTTGACAGCGTGAAGAGAGAAGGTGGGAACAAACTGTGACACTACAAATACTGCGTGTGTTTCATGGCTGTGGCTTGATCTCAGAAGAATTTGAAATGTAATTGTGATGGCACATGAAGCTGAGATGGCAACACGATATCATGCCGCCTACTACTAACTATAAAACTATCATTTCATGAAATAAAATGACAAGTGAACGACGGTACTGTTGCTTTAACATGACCTAAAATTAAGCGGATCAACAATAATATGACTGAAAACACACCTTGCTGTCTTTAAACCAACATAATACTGACTAAAGTTGACAAATAAAGTCTTAGCGTCTTGTATTTTTCTTAAGAAAAAAAGAAAATGCTTAAGTCCATGTAGACACATTGTCAGATGCATGTTTGTGCAGCGTAAAACATCATTCCAAGCAAATATATCAATTTTTCATTGCTTCATTTATTATGTAAATTCTTCAGCTAAATATTTCAGTAATTGGTTAGGACACGAGACCCCCCTCCTCCTTCGCTCCATGTGTCTCTTTTGCACAAAGGCAGCGCTCGGACGGCTCACTGGTGGGAATTACCTTTTGGCTGGCACTAAATAATTTTTATTTCTAATTTATTTCATGACAACGGGCACACGCAAAGGGAGAGTCCCGTCAGCCAGCCAAGTGCCTTGTTGGCAATGATTGATTACCCAATATCTAATTAGCTGAGATCCAATCACTTATTATGCAGCGTGTGGGACAAACAAACTTAAGTCACCTGTCAAGCGATTGATTGATGACACTCCCAATCCTGCTTTTGTTTGCTCAAATGTCCCAATGCTTGTTACAACTACCAAAGCTCACTCGGACAATGCAGGCTGTCACTCTGACGGGGAGTCGCCGGCCCCACATCTTTCTCATTGACGGAAACATTCATTTTTAGTGCCTGTTTGCGTGTGTAGGCGTGTGCAAGCATTGAACATCAGTAGGGCTCATGTGTGGTTTATAGATGTGTGCATCTGTGTGTGTGGGTCTGAATGTGTGTATTTGTATCCTTTTCTGTGTGAAAACGTACCACTGAAGACGGAGCGAGATTTGTCAGGTTCTTGGCCCTATTAAAGGCAGGTCTGCTCCTATCACCCTGAGGGCAAGTTGGTTTTTCACAAAGGGTAGGAGGGGATGGGGAGCCATGTCATGATTCAAAACACAACAATGAGGAATTAACATTAGAGAGAAGATATTTCTCATCAAAAAAATCAACTTTACATGTGAAATGTTAATAATTCAGTCTTTCAATGATTTAATTTCTATGTTCTTTTTGGATTTTCTTTACATGATGTCTCAAATAAGTAATGCAAATCATTAAATCAACTTCATAATACAAAAGAAGCTGTGGGGACTTGCAGTTTATATAGTTCCCTCTGCTTTCTTTCGGGTCCCTCTCCACTGGTAGTGAACTTCAGACTTACCTAAAAGACTAACAGTACATACTTATGCTCTACAATATTGCTTTTGTTTTAAATCTTTTCTGATCAAAGGCACTTGCATTAGATGGCAGATGTGTTGGCTGTGATTCTTAGTGTTAAACTCTGGCGAGCGTAATCAATAAAAGCAAAGTAAATAAAAAAGAACTGCTAATATCAAGACAGCATGATGCTTCAGATCAATTATGACTGTTCTTGTTTAAGTACTCATCTTATGCACCACCTCACTACACTACGAGCAAACCTACAGTAGCATCCTTTTAGTGTCACTGTTCCCTTAATCAAATAACTCATTCATGGACCTTTCAGCGGCTGAACATGCATACATGTTTGTGTTGTTTGTGTTTCTTAAGCATCCCTGAAGCAAAAGTTCATCACATAGTGAACCTTCAGTGGGTTTCCTGAATGTTTTTGGCTGCAGGTGCAAAAATAACATTGAGCTTTGGTTGACACCATTTAAAGATACAGACTTGTAAGATTGCAGAATAAGCTAGCAAAGCTGACTCTTGCCGAGCTAGTTGTAGAAGTAAGTGCCTTCTACAAAAAAAAAAAAAATCAGTCATCAGCAAATCGGGGTACAAAAAGTATGAATCTTACTGATAAACTCACACAGGCAGAGAAGACGGGAGGAGTTAATCATATTATTGAAAATAAGTTGTAGTTATTAACGCTCCCAAAAATTCAAGGTGATTGTGTCCAGTGCCAAGTGTTGGTTCAAATTAATTTTTTCGATGAACCCCAGTCAAGGCTGTGATCAAGTAGTTTACAAATTATCTTTTTTATTGAATGTACAGAAATGTACAGTTTTTTTAAGCTAAACAGAAGGTGTTTGTACTTTAAGAATGGATGAGGACTCAGAGAGGACTTCCACCCCGTTCTGCCGTAACTGAAAAGTCGCCTACCATATAGCGCCTCAATTCCCCAAAGCTCCAAAGCCTAAAGACAGATGTTTAGTGTATTGAGGTAAGGTGAAGTGAGCTAAGTTTTACATTTTCATTGAGCTTTCTCTGTTTTTCTAAGGAGTAACCTCAGGGTTGTGAAGCTTCATTTAACCTTGAATTATTTGTTACCTTGAAGTAGAAACAGCTTGTTCAACACTTTTGTTGAAACTGGTAACTCTGTATTGACATCATATTTGATCTCTGATACTTAACTTATTCGGTATCATCAATTTGTTAATCTGCCGTGGTGTGTCATTTGTTATTTTTTTGCTGCAGTGTCGAAAAAGCCACTTCAAATTGTGTAAATAATGGAAAAACCCTCAGTTTTTTTTCAGTGACATCCAAGATTAAATTTCAACAATCTCTGTGTCAGACAGCCATTCTTTTTTGGTCCTTTGTTGTGTCTACACACAGTTTAATACATTTGTGTTTGAACCAACGCTCCTCTTTCTTTGGACAGCAAACATTGCAGCGAAATGACAATTTGACATTATTAAAAATGCATAGCGACTCAGGGGCCTTAGAGGCTTCCATTAGGAAATAGGGTTGAAAACTCACTCAAATGTGTGTGCAGGCAGATGCACACACACACGGACACACACATACGGGGACACACACACACACACACACACACACACACACACACACACACACACACACAGGGTTATCCGGAGCTGACATGTTCAAGGTTCAAGGATGAGGGCCTCTGAGAGCCAGCTGTAATTTATTGTGAGATATTCAGCATCTGATCTCCCTGACAGTAGCCTCTGGCTTCGTTCATAAGAACTCAAATGTCTCTCTTCTTTCAACCCCAGGTGTGTGTATTGGGACGTGTGATTGCAAGCGTGTGTGTTTGTGTGTGTAAAGGTCGGGCAGAGAGACAGCGAGGGTTGAATTCTCTGACATACATCAAACAACTGAAGACAGATGCCTGGACAGTATTAATCAAAACTTTCCCATTTCCTAAAGAATTAATCATTAAATAATTAATTTGGCAGCTACAGGCAGCAGTTAAAGGGGGCTTGTGCCTTCCCGCTGGTTAGAATTAGTCCTTGTCGAGAGGCTAGATTGATATATTTATTATTTATCAGATTAATCATGGCTAGAGACATTAGGATCCACTGTTGAGATCATACCAGTTATAACGTAGGAGGGGGTGAGCAGAGAGAAGGCAGGACAAAATGAGAGAAAGAGAGAGAGGCAGGTGGCAGCTGTGTGTGGTGATTACAGTGCAAGGTGGTCAAGGGTACACTAGAGGGACTTGACACAGCCACACGCACACACACACACATGCATGTCAATCTAAAGAGTGGTGGCAGGCAGAATGCGTGTAGCCTCAAGCACTTCTTGTTTCTAAAGCCAGTGCAGCAGCACGGAGGATGAGGGGGGGAAAGGCAAAGATGTCATTGATCCAACAGTCCCTCAGAGGTCAGGGCAGGTCCTGGGGTCATTTCTGTTCACGATAAATGTCTGGGAAAACCCCAGAGGGTGCGGGGACTGACCAGCTTATATCAAAACATCATCCATCTCTGCTATCAACTTATTATACATCCTCCATCACAAACTATGTATATTTTTTATGAGTTTGTTCTAACCGTCCTGTTCCTGTCCCCCCTTTAAAAATATGGTTGATGTTTTTTTTTTCCTGTGGATAAAATTTCAAGACTTTTTGGGGAGTTTAAGACTCTTTTTGTTAGCTTATTTTGGTTGTACACAACTCAACCTCTCTGTCCCCAAAGCATTATTCAAAACCTGGGAAAAGACACATTTACACACATGAAAACATTTAGTAATCTAAGTGGATCAAACTTATTGGGATGATACCCCATTGTCCAATATGTTTTAGAGGGGCAGTGTTAATTTAAACACTTACATGATTCCTGCTACAAATATTCCTCTTCCAAAAAATGAAAGAAACAAAAACAAGCATTCATCATATGCACATTTTTCTAAAGCTTCAGATCATATTTTACTTTTAACACAAAAATGGAGCATATTTCAACAAGACAATTTGATCTAAGCTGTAACTTCCAAGTGATTAGCTGCACATTGGTATAAGATGAAAAATCTTACTGTTTCAAGATGAAGTATTTTCATGTGAATACAGCAAACAGTACCAACATAGGATGGATAAGCACTTTATTGTCATTGCTGTGAACAACAAAAGTCAGTTTGGTATCTCTTTAAAAATAGCAACAGTGAAACTAGCTGATAATAATCGAATAAAATAGCATTATACACGGAGTAAGACATTTAAAAACTGATAATAGTAACAAAATAAGATAACACTGTGTGCAAGATAAAAAGAAGGCAATGTGCAACAGAGAAAGCTTCAAAATGAAATAAATAATGACATGACAAAAGTCTCCTAAGTTTAAAAAAGGTGGGACTGGTATGAAAACAAGTGTGTTTTATGGATGGAGCCTCCCACCTTGAAGTATTACATTCAAAGTTAGCTTGAAAAAGGTGCTCCATTGGCCCTGTCCCAACCTTAGTTATGTATTGCTTCCTTTGAGTTAAAGATAAAGATATACTTTATTAATTCCCTTGGGGAAAAATTCAGTTTTTCACTCTGAATTACGCTTTATGCAATGCACAAACGGCACATTGCAAAGAAAGTTGCACAGATGAAGAGCTCAGAGTGATTGTTCTGCACCGTCAGCGTGCATCTGGGCAGTTGAGTGTTTGGTGCCTTGCTCAAGAGTGCCTACCTCTCAGAAAATGATGCTAATACCTCTACAGCTATAAGCCCAATTACCCAATCTTGGTCCATGATGTGACTTGAACAAGCAGCCCTCACCAAGCCAAGTCCCCATGGACCGAGCCAGGGCCTGTTCTCACCAGTTGTGACTGACTTTGTCTCTATATCTGAGAAGCACCTTCATATAACCAATACAACACCTGTGTCTGTTCTTTTTTCCTTTCTGTAACCAGCTGAAAATGTACACACACACACACACACTCACACACACACACACATATATATTTTAATGAGTGCATCAATATTTGGGAAGACCCCTTATGGCTAGATCTGTATATGGTCCATCTCCACTCCATCACATCATCAGTCTGATAGGATTTAACTCCCATCATTGTGTCTCATTCTTCTGTCTCTGTGCGGTTGTTTCAGTGCTCTTTTCGGATTCTGGCAGGTCAAAGCCCTCCTGATAATCAATGCTTCTATTTGCATTTCTTCCACAACAGAGTAAAGATGCAGCAATTTGCTCATCATTGAGTTGTGTGGTGTAGAAATTCTCAGTCATGTGACTCAAGCTGACCTGCAGGCTCTTTGCTTCATCATGACAATGCAACTGGTGGGTTTAGATGGATGAAGGAGAACAAAAACAAACAACATAGAGCAGAATGGGTCTGGTGAAAGTGTGGCATTACTTGTATGACATTTATAAATATGCCTCTCTCAAGTGAAGTTCTTGCGCCATAAGAATACTGAACACACCTTCACATGATATTATAATGACCCTACAGGTAGTGGAGAGCTGTCATGGTTGCACTGATAAGATTTAAGGTAACAGTGAGCAAAAGCCAATTTGTGGGAATGAAAATCGTGTGCGACAGTTTTCCCAACTGCTGCCAAAATTTGTGTTTATTTAGTTTTTGCTAACGATAATGATGTCAATGTCGGCCACACTGATCGATTCTTCAACTAAAAGGTATTTAGGTGCAACAGAATTAGAAAATTCTTGCTGAAAAACTCTTGTGCCCCTGGTGTCAAACAACCCGCCCACAAGAGACGTATCTGACTGTTCAGCACAGAAAGCAGCTGTACCTGCCACAACTTGTTAATTGAAGCGTAGAGAGTGAAATTATTATTCACCTCTTCATCTCCTCTCCTTTCTGTTCTTATCTCATAAATGGACCCAGCCTGCAAGTTTGGAGGTGTAATTGTACATTACAACACAGATATTGAGATGAGAAGTGAGAGGGCACTCCCCATACTGTGCCCACTCATACTCCTTCTCCGACACAATCAAAGACGGGCTCATGTCGGTGTGAAAAACCCATTTGTGTTCAAAAACAAAACACATCCCTGACTAATAATCAGCTAAATCACTCGGTTATCACCAGCCATGCAAAGCAAGACCCCATCAAGTGGGGCTGCAATACTCTGACCTCCTCTTTCTATTGAAAAAGAGGGTACTTGGGTGGGGGTGGAGGGTGGTAGAGAGGTAGATGTAGAGACTCAAAAAGGATCCCCTTTTTGTGGGGAGGAAGAATCCATTTTGCGAGATGATTTGGCTTCAAATCTGCAGGGACTAACCCTTGACATGAAGTCATATTGTGTTGGAGTTTTAGCCCTAAATTCATACATCAATAATTTACTGTCAATGTCGATTGTATAAGTGTAGGAAATTACAAGGGATGGGTATTTTCTCTCAGGCAGAAAGAATGTGATACAGCGGATACATCCCAACCTAATGTGCTAGAGCCGGTGTCCACGCAGCGTCCGAGGGAGAATTATTTATGCATTAGAAAACAGTGTGCTGGGGCAACGGAAAAAGAGAAGGCAGACACATTATTTTAAACCTTTCATAACATGCATCAATATTTCAGCAGAAATAAATAAAGGATGGCGGGGCTTGTTTGGAGGACAGCTGTAGCTCGCTCCGCTTGGCTAGCTTGGAGCGGGGACTCTTGGGATGCCACGCATACCAGCCCCTAGTAAAACCCCTCCATCTCTTTTTAATCATCCACTTAGAACAGGGCGACTGGAGGAGCTGTCAAGGTGAGCTCCTTCGATGGAAGAGAATGGATGTATTGTGGGACAGAGGGTGGGGTTCAGAGGACATGTTGCTTTGTTTGGTGTTATGTACATTGCTCCAGTTTTACAAAAGGGTAACTGTACACACTTCAAGATTTGAAAATAATGACTGGCCTACACTACAAGATTTCAAAATCTCAAATGTCTTTTCTTAAAAATCTTAGGCACGTACACACTTCAAGATTTGAAAATAATGACCAGCCCACACTACAGGATTTTGAAATCTTATATGATTCTAAAATCACTTTTTCACACACATAAGGAGAACTAAACCAAATGTATTTTCTTAAAAAACTTTAACTGGACAAACTTTAAGATTTGAAAAAAATGATCAGCCCACACCACAGGATTTCAAAATCTTATAGGATTTTAAAACCGTTTTTTTTCACACACATAAGGAGACTCTTAGCCAAATGTCTTTTCTTAAAAACCTTTAACATGTGCACACTTCAAGATTTGAAAATAATGACCGGCCCACACTTCAGGTAAGCCTGAACATCAGGGACTTGTTGAGAGTCCTTGGTTCATGAAGCCACTTTGACACTTCACCAAAGACACATCATTTAAAATGGGAAATTGATCATTTAAATAGTGCTTTTTGAAGATGTTTTTGATTTTTTTGTGCAAATATTTTGAAAAATAGATCAAAGGGGAAGGAGCTTTTACTCACAGTAAAACATTTGATTTCCTGTTGCCAATAGGGGGCACCTTCCTTTGCGTGAATAAAAGCCATAAGGCTGCACTCAGGCTGGGACACTGAAATTTGTGTGTTGTGGTCAGGATCTGACTCTGTACAAGAAAGTTATTGAGGTTTTTGTGTTTCTGAAAAATGGTCAACTTTTGGTAGACTTTGACACTTCACCAAAGACACATCATACAAAATTGGAACTTGACCTTGCACATGGTGTTTCTTGAAGATTTTTTTGATATTTCTGTGCAAATGTTGTAAACTTTATGTCAAAGGGGGAGGAGCTATTGGTCACAGAGTAAAAATATTTGATTTCCTGTTGCCAATGGGGGGCACCTGACTTGCAAAAATTCCAACCTTGACGTCACATTTCCGAACTTTAAATTTCATTTTCCCCGTAACTTTTTACATTCTTATGAAGGTCTTGGCATGATGAATGTGCTCAAAAAATTTCATACAAATCAGAGTATGTAAAAAATGCATGATTTTTGGCGCCTTCTAGTGGCCATGCCCATTGAGATTATAACAATATTTTAATAACTTTTAATCTTTAAGGTGTTTAGTAGACACATGAGAAATTTGAAGATAAGCTGAAAAAAACTCTAAGACTAGTTCGTTCAAATACGCACCATCCAAATCGTAAAATTCCAATGTTGGCAAAAAATTCCTAACTTCCTGTCGGGATTGGGTCATTCTACCAAGAGTGTTTTTTGTAGGTCATGGCATGTTACTTCTTTTGTAAAAATTTTGTGCATGTGGGTCAAAGTAGCTGGCGGGGCTGCCAAATTTAGCCCCAACGAGTCCAAGATGCTTGTTTATGCGCTATTCTGTATCTTTTTGTATCTATTCTTGTATCAGTGGCGGCTGCTGGTCTTTCAATGAGGGGAAGCCAATTTTTTCCCAGCCTACATCATAAATGTGTTTGTTCATTTGTATGTAAAATCTACACTCCTTTTCTTTTCTAGTCGTTTTTAACAAAGACAAAGTTGCTGAGGGTTCAGTGAAGTCTCCGGATCAGTTCAGAATAACTGAATGATAAACACTGAAAATGCTCCGGTGGATGCAAAAACTTTAAGATTGCTGATTAGCTCATTTCATTGTCAATCAAAAAAAAATTCCGCCTCAGACAGATCATCCAATCATCATGCAGAAGCCGAGTGTCAGGGCCCGCCCACTGCCCCATAGACCCCCAGAGACACTGAGCGTCCATCTGTGTAAATCACTGTGGAGCTGCAGAGATGAATGAGACAGAAGTTGTGGCGGTTTCCTGTAATAAGCAGCTGATTCTCAACAAAAGATGAATACGTTCTAGCCGTACTTAGCGCACAGAACAGTTTCGTCCTCGCCCCAAAAGTGTAGAGACTTTTGCCTTCTCGCCGTTTGAACATGCGCAGAAGGAAAAAATCCTTTACGCAGTTTACTCTGGAGCATATTCCGACTAATGTGTTTACATGACCCAATATTCAGGTTGATACAGGCATATGCCAGGGTTCTTATTCTGATTTTTAATAATCGGAAAATGAGCTCAATCGGGTTATGACAATTGGAATAAGGTGTTTACATGACTCATACATAATCAGAATATTGTCTTTATTCTGATTAATACAGGAATATGGTGTGCATGTAAACGTAGCCATTGTCAAGTTGGCTCCTGTGTTCACCTACACAAAGTAACACTGAACTGATGGATTTATCTTCATTAAAATCACTTGGGAACGGTTAAGGAATATATAGAACTTACATTTTGAGGACCTAAGAGGTCTAAGGGCTTAGAGAGCAGGAAGGTCACTGAAACGTGGATTGATTCTACTGGTATCCAGAGGAGAGAGGAAAGCAAGCACAGAGATTCAAAGTGAGAGCAAGTGAGGCATCCCAGTGACATTTTCAGTAGTCTTGACTCAGTGCAGAACAAGAGCTGCCGGCTGTGATTGCAAAAATACCTCAGCATCCAATTACATTCTGTCTTGATTACTTTAACGCCGATGCATGTTCCACAACTCACCTCTTGACAATTTTAAAGGCTCCACCAGCTCACTGCTACCTGTTTGTTTATCAAGTTTGTAATTACCACAAGAGTAATGCGTTGCTAACTCATTACATAATAGTCTAAAAAATTCTTGTAGAGTAAAGGAAAACATTGGTGAGTTAATAGTCAAATTGATTACAATGCCATGTCTACGGTTTCTCTGTGCAACACAATCATTCTGTCCTTTGATTTGTTCCCCTGCATTTGGAAAAATCAATTCTCCTAGGACTGAGGGAGAGCAGAAAAGAGAGAGCAAGGCCCAGAGAGAGGAAGGGAGAGCGCTTCTGTTGCAGGACAAGGTGTAATGTGTTCTATTACAATCCCAATTGAGCCAGCAGGATGCTAAATTAAAGCTCATTTAAACGCTCCACTGCAGAGTGAATTCAAACCCAGGCTCCATGGCTGCTAGCCTGCCAAGAGGTGTGTGTGTGTGTGTGTATGTGTATGTGTGTGTGTGTGTTATGTGTGCTTGAGTGCATACGTGCATTGGACAGAGTTTTCTCCCCCTGCTCTTCGGCATGCATGTGCTTGCATAGTGAGTCATAGGGCTTTGGGGGGAATTTGTTTTTTTCTTAAACTTCGGACGCTGATATCTTAAAGGTCAAACTTTGCTGTGTTATGTAGAGTAAGGACTGCAAACAAGAGCCCAGATTTGGTCCTGTTTGTTTGACAGCCTGGTGCATGGGTTAGCTTCCGCAGGAAGAATGGTTTTTGCCAAGAGAGATGCATTTACACCATCGATTAGGCCCAAGTACCGCTGTAAATATCAAGTGACAACATGGGGGAGAGAATTTGACAATGCTCTTGCGATTTTATTGCATCTGCTGCCTCAGTGGGGTAAAACTAGCTATCTGTTTTCTAGATACTTCATTATTCATCAGAGGGGTTTTACGGCGCAAAAAGGATGACACTATGAGCAGGAAATCATTTGCCCTTGACTTGACAATATGGGTGTGCATTCTTCTTAAATGAAAAAGAAAGAAAGGTGCATGGCCCCATGTGATAAAATAAAGCACACTAAAGCCCACTTGTTTGTGCCCTGTCATGGTGAAGTATTTAAGGGTTAAGACTGTTAAACCCTCTCAACCTCTATATGGGGATGTTAGCATGCATTTGGCTCACGCTAATGCCACATTAATCTGTACTAGCATAGGGGTATTTAGTGTGACTGTGGTCCCTTCATCTTGTAATCACAAAGAAGTCTAAGTGTCTGAGAGGGAGGCCTCTGCTGCAGTTTGTCCAAGAAACCTCTTCTTCTCTTTGAAACCTCTTGCAGCTTTCTCACACAGGCCAATTGGATCACTGCTGCTTATCAAAGGCTGAGGCAAGCCTTCCCCGAATATAAAACATTTGTACTACTGCCCTCTAGAGATTCTGTAAAGGCACCAAATCTCTTTCCCAAATAGCAAATGTTATCAAGGACCATCTTCTGTCTGCTTTCTCTAGGGGTGCTGCAGTACACAGACTTTGTGTGGAAACAGAATTCACTCCCAGGGAAACAGGATGAGGCCCAGATTGTTACTCAGCATTTGGAAATAAGTTATTTTGGAGCTGATAATCTTTTTTTTAAATTGGGGATTATGATCAGATATATACAATACAGGCCAAAAGTTTGTACACACTTTCTCATTCAATGCATGTTCTTTATTTTCATGACTATTTACATTGTAGATTCTCACTGAAGGCATCAAAACTATGAATGAACACATGTGGAGTTATATACTTAACAAAAAAAGGTGAAATAACTGAAAACATGTTTCACACCCTAGTTTCTCAAAAATAGCCACCCTTTACTCTGACTAATGTTTTGTACACTTTTGGCATTCTTCAAGAGGTTGTCACCTGAAATGGTTTTCACTTCACAGCTGTGCCTTATCAGGGTTAATTAGTGGAATTTCTTGCTTTATCAATTGGATTGGGACCATCAGTTGGGTTGTGCAGAGGACAGATTAATACACAGCCGACGGCCCTATCAGAGAACCTAGAACCAATCAGCTATTTAAATAAAAATGAGTGGCCATCATTACTTAAGAAATGACGGTCAGTCCGTCCAGTAAACAGTAATAAAAATAAAGAAAAAGTAGAGTGAATGAGAAGATGTGTCCAAAGTTTTGGCCTGTGCTGTATCTAAATATGAGACTTTTTCCAAGATAACTTACAAAGTCCTCACAGGCTCTTTAAAATAAAGTTCTTATTTCCCATATATATTCCACACATTGTTGCCTCAGTGGTATGAGTACTCAAGCCTGGCACTGCTTCAGTGCTTTCCCGAGCGGCTCTCTGAAGAGCGGAAAAATGATGTCTTCCCACCTGGACACCTGAGGAGAAGTAGCAGTGCCAGATTTTAGTCTTTAGATCTTTACACCCTCCTCCAGTGCTGCTCTCCTCCTCATAATAAAATGTCCCTTTTTATGTGTTTTTAGTTCTCCCTCTTATAATCTGGATGAGATAGCCTCCCTCTCCATATAGCTGTAAGCGGTATAACTCTTTCCTGCCTTGCTTTATCTCCATGTTCCTACAAGCAGGCCTGAATGGAGAAGCCATTATCTCCAGGCTCACAAAAGAGCCAGACGTCCACATTCAAGATGTTCTATACATGATATATTGATCAATTCGCAGAGACTAATAGCATAGTAATGAATGTAGAAGGGGACGGAGTTAATGTCTCAGGGGTTCATGCAAACTGCAAATGAAGCACTCAGTGACACAAAAGGTCTGGTCCGGTGAATTATAATTAGACCCCAGCCTCAATAAAAGTTAAGAGGTTGTTGCTCGGCCCTCTGCTTAATTTACTACTGACACTGATGACAGTGGGAAGAAAGGGCTCTGGTTAGCTTAGGGTGAAATGTTAAAGTAATTTAGAGTGTTGATTGAACAGGATCCAGCAATGAGAGCTGAACTAAGATTTTTATGCTCACTGTTATATGATGCATATGTTAGGATCACACTCATAAAATTGTCCACTGGGTTGATGTTGAGTCTCACTGTAAGGTAGAGTCACATTTAATTCCTCAAGACTTAAAAGAGGAGCCTGGGGAGCATGGAGCAACCTTGTGCAGTTTGTTTCATTTTAGCCCTGAATTTTTCAGAGTTGGGGGGTACTGTGTGGAATTTTACCTGATTCTGATAGTGTCACTTTTACACTGGTGCTTCTCCAACAGTGTAAGTAGATCAGATTACAGAATTGCAACAATATTGACTACTCCTACAAGATTTGAGTGCCTGTGTTTATGATGGATCTTCAGCAACAGGAGTAGAGACAGTTTTTTGCTGCCATTTTAGACAGAAACACTGATCAAACTGGACTTTGAGCTGCAAAAGAGAAAAACTGACCTAAAAAGGATCTAATGTTGATGCCAATGTGTGAATCGTTGACTGCTTTTGGAATTTGAGGACAAAAGAGTCAAGGCTTGAGAAAACAAGTGACCTTTATTGGAACAGTGGAGCACATGTCAACTCGAGAGCTGTGTTTGGTGATAATACACCAGTTTGTCTAAACCACCTTTAGTAAGCTAACTATTTGAAATAAACAAAACAAAACAAACAAAAAATAAAATCAAAGTTTTGTTGTTTTAACATCCTGTTTAATACCTTGACAATGATATAAATCAACACACTACCTCATCACTCTACAATCTGGAAAAACACAATTGATTTCATAAATGTTGCTCACTTTGCCAATAAATGATGCAAAAGAGGATAAACACAATATCTAACAAGTATAAAATAAAAAAGTGTATAGAAACTAGGAATTTAGATGAATAATTTAGAGGAAGTTAATAAAAAGTAACGTTTAGGCAATATATTGTGAAACATAGTTGTTTCCTAAAAGTGAAATTGAAGACAACAATTGAAACTAACTTTAGTATTTTTATCTCTTGATTCAATTTATCCTTCAAACAAAAAAGTGAAACTACGTTTTAACTGTTAAATGATAAATACATACAGTGGTTAAAATGATGAACTTCTTGAACACATTAGGTGCACATAAGTTAAGTTAATGAGTGAAATTTTTAATTTGCACAGTCTGGTGCCAAATCTGACTGTGATTTCTTATTATTTAGTCATTTGTTTGTATCACTGAAAAGACACAGTGGATGCAGTTTCTGAAACAGAAAGTTCTGACAAATGCAGCAGATAAAAGGAACAAGCATCAGGCCATATGTAACTGCTGTGTCAGCTCTGCAGTCAAGTGCCTTTTTTTCAACTCCAGCCAACACCTTTTAATCCCCCTCTCTTCTTTATGAATAATGCTAAGTATATTACTCACGGACAACAATGCCTCTCCCCTCAATTTATGTTCCAGCAACCTCACAGCACGAGAGACTATTTGTATCTTTCTGTGCAGGCGCTCAGCTGTAGGTTCAGGCGCAAGAAGGGGGGGGCATCTGTAGGCATCTGATATGCTGGGGTTTAGGAGGTAAGACAATGGGTGCCTCTGGAGTAATGTGTGATTTTTTTTTCTTTTCAGAGGCCCCTGGAGTAATGTTGTGTGATTTTTCCTTTTTCTTTAAAGAAACCACTCGAGGCAAAGCCCACCTACAACTCCATGTGCGAACACACCTCCTTTTTTTTTTCTTTCTAATCCGCTGCCATTCATTGGGAGCGGAGGACTAACAAAGATGACTTTTGACAACCCGAGAAATCAAACCTGCAGCTGTCAGAGCTTTTCTTGAAGAAAAAACAGAGGGAAAGGAGCAGCCTACACAGTCAGCTCTCTTCACACTTACCCTTTCACTTTGCCAACACTTACACACACATAAACACACACATACACACACACACACTCCAAATAATTCCAAGAAGCTTCGTCCTTCCCTGCCTTTCCTTCTGCTGCTTAACAAGAACTCTTGCTGACACGTCCCTCAGAGAAAAAAAAAAAAAAGAGTAGAGAGAGAACGAGTAAAGAGAGGGAGTGAAGGAGGGATGGAGGGTGGGAGGGGGGTTGAGTGAGGACAGAAGTGACATAGATAAAAAGAGGGAGAAAAAGCAGCTAAAAGGATTAAATAGAGAATTAGCTCACGTTTCAGAGGGTTCACTTTGCTGATCTGGTGAGCATTTCAGTCAGAGAACCTCTATCCATCCCTCCACTCTCCCTTCCCATCCCTCCCTCCTCCTCTCCAGTCTATTTTCCCGTCTCAATAGGTTGGTAGAATTAGCGGGACTCTTGGCAGCCACTCCGGGTGTCACTTCATGGGTTCACTAAGGGCACTGCTGCTCTTTTTCCTCAGGCTTGGGGTCGAAGAAACGATGAAATCTTGGCGCGGTTCAAGCTGAACAATGGCCGCCATGCAGAAAACGTCTTGCTTGGGGGTGGTGGCTTGTGAAAAACTATGTTGTTCTGGGGCCCCATGCTCCTTGAATAGATTTGTTAAAGCCCCTATGGTTGGTTTATGCTAAACAGAGCACAAGCATGAGGGAGAGGCCTTAGCCAGAACATCACTACTTTGTGAACACTACGTCCACCCCCACCATGCACTGCACACTTTGATGCCTTTTTTTTTTTTTTTTTCGTTTTGTTTTGTTTTTTTCTCAGAGATGCCCACTGAAATCCAAATCTCTCCCCCTCTCTTCTCTTTCCTCTTTGCTCCCTCCATCCTCCTCCTCTTCTTGCTTCCCCTTTTCTTCTATTTCTGCCATGCAAAGATAATCAGGTTTATGTAAAGTATGTGTGCTCTTTTGACAGTCGGCGATACCTCATTAATTCAATCACACCAAGCACCATTGTTCCCAAAGTGTTTGAAATGCGTACCGGGGAAGGGGGCCTTTTTTAATCCTGTCAATCAATGTTAACATTTTCGAGCTGTTGCCATGGCTGAGGCCAGAGTTCATGAAAACAGAGAATATGAGCCAACAAAACAAGAATAAAGACTTATTTGAGATTGGTCTTTTTAAAAGGACATCGACCATGCACAAAAACACGAGAAGCAAATGTAGACAAGTTTGGACACTATAGCCCGGCTGAGAGGGGGCGAGAGAAAAGAGCATTTGGAAACCAAACAGGCACTATAAAACCTTGACCCAGGAAGGCTCTGGGAAAAACCTGATGAATCGCTCCCCGGAAGGACCATGCTTTTCTCCCCCTGCTCCTTCTCCAATAGCACAATGACTAATACATTTCAACACATGACTCCAAGGGTTCAGCGCTGTTGTAATGCCCTGCTGGAATGCTACTGCTACACCATGGAAAAATCATAACACAGGGGCCATTTTCATTGTCATTTTTTATAATCTTTTTTATTGGAAGAGTGTCGGAGTCATGTTTCTGTTCGATAATGAAAAATCTGAATCATAAAACAGGATGAATATAAAAAAATCAAATTTGGAAAATTGTTGAAATTAACAGTTACTCCACATAAGTGTCACAAAAAAGACATGGTCACACATTCACACAGCTGCACTTAAACACGTTTCACACAGCAGACAGTCATGTCTGCCCTCTAGTTGCCACTAAGTCAGTGACACTGTTGTATAGACTACAGTGAAAGAACAGAGTTAACACTGCCCTCTATAACACCTCTGTGCCTTGTCATGTGTTAAACACATAATGTTGAAAGATAACATCTGTGCATATAGAGTTTGTTAGTCAACAGCATTTACATCAACCTGCTGAATATTTTTTTGTGTTAAGATAGTGAATCAATTGTTCCCAACTTCCACATATTCTGATACTTTTCATGATTCAAATAATTTTTTCATCTGTTGTTTTAATGATTAGGATTATTACCTCGATAGTGGGATAAAATCTGAAAAGCTTGAAGTTTCAAGTAACCCAGCAGAGCATCATTAAGCTCACACACAAGAGGTTTTGTGTCCAGAAACTAATTAAAAATGTGTTTTTTTTTAACACCAAAGGGCTGAAAAGCTTGATCATTTGTAGTATAGCAACTAAAGCTGGTTTCTCCTAAAGTTGATTATGTCAAACAAAATGTAGGACTGCACTCAGCACTGAACTCAAACAAACAGATTCAAAAACTTTCATTGGATTATTTATCAGTTTTATTGACCTGCTCAGATATGCAGCCAGTCGCTGAAAAAAAAAAAAGAGAGAAAAAACATCAAGTAGGGGCAGAGATCTAGAGTCAGGGAGACCCGATCCCTTCTTCTCTGTCCATTTACAACCTAATCTGTGGTGAGAAAGTGAAAAAGTAGAGTGAGAAAGAGCCAGATTAAGCCATTGAAGCGCCAGGGGTGCTTCCTACGCATCACTGCTTCCTTTCAGGCCAATTTAAACACTGTTTGTTTATTAGTGTCTTACGCATGGCATTAGTGGCCTGGCTTATCTCGGCACACATACAGAGGGGCACAATACGGCCCTGTTCAAAGTCCAGATATGACCGTGTGTGTTTGTGAGTGTGTGTGAATGTGTGTGTGGAGGCTCAGTTGTTCAAGCCGCCGCTCTGACCTTGTTTAAGTAGTGAAAGACCATGTGAGACACGAATTATTGGACACCGATGCTCTTATGCTTTGTGTAAACATGCTCAGCACACCCGGCTGCTACACAGCCTCTGTGGCACTGACAAAAGACTTAAAGGTGCACAGAGGAGATTTGCTTTAAACTAATCTCTCTTCTTTGTTTACCATATATGCATGGACATATCAGCTGCTGCTGCCATTGTTTGAGAAATACCTATGGTTGCTCGATCTGATAATGGCTGGTGTAATCCCTTTTTCTCTCTTTGACCCCCACTATCCCAACCCTCTCTTTTTTCTTGCTCAGTCTTTACCATGCCACCTGTCTACTTTCATCTATAATCCTTCTCTTTCCATTCAAATTTTCTTCCCATCATGTTTTTACCTTGTTTTCTGCATTGTGGGGTGTTAATATAATCCCATAATTTACCATCACAGGCAGTTAAAAATATTAATATGATAAAAAAAACATGCATCCCAATTTGAATCTAATCTGACTTATGTACCATGCAAATGCAGACCTTACAGATCCCACTGTTGCCTTGTTAAGAGGCATAAACTTTCAGTGAGCAGTGAAATAGTCCAGAAACAGTCTATTGATTCACATGTCAGACTTTTTCAATACTTTAACTTGAGAGATGTGGCTCTCAAGGTTTACATTTGAGTGTTACATGAGAGCTTAACTTTTGTTTTGATCCGCCCAAAAGACAAAAATAACATTTTCAAGTGTTCACTTATGAATTTTGTTTGCTCTGCATAATTCAGCCAAAAACCCATAAACTCATATTTTTTGAAACTTAGATGTTTAGCCACAAAAAATATCTCTACAGCATTTTGCTTATATTTATTTCGTAGCACTTTTGATAAATGAAGTGGTTTTGATTATATGTTCGGTAAAACTTTTGTTCAATGTGCATTCTGTCAATGTAGAAACTAGTAAATAATGAGCAACACTGTTTAGATGGTTTTACTGCAACTTTTTGAAAATTAGCAATGATTTCCAAAAAACAGTGTGTGTGTGTGTGTGTGTGTGTGTGTGTGTGTGTGTGTGTGTGTGTGTGTGATTTTATGAGAGCAGACACTTTGATGAGGGCCAAAATACAACTTCAGCTGCTGACATAGTGTTATAATCTTAGGGTGATGCAAGTGGCATCACCCATCACAGATTTTACATTTTTCCATAAAAGCTTTGAAACTCAAGACTGTTACCAACACTTAAAAGCATCAGGCCTCTGGTAGCTTGTTTATCTTCAAACTAGTTATAACTTGTGCTAACAACAAATCAAACCATCAGGATGGACTCGGTCTGTAAAATGGAGTGTGCATGATTTCCCAAAAATTGTGAGAAATTTCTTACAGCCTTGAAGAAAGCAAGATTCGAATATGAAAAGATTTTTATTTGGCTGTGAGCTCTTCCTTCTCACCTGTCTATCTTTACCACTACTGATCCTCTCTTCCACATGAATATCAGCTGTGTTTATGTGAGACTCATGAACAAAAGTTGTATGACACACAATAAAATATTGAATACATGGGAAATTTTGCAACAATTTTATCTTATTTACAGGTAGGGTAAAGATAAGAAAACACAAAGCATTGAGCCATAATGCATAAAATACAGCCCATGACATGCAAACTGATGTTTATTTCAAAAAGAGAAGAAAAACACTCAGTGCATACAGGATGTCTAAATTTCCCTTCTTGTCTTGCCAAAAAAATAAAAAAGGAAAGAAATCATGTGGCATGAAATCATTTTCATATTGTGTAGTCATATTACTGAAACATTTGAAGTCAAACTTTTTATCTGAGTCTTTAAAGCAATTCATCTTCTGTGCAGAATTATATGGAATACACTGCATGTAACACACGTGTCGAAAGCAATCTCTGCTGCAGAATCGGAGACATCTTCATTGTGTGAGTGAAGACGACATCCATCAATGTTGCATGAAAATAATTTGCCGGCTTTATTCAATCTACATACGTCTTCGCCCCCCTCTTTGCTCTACCTCCAAAACTCACTCAGATGAGACGCTGCGAGATTGTTATCTTGCCTCGCCTTTGTATGAAAATCAAATTGGGAATTGCTTTTTTCCTTGATTCACTTCCATGCAAACAAAGAAGTTGTTTTCTTATTTTCATGTAAATGTCTTTTTTATAGGAGGCGACAAGTGTAATCAATCTTCCTCAAGACAAGGTAGGAGGGCCTGCCGAGGGGGGATTATTGGTGCTTAGTAGCCCGGGGATCATAAAACAAGGAAATTGAAAGTGATATTTAATTGACACTGCCATTTCCACTTGCATGGTGAAGTCTCGTCCCCCATCGCCACGTCTCGCCCGGCACGCCAGGCCATCTCGCCTGCCGCAGGTGAAGACAGGGGAGGGAAAGAACTTGCAGGAGCAAATTTCCTTTCAAACCCTCCTCCAGAACCCGTAAAGCAAGCTGTCAATCTCCGTGCACAGCGCTGTGAAAGAGACAAGGAGAGGAAAGTTTCACGATGAGAAAAATAGGTTTCAAAATGTCATCTCGTTGCAGGGGCACCAGACTCAAGGGAGTGGAACATGACCAATATTGTGTATGTGCCTGTAAAAATAGCTTAACACTTTTATTCAGCTTTGAACAACAAATAACTCAAATGTTATGCATGCAAGAATGCTGGGAAAGTGAACATCACAGGTAAAATCTAACAATTCAGAGAGATAACTCAAGCTTTAAATTTCTGTGTCTGTGCACATTTTATAACTCTTGATTCCTCTTAATCACCTCCCCACCACTCCTGACACGAACACTTCTCTGTATATCCGTCACTTTATATGTCCCCACCACCAGATTCACCAATTAACATCCTATAAATGAATCAGTCTTCATTCAGTCATACTTCATACAGTCTCTGGTCTTTTTCAGGGATAAAAAAGTAGACAGAGTGGAGCAGAATGACACACTGACTCTGAAATGGAAACTGACACTGTCTAATTAGAGAACCTTAATGAGATCAGGAAGTGTCTCTGAATACAGACTTGTAGCAGACTGAGTCGTGGTTTTGCCATTTTGACCCCCAGGTGGCAGCTTATGACCTGACCTGTAGCCAAGTTAGAGGTGCCTTGTGTCAGGTTTTCCTTTTATTCAGTGATGGATTTTTTTCATTAAACAAAATCTAATGAAAGAATGTTGATGGAGCCTTCAGTAACCATTCAGCAGGTAAATACTGCACCCATCTAAAACCTCCTTTCATTATTATAATTATTGTTTATACATTTTTTTGTTTGTTCATCTATCTATCTATCTATCTATCTCAACAATAATACAACAGCACAATACAATGCAGCAATACGGTACAGTATGATATTTGGCTACACTATGATATGTTACTGCAATGCTGTACAGGATACTGCACTACAATGTTACGATACAATACAATTAGCTAGGATACAATTCAGTACGATGATGCTGTAGTGTACTGCACAATATGACAAGACATGAAACCACATTTTGATATCGTGAAATGTGATACAACTCAAAAATATGGAACAACAAAATTTTACATTAAATGAAAAAATACATCATGATTTAGCATGGAAGAGCCAATCACAGCTGCCAGCATTGACAAAATTGTAGGTAGACATCAGCTCTTTTCAGCTAAAGTGGCTATCAAGAGAATCAAGAGAAAATGATTTCTTGTTCATATCAACAAAAAAGGTTTGATTAAAAGTCTTTTCATTTTCATTCAAGTCATTTTAAATGAGATCATGTAAGCCACTGGCACTTGTAGACTGTATAAAACATGGGCGTAGTCTCCGCTACATCACCGTCTGTTCCTGATGCAGGGTAATAAACCCAATCAATGGCAGAGGCCATATTGGATATGACGCAGGCTTTGAGTTTCCTTTCTAACAGCTAAATGGTGCTCATCAGTCAAGTGAGCCGAGCCTTGCCTCTGATTGGACAAACTTGTGATCCTGAGATCTTCTAAATCACGGAGTCGAGGAAAATTCACCTCCTGTACAGTGCGTGCCGATTGCAAAATTAGCGTTTCTGGACCTTTGTTTTCAGAACCAGGCTGTAAAAATGTTTTCAATACTGCAAAAGTCTGTTTTTTTGTTGTTGTTTTTTTGGCTTTGTGTTTGTGTGGTTTCCTGTCTTTCTGCATCCACCCCAGCTTTACGTAAGAAAATAGCTCCAACAACTGCTAAAGCTAACTCTTGATAGGATTTGAAGCATCTCTTTCCGTTCAGTAAAAGTGCATCATGGTTTTTCGTTACATTATTTGCTAAAATGTAACCCAAATGCAAATACTTTTTTAGTATCCCTGATGTTTTAAACATAGGTCTACGCCCATTTTTAAAGGTAGTTTATAAGCTTCAGTGCATGCATGTACTGCAGAGAAGTATTTGTATCCGAACATATTCCATTGCAGCAGCAGCAGGTATCTGCCCAGCCTGTCTGTCTGACAAGACACATTTAAAGAGCTGGCGTCTGACCTACAGAGGCTTTAGGCAGGCTTTGGGGACAGGCAGCAATTGGTGTCAAAGAGGGGCCAAACAGCAATGATTTATAGCGGGGACGATTTGACTGGTGAGAAGCTGCTGCTACCACAATTACCTTTACTGCTAAACTCACACACTGACTGCATGTTATTCCACATCTACTGCCTCATACACACACTGAGATACACATGCACACACTTAGTCCTTTTTCCCTTTCACAAGTACTGTTCGTGTCTGAGTGGTCGGGCTCTGTGTCTTTGGCCCGCATTGGCCACTTAAAAGGGCATTAATCAACGACTACTTTATAAATCAGGAGGTCCTTACAGGCTCAAAGCGATTATGAGGTCAGGGCTCTGCAGAAGTACTTAACCAATTTCCAAACCCACCCGGACTTGATATATTTTGCTTCCTTGCGGCCAGGTGATTCATCATCATTCTCCCACTGAGGCGTAATAGAGCAGACTGGGAGGAGCACTGAGAATTTTAAAAAAAAAAGGTTAAGAGGACTCAAGGAAAGCAATGGGGGAGTGATTTGTGAATACACAGCTTCATTTTCAATTCCTCTCTTCAACTCCCTGTTCTTCCTTACTCTCAAGCTCCAGCTTTATTTTCCCCCATCCTCTTAACTCCTAACTCAATCCCCTAGAGTCCAAGGGGGCCCTCGAGTAAGCTGGGCCCATTCATCCTGGTCCATGAAGTCTCCCAAAATCACTTTTGACCCAAGCTGAAACACACATCATGCAGTAAGTGTTCTGATGGTGGGGTCTCTGGCCTTCAGGAGAGCCAGCACTTCTGGCCCCTTTAGGGTTTGACAGGACCTGGAATTAAATAAATCTACCCAAATGAACTGCACACAAAGAAGTGGAAAAAAGTTTTTCAACAAAAATTTCAGCTTTAACAACTTCAAGCTACACAACATTCTTGAGCATACTTTTAAGGGTTTGTGTCCACAAAATATTTACCTATTTTTTTGTACAAATGCAATACAGTTCAAAGTTTCCAATGCTCAACATCCACAGCCAGGAAATGATCCGAGCATCAGCTTTTTTTTTCTTTTTTTTTTCTGTCGAAGCACTTACACCGCACATTTATGAAACACTTCCAAATTTTGGAATACATCAGAGTCCACAAAGAAACTTTTCTGCCACTGACTGATCACAATCAAGAAGAGTTTTTTTTTTTAAATCTTTTTTTTTTTTTTTTTTTTGAATTACTTTGAGATAAAGTTGTATAAAGTAAACAGAGGAATTTCAGACAGGCTTAAAGGTCACTGCCATAGGAAAATAAAATATGTAATTGAAAACGGTGTGAATTGTGCAGTAAAGTGAATACTGCTATTGGACTCTGTTAGTGGACACAGGCTTTAACACCATTTAATGGTCAGTGTTGGTTAGTTAAAGCAACAAAACTTCAAGTTTTAGACAGATTATAGTTTGGGTTTAAGCGATTGCTCATGACTGAAAAGTAATATAACGTAAAGTTTCAACCATTAGTGCAGTATGAAACCTATGTGTGTACTATCACTCAAAAAGCAGACAACCTAATAAAATATGCCAACTTACACTATTTGTTGTACATTATAGTCAACCTTTTATCATCCAGATTACAAGCCACTGTTTGACAATTGCATCACCCTCCACCCAAACTTTACTTAATGTTTTCTAAACTGCATAATCTGACATAACATCGTTAGTGGACAAGAGGCTTTCCTTCCCTGAACTGTAATAATTTGTAATGTCCTGGACCTTCTGTGAAAGGCTATAAACTGATTTGCTGATTTCTTTAAAAAAATAAATAAATAAATACAGAAATAAATAAAAATAAAAAACAACTCTCTATCACAGCTTTGGATGGTAAAAAAAGAAAGAAAGAAAGGCCATCATTGTTCAGTCAGTTAAATAAATTGAGTACGACAACGTCCTGTCAGAGCTGCTCCATCTAAAACAAATCCAATAGACACTTGAGTGTTGCACCTTCAGTTTCCTGTATAATGTCTAATTTAGGGACAAACATTGTCAGCCGGAGGAGACACACCAGAGTCCTGTAGATTTGAAAAAAGAGGAGAAATGAGAGGGCAAAAAGAAGGAGGCGATGAAGACGTAGAGTTACTAAGAAAGAGGGATGAAAGTAAACATGTTGGGGAGGAGAAAGGGAGAAAGCAACAATCGAAAGAAAGTGCTTCAAGACACAGACACTTGATGTGGCTTTGATAGAGCAGGAGAGACGCAGGACACAAAGTAGAGAAGACAGTTTCCATTACCCCCAGCACCCACCGGAGAATAATTTGCTGAGGCTGGATAAATTGTGATTTAAGAAGTGTAATGATGTGTAATAATTTTCTGTCACTGTTGTCAGTAAGAAGACAAGGCAGGTCTTCTCAACGGGGTGAGGATGTGGGATACAGAAAAACAAGAAGGTGGATTCACTCCAAACAAATCAGAGAGGACATAACGCGTACTGTGTAAAGCAGTTAACTATCAAGGAAATTCAATCTTTATGAAAGTGAAAATAAATGAAAATGCAGGTGCTGAAGATGTATAACAAGATGTAGATGGTGGCCAGAATGTATTCCAATTTCTTCATTTATTCATTATTTCCAGAGGCTCGCTAGTAACAGCCAGAATCAGCAGCTAAAAGGGGTTAGCAATAAATTGTAAAGGATCAGAGTTAAACTGAATAAAAGCAAGGCACTTTAGCACCAACGAGAAAAAAAAATGTGCTCATTGAAGAGACTAATCCAGCGCCTTTTTCCAAATACTGACCCAGTGAGAGGTTACATAACTCACCACACCAAAAACCGCAACAACCAGTAGAGTTATAAAGCCCAAAACAGTGGAAACACCAAAACCCACCCCATCTTGTAACTCCCTCAGGCTTCCTTTATATAAGATGAAGATAAATGGGCAGCAACAGCCAAACATAGTGTAAGACGGGGTGTTGTCTCTGAGAAGTCACCCATCAGTCTGTGATACTCTGGCCTAACCTAACTTTCAGTGTATAAGTCAGTTGTGAACTATTCAAGTTTAACTCTTACCCTTGAAAAATCAATTGGTATGTGTTATAACTCGCCATTCAACAAAGTTTATGAATTAAATGCAGGACATTTTCTGAACCAGGCCCTGAATATGGAGATTATAACATGGGAGTGAATGGGGATCCCTCAAATTTTTCTGCCAGCCTCAAGTGGACTCATGAGGAACTGCAGTTTTTGCATCTCTACATTGCCGTCACTAATATTTTCATAATTTATTTTATCTAATTTTGTTTTTGTTTATAAGTAAGGAGCCTTGGCATTCTGGTGTCATCAAACTACTGCATCTTTTCCAATCAATTTACTGGTAAATTCAAAGTGACATCTCCTTGTAAGCTTTGGCAACTCAAAACTATAGTAAAACTGAACACTTTGTACATCATTTTCTTTAAGTTGCATCCACATTATATTTCCCTTAGAGGTTTTTGAACCTTTTTTACAAAAAAGCAAGACATAGTGGGCATACAGAAATACAGTCCAACCATTTCAGGATGGGGGATTGGTAGAAGAGACTACTTCAGGGTCATTGTTTTAACCTTAAATGAGGTTATGTCTTCTTTCAGAGATCACTCTTTTGTTGTCTTATAAACACAACATACACTTAATGTTTATACGCACTGTATGATAGTTAAATGAGGACACGTCACTGGATTTTGAATCAGTCTGTAGAAGCAAGACTGGTTTTTTGTGCAGGTAATGAAACAACAAGAAGTCAAAACTTTGTGTGCTTTTACCCACTGATGTACTTTTTTATTATTGTTTGAAATGACTTAAAAGAATATGTCCTCAGAATTGTGTGTATCCTCATTACTCCGGCACCCAACCCAACCTATATGAGCATTCAACAAAGGAGTTTTATCTTTGACATATGTAATTTATGAAAAATAAAGCACCGCTTCACTGTTATAAATGCCTCATCACAAGCTCCAATAGAGCAGGGAGTCGTCGGCTTTGAGTGATTATGTTATCACTTTTAGTGTATGTTTTGCATAGACGTGCACAGGTTTTGAAAGAGGAGACGCAAAGAAAGGAGGGCTACTTTGAGAGCAGTCTCTCACCGGGGTGCTTTTACATTGATGCAATACATTTAAATACAACAAAAGCAATGTGTACTCCAAATACATATGGGCGTTTCAAATTTGGCAATACTGTTCATTGCGTTCTGTGCTTGGAAAAATTAAAACAGTTGACAAATAGAGGTCTGTTTTCAATTTGATTTGCATTTCTTAAAAAAAGGGGTGACAACTTATTGAAATAGATAGACTTTTAGAAGGGGTCCATCTCAATTATCCTTTTCAGTTTATCACTGCGAACATGTGGAGCAGTATAATAATGTCACTGTCAATCACAGTAATGCAAATTGTTTTCCTGCTTTTGCTCTTTTTCTCTTTTAGTAGACTGTAACATTGAACTAGGAAACAGTTTCCATCATAGTAAAAATTATAAAAACATAAAGTGCAGAAAACTTTTCAATTTGTAGTTTTGCATGTACATTCAACACACATATGTTTATCACAGTGATATCTACATTATGACTGGTTTAACTTGAATGCATAATGCATTCATGCAGAGCATAAAAGGTCATAAATCAAAATGAAAAGGATTACAATGCAGCACAGTGACAAAGCAGCGAATGACAAGACTAATTCAACATCTTTTCTAGTCAAAGACTCAAGTTCCTGTTATTACACATTTGCTAAATTACAAGAACAAGCCCTGCCCTCTTTGTCTTACACCACTCTCACTATAATATCTTTTTCTACCTTTCTATCTCTCTGCATCTCTGTCCTGTTTTCGAAACCAAACTTGTTTGATCATAAATTGTTGAAGTGCAATGACTTGTCCCCTCCACTTTCACTCCGTGGTCCTAGTTGTTGCAAGAGAAGATTAAAAAGTCTGCCACACTACCCAACCAGTCTCAGCATACCATTAGCATATATATGAGATTTGAGACATTTTCTAATATTCTCCAGCAGGACTCATCTGTCATGGCCTGGTGATGAATTATGAAATGCTTGTTTGGGTGTGAGGGAGCTGGAGAAGTGGCAGTGTTGCTTTCCCCTCCTTTTTCTTACTTATATAACCTTTACTACCTGTATTAAAAAAGAGGAGGAATAATCAAGGCTGGTACAATTCAATGGGAGGGGGAGTGTAATTCATGTTATTGCTTGTCTTGCCTGTGAATACGCATGGAAACAGGTAGCCTTGAGTGGGTACTAGCGGCTGGGCTTGTACCAATCGGGATGGCTCTTCAGGATGACCTGGCATGAGCAGTAGAGGTCGAGACTGTGAGTGTTCATCACCTGTTAATCAATGATGTGGGCATCCAGTTCATGTTGGGCAAAGCAGGGTTTTAGGGTTTCCCTCCACTTCAGGGGAGGCGTATTATGAGTCAGTAAAAACTGATCAACAGATGAAAAGTGTGAATTGAACAAGAACTTATCATCCATCCTTTTACCCCACTCAGCTTTCTTTCATAGGAGAGAAATGTTGGACCCTTTCAGGACACATCTTATGTACCTAAAGGTTTTTGTTTGGATCACACTTTTCCTTTTATGGATGATACAACCTGTGCCAGCTGGCTTGACAATATAAAAAAAAAACATTCTGTTTTTGTTTTCCGTTGGGTCAGTGAACTTTTGCATTGGTAGACTATTGTGCAAGGTTGCCAGCAAGAATAAGAGTTTCAGAAGTCCTTACATGGATGGGGTTAAAGAAACCAAGGAAACTTAGCTTGCAGACCTTAAATGATTTTGAAGGTAGGGTAGTTTAGTACAGAGATGTACTAAATGAGGTTAAAATAAATAAATAAATAAAAAAAACTCTGACAACCACTGATTGCAATAAAACAAATCTGGTTAAGATATAATACCAACTTCCTTTGTACTGTATATTTATTTTTAAATTGTAAAGAGACTTTATGGACACCCTGTATAATGAACTGGTAACCTGGTGACTGGTGACACCCCTCAGAAGACTAGGACTCTTGCTCACCCTGTCAGGATTCTAAGTTGCATAATAATCCATTTTGGTTTGACCACCCATTTATCTTTGTTATGCACAGCTCCCATCACACCCAACCATAAAAATATGTCATCCTTGTTATTTCTTTTTTCCTTCACATTGCAAAATAGTTAAGCTTGAGAGACTGGGGACTGAGAATAAATTGATTTGTGTAAATAAAAGCAACCTCCAACACAATGCGAGATATGAGAAAGTCATCAAATGTATGTCTTTAAACATAAATACTTCATTAAAGCTAATTAAATCACCTCTATTATTCCAGCATTGGTATAACATTTGCAAGATCATGTTTACTTTGGTAGTTTGACCTTAAAACAAGAAATCTACCATAACTTAGAAAAATTTGACCCTGCATACCACATAATTTATTACATACATTGAGAAAATGAGTCAACAAGTTCAATTACAGCTAACATTACGTATAATTTACCTCAGAGAGAGTTTAGACACCACATCTTGTGGTGTGACGGGGGAGGTGTAATACTTTATAAAGCTTTATATTCTCAACCCTTGCAAATATCCCATGTGTTAATTAAATGAGTAAAAAGTGCAGTGGCCTGTGTCCTAAATTAATTGCTTTCTATTAGATTACATTATTGTAGATAGACCAAGCCTTATTATTAACATTGTTGTACATTCTCCTACATTCAATTTCCTTTAACATTATTATTGCAAGAAATCACTCTTCTTCTCGTGCTTTCTCTCCCTCTCTCTCTTTCCTTCTCAAGATTGTTCCAAATTTCTGTCATGGTGCATTCTGCTCAGTTAATTAAAGGAGGCTAAAGTGCAGTGGCCTGCATCCTATTGCCATCAAATCCATAACTTAGAGAGAAAACATTTACATTAACTTGCCATTATTACCGCCTTTGCCGACTTTTCAATTCCCGCTAAGTATGATCTTACACAATAATTGCTGTTGCCTGTGAGACAAAAAAAAAAGGCGAGGAAGACCGTGAGGGGGACAAGAAGAATTTGATGCTACTGTTAATTAAATGAATAAATGTGCACCGGGCTGTGTCTTGGAAAACAGCTTTGAGTAATAAAAATATAGCCAACAATCTCTCGCTCTTCTTCCTTTCAATTCCGTTTTGAATGCTATTACACACGGTAATGGAGTTTGGGAATGGGAACTTCTTGATAGCTGTCAGAAAGAAAGAGAGCGGGCCGAGGATGCCTTGTATTTCTTTCTCTTTTTTTATTAAAACAACTAAGCTCAGCAGTCTGTATCCTATCTCCACTATTGGATTGGATTATTTTACATTTTGATTGAAATGATGTCCACGCCAGATAAAAGCACGGACCCCAGCTGTTGTAATTGAATCAGGGTGGAGTTGTTTATTCGCTTGATCTACAGCGGTGATTTGCTTGTCCTAACACCCAATGCATAAAAGATCCACTCTTGTTTAACACACTGCTGATTAGATCTGTTTAAAATGGCGAAACAAGAGGCGTCCGTGTCCAGAGATGGGCAGGCATAAAGATAATACATATAACGGCATCGGGAGAAGAGGGGGAGGAATAGAGAGCAGGAGAAGAGAGGAGAGAAAGGAGGATACAAAGGGGCCTCACACTCTCTGAGTGTCTTGGTGTGTGTGTGTGTGTGTGTGTTTGTGTGTGAGAATCAGTGTGTGCACTAGTATTTGAGTGCTGTAGATGCACCATCTGCCAAACTTTCCATCTGTGACTAAAACTTTCAATAAATAAATTTCTCATGGTGTAGATGCCAGATGCACATGGGCCTTGAATTACATTTAAATAATGTTCAGTAAGAAGTTATATCAAGTATTCCCATACCTTAATGTTACTCTCGAGGAATTTAGAAGTATAATTAAATTGGTATTTAATGTTTAACTCTGGCTACATCTCAAAGAGGAAACAGAGATAGTTTAATCGAAATTAACACATTACAAACATTAAATAAGACCTCAGTCCTGGGTGTCATATACCACCATTTGGTGTGATATTACACAGCTTTATTCAGTGAGTCTTATTTATGAGGGCTACTAACTGCATGCTATACAATGGATCGTAGATCATCAAATAATGACTCTTATCACTTTGGCGTAGAATGCACATCCATCATGCAGAAAAAAGGTGAAGTACGCCCCAGTGCACCATGCATGCTGATTTCAATATCACTCCTTCAGGGAGCACATATGAAAACATAATCTGCTCAGATTGTGATGCCACTCGTACCAAAATAACTGTGTCAAGGGCAGAGACAAAGTCTCAAATGTGTTTACATTTTTTTTGCATATCAAAAAAGTGATAAGAGGTCTTTTTTAAGCAAATATGTGTCACATTGGTGAAGTTTCATTTTAACTTTGTGATGAAAAGTTTCGCGATAGTATTTCGATTAAATTTGGTCAATTGTAGACTCATTTTAACAGATAAAAATGATTGTTGTCTTTACACACACTATTTACACAAAGATAAAGGTGGAGAGAGCACCCTGATAATGTAGTGTTTATTATCTGGCAGTAAACTTTTCAGATTGCTACAAATGTGACACTATGTTTATGTTTACTGCCTTGACTGAAAGAATATGTATCAGTATGAATACTACAGCAAGATAACTTCTCTACCTCATGTGGCCTTATCACAAAATGTAGTTGCATATATTAAGTGTGTGATCTTAAAATATACCAGCCAGGTTTGGCACAAAGCATAAAGCTGCAAACAGGATATGTATCAACAGTGAACTTTCCTTGGGACATAAAAAACGCTGTGTAATCTCTGACATTTACTGACATTAAGATTAGGCCAACATTTGTTAGAAAGTCTAACCTTTGTCCCACCTTGTCTGCGTATTATCTGCATATTAATCCTTTGCATCAGACTCTGTTGTATCCTAAAAATAAGAAGAAAAAAACAGCTTTTGTAAAAGCATGTGTTAAATAATTTCTCATGTTTCAGACGCTATTGGGTTTCTCCCCCTGTAATCAATCATCTCTATTAACCACCATATCTCCTGCTCCGCCAGCCGTGACCCCTGGACAGCTGAGCTCAGATTTTATCACTGCATGCATTCCGCGTTTTACTTTTCCCGACACCCCCGTGTTGCTTTACAATTCTCTCTGCTGTCGGCTCATGTGGTGTTTTAGGCATCCTGTTGTCCTGTGGTTTGTTTTATCTAGCTTTAACATTTGCTCACAGTGGCCCTACAGAGTAACCTGAATAACCTTAAACATTCACATCTGAACTTTAGACGGGTAGCAGAAAAGTGTGGCAGTACATTTAAATTATTACTTAAATCTATAACACAGAATTCACATGCTAATGTAGCACAATATGGCAAGTCTTTACAACAAATACATCATACAATAATTTGTGGAAGTAATCATTCACTCAATAATTAGTTGAGCTTATTGGACAAAGTTTTGTGATAAAAGGACAAAAAAAACCATTGCAACAGACTGAGACAGGTTAGGCTTGCAATTATGTCAAAATATCACAGATAAAGCACATGATTGCAAAAATTCAAATACTGAAGTCGTAAGAACCTTCGCATCTTCCGTGCAGATTTATTTTCTTGCCTTATGTCCTTTGCATTTAATAGTATTGGTTATGGTGTGTTGGTAATATGTGGAAAATGCTAAGACACATCCATTCAAAATGATTATTATAAGTGCATGCATAAACACGTGCCTACATCAGCATGTGCAAGCGTTTCGTGGTTAAATTTTTTTTTTATTTTTTAAACTTGGACAACATTTTTCTAACCACATCAAGACGTACTGACCTGTAAAGTACTAAAAGAAATGGACAAGGTAAACGATCTTGCTTATGTCTTTGTTTATTCTTGTTTTGTATTGTTTGTATCTGTACTGGTTTTATTGCTCACATGCTCACAGTGCATTACTCAGAAAGGTGTCATGTTGGAGGTATTTACATCTGGCGGCATCAGAAAGAGAGAGAGAGAAAGACAGGATGCAGCAGAGATGTCCTCAGCTCAGACTGCTGCATTTGACCTTTTCTCTCACTGTTGGTGTCAACCTATCAACTGTGAAACACACACATACACACACACACTCATACACACACACACATGTTCAGAGTAAAAAAAAAAACACAAAGCAATAACGTGGAAATGTTAACAGCTCACAATTAAAAATGTGATTTATGTTCCGTGCAGCTGTTAAATGACACCGCGGCTCGACGATATCGATTTCCATATCATTAGCATAATAGTTTTATTGTGGTATAATTACTAAATAAAAAGGCTCCTACCTGGCAAACCTTACTGCGTATCAGGGACTCTTAAACGAGCAAAATGTTGCCTCACACAAGTAACATGGGTCAATTGCAGCCGAGGATAGTCGGGGGTAATGATTAGATCATTAAAATTTAGTCTATGCTTCACAGAGCATAGAGAAAATTAACTTCCCCCCACCAAGCTCATTTTTCTGCTGAACATGAAATAATGATTTTCTGCCAGTATAATTACAAAGCTAACATCTGATAGAGTCAGCATCCAGGGGGGATTATCACATGCATGAGTATTAGACCTCATTACCAGCTTGACTGCAAAATTATTACATCTTGTAATTGGATGGCGAGATTTATACACAGATTGGGCCAGGGTTCCTCGGTAAGATTGTAATTACAGGCTTCGCTGGTTCGCTACTTATCACACCGCATGCAGGAGGGAGGAGGGACAGAAAACAAGCGGAGAGGAGGGGGGGAAAGGAAAGACCGTTTCATTAAGCAGGGATACCCTATCAATGGCAAAATGGCGTTGTGGCCAGGCTGCGCGGATGGCTGGGGCGAGTGGGTAACATCTCCCCTCTCTTTCTCTATTTATGAAGCCAAACAGTGGAGGTGTTTGCAGTGGGGAGGGGGGCTGAAGGGGGGCATTTATTATAACCGGGGTTCCTCTCCCTGACAAATGGGATTTCATTTATTTAACCTCTACTGATCTATTCCATTCAAACGTATAAACGCACCATCCGTTTTTTTACGACCGCTGCAGAGTCAACGCCTCAATTATCTAAAGGCTAACTGAGTGTTAAAGTGAGCCATCTGCCAGTGGGAAGCCCATTGATTTAATTTGCCTTGTGGTTTTTACCCCCGGTGCAACCAGGGCCCCACTTTGTGCATTTATAGAAAGGGGCGACAGATACACATACCCCTCATTGAACTTGAGTTCAAAGAGTGATCAAAGGGTGTTTGCGTGCATGGAGTTGTTGCCATGTCACCACACACTCCCATTACTCCACACAACATTTGAAAGTCCAACGCTGCTCACACTTCTTGGCGTTGTACAGGGGAAAAAGGGAGATAGAGAAATTATAGTGAGCAAAGGATCAATATCTGGGCCTAAATTTGATGAGGAGGATGTTGGCCTGCCGATGAAGGGGACACCTTTGTTCTCCTAGAGCCAGCTAATCTCTGCCTGCATGTTGAGAGACTATTGACACAGCATGTGTATTTGTCTGTGAGTGTGTGTATGTACAGTTACACAACCACCTTTGTGAATTACAAAGTCTCTGTTGTCCATGAACATATTTGCCCCTTTGCCTGTGTGGAACACAGGTGACTCGTATCTGTGAGCATGTGTGTGCGTGTGTGCGTGTGTGTGTGTGTGTGTGTGTGTGCAGATGTATGTTTCCTTGAGTGTGTTTGTTACCCTCCCTGCAGGTCTCCTTTGCAGCTAATTTTATAGTCAGCCCCACTCACTAATCAGTGTGCCAGCAGTAATGGAGTTGTTATTGGAGTCCATTACAAAGAGCCAGGTTGGATCAATGCTGGTATCAGTGTTCACAGATGCAGCTTGTTCAGCCCATACAGACACACAGATTCAGATAGTGTGTGTGTGTGTGTGTGTGTGTGTGTGTGTATGCGTGTGTATATATACACTGTCAGTATGTGTAAAAACTCAGATAATTCTGTCATGATACTGTCGATGCATCAGTTGCTCAATTTGACTCAGATAACGGCGTATGGATAATTTTTTTTGCCGTATCATGTATCAAGTGATATGATGTAGTGAGTAGGAATAAATTTTAATAGCAAATTAAACAACTGAGGGATAAAGATACCCTCTTTAAGAATTTCTATCTTTTATCATTTCTGAATCAAACGATTTATTATAAGTTAAGTGTAAAGAGACTTGTCAAGAGTTACCTCTACATCTTTTTTTTTTTTTTTAAATGACTAAACCTGTTTGCTAAACGCTGGTTGCACTTGAGTCAGACTCCTTAAAAAGAAAAGATGTGTCTTTGTCATTTTGTGTAACATAAAATTCCTCCACATCACATCATAATTTGTAGCATCATACGAAACAAATCATAAAGATACATGGAAAATTATATCAAGTCTTGTGATAGCATTGAATTGTATGGTTTTGGTTATGTGGTTATGTGGTGTTGTCTTGTGTTTTACTTTTTGGATTGAGATTGCAGTGCATTCAACTATGCTTTATACATTGCATTAGAATATATAATTGTTGTAATAATGGACAAGCTACTTCTGTATTATTCTGCTTTATGTGTAAAAAAATAGAGAGAAGAGCTGAAGCTTTGAAAGAAAAAATCAAACTTCTTGGAGCGGAGCTATGCTGTTTGTGTTGTGTAATCTAATCTACATGCTTTACATGGTTAGACATTTTCCATGACTAGTTTACACAAGCATGATCAGCATGACCAAATGTGGCCAATAATCACCTGCTGCTAACAGTGAGAGTGTTATTGGCAAGGAGATGAGAGGAAATCCCTTCAAGTGACACCCCTGAGCAAGAGCTCAAAAACACATGGCTGACTGTGGGAGATCGTGGTTCATATGGGTCTGCAAGCCCAAAGAGAGAATGCAACTGTGCTGTCGCAAATTTGTAGCTTTGTTTTGAGTTTGATTACTTGTTTAAAAAGTCAAAACAACATCTAAAAATAAATAAAATAATGTGCAGTACATACGTTTTTATTTAAATTCATATAATGTACACAGGTCTAAATTTTCTAGGCTTCTTCTCTGCTTAATATCCCCATCTTTCAGTGCAAGTCCTTCTCCCTCTGAAGTCTCTCTCCCCCTCCCCTCATGTCAGTTTCCCCAGAGTCACTCATATGGTATTTAAGTGGAATGGGGCCCATTAACCCTGCCAGCTTGTGTCTTCCTTCTCCTCCATTGATCAGAATGCACACTGGAGATATTTTATTACCGCTGGTTGTGGGGGACTGACGCAGCCGATTAAGCAACTCTTCATTTTCAGTCATGATGGAGCGGGATCATCTGTGTGCATGTGTGTGTGGTGTATTTCTGTGTGTATGAATATTGGTCTGGACATAGATTGGTAGAAAATTAGCTCCCCAGGGAAGTATCAGAAGGAATTATGGGTGCATTTAGCTTTGCTGGAAATGGTTGCTGAAAAAATATGTATATTTTCTTTCTTTTAAGGGTTGATTTATATCATCAATCATTCAAATGCTGCTAGATTCTTAAGTTGTCTGTAACGCTGCAGTTGTCTAACATATTGTATATTGTAGATAATGCTGTTTGCGCTTAGTAGCTTCAAAATCAAAGCAAAAACTCAGTGAAAGATAACATTGAAATTCATTGTGCAAAAACAAAAACAGCAACAACAAAAAAGGAGCTATATTCAGATAATTAAAAAAAAACAATACATGTTTGCAAAAAGTGTGTTAACCATTCTATTGCAAGCCTAACAGCTGTAATCAGATATGACACATGGTTTACAGTTATCAGTGGCCAGTGCAACGATATCAAAATCTCTAATTTTTGTCCATAGATGCCTCTTTTCACCACATCATGTGATTACAAAAAATGCCTGTATTTTTCATTTCTGTTTGTAAGTAAGTGCACTCAGTTGCCAGGATATGAACCACAGGTACTGTTATGCCTGCCAGCTTTGGATAAAACATAAGAATTTCTCAGTTTAGTGCACAAAAACAAAATAAGTTTGCTGCTCTAAAGATGATAATAAAAAACAATCATCACTAATTCATTTCCTGGTATTTATTTTTCACGGGCCTACAAAATGACATTTCTTTCAAACTTGTTCAAGGTCACCCTCTGTGCAAGAGATAAATGCAAATTAATTGAAAACCTATGGTGTTGCAGTCTCTTGAATGTCCACTTGAGGCTGGCACTGACATGGTTGTCAATATTTAATGAGTAAGTAAGCAAGAAAATAGATAAACGTATAGATGACTAAAAAGTTTCTGGTTCATGTGTCCTATGTGTCAATTCGTGCCAACCGTACAAGGGTGATTTTTTTTTCTCTCTAGATTGTTTTAGCAGTTAGCATAAAGTCAAACATACATTTTCATAGATTATCATATAGTTTACTGACAAGTAAGGGCCTTATAAATATGAGTCAGAATTTCCAATCCAGTGGTAGCCTTTGGGTTTTATCATGCTTTAAGAACAATAAGTGGTGCCAGTGAGAATATGCTCCTGATTTAAGTCAACCAATTATTTAATTCACACTTTTTGGTGTTTGAGGCAAATGGTAAAATGGTATGATCCATTTCAGTAAGTAGTTTTTACTAATCAAAACTATTTTAGATTGTGTAACTGTGGGTAACAGACAATACGTGAGCCAGGAGATGTTGGGGACAGCTCTCCAGGTAAATGTCAAGGAGGCTCTAAATCCACCTGCTCATAGCTCTGCATAGATAACATTCATCCAGAGCTTTAGTCATCCTATTTCTCACTGGGTCTCTCTTCTGCTACAATATGAGATACTTCACCTCTCTGCTTCTCTCTCATTTTCTATCATGGTTATTCCTTGCCCTGTAGGCAGGGCTGCATGGCTGAAGAGTGGATGAGTCGTGGAATAATTCTGGGTTGAAGTGGCGTTCAGTTATTGAGCGATGTGGAGTAAATGCTTTTCTTGCAGAAATATTCAGCAGATGCTTATATGCTGAAGGCTTTGGGATGGAAATGTTGAGAAGAAGATAATCCAAAACAAAATTTCTTAATTGACGGACACTTTAAACTTAAGTAAAACAAAGCTCTTTATGATTAAGTTAAAACTGTTAATACCTGTGTGACACATAAGTGAATGTGAAAAGTCAGTGCTGTTGCAGCTTTATGCATATACTTTTCCTCATGACCAAATAACTCTACAAGGCCATCTGCAAAAACTTTATTTTATTTTTATTTTCCCATTAATTCTCCCATGACAGCTCCTAAATTGAAAATGTATGTGTAGAACAGTGAGCCACTTGGGGGACAAGAACAAAAGAGGAGATAATGAAAAGAGCGAGCCTGGGGAGAAAACCAAAACAAAGTCATTGAGCTGTGTTTTTTTTTTCATCTTTTTTAACCTGAGCTCAGCACTTCTTGGCACTCCAGTTTGACTTGATTTAACATGAAGAAAAATGTCAAGAGGCAGGGATTTTTTTTTTTTACTGGTAAATGAGCACAAGTATACATAGGACATACGAATAGATGAAAATCAAAGCATTGATTAATCTGAAAGCAAAATACCTCAAATAACTCTACATTTGCTGTATCATGCCCTAAGCTCTACATGATATATTACAGTAATCCAGCAGTGTGTACCCTGTTGTATTTTACTGTAAAATCTCTTGTATGGCACCCGACAAAAGTGAGATCTCAATCATTCACACTGAACAGTGTTATTGTTATTGCTGCTGACATCTACATGTTGACACATTGTCAGCAGGAAAAGAGAGAGGGAGAGAGAGAGAGAGAGAGCAGTGGTAGGGGTAGAAAGAGAAAAAAAAACTCTACTGGACATGGAGTCGGCTCAGCACAAGGAACTGGCCAATTATTTCTGAAATGGCAGGGGAGTTGCAGAAATGTGAGAGTGTTTCCCTGGATATATACCGCAGACAGCACATAAATGACAAGCACATAAACAAGACGTTGGAGTGATGACTTTTTCCCCTTCACACAAAAGACAGAGTAGTGTTTCTGATATCAAAATTATTGACTCAAAAGCTGAAAGCATTCAGCGTGTCTGTGTGCTTAAGCCTCAGTGTGTGTCTAGATATGTTTGTGTGTGCACGCAGATTCTATTCACTCGAAGTGTAAATTCAAAGGTTGGCTTGTGTATCATAAACCTGCGCTGTTTGACATTTGATTAAATAGCCTTACTGCCAATCAACAGAGCAAGATGCTGAGCGTCAGGTCACACAGGTTGTGGATCCTTTCCCTCTCTATTGACAGGCTGCACATTATAAGACCAAATATAAATGTTTACATGTATGTGTGTGCAGTGTATGTCCACAATCAGCTGGTTTTACATGATATGAAGTGTCATGGCTTGGCCGTGCTTTTTCCCTTTATGTCAATCAAATGTGGGGCAGTCCATGTTCACAAGTGGGTTTTCTCAGGCAGGCATGTGATTAATGCAGTATTAGAAACATATGAAATATTGTTTAAAAGTCAACATCACTGTTTGATATTTGAAGTTAAAGAGAAAAAATGGATCCAAGACTGATTAAAAAAACAACAACAATAAAAAAAACACAAAAAAACACAAAATGGTGAAAGTTTACAGCATTGAGTGGGCTAAAAAACACCAGTTTGTCCATCAGAATATTTTGCAATTTTTTTAAATCAAATTATGATATATATTTTCTTTCATTATATTTTTTTCTTTTATATTTTCTCAGCTTGTCATCTTTGTGAAGCCAGTTGTTTCCGTTCTTTTTAATATGAAGCTTTTTTCACATATTCAATCACACAGTATCAAAACTTCACAACTTTCCCCATCACAGCAACTGAATAGAGTACAGCTTAAGATGTAAATAAATGTATCACCATGCAATTATCTCACATTTTATATTGAAATTTAAAATATTAACCACAACATCTGTACTTTGTGGGTTAATATAATTTACGGCATAAAACCAAGGTTAGTAAAATAAAGCAGAATGGTTGCAGAAGCTTCATACATATCTGTAACCGCGGTTATTTTAAGCATGAAAAATGCAACAAATTAATATAGCTCCCACACAAAACACGGATATAAACACAGTTTCTTGTTTTTGAGCCATTTTGACATTTTTAAGTCACAGCTCATTAAATATTCAACCTCACTTTAAGGCCAACTGTTCAAGAAACAGATGATCCCATTTTCCTCTTAACTATTGGCATATAGATCAAAACACAAGAGTCAAGTATCAGGTCCCAAAAAAACCCTGCAGTAATTTATTTGTTTTCAGGTCAAGCCTCTTCCACAATAAGAGGTTGACCTGTGGCCCCTCTCTCCATTAATCAATGTAGAGATGAATAAATAAGTGGGATATGTGGCAGCTGGCCTTCCAACAAGCTGTCTACAACTGTCCAAACCACTTCAGAGTCATTTAGCAAAGAGAGGCCTATAGATCAGTCGAATGGAGTTTGAAACCTAAAGAGTGACGAGGGGATTGGACAGGAGAGGAGACCAGAGGAGGATAACACAACAATCTGCTACTGGTGCGTGGGGTCTCGTGGAGGTGGGGGGGATTTGGAGGAGTGGTAGGGGTAAAAAAAAGAATACTGGTGTATGGTATAGGGAAGAGGACAGGAGACAGTGTTTAACAAGTAATCAGACAAGTAATCAGATACTGGATGATGTGTTGGTGTGGGTGGTCTAGGGAGACCAAGAGGTTTCAAGGAGAAAGGGCGATGACGGAGAAGTGAGGTGAAGATGGTTGTGGTGGTGGTGGTCCATAAGGTGGAGAATTTCCAAAAGTCAAATGATTGTAAGGGGAAACTTCAAAAAGGGGATTTGAAATGGACATTGTGATTGGAAAATCTGATTTGGAACTATCATCTTACAGCAGTGGTGGAGGTGACATGAGTCTTTGGAAATTAAAAAAGAAAAGAAAATGCTTTTTATTTAGATGTGTTTTTTCTTTGTTTATTCACCATATGCAATTTTCTCAGGGTCGGATATTGGCACTTATTTCAGAATTTTCAGTTAAATAATAAACTTAAGAGAAACATGGATTAAAAGGGGCTGCAAGGACCAGCTAGTTTTTTTTTCTAGGCCAGAGACTTTGTTTCCCATGAGCACTTGCACTCTCTATAGGGAGAATATGAGCCTCAAAAAGTGTTTGCTTCTTTTGATGCAAATGAAGGTAAAGCGGATCTTTTTAACACAACTTATTTCTGTTCAAGACAATTTTTCGCTGTTCTTGTTTGAAACGTGACAACCTGCGAACTCCATAAAAACTTACAAAAACGTAATTTAGTAGTTGGTTATATTTTGGATTACTCACAGCCCAGTGCTCTGAGACGTGTATGTAACCAGCAGTGCTAAGTGAGTCTTTATTTTCTACCAGTGCTAATCTACCAACATTAACCTCACCAATCAGAGCAAAGGTAACCTGGCTCCAACCTTCATTTTATTGATAGATTCAAGTTTAAACAGATCACTGCAGTAAAACTGCTATATGGATTTGTGGCACTTAGAAATGATTTACTTTGGCACTAATAATCTTAAGTTTTGCATTACAATCAAGCATACGTCTTGAAGTGAGACTTTTTCAAGACCACTCAGGAAGTCCTCACAGTCCCCTTATGGACTGAAAACAAGAAAAGAGAAAAGGAGTAAAAAGAGAGTAGAGAGTAATTGTGCACCCTCTTCTTCCATTATTGATTATGATCTGAGCCCACTGGTGGCACCAGATGTCAGCCAGACAGTTTAAGTTTCCACTGGCCTGTTTAAAGCTGCCAAAAGTTCTCTCCTTCTCTAATCTTTGCTGTGATACCCCCTCCTCTTTAAACCAAGCATATGTTTTCAAGTAACAGTACATTACCTAGCATTTCCAAGTAGTTGACTGTTTTTGTGTCACTTACTTTTGTGTACAAAGACTGGGAAAGGACAAATTCCAAAGTTTCCCTATTAAGCATCTGTCTCCTTTCTCCTCCATTCATCCAAAACAGCAGCCTTCAAGGCTGAAGGTGAAAACAATGTAACAAGTGTCAGAAACTGCAGTTTGTCAAGTGGTCACTTGAGCTATACAGAGATACCATGAGGCCCATATTTTGAAATACTTGACTTGTTCCAAAGTGCAAACATGTTGACAACTGAGAAAAAGGTTAACAGTTTTTTGACTCTTTAGCTTCTTAAATTAAAAAAAATTTAAAAAGAGAAAGAAAGAAACTGCAAGGAGATTGTAATTCACCACAGGGCTTACAAATGTCTACAGTTTTAAGCAGGGCTGTGGTTTATTCAACTGAGTTGTGGAACTTTTCAATCGCTGGACATCAGATATAAATATATTTCTTTTAATTTTAAGTCTGTTAAGGCACTAACTAACAGCAAGTAAAACACCCACTAAAGACACTGGTCAGCTCAACCCTTTAATGAGAGACAGGCATTTTTTTCCGGCAAAGAGGCTCGGCTGCACACCGGGATGTTTTTGTACCTTATTTGCCCATTTACATTTATTGATAATAATAGTCTTCTTTCGTTATTTGAGGGCAATTTTGCCTTAATTTGATAGCAAAGCTTATTATAATCATAGAACTTATGTACGTCGTATGACATAAGAGAATGAAAATGTGGGAAGTTGAGAGCAGTTGAGGCCTGAGGTCAAAGGAGCTACTGCTGTAACAAGGATTGTAGTTTCTGTACACACACACAAACCACTGGGCCAACAGCAATGATTTTAAAAGAGTGTAACCCAAACTATTACTACTGTAAGTTTATGAAGAGAAAAAGTCTAAATACTTTTAGTTGCAGTTGAAACACCACAACTTTAGGTGTTTGTTTCGTGTGTCCCAGTGACCTAGTCTCCAACATAGGAAATACTACACAGTAATTATGTAATGCTCCTAGACAGGGAAACAAGAGTAGCCACAAACTCCTGTTCACAGACCAAATAGGTTAAAAACTAAAAGGAAGGAGGAAAAAAAGATCTGCCATTCTCATTCCTGATTTAAGTGTTTCAAGTCTTGTTTGAGCAGAAGTGAAGTGCTTATGTTTGCTTTGCATATTAAGAGTTACTGTTGGAAAAGTTGTGAGTCCATTGTCTTCCACTGTGGTTAATAGAACAGGAAGACCAAAATATTTTTTGTCTTGTTTCAGAGTGACAGCTTGTGAGCAGGAGTAAGAACACAAAGGAAATAATGTAACTGTACATTACTCTTTAAATCAGAGAAGACTTCTAAATCCAAACACACATACACACATGGAGAGAGAGAGCGAGAGAGAGAGAGAGCGCACACTTCCCTATAAAGCACTCACACACTAAATCAAGACAAGAAGGATTATTTTCAAACTTCACCTCACTCTTCCCTCTCTTCTGTCATTTTATTGATTTCCTGACAGAGGGATGAGAGGAGAGCATGCGACCTATTAAAGACCGCTGTCTGGTGTCTTAAAGGTTAACTAATCAACAGTAATGGAAGGGAGTCAGGCACTTTTACCTCAGCACACTTGCACACTTGCACACTTGCACACACACACACACACACACACACACACACACACACACACACACACACAAATGCACAAAAACAAGTTTGCATCATGCTAAACATTTCACACATTGATGTGAGTGTGCTGAGTTTATAGCTAGTCAAAATGAAAACCACATTTTTATCATGCTTTGATTTTTCAGAAGTGCACGCAGGGTTGAAGGAGGTAAGGAAAACTGTGCAAATGTGAGTGTGTGCACGGAGATTTATTTGCATGATTGTAGATGTAAGTAAGAATTTGTGTTGCACCCTTGACATAAGAGGTATTAAATCACATTTAGTTTTGCATGGTGCAGATGTGATGACCAGGCCCGTGTTTAAATGTCGCAGCATTGATAAGGTGTGACTGGGCCCAGTCAACTGTTAAGGGTTTGGATGTCGCATTATAGACTGTTTAGTTCTGCGTTAATGGACTGCTGCACAGGAGAATGTTACATTTACATCATTCAATGTAAACCTCGCAAGACATGATGGACAGCATTTTTTTTTCTTTTTTAAATAAAAGCTATTTGTAATTATTTCATATGTTGTATCTGTGTCTATATCTATATGTCAATGCGGTTGAAAATAAGGGTCAATGTTTAATAGAGTTGCATAAAATAAAAAAGCTGTTGACCATATTATCTGAAGACTTTTCTATTAAATACATTATTAGTATAGTATTTCAACAACTGAAAACATTTATTCTCTTGATATTTAAGATCCCCCACTCTACTCTTTATGCTTCGGCCTCAGACTCTTTGCTGGGCTGATGAGTACAACCCATACTGTGTGTGGCACTTTTATTCGATGATTTTGAGAGGCATGGTTGCAATTCACAAAGAAACCAGGAGGTGGCAGCTCTTATACTGTTTCAACAAGCTCCTGACACCACTGCAGGGAGAGCTGTTATCTGCCTGACTAATTTGACAGACAAAATGAGAATAAAAATATTGAACAAAGGGTACAGGGTTAAGAAGTAGGGTTTTTGTTTTTTTCTTCCTCACTTGAAATCCCTAAACTGTAAAAACAACCATGAATTTTTCTCAAAACTGGATTTAAATGGTCTAAATTCCATAATTCAGTGCTATATTGTAAGTGCAAAAATATGTGTTTTTTAGAGTTACAGATCTCCCCAAACCTCCTCTTTTGTGTAACTGCCCTGACTTTCAAACCTCGACACAAGCACCAACATCATTATATTAAAAAAATGTTCTGCAGTGACTGACTCAGGGGCACATAAGGGAACAATCAGCTTCTGCTGCGTCCATATACCTGTTTAAGTTATATTAGGGAATTGAGCGCATTCCCAGGGGGTGTTTCGTGTCCATTTAGTCCCCTGTTCTTCCTTCTTGAGAGGTCACACACCCACACGGCCAGTTTACATTTCCTCTGTCACAAAAGCAATCCACCGCAATTTCCCTGCACGAAAATACCCCCTCTGGTCACTACCGACACAATGACCTTTTCTTTCTGTCTCTCACTCTCGTTCACTTCCTTTTTTTCTCTCTCTCATGTGATTTAAACACTGACAATCCATCTCTAAATAAATATACACACTTGTATTTTTTTTTCTTTACCCCACGATCCCCTCTATCCATACAGGAATGGAGGATAATCCTCCTGAAAGGAACATAAAAACAGAGATGTGCATGGAGAAAGCCAAGCAGGAGGAATTCATCGCTGACCTGCAGCAGGAGCAGCGGTGTGGACGGGCAACAGGAGCTATTCCCCCGTGACTTCACTCTCTCCTTTCCACACTTCTCCTCTCCTCCCACCTTCTAAACCCTTTTCCTCTCTCTTCCCCTGGGTGCCTCCTTGCGTTTCTACTCGAGCCCCACTAACCACCCTCCTTTTCTCTTTTTTTTCTCTCTCTATCATCTTTTCCCTCTCTCCTCTTCTTCTTACTTCACTTTCCCCTTCTTACCTTGTTCCCCTTTCTCTACCATCTTGTTTTTTGTCACTTTGCTTTCTTTCCTCTCCTATTTTGCGTCTAGTGGCCATTTTTATTCTTTTCCCTTTCTCCCTGTCTGGCCTTTCTCCTTTTCCTTTGACTACACTGCTTCTCTCCATCACCTCAACCCCAACCTGTTCCCCCTTCACCCGTAACCACAGAGAGAGAGAGAAAGAGAGCGAGAGAGAGAGAGAGGCATACAGCTCTGTTCCCTCTCACCCCCTCTCAGACTAACACAGGGTCTTTCCGGCCCACTGCCTCTGCTGTTCAAATGTAACAATGCTCAGCGTGATTTGATGATGGCCTCAGTTCACCGCCCTCTGTATGTGCTTGTGTGTATGTGCGTGTGGTTGAGGGAACTGGATATAAGTTCATGTTAGCACAATACAACTTTTTTAAGTACAGAACTTTCTCAACTCTTACCTCTGTAGGGGCTTTTTTCATCGTAATGTTCATTGTAATTCATTTTTTGCTGAGACTTTTTTTTCCCAAGTTACATTTTATCCAACACATTTTTGTGAGTTGTCATACATCAATCTTTTGTTCTTACATGGTGTGTTCATTTCTCACCAATCTCCAAATATTTAGGTCTTTTCACTTTCATGCTTTTTTCCTTTTTATTTCTTCATTCATTTTTTTTAATCTTTTGGATCTTTTTTAAGATTCACTGAGTTTATTTTCTTTACTCTGTGTCTTGTCACATTAACACCCAACCTGTATGCCATTCTTTTTCTGTTGTTTGTGTTGCCTGGTGGGACTTATATACTTGAAATACACACCCAATCAAACTTTTAATACCAGCTGGAAAATGCACAAATTTAAATTTTTCACTGTTGGATCTTAAAAGGTTGTAAGTGGAGTTTTAAAATGCGACAACAAAAAATCAGAGCGAAACAAAAAATTTCTGACCAAGCAATTTATTGAAAACAACTACTTGGGTGCAAAAGTCTATCAGCTGATAAAAAATTTGAGAGCACAGCCTTTAAACAGCAGAATCTGTGCAAAAATATTGATTTGACGTCATTTTATGTCTGGTGTTCACTCTGTCACCACAACCTGATGGCAAAAGCAAAACTTTCGCTTTTTGATTGTGGTCAAGTTGTTGAGCTGCAAGAACAAGGCCTTTCACAGCACAGTAAGAGGCTGGACACAGTCAGACAGTCAATTAAAATTTCTTCCAAAATCCTGAGGGTTATGGAACAAAAAATTCAAGCAGTAGACCCAAAATAACTTCACCAGTGCTGAGTTGAGGATCCGATTGGCTGTCTGTTAAGACATGGGATCCTTGACCCAAATTAAGGCTGTTACTGGTGACGACTGCAGCCTGGCATCTGAGAAAGAAGTGCTTTCAGTTTAAAAAATGTCTTCAAATGTCTTTTTTTCCTTCAATGCCACAAAATTGCCAATTTGGACTTGCAAAAGAACACAAAACATGGGACGCTGAAAGGTGGAAGAAAGTTTTATTCTCTAACAGAAAATATTGAACCATCATGATGTGGGGTGCTTCTTCCTTCAATGGAACAATGGAGCTTCAGGTTCAAGGCAGTCTGTGCTATGAGGGGACATTCCCTTCATGACTGAGGGCCCTGGTCTGCGCTTATGACTGGGTTTTTCAACAGGACAACGCTGCAGTTCACAGAGGAATAAGCTCACACTTTCGGATCATCCTACATGTTCCCCAGATCTAAATCACATTGACAACAACATGGGGATGGATGGCAAGGGAAGTTAAAAAAATATATTTTCTGAGAGTGGATGTCTGCCATGAAGCCACCTCCACCACTTAGAGCCCCGTTTCTAGTAGCCTACTAGAAAGATTCACATCAAGCATGCTGACAGATTTTTGAAGTGATCAACAAGAACCGAGTCCTTTTTTGAAACTTTAATTTTGATTTAAGAGGGAGGTTAGGATTATTTGAGCTATTGATCAGCTTTTGAACCTCCTCTTTTGGTTTTATTGTTGTTTGTAATAAGTTACCTACTTTTTTTTTTTTTTTTTTAAATCTCACTCCCATTTCTTCCTTGTGCATTTTGAAGCTCTACCAAGAACCGTGTTTAGGTTCAACAGTGCAACATTTAATTTTTTGCAGTTTTTCAGTTTGCTTCCTCCACTGTCCACCGTCCTACTTTGCTAAAAGGTGTAAAAAAGGTTTCATTCAAAAAGTAAGAAATAAAAACCAATGCTATTTCCCATATGGATTGTGAATGCTGACTGTTGTGTGGTATCAAATGTGAGAGCTAAATCAACACATTTTTGCCTTACCATTTTAGAAACAACACCTTTCTACATCCTCATGCTCTGTTCCAGTTTTTTCAGTAAGTCAGTATCAATGTGTCATAAACAGCACATTTGTCATCTTCACTGGCAACCGACCACGCTTCCTTGCAGGATTAAACAAACACAGAGATACTAAAAGTCAGCAGCACCAAACTCTTAACAAAAGTGCAAACACATCACATCGACAGAAAGTTAACTTTGATAACAGCAGTGTGGGCCTGTGTATGTGCGTAACTGTGTGTAACTGTGTGTGTGCACGCAGGTGTTGGCTCTCCTCTCTATGCAAGCACAGGCATTAAAACACATCAGGAGGCGGGGGGGTATTGACTAGGCTGTGTCTCCCTCACACTCGTGTTTGGTCGGCAGGCAATCTACCAGCCGTCAATCACAGAGAGGCGACCCAAGTTGGGAACCATCAAGCAGCCTGACTTCTGGTGTCAGTGCTGAGGGGGATCTATTTCAGCGTGACACGCTATCAGCGGCAAATCTAAAGAGGGCTCCATTGTCAGAGCGGGGAAACACACCAGGATACACATATTCATGAATGAGCTGCTATTTGGGCACACATGCATGCACTGTGCTCCCATGTATATGTTTTATCTCAGGCTGATAGAATATTTACAGTCAGCTTTATCTTATTATTATCTATTTCCTTTAAATATTAGTATATGTATGAGAAAAGGAAGGTTTGAGAATCTATTAATATTGTATTTTCATTGAATAATTTAGACAACCTTTCCCTCACTTTTATTGTTTACAAACATGCCATCTTCTACTGGGTACGGCAAATAAATAAATATGTATATAAATAATTTTTTATCGGCCATCATGGCAACAAAGTGAAAAAAAAAAGTAAAATCAAGACAAACTCAATGTCAAGTCTCCACTTATCTCTGCTGGAGCAGTTGAATTGCACTAATTAAAAGCAAAACGCACACACACACGAGAAAAAAAAAAGGTTTCTCCTTTAACTGTGTTCTTAGATTGCTTTGAATGAGACAATAATAAAGCATCGATGCCCTGCAGCTTTTATGATCATTTGAAATCGATTGATAGAAAATTACTTTTCACCGGTAATAAAGCGCTGCACTTCACCTCACCTTTGAACTTTTGCCACTGTTGCCCCTGGCTCTTCAGTAGCCAGTCAAGGTTCAACATGACGTTCAGACATATTAAAGCGCTCTAATGCTTTGACTATAATTAAAAGGTTGCTCCATCTTTTTCCATGCGAGTGAGCGATTTGCACCTCGAGGGAGTGAATGCAGTCATTATTGAAAGAAATTGAAGAGGTAACAATAAGTTTGTAGCTCATTTTGCTAACATGTATGCAGTGTTTTCACTTTACTTTGTAATGTATGCAGCTTTTTATTCAAGAAAGTATCATGTATTTATTTAAACTGTGCATGTTTATAACCTGTTAACATGGTTTTAAGCTGCAGCCTCATATACATTTATTGGACACTTCCATTCTGAAGCCCTGAAGTCATCAGGATACTTTAACACTTTCACAGAATAACAGCATGTCATGTTAGCTTCAAGTATTACTTAGAGTGTATTGATCCTGTTTTAAATGATGATTTACAATCCTAATTTACAACCAAATGCATATTGATTATTTAAAAACCATTGTCACTGCAATAGAAGCGGCAGCAGCAGCAAAACTTTTATTTTTCATCTCAAGATGACACTATGTGACTGCATGGGAATGATTTCACAAGGGGTAAAAGTAGAGGGATAAATGCTTATTGTAAATGATGCACGTAGCCAGCATGTTGTCTGGTTGTCATTTGTGGTTTTGCACACATGAGGCAATAAAGTAAGACAGACTTCACTCCCAGCTCAATGTAACTTAATCCTGCAGAAGTATTTAGGGACCACCATGGTTGAAAAGCGTCTTAAATGTGGCCAAAAGGAGATTCCAAGCTGTCATTAATCTCACCCTTATCTTTTGAAACACATCCTTCTTCCATGCCTGAAAGTATTTTTCTGACACTTACTTCAAGGATTAAAAAACATACAAAGTTAGGATGTTGTACATACGTCTTGCAATCTTCTCACAGTGCCAAACAATAGCAGGATGCATGCTGGATGCTGCAGTAAATGAGCCCGCCTCCATCAGGAGTGAATGTTGACAGAATGAGACATTGTACTTTTGAGCCATGAAATTACAGGCTGGTAAGCCCAAGGCAGTCACCAGGTGTGACTGATGCAATCGGGGGCTTGCTTGGACAAACGCACCAGCGTGCACAAACATTCCTTCTTGTCAATCATGTTAGAAATCTGCAGGATATAACTCATCGCAGGCATCAAAAGATGAATGGTGAATATAATTGATGAACTGCTTCCGAATATTTACATCCCTGTGCTTCAAACCAAAACAAAAAAGCTGACAAATAGTTGGAGGACAGTAAATGTACCTTGCAATGATTTTGTTGTCACAATTAATTGGCAGCAAAGGAGGATACTTTACAATCGCTGCAGCTATAATTCTTATGGGGGTGCAGTGGGTAGTCATCTGTTCTTGCCATGACTGGACAAAGAGTGTGGTAAAGAGAATTATACATATTGTAGCTTAAAAAGTTATAAAAACAGAGGAAATCTTCTTTTTCTGACTGTAAATGAAGTATTTCATTGTCTGGCCTTACATTTATCCATTTAATATCCACTGATTGCAGCTTAATTCTTCATAAGATCTACTTTGAGCTTGAAAAGTGGGTGGTCTCAGTAGAGAGGTTTCCCTCCTGTACTGGGACAATTACACTGAATCAAAACCGTGATGTTGGGAGCCTTTAAACTTCTCCCTCCCTGGTTCCCACACCTGTCCTCAGGGCTACAAGATTTATGTCTCTGTCCTGCGATGAACCGCTGCAGCCCTCTTACAACACCACTGTCGCCTCCATGGGAGTGTACGCCTGTGAGTATGTAGAGAATAAAGGTGTATCTATGGGAGTATGTGCTCTTCCAAGACTACAGAGAGTCCCATTTTGGGACAGCTAAACTTTTCAATTAGCTTAAGAAGAACTCAAAGGTCTGACTAACAATGTATAACTTTCTGCCACTGAGACCTTTTTACTCCCTGTGGGCAGAAAAGTCGAATCTTTTCTAAAGGGACAAACTTAATGAGCTTGTTTTTTTTTTTTGTGGGGAAATTTTTCATATCAATTGTTACTAAAACCAAAGGAGCACAAGGTACTGTACCTTCAACCACAACTGTGAATAATTGATGAAATATTTCAATTATTAGATTAAAACCAAAATAGGTGTACAATCCAACAAGTTTGTGACAAACCAAGAAATACTGGTCATTTTTAAAATTTTGTTTGTACATTTATTTCCTTTCATGAGCTGTTGTTTTATGACGTACTGGTCAGTTTTAGGTGCATCACCCACAAGGAATCCCAGGGGGGCTTTATCTCATTTTCATTTTGAATAAGTACACATTTCATGCTTGGTTTGGGTCATTGTGAATTTGAATTTTTAAAAAAATCTGAAAGGTGAGAACAAATTTCCATATCTTTCATCTACTTGGTAATTTTTGCCATTTGGCACACTAAAGTGCAATAATATCAGACTTTCTAATATTCTGTGACACATACCCTGCAAAAACTGAAATCAAGTCATTATGTCTTATTTTAAGTATGAAAATCTCTCTCTCTTTTTTTTGGCTTGATACGAGCCACATTTACCTGACCAGTCCACAAAAATGTCCCATTTCAAGTCATCCAAAGACAAAAATAAAACTGCTGATGGCAAAAGAAAAATGTTTGTTGTATAAGGACATTATCCTAATTCCAAGAAACTTGACGAGCAAATTATCCATACCCCATGGGCAGATTTTTTTTTGACTTGATACAAACAATTCAGATATCATTTTTGTCTTTGAATATTTTGAAATAAGACATGCTTCTGGACTTGTCAGCTGAGTGTGGCTCATATCAAGTATACCAATAACATAATTCTTCCTAAATGAGACACAAACACCTGCTTAGATTTCAGTTTTTGCTGTGAACATCATAGACACAGATGTATGATCGTGGCACTCCATGCTGGAGAGCACATCTAAGTTGTTTATGCCAATGGTCCCAAAACATTCAAATTGCTGTAAAAATAATCCTTATAGAGTGTACACTTAAACTGAAATGAGTGCTTGGGTCAGAATTTGTTGAATTTGCCAGAACTGGCCCCATTCTTAGTAAACTGTAGCCCCAGTTTGCATGCTGGGGCCAAGATGATCAGCATCCAGCATGGATGGTATAACTGTGACTTATCCAAACCGACTCCAAAAATACTGAAATAGCCTTTTAATACTGACATGTACCTCAAAACAAACATATTATCATTTAAAACCACAAATATCACACTGTACTGGTCGCAGTCTGCTGTGAAACTCCTCTCTAGAAGAGGAGAAACATCGGCTACCATCGTGTGTTCTCTACACGCCAGCAACAATTAGGGTCATGTCCTCTCCGAGCTTCTGTGACACTCTCCTGATGGCGATAATATGCCTCCCTCATAAATATGATGGGCTCTTAAAGGGCCCACAGGACAGTGCTTAAATCCATCTGAAATATGCATAATGTTCCCTCTCTCCCATGGAAAGAAGTGGTGAAGAGATTTATGTCTTATGAAATATTGCGCCACTGGCTCATTTAGGCTTACATACAGCAATGAATCTGAACTATATTGAGTGTAATAGGGGGAATACATACTTCCCTTGCCTGTTTAATGGTGAATATTGCAGCATAACAGTTAAGATAGGTAACCAAGCCGTAAGTGCGGGATTAATAAATGATAACAGAGCTCAGAGGCCACTGATTGCTCATGTGTCGCTCTTTTCAAAAGCGAATTTCCACAAAGAAATGCAAGCGTAAAAAAAACCAACCTTTGTTGTTTGAATGACCCTCTTTTCTTCAAAGAAGTCTCACAACTTTAACACCATAAAATCATTAAACCAAACTGAAGCATAAAAGGAAGAAAACAAATTCCTAGTCTGAAAATAAGAATGATAGGAAAGAGAATAAAGTTACACTGCCCACCAAAGCAAAAGGAAAGCAGTCTCATAGATCCCAAGCTATCAGGGAACAGAGTAGAGAGAGAGAAAAATATCGAGCACTAAACGGTTGCTTTTAAAAGGTAAATGGAGTCAAAATGCTTCAACCAATAAATTTGCCCCCAGAGACGGTAGGGAATGTGTAGCAGGCAGAATAATACATGTGGGCGAGGGGGTAATGAATTGGAAGAGATGCAGAAATGTGAAGCACTGAGCATGGCCCTTGGAAGTGGATGGGGAGTTTTGTGAAAAGGCTACTCAGATGCCTACTGAAGCTTCTTTGTCCAAGAGAGATGACCCTCAGTGACTTGATTCTGCCGTTAGCTTTGTATTCATGGAGTCATGTTGCATGTGGGCTTTGGTTTGCCCGATATTTTTTGAAAGGTTGGGGTACAATAAGCAGACAATATGCCCTTGATAGCCTTTTTTAACTTCTTATGAACCATTTCTTGTCTTTTTAATGAAAAAAAACTGTCTAAGGTTCATATTATCTGCCAGTGATTTCAGCTATTTGTTCACTTTAATCTTGTTTTTATATTCGGCTCAAATCATGAGGCCATTGGCTTTTGAAGTACTGTGGTATAATCTCACAGAGAAGAAAACCATGTTTGGATTTCCAGTCTGTCCCCTTACATCTTTGGTTCAATATTCTGCAAAGACCAGGGAATATCTGAGTGGAGTTTGTATGTTCTCCTAAAGTGGGGTTCCCATGTGTAGGTTCTCTCTGGGCTTCCCTCCACAGTGAAAGACAAGTTTGTTGGATAAATTGGAGGCTCTCAATTGTCTTCAGGTGCACTATTCGCACAGGGTTAGTATTAAAAGGGGACCTCTGGTTACTTAGATCAGCTCTCTGAGATCAGTTTTTGGTGTGGCACATTCACACGGGTGAATCAAAGCCTGTAAATCACTTAATATCATCCAATATTAAAAACTTCTGGACATGCAAAATAAATGTCATTATCCTAAAACACCTACAATATTTACCACCAGTTAACGTGCCTGTGAAAGTGAGTTTCTGAATCATTTTTGAGTAGAAAAGGATCAAAAAAGCTGCAGAGACTGTTATTACTACCCAGAATTACAGATATGTTGATTTGGACTGCATTAGTATTAAACGAGGACCGGTGAGTGTCTTGAAATACAGTACGTGATTTGCCCTGGAATATTTACTATGCAAATTACTAACATGGTTGATTTGCACAGGATTAAAAAAAAAAAAACAGGTCCCCTCTGCCAGTGACAGTGGTCAGCGCATTAGACTGGGTTGTCTTGCTATTGACTGGTAACCTGTAAAGAGTAAACCCCGACTTTCACCCCATGACCAACCCCACCACTCCCAAATCAGATGGAATAAGTGATTTAAATAACTGATTGAAGAAAGTGCTTCCACTTATTCCAGTCTGACGAGTAATCGAAAGAGCAAAGTTGAGTTAGAGTGGGGTAACTTCATCAAAGAGTTGATTGTTATGTAATTTATACTTATATATGTAAAACACAAATTTGTCATCAGGTGTTTCAGTCTGGTATTGATCCACTCCAGTGTTGCTTTATAACTGATTTGTTCTGCTTCTTCTGCCATCTAAATGGACTCTTTACCTTTTCAAGGCCAACGTCTAAACACACAAAAAAATATTATATGAAAGCTTCTAATCCTGTAATCAAAGGCAAAAACTGCTACCAGAGATCGCTTGTAGCTACGAGCCCTACATTCTTCTCTGAGAGCCAACCTTTTTTTTCCTACACACAAGAGCAGCAAGACTAAAATATCATCCACAAATGAAAGCTCTTGCTGAGAACACTCAGCATCACTTTGATTTTCCTCAGTTTTTGTTCCTTGACAATGTCAAAGCTGTGACTCTTTCTTCACCACGATGAAAGCATTTCAGACTTTCAGTTGGAATAGTTTGGGTACGCGCTCCACCACAAGATCTATTTGTGGTTTTCCAATGGGGCTCTCAATTCCAGCACGTTGCATTCTTAGAAGAATTTGGAAACAAGCACTTGACTCGACCAACTTTAGTCCAGGTTTGAAGACTCCTTTATAAATTGCTTGGACCATCCTTGGACAGCATGTCTCCTGAGAATACAGACTGCCACTTGGTAAATGCCAATGCACCCTGAGAATCCAATGGGCATTGTCTCATGCTTGTACATGAATAACCTACAAGGATGCCTTGGCAAGCTTCCCAATCAAACCACCAGCAACGTTTGGGTGTTAGGACACAGTGGGGAGTGTTGTTGCATGTTCAGGTCAGACTGACAGGATTGTGCCTCTCACCTTCCCTGCTTTGTTGAAAGTATTGCATAGCGTGACTTTGATTTTAAGTCTCCAACAGTGGCAGGGGATGCACTTCAACATTTAATTTTTCTGTTGCCTCCGTTTTTCATAATTAAACTCTTTATTCACAGCAGGAGTGTATGTCCACTTTTCTTTGTAAGATCATTTTGTTGTCTCCTATTGCAGGACCAGTAAAAGAGAAAGCCATATTCTCAGATTATTCCTTAAATTTCATAGAGCACACGGGTCTGACAAGTGCTTGTTGTCGATGGTGTTTTCTCCTGAGACCTTCTGAACTTCTTCCTCTGTCAACTGATGAAATATTTAGCATTGCAATTGCAGCCTCTTTAAGGGAGGAGGGTGTCACTGCTTGGATTCATTGTTTTGTTTTTGTGCTGCTATTGAGCATTTTCAATGTCAAGTGGTGATATTTTGAAGAATTATTTCCCATCGTGATCACTTCATTCTGTCTCCACTGAGCGGGTATCACTTTGTCAAGAATAAACCATGGTATACCCTTGGATATTTGTATGGCATGGCAAAATAAGCAACACTGTGACAGTCTCCAAGAAGCATAAGAGACAAAGCCTCAAGTGCAGGGTGTGTAAAATGTGTTGCTCACAGCAAATATGTAAAGTTTGTCGTTGTACTGACAACTTTTGAGGGAAGGACAATCTGTGTTTACAGCATGGATTTCCTTGGCAGAATACAATCCAAAAGTGACTTTGGGAATTAAACTCAGCTTTTTATTTCTTTTTTCTCCAGCAGTGTTGAAAAATAGATGGTATTGGGGACAGTGCTAGGTGTTGTATTCAATATATGAGCTTTCATGTGATAAATTGAACGTTATTCATATATGAGTGCACACTGTTTTTTGGTTATTCTGGGGAGAAGTTGCTTCTTGCTGCTCAGGGACACTTTTCCTTTTAACTGAGAAGCGGTTGAGGAGCGGTTTAGGAGAAGGGGGAGTGGGGTTGAGGGTGGGTTGGTGGGGAATCTCTACAGACCTTGATACAATTACTGTGCCTTCCCCTCTCCTTCCGCACCACTTCTGGCCACGCTCTTGCTGTGCCGCTGGGAATAGAAAAGGCCCAGCTATCTGGCAGAAGATTTGGTCAGTCAGGCATCAAATGCAGGGCCCTCTTCTCACACTCTTTGCCGGGGGTGGGCACGCCGGGGGACCTGCATTGTGCATTTTCACACACTTCTCTCAGAGGGGCTGCAGGAATCCTTAGCCTTCGGACGGAAAAGTGGGCAGTGAGAGGCAGAAGAACACAGATGGAGGGAGAGGGATGGGGAAGAGATGGAGCAAGAGTGAGAGGGACAAGGGAAGGAAGAAGGAGAGATGGAGGGAAAATAGGTCCCGGGGCAAAACAAAAAGCATCAAGGCTTTAGGCAACTTCAAGGAAACAAACAACAGTGCCTATAAGACACTCCACAAGTCCTTTACTGTCTTTTATTTTTTCCTATTTTCCATCTTTCAGCCTGTACTTCCACACCACTACCTTCATCAGCCTCTGAAAGGTAGAAAAGATTTTGTACAGGGGTTTGGAAAGTTGACCCTTTGTGGGCGTGTGACAGTAATGGCCGTGGGCTGTAAGGCTCAGGGTCAGGGTGGAAGCAGGGAAATGTATTTCTATTCATGCTTTCAGGGCACTGTTCTTGTTCAAAGACTAATGTCACAAGAAAGGTGTAAACCCCCGGAGCAGCAAATCTCCATCACCCAGCCAGGAGACCTTCTCATTTCCCTCAACTATCTTCACGGAAAAATGTGATTGTTTCTCAGATCGGCTCAAACTTTTTTGACACCTAGGGTGAAAGGCCAACTCATATTATTTGTCTGTGGGCACTGGGGCAAAAAGAACAGAGGAAACAATGGAGTAGTTTGTGGAGCATAAAACGACAGAAAAAAAACTGGTGATGCATCAGAATCATGCAAATATTTTAAAACTTTTTTACTTTTGCTTGAAACAAATAATTTATTTCTATCAAAGCGGCAATAATAAAACTCAGTTATGGTAATTTCCAGACTATATTAATTTTCATTCATTCTAGGGTTTTAGAGTTGTCACAAACAGGTTTTAAAAACAGGAAACTGTTTTCAGTTTGACTGACAGCTCAAAGCTCATATTCAACCTCCACTCTATTAATTAAGATATTAATACAAGTCAATATCACATTTCAGTTTCCATGCTTCACAGTGTTATTTTGTCAGGTCTGTGTGAAGAACAATGTATTTTTTATCAGTTTTAGAAGAACACGTGTTGAGTGCATTGTGTACGCTAATGAAATAGTTAATGATAAAAAAGTGATGTGACACCTGGTGTAACCCACTATTTATGTGTATGTGAGGAAATTAGTGTTAAAGGGGAGGTCAGTGTTTTTGGAGATAGGTCAGCTAAGCGAGACATGAATGTGATGTAAGTCTATGTGTGGTTTGAAAAAAAGGAAGGATAAACCTGTAATCAATTAACAATGCATTATATTGTACCTGCCATTTGAATGATATCACCTAAGCAGTTTCATTCCTCTTGTCAAACTTTAGGCACAATGTACTACAGCATGTATGTCATGAAAATGTGTAACTTGCGAAATTCATGTTGTTCAAAATTGTGATGAAACAATACCTGGAATAAATTAAAAAACATAAATTTGGCTTATTTGAGATAAAATCTATGAATGATTTTTATTCAAATGGTGTATTTTTGGCTCGAAGTCCACTCAAAAAAAAAAAACCTCCTGCCTACAGGGTTTGTTTTCTGCAAACAAAGCACTGAAAAGGCTGGAATCTTTTATCTTTTTGTCTCCTAAAACCTTTGACACATTTCAAAATCGAAGTTTTTTTTCTCTGTATTTGTTCTATTCCTGCTTTATTTGTAATGTATTACTTCCATCGATATGTAAGTGAAACACTTGTTTCTGTACTTATGTTTTTATTTTTATCATTCAAAAATAAGTCCATCAGTCTCCAGCAGCCGCCACAGCAGTTTGACAAATTTTTGTGATATACCTTCTTCTATGGTGTCATTTTTACAATTTGCCATTTTCTCTTCAGTGACTTAAGGGTATCCACAACAATTTTTGTGCTTCGCATCCCGACTAAAGGCATTACTACATGACGTCTTTGTCTGAAAAGTCGTCATTGTGTCACATAGTAAAAGAAGATCCGCCTCAGTATCTTTCACACTGGATATCTCTTCACTACTAACACACACGCCTTTAAGGAGATTATAAAGTCAAACCAAAGGCCTCTCTTCTTGAGGCGGGAAGTGTATGAATATTATTATTGTTGTGCATCTCTGTGAAAAAGGGAGAGCAGCTTCCCACCCTTCTTTATTGCGGTGTTAAAGCCCAGGTAATGCTTCAGAATAATGCATGATAAGGCAAACATAGGCACTCCTTTCAAAATATTCAAATGTGAGCGGCGGAGTGGAAAATAAAGGAACGTGGATGGGTGGAATGACTTCCCTCTTCTCCTCACTCCTTCATTATATTCACATCACCACTCATTTTCTCCTCTACTTTGTTTTTCAAAGTGACCCTGACACAGGAGGAACACACAAGCTGATCTGCTTCAGGTAGCTGTTGTTTCTAATGGATGGGATAGAAGTAGTGATGAAATTTTATTACCCACAGCCTGTTTGACCAAAGATGTGATCAGCAGACAGTAAAGCAAACTTAAAGATCATGTCAGTGCCAAAATATAGACCATTTGACTTTTTTGAAGTCTTCAGTTTTACCTAACAGTATATGTGATAAGCATTCACCCCAAAGCAAGTGAACGTGATATCCCAAATTTTGCTTGAATTAAGTGATTAGGAAAAAGAATCATTGGCTTGTAATCAGGCTTTTACTGTCTCAAAGGTGGGCTGGGATGTTTAAACAAAGACGACATGCTCAGCACTAAATAAACAACAACAACAACAACAAAAAAGAAACAAAAATTGAAGGAACGGTAGCAACAGCACTATTGTCCTCATTTTATTTTCCCACCACATGTCTGTACCTGCCAAATGCTAGAGCCTACACATGGAAAGCTCCCAGAAAACTCATTCCTATATGTTAAGGAACCAAATTATTTCATAAGCAGCATTAAATGTTGGTAACACGCCTTAAGTGCAAAAACTAGAATCCAAGGAAGTCATTCTGTATTATTTAAAAAAAAAAACATTGTCTCATAATTCTCAATTTGAGCCGTACCCAAATGACAAATCCAGAAAAATATTTTACTTCAAGGTATTTAAAGACAAAAATGTTGTCTGAGTTGTCTGTAACAAGTCAAACAAATCTACCAATGGGGTGAGAAAAAAAAGTTTCTTGTCTTCAACCATCTTTCTAATTTCAAGACATTAACAAGCTAATTTTTCTTATGCCATTTGCAATTTTCTTTTTCTTTTTTTACTTTCAATTCAGACCTCATTTTTTTCTTTAAATAACTTGAACTCAGACTTGTCAGCTGAATGCAGCTCATATTGGGAATATTTAAGACATTGTTTACTACAAAATAGTACATAATGATTTGCTTGGATTTCCTTTTTGCAATGTAAATAAACACCCAACAGCTGAAACAGAGATCTGTGCGCTCTGTGAAAATACCCAGTCCTGATTATAACTTGTGAATTTGAGAAATAAAAGAGTAAAAGAAAGACAAGAAAGTTCTGAATTATGAAATACAAAGTTCTTGATGTGGCCTGAATCTCTGGCATATTTTAGCGCAACTAAGAAAACAGATGATGGAGTGAAAAAAGCCAGAACAGGCCCGCTGAAAGGAAGCAGCCCACTCAGTGAGTGAGATCTTAATGCAGCGATTAAAGTCAGGTAATGCTGCAGACAAGCCTGGTTGAAAAACCATGTCATGCCCATAGCTGCCACAGTTACTCTTGCATTACCTGCCCGTTTTTTATGCGGAACTGCAAAAACGAGAGGCATAAAAAGCAACTGCATGTTAAATAGGTATTAAAATTGTATAGTTTTAATACCTGCAGGTAGCAGAAAATATTCAAATGCATCTCTTTCCTCTTGTTCTGCTTTTGAGTGATTGAAGGAACTTGTGATTGGGTTTCCACATTGTGCTTCCATCTGCACATGCCAGCCCTTATCCGCCTTGATATTAACATGGCTCTTTCATTAGAAAGCCAGCCCATTTTCTGGTTTATGGGTAAAATAAGATGCAGAATGAGACAATAAAGTGCATTTGTGTTTCAGTGGATGCATTATGAATAAATAATTGTAAGTGCCTGCCTTGGCTGCGTCGTCTTCAAGAAGATAATCACTGCCTATAACACATTCTCTGCCCCTGAACGCAGCTACGCTCAATGTACTACTTCTATTATGTAGGTGAATATTGAAAGAGGATCATGACTTTATAATATCCATGTGCATCAGGGGCAGTAACAAATGGAAGGAATGTGGAGGTGGATGCAGACAAGTCATTTCTGCTGACTCTTTGTGTGGATATTTCAAGACAAAGAGAAAGAAGGTGGAGAAACATTTATTTTATAAATGTGTACCAACATGACTTTCAGAGCTTTTCTTGGGCCAGGATTTGGAGTTTGTTCTAACTTTTCCAAGTACATGTTGATGAATCATTGGCACACCATGGTGAAATCTTGTCTTACACACAAGTACAGGGATCGCAACATAAAACCTATATGTGATTTCATGTATAGATCTGACGTTACTTTAAAGGGTGATTTATTTATTTTTTTTGTAGACCCAATCACACTGTGCTCTTTTGTGGTCTATGTCTCATCACCTCTCATCATTGTGGTCTAAGCTCTCTGAGCATCCACTTCCTTTTTGACACCAGTTTCCATCTTTCGAAACTTCTGTGAACTTAATGACAGCACAGATATAATCTTCTTGGACACCAAGCTCTTAAATTGAGATATTCTGCATCCTCACAGTGCCATTTTATCATCAGGCTACTACAAGAAAACAGGGTGATATTTTGAGTTTGGCCTTTGTTTTGATTATCCACATGGTTATTACTGTGTCTTCTCTTAGGGGCCTTCAATTGGTCAAAAATGCTGCTGCTATTATTATCCCTGGCTTTTATTATTGTACCTCTTGCAACTGTATTGTTGACCTTAGAGACTCTACATGTCCAGGCCCTGTATCAAAGGACTGTAGACCCCACATGAGGGTACGCTCTTAGATCTGCAGATTTTTTTGTTTGTTTGTTTTTGTTTCAACATGAAGCTTTATTGAGGGGCTACTGGGATTTTGTAATTGGGACTTGTCAAATCTGGAACATCTGAAACAATAGAAGTCACCTTGCTGTTTAGCTCCCTGCCTCCCCATCCATCCCAATGTGTTTAAAGTTCAAGCGCTGTATCATTGCTGTCGTACTGCCATGCCAAGTCATTTTTGCAATTCACACATTGTACACCTTTACTTAGCATGGAAAAACTCCCAAACTTTGGACATTTTCAGACCAACAGCTCTTTTCGTTTCTAACATTTCTTTTAATGCATTCATTTGTTTTGCCTCTCCTCCTGGCCCTGCTCCTCCTCCACCATGTCCATCTGTTTACATGTGATCTCTGCAGCCCAGCAGCTTAGCAAGTTATGCAATCTATACACCAGTCAGGTGGGTGAGGATAATGCACTTTTAGCTAGTTACTAACCACCAAATAATCCATTAAAAAGGAAGAAGACAATTCTGAAGATGAAGACACAATAATGAAAAATGGGTCGAGCAAGGGAGACATTAAACCATTGAAGTAAACCTAGAGTCATTTTTCCGTGTTCTATAATCTGATGGAGATACATTTTTTTGCAGTTATTGGAAGACTATAACATGGACAATGAAAGATTTTTACTGGCATGTTTGAGTCAAAAGAAATTATGCAGTGACAGCACACAAGAGCCTCTCTGCGAAGCATGTCAAAATAATCAAAACAGTAGTCAACAACCCATCCAGACTGGCACAATTGTTCGTACATCAATACAACACAAAATGTTCCCTGCAAATTTCAGATGGTGGAAATGTATTCAATAACTGTGGCTGCACATGGCTGCAGCTGGGTTGACTGCACTGGTGGTGGTCTCAGGTGTCAGGGGAGGCGAGGGAGTCAGTGGTCTGGTCTGAGGTCTGTCATGACAGAGAGAGCAGCCACCTGGCCCCTGTGTGTGTGTGTGTGTGTGTGTGTGTGTGTGTGTGTGTGCGTGTGTGTGCGTGTGTGTGTGTGTGCGCGTGTGTGTATCACGCTATGATCAGTGTCATTCCAGTGTCTGACATGATGGGTCTGCAGTTGGTGACACATGCAAACACACACACACACACACACACAGGATGGGTCACATTCAGGCAGACAGGCAGAAAGGTGATTGACAAGTCTTATTGTTCAGCTGGTCAGGCTGTCTGCATTTGCTTTCCTAACAAAGAATGCAGAGAGAGAAGCTACAGTGTGATCAGATACATAAAAAATTACGATCACATACTAAAGAAGGTTCCCCTGGGCTAAAGCTTTCCCAGTACAAATATATATTTTTTTTTATCCTTTCTCTAACTGCACTCATGAAAGACTGTTCCCAGGTATTTTTAAATATGACATACTTTTGCCAGGTGGAAGTTGATGGCAAAAGTTTAGACTGTCTTTTGGTGAGGACTTCCGTTGAGTTAATTAGCATGCAGATGTTGATTTTCTTTGTAGTACTAATAAACTTAATAAGTATCACTGCTTTCTTTAAATGCATGATAATAACCCAAAACGACTAATAATAATAATAACAATAATAATAATAACAATAATAATTATCATAATATCATCACAGTCAGGCTCACCTCACTGCATCCAGCATACTTTACACATGGAAGCTGTCATCCTTTGTGTAACATGCAGTGACACAACTGAATATCTCTCTGCATTTGACTTTATTGGTTTATTGGTAATTTCAGTGTACTGAAGACAGCACACTTTTCGTGCATTTTCATCATCATGATGACAAATGACAAAAAAATGATGGCAAAAATGTATCAAAAGTACGTCTAATAAACCAGGTTTCAATGCAATTGTCTGGCCAACTTAAGACACACACTCACACACTGTTTGTTTTATTGATTGTCATGTAGGCAGTTGGGCACAACAGTCCAAAGAGCTGATCTTGTAGAAAAGGCCTGGAAAATTTTCTCTGCTAATTTTATCAAACATTTACAAAATATTTTTTTAAAAGTACCAGCCAGTCGTTAGGAAGGCCTTGTTAGAGCCCAGCATTTTCTACATTATTGACCAGTTATTACATTTTTTAATTACATTTCAGGCTCAGCATTTCTGTTGCGTTATCAACCAGTTATTACATTTTGTGTTTTATACCATTTTTTCTAAATATATATTTGGTTCTTGTTATACTTTAGGTCATTGTTACGAATCCGGCTCTAATAGGCCTCAATGGATCGGATGATCATTTTATGTTAGGGAACATAATTCTGTATCAGTCACCAAATTATCAATGGGAATTTGAAATGAAAGATACAATTCAATGATACTTCCAATATGACTCCCTGTAGGATACAATTTAAAATAAATTAAGTTCAACTAAATCATTGGGGTTGAGCCAGTATATGAATTTAATGCCTCAATTCCAGCAAACTTAACATTAAATAGGCACCAGTGATGCATCTGTTGCCATTTATTTCAGTGGTTGAAGTAAAGCAATACTCCCTCTCACTCTGCATGTAAATCACAGGGATGACCACAGATGAGCAGGTGCAAATGTCAGTGTTACAAGACATTTGATTGTTTTCACCAGTATCCTGAACTGTGTAATGGGCAGACATACATACTGAGTCCAAGAACACAAGCAGTGTACAAGGGACCAACACCAGGATTTACAAGACACGTTGGGTTCACGTTTTTGGGGCTGGGGAGTCTACATACAGTATTTCAGTGTGTCAGTCCCTGGTCAGTTGCTAAGGGAACACCTGCAGATAGCTAGTTAACTAAGTGCAGCGAAGATGCTCCCCTTGTGGCGATCAATTATGGATGAGCCAAGAGAACTTTGACATGTTAAACCACTTAGAGAGGCTGGAGAGGAAGAACGGCAAGAAGAGGGATGGGAGTGAGAGAGAAACGGAAAAAGGAGGCTGAGTAGACGCATCTTGGGCATCTTGGGCATATTATTGTGGTATTGTCAAAACCCAAAAAAGTCTGCTTTAGTTGGATTTTATAACCATCCTGCACACTGAATCTGAGAGAATATTAGAGGGGTAATGGGCATGTTGTTGTGAAGGTGTAAATGCTGCATAATTGACTCTTACTGCACTCTGATCCATTTGCCAGTTTACATCAAGTAACTTTGAGATTTAATGTCCCTCACTCATCACACAAAACAACCCACTGGTAGCCACTGGTGCTTCAGTGGTTGCTACTTATTGTGTTTCCACCTGAAACTTTTCTTAAAATCAACAACCAGTCTCTCCCAAGGTTTCTGGGAACATAAATTATGAAGACAAACAAATGTTTCGTTTATGTTACGTTATGAAAGTTTTGGGTGCTTTTTCTTTTCAATAAACTTTTGTGAAGCCTTTATTAGGAATATCTTGCTGTATATTGTTTCTTTTTACATATATTTGTATAAAAATAAACAGTGTATTAATTTCTCAGAAGCAACTGTGCTGCACAATAGTTAAAAAAAAAAAGTTAAGCAAACATTTAAAGGGACAATTCAGATATTTTTTGAAGTGGTGTTGTATGACTTACATGTCACTGGTAATTTTCTAGCCAAATGGACGTCAGTTAGCTCAGTCAGCTCCAACAAGAAGCTGCAGGGAGGACACATGACGCAAACCAGGTTACAGATTTCTAAGAACAGAATTTAGCTAATTTCAATAGACGCCAATCCAAGCTCTCATCTTGGCCTAAATGTATATATTAAACTGAGTTTTTACTCAGCACTGCACTCCTGTGATCTGAAATCCTAGATGCAAAAACTGAAATATATGAATTTAACAGTACCCCCCCCAAAAAAAAAGCATTAAGCCAGCACCAGTTGTGCTATCTGTCTATTACTTTGAGTCTATTTCTTTAAAAACCTTAATTGAATCAATTCCTGCCTTTCCTGCTGGTCGAAAAAGAGACTGGTATGTGCCACTTTTGTATCCATATTAGACTATTGCCATGTCCTGAATACGGACAACTGTTCTTGGAGCTTACATGCTCTGGACTCTGGACTCTATCAGTATCTTTCAAGCACTCAATCATCACTGTTTGCTTTGTGAATGTGTCTGTTTGCCCGCCACATTGGTATATACACTTGAACACTGGCATGTTCTTGTTCATAAGTCTGTCTAAGATCTGCTTCATAAATGCCTTTTCAACTTGAGCAAAAAGAAAAGAACATGGACTTACACTTATCTTACCGTCTGGGCCAAAGGTCAAAAGTCAAAAGTCAAACTGAAAATAGATAGATAGATAGATAGATAGATAGATAGATAGATAGATAGATAGATAGATAGATAGATAGATAGGTAGATAGATAGATAGAAGGTGTTCTTGTGACTTTTGTTAACTTGGGGGAAAAAATGGAAAAAATGTTTGTATCAAAAGCTGCTCTTGTCTGTCAGAAACTTTGCCGACTGGGCTTCTGCCCATCTTGACTAAGGCACTCTTGATGGAGAAATTTTTAATCTTGATAAGTTTTTTACTGGTTACATGAAAAATACATGGTTTTGTTATCATTTAGATCATATAAAACATGATCACTTTTCTTTTATTGAGACATTAATATTTCATCACTAAAATTAAAGGTCACTCCTTCTCTTGGATCCAACCTCTTTTGTTGCTCTTGCAGCTGTAACTGCATTGTTTAGAATACCAAACCATGTTTCATTACAAACATTTCAATGTATTTTATGTATATAAAAATTAGTGTCAGAGTCACCCTGTACATTTACATGCAGTTTAAGAAATCGGACTATGAGCTCAGTCAGTGCAAGACTGAACTATTAAAATGCATGTAAACAGCTCAGTCTGGGTGAGAACAGACCAAGCATAGCTTGATCAACACATAGATGACACAATTACTATCAGACTGTGGATTCGATAGGAACCGGCAGGTCTTGATACGCCTTGACAGTCAGCATGAGCAAAATTTTATCCAGAAGAAGTCGATTACCATGATTTTAGCATGATTGCTGCACTCCAACACATCACACAAATGACATATAGCCCACATATTCCCTGACCATCTAGCTAGTACAATAGAAAAAATAAAAAGGAAAAATTAAGAGTGCACAAAAGTCACTGCTGTACATTATCCGTTATATATTTTTGAAAGTTGTTACCCTTTTATCAAACATCTTGTGCTCTTCCTCTGAACCTAGACATACATATTTCTGGGTAAAGATCCCTGGTATAAAAATGTTCAAAGTCTGGCCAATCCAACCTCATAAGCACATTTAAGAAAGCAATTTTCAAAGCCAGAGACTCAATGTTGCACAAACCACCAAGAACGAATGGTATTTATTACCTCCTCTGCAACAATGACCAAAGTCACCATTTTCACTCTGAGTGCCTGAAGCAGCCAAGCCTACCATCCAACTCATGCAAAAACCATTAGAGCTTTAGGGCCAAAAGAGAAGGGGGGAAATCATTGTGTTGTTCGAAAGAAGAAATAAGAAATACATTGAGAAGATCGTTGGAGATCAATATTCCATTTGGACTACGGGACTAGACTAGACAATAGATATAGGCTAATGTTTTGCTGGATAAGCATTGTGTGTGTGTGTGTGTGTGTGTGTGTGTGTGTGTGTGTGTGTGTGTGTGTGTGTGTGTGTGTGTGTGTGTGTGTGTGTGTGTGCAAACACTCGGACATTATGTCTATGACTGCAGAAAGAGAAACATGGTGGCCACTGGAAAGCCTGGGAGCTGCTCCAGGCTTCATGTTGCAGAACAAGTCGGCCTGTGCAGCTGTCTCCAACTATTGAGGTCAGCTTAGGTTTTCACATTGCTGACTCAAAAAAAAAGAGAAAAAAAGGCATGAGACAGTGGACCACAAGACATCAAAGAACTGGAACAATGTCTTCATATATGAGGAAATCTAGTAAAAATTTACTTAGAGCACTGCACAAAGATTATAAGCCTTCGGTTTTCAAAATAAAAGGGAAGAATGAAGAGTGAAATTCACAGGCACAAGCACAGCTATAACACAGAAACAAATCAATTTAAAAGAAGTCAATAAAGTGAGTTTTTCTTCCACCCGATTCCAATCTACATTAGGGCGCTTGAACATGGCAAAGGTCAACATCAGCGCTATCACTGAACCGCACTCGATTGAGGCAAGTTTTCATCTCAGTGCTCAGGCAACCCAAAGATCTGTCCTAACTTCAGAGAAGAAATCACACATAATACCTGTAACACACTCCAATCTAAATTTGTGTGGACAATCAGGTCACTCGAAGCTGTCAAACTAAGCTCATGCAAAAGAGTGAAAACTTGGTTCAAACCATCTTACTGGATATATTACAGCAGTCCTGGTCTGACTCACCTAAATCTCCATAAAATGTGTATGTTATCTAGTATCTCTCACTTTACTCTGCAGGGGGGAATGCTTTTATGTTGAACAGACACATTTTTTAAAATATCTTAGTTAGGAAAATGATGAGAAAATGATGGGAGAACTTTTAAGCTTCATTGTCAGGACATAATTAAAATGTACACTCGGGGTACAATTTTTGGTTACTAGTTTGTCAAAAGCATGGGCAGACAACTGACTTTGGCTACTTACTAGATGATAACAGATCAAGTTGCTCCATTCTACAGTACCTGCAACTATTTTTACTGTGTTGAATCTCAAAGTGCACAAGTAATGAAGCCAAACATGAAGCACAAAAACACAGATTATGTAATATTGTGATATGTGTAATATTTAGCCACCAACATCCTTATAGGCTAAACCTAAATGACCCAGTATTAACTTGGTAAAAAAAAACATCAGTTCTTAGCACTCCTGCTATTATTTGGTCCATCCCTCCTTCTCTGTCACCCTCACCTTTCTAAACACAGCTGAAGGCACATTCACTCTTTTTGTGCCTCATTAATCAACAACAGATTATCAGTGAAGTGACACCTTCATGATTACAATGTAAGGGAACTTTCTAATATGAGTTAGGAGGGGAAGTAGATGCAAATTAGGAGCCTTACTTTCCAAGTGCTCCTCTCTGATTCATCAGATTACAGGAGTTTGATGTTAGAACCCTCTGGTAAAACGCGAAGTGAAAAACAAAACAAAAACATGATTACACAGCTAACCTAACTCAGCTACATAAAAACACAACCTCACAAAGATTATGAACAAAAGGGTCTTCAAAGTTATTGAAGGTTGAAGAACAGGGTTATGTAGCCAGTGAAGTGTCGGTTCTGTTTGAGTTGAGGAGTTGCTTAATCTCACTCAACAAAGCGATGACTTTTTTGCATTAAACCCTGCTGAATAGTTTCTTTCTTCATCTGAGCAGAAAATCATTTTATTGACTGTCATTTCAAATCTAAAAAGCTGGCAGTGACCATTTATCATTTATGTGTTTGATATTTATATGAATGGATAGCTATTATTTATATATGTATTCAGAAAAAAATCCCAAGATGCATTTTTTTCTTTAATCATCAAAAAGCTTGAAAGTTTCTGACAGTCTGGACATTTCAGGTTAAAAAACTCCAAACTCCCAAAGATTTATTTTTCTTCCAAAAAGAAAAACCACTGATAGAGAATTCTTGAGATTTTTTTATTTTTTGGAATTTTCACTTATTATCTTTTCCAACTAAAGCTTTCCAAAACTCCTGATAGTTTGCTGCACATATCTGTTGAGAATGAACAAAATTTTCCATTTTTTGAAAACAAGTGTTTGGTTTCCATCAAAACTTTCCAAAACTTACAGAAAGTTTCAAAAAATACCACTGGAAATTAATAAAATTTTTAATGGCAAAAAATCCTTAAGATTCCTTAAAGTTCCACCAGGGTTCACAATTCCATTGAAATTGTGTTTTGGAGATGTTTTCTTTTCTTTTTTTTTCTTATTTAAGATTTTTATTTCAAAGTTTTAAATAGCTCCCTTCAAATTCACATCAACGAGTCATACACTGACTTTTAATTTCCATTTTCAATTTCAAATCAGCATTTTGAAAAAATCTTAGAAATGTAGTCATAAATTTAATGAAAAGATTTGTAAATCAAATTATCATCAAAAGTTTTGAATTGAGAGTTTATGACAACTTTCTATGATGTTAAAGCAACCAAAAGCTTTTCTTCAGTTAATTTTCTAACTCACTTTCCATAAAATAAATCCCATTCATAGAGTCCAGGGACGTCTGTGTTTGAGTATAGACTTCCAGCACTCGATCCAGACTTTCAAACTTTTGCCTGGAAGAATCACCAGGTGTTAAATGTTCATGTCGGTGTATCCTCTCTTGTCTTTTTGATCTAATGAGGGCTCAGTGGGGAAGGATTAAAGCATGCCAGACATTGAATTCTGTCAAGTACTCCTTTTTAAGATAGCACCTAGACCACAACTAGTCTTTAAAACATTTTTAATGTCAAGAGTTGTAATCATGTCAGTGAAGTCAGCTTAAAAGGTTATCTCTGATCATAGAGATTTATACCCCACTTGATCTGTTAGGGATGTAGGTTAGGTGTCTAACATGTATGACCCATTATTCCTCTGGTCCTGTTGGTGAAGGAGGGGAGGGGGGTGATTCCAAGAAACAAAATTTGTGATTTTGATCAGAAAAACAAGAAAAAAATAAGAAAAAAAGGAAGAAAGAAAAACCACGATCAGGCCGCAGACATAGTCCCTTTGTCCTGAACTGGGAAAGCATATTCTTTCTTACTTGCTCCACTTCAGAGCATCCCTGCTTCCCCACATCTGTCCAAGAAAAAAAAAGAGAAGACTCTTTAAATCTTTAAACGCTAAACAAGCATGAACTCCTGCCGTCGCCTTCATTTTCCGTCTAAAAGCATATACTAGTGTGCCTAAATATTTTATCACAGGCGCCCGATAACACTGGGTAACGCAGTGGATAATGAAAAGGTATACACACCAAGGGAGGGGGGAGAGAGGCAGGGAGGGAGGGATGTGGGCAGTGTAGTTTAGTGAACATGTCTATCAGACTTTCACACTGTTTTCAAGTCTCTTTCTCTCTCAGGGTTGGAGGTCTATGCAAAGGGCAATGAAGACAATAAGCTGAGAAGCCATGATGGTAGAGAATATGTAGGAAAATAAAGGCCACTCAACTGTGTGTGAAGACGTGTGTGTGTGTTTCAGGGGTGCTCCCACCCTCCCCAAAATCAACGTGTCATCACTTTCTCGTGTTTTCGTCCACTGGGTGTGATGTTGAAGATAAATTGGGTCCCGCCCTACCTTAATGCACTGCATGTCACATTAACCCCAATGATTTTTTTTTTTTCAAAAAAAAGTCTCAATTAATAAGACAAAAAGGAGCTGTGTGTGGAGGGGTGAGTAAGTGTATGGTTCAGCCGTTCAGACGGGTGGTTAATGTTAAAGTGGCATTAGAGTTAATGCAAATTAAAACGCACGAGCTGATATCTTTTGACCCCCTCAAACACACACACACACACGCACACACACACACTCACACACACTTTCCCCTGCTCCTTGTTCACAGTGTTAATGCGGCCATTTGCTCAGAGGCACTAACCCTATAATTCAATTTGTCCAAATGAATGAGGGAACAGACAGTTATTACAGGCCATCCTCCCTCACTAACACACCTGCCTCCCAAAATAAAGCAGAAGTGGAAAGAAAGGCTGGAAGAAAGTTAAAGATTACTTAACCAAAGCACAACTTCTCCACCTTAAGCCCTGTTTATTACTTCTTTCATCTGTAAATGAAAGCCAGCAATTATTGCAGGTGCCGTTATCATATTATTATGTTGGCCCCGGTCCCCTAGATAGTCATCAATCACTCTCAATCGACCTGTCACCGGCAGGCACGGATCCAGCTGGAGAGGAGAGAGGGAGGAGGAGGAGGGTGAGGAAAGAGAAGCAGGAGGAGGAGGAGATGGAGGAGGAGGAGTACATCATCATTAATTTGAGGAGTGACCCCCGGGGCTATCCACATGTCTCAACCCGGGATTCTCCAAGCAAGGCACCGTGCGCACCCGGCGTTCATGCTGCTGTGGCGCGAGAGTAGTTTCAGGTTTTGGGATGTTTTGGTCACTGCAGTTTGACAGGTGTACCTGAATGCAACACAGGTGAAGGAGGGAAGGGAGGGAAGGAGGATAGAGGATAGAAACACAGGTGAAGGAGGGAAGGGAGGGAGGGAGGATAGATAGATAGATAGATAGATAGATAGATAGATAGATAGATAGATAGATAGATAGATAGATAGATAGATAGATAGATAGATAGATAGATAGATAAAATATCATATGTGATTTTTCTGTGAGTGTAAATGTTTAATAAACCGGAAGACTACATTGTCTTTCTCTGCACCGAGTGAAATACTCTTTACTCATTAATTTAAAATCAATTAGTTCCCCTCATGATTAACATCAGTGCTGCGCAATGATAAGAATGTGCTTAATTATGCTTAATGCATTTAAACTGATACATACGTTTGCATATTCAAGACACTGATTGGCCTAATTGATTGATTAGCTCTGTAATTTATTTTCTACCTCCTTTTTTTCCCTTAATGCCCCCTCCTCTGCTCCCTCTCAAAGAATATCCTGCTGGTTGTCTGATTCTGTCGTCATCCCGGGAAAGAAAATGCATATTAAAGTTACAGTCTGGTCATTTTTAGAGTGGGAAACTTCTGACGTCAGAGTCGCCGCCGTTTAAAACAACCTGCCTCAGCTGCTGACGTCTTTTATACTACTTTTTTATAAGGCAAAAATATGTATCTGACAACAAAGTGATATTTCAGCCAACGAAAGTCTGTATCAATTTGATTATTTTATCCATTTCTCAACGACTCTTAAGAGGAAAGGGAGAGATAAGGAAGATTTTCCTCCACATTTCTTTTTTTATTTTTTTTTCCACACACCGATGAAAGGCGTTTTAGTGGGGGGCATTTTGCACAAATTAAACATGCTACTCTGCTTCGCCCTATAAGCATCCTAGGAGCCTGTGCTTACCAATCAATTGGTACAGTCAAACAGAGCCGCAGCCTGCGTGAGAGTGGAGACCTTCAGTCTCGCTTTATTTCTGGATATTGGGGGATCTCTCTACCATGTCATATCCACAATTTGGATATCCCTATTCGTCTGCTCCACAAGTAAGTTCATTTCTCTTCATTTAAAAGCTTGTTTAAGTTTTGACACTGCTGCAATTGATTTACATATCGATTTAAGCGTGATCCCTTTGCGCGTTTTGGCCAAGCGTCAGGGAAGCTGTCAAAGAGCTTTCGGGTATCCGAGAGGTATTTCGTTACTGACAGTGATACCTGAGTTCCTGCATAGACAGAAGAAAGGTAAGAGGAGGAAAACAAAAAGAAGGCGAGACCCCGACCTCCCATTCACTGATTTCAGGAAGATAATATCCGCTCCGTAATGTCAACCATATGTTTATCTGCGCCGGGAAACACATGCCAACTTGTTCTGCACGCGCCGTGTGTGTTTTGCGTCGTAACCCAGCTGCTGTTTTGTTTTGGCTTTGAGCCACAAAAAATCATTTGGGCATAACTTCGGGTATGACTCGGCGACATGCGCTATCTGTTAGTTTCATTTGGATCACAGCTAATAGACGGGTCGTTTTGGACACGTTTTACGCGCAAGTTATCGAATAGATAAGAAGCATGAGTTATCATCTAATATCACCATGTGCACATCATTTGATGTTTTCTTCCTAATGCTTTCTCAGAGATAAAATTGTTCGAGGAAATTTTCTATTAGAGACGAGTCAACTTGGGTCATTTCCGAATAAGTAAAATCATTTCCTTTCATCAAACTTCAGGCGAGTGAAACGACTTGAAAAAGCGCTAAATCATGTTTATTCTAAGGAGAATATTTTTTTTGGTCGATGAAACCCAAAGTCATGAACGAACTTTGTAATAAGTGAGCTCTGGATTTTATATACTCTTTTTTTTTTTGAAGAATTAAAAAAAGAAATAGCCTGCCTTTAACTTTCTGAAGCTCAAACTCTCTCGGTTGCCTCCCAGTTCCTGATGACAACCAACTCTCTGACCACTTGCTGCGAGTCCACCGGCAGATCCATAGCCGACTCCGGGGTAGCGGCGTCCGGACAGACCCCAGTCTACTGTCCCGTGTACGAGAGCCGGCTGCTGGCCACGGCGAGACACGAGCTGAGCTCCGCCGCCGCACTGGGCGTGTACGGGAGCCCGTACACCGGCGGTCAAGGCTATGGGAATTATGTTACATACGGCACGGACGCTTCGGCTTTCTACTCGCTGGTAAGCCCTTCATCTGATCCCTCTTGGCATTGATTAATGGAACCGCAGGGTGCTGAGAGGCGAGCCAGGCACACCTTCTCTTTTTTTATACACTACATCAACCTGCTTTTTGCAGCACATGATTTTCCCTCAAACAATTTTTCATGTCAACCTTCTTATTGTAGAGCTAATAATAATAATTAAAAAGACAATACAAACATAAATGATTATTTGTTACAGAACGTGCCTTGTATCCAGTTTTTATAAGACATGACAGAAAGAGGCATAATCATATTATGCTAAAGATTAAAATAAACAATCTTACGTTGAAAAGAGTCAGAGAATTTCCTGACATCGTTATTATGTCATAAAAGATCTGAAACATTTTGTGTGCAAGGTCCACAGGCCAAGAAGGACCAAGAATAAAGTCTGATTTATTTCTGTGAAAACGTACTGATGCCTTAGCATTTTGGCTGCATTGATTCAAAGAGCTCTTTCAGACAGATTATTTTTCACGAATAACATCTGCTTTTATTTGAAGAAATTGTCCTGTAACTGTAAAGTATAATTTTGAAGTTACATCATTCCTTTTGTAGAGTCTTAATTTAAAAAAGAGTTCATCATAATGACAGAAGCATTTTTTTTGGACCATCGATTAATGTAATGTCATCCATGTTTCATTTTTCAAGATGTTTTAAACTCTGGTTTTAAACTGCAAACTCTTTTTCTATTCACACAACTCAGCAAAACTGATATAAATCATTTTTTGCAAACCAGGTGAGTCATTCTTGTGCATCAAACTGATTTCCCGTATCATCACTCTAAAATCTTTTCTCTTCACTTTTTGTTTTTATGCAGGGCACCTTTGACACAAAAGATGCCACAGCCTCTGCACATGCAGGGATAACACAGGCAACAGCCTATTATCCATATGATCCAACCTTGGGACAGTATCAGTATGACAGGTAAGTTGCTCCAATGATTTGTTCTGTGTAGATTTTATCAAATGTTGACAATGGTTATATTTTAGTGAGTATTGTTATGCTTAGCAAGATAGGAAAGTTCTGATCTTGTGTTTCGCTGAAAAGTTAAACTCCACTGTCTCACAAGTTCGAAGGCGTCTGTTGACTGTTTTGTAGAAGCCAAAATAGGAGGTTGTCAAAATTTAGGCAGCCCGTTAACGCTCAGGTTAAATGTATTTGATGCACCCAATTAGTTTGAGTTTTGCTGATCAATCACTGCTTTGACACCTCAGAACAGTAGGTGATCACCTTCATCTCCTGACACATTTCTCCCCTGATGCGCTCATGTTTGGTTCAGAAGACTCATGCCCCTTTCAGGACAACATGAGGCCTTTTCAGTGCTGTGAAGAGTTCACCTGCCATATTGAAAGGTCTTCCCAATAATGAGATGACATCCTAATGGAGTGTGTGATGTGGTGAAAATGTAGGCTGAGAATGACACCCCTGCCTGATTGTTTACTGCAATGAAAACGCTCTTTGCACAGAAGCAGCAACTTTAGAAATGCATGCACCAGAGAGTCAAACGGATTACTTCAACAGCACAATGAGAGGTCACGTAACCATAAAAGCCAGGATCTTTCACCAATCACTCTTAATTCAGTCTAAAGTGCAGAGGGAGTCAGCGTTATAAGTGCAAATACAGCAAAAGGCCTCAGTCTGAAGCAAAACCGGATTAGAAGAACAAGCAGGCCTGTTCTGCCTGCGCCCTTCTGTTACCTGAGGGCTCATCATTACACTCAATAAAGCAATTTTACAGTCTATTTTATCTGCCAGGGTATGGAAAGGTGCTGCTTTTGATTCCCTTAGCAGTGTTTGACCTGCACTAAGCTATTCTGAGCAATAAAGGCCTCATAAAAGACTCCCCCGAGAGGACTTTTACAGCTCAGTGCTGACTGAAAATCAACACTGTGCATTTTAAATGGAGCTGTATGGCTGATATTTATGGGAGGGGAGAGGGTAGGGAGGAAGTAGCATGCTGGGTTATGAATGGCTTTAATTGGTGATACACTGATATATTTAATAAGTGTGTGTGTAACTATAATACAATTAGCATTATTACTGTTAAACACTTAGCTTTAATATGTGATCTGTGTATTCCAGGGGACACTAATGGCAGCTTATTTTGGACACAGGTGCCTCTTTTGAGGTCTCTGTAAAGTTATGCAAAACTAGGGTACTCCTGCCTCTCATCTTACAGCAAATCTGTTGCTATACAGAAATAGATCTGACTATTCTCTGAAGATGGACAGAATGAATGACAAATACAACTGTGGATGTTTTAGAGGTGTGGAAAAGCCTCCACTTCTCTTCCTACAACTGAACTTGTGTTACTAGGTGACTTTTGTAGCCGTTATTTTTAATTTCTAAAAACTTGAGACGATTTCGGAGGCACAAAAAGTTTTGGAGAGGCTAGAGAGGCTTATGAGGCATGTTATCACATGTTTTAAAGGATTGTAAGGCACACAACACTCTGTCATGGTTTACAGGAAAGAAACTGCCAGTGTCATTTCACCTCTCATTAACACCATGTTTCTGTCTGTCTTACGAACAGATATGGCTCCATGGATGGCGGAACAAGGCGAAAGAATGCTACACGTGAGACGACCAGCACCCTGAAGGCCTGGCTGCAGGAGCACAGGAAGAACCCGTACCCGACCAAAGGAGAGAAGATCATGCTGGCCATCATCACCAAGATGACCCTGACGCAGGTCTCCACCTGGTTTGCAAACGCCAGGAGGAGGCTCAAGAAGGAGAACAAGATGACATGGCCACCAAGAAACAAGGGCTCGGAGGAGAAGAGATATGATGAGGATGAGGACGGGTCCCAGGAGGAGCAGATAAAGAGCGAGAACAATGAGGATGGTCAGTGTCACTATGTTGCTCTGCACAAAAACAATAAAGAAAAAAAAACACACAACATGCTGAACTGTTCAGTGTTCATCTTGACTTTTTTTAACTTAAAAAAACACATTCAAACACAGTAATGTTGACCTGTTCACCGCAATAGTCTTATAAAATTTCATTGAAGTATTTCATCTTTAACGCTGTAAGCCCCAAAATTAGAAGAAAAGTTTGCAAGAAGTGTGAGTTTGTGGCCTGATCGCTGGATCTATAAACACATTCTTTTTCCGTTAGCACTGCAGGCGTAAACAAAATTACCCACTGAGCATGTTAATATGTGTTTTTAGAAAAAAAAAACAGTTTTGGTTTTTATTTTACTGATACCTAAATATCTGAAATCTGATGTTGCAACATTACAATGCTGGGTCTTACAGGGTTAACAAGTGTTGGATGTAGGTCAGAAATGAGGGGCACTGATGCACTAGTCACTTCAAGCAACTCTGTTTAACTCACACAGTCGCTTAAGAGATCTAGATAATTTTAAAAATATATTCAAAAGTGTCTTAGGGAACCGTCAAAATGATTAGATTTTTGTATTAAGTCCATTTCAAATGCACATCCTGAAAAGAAAACTTGACTTTAAAATTTTAGCATCCGATGACGTGTAGAAAATGATCCCAAAACACTCACATTTATTATACTTACTTTTGCTAAAAATGTCTGTATTGTTGGAGATGGCTAAGGTTTGATGAATTGATGTAAAAATTGTTGATTGTTCAAAATGCCTTTCATGAGAAAGTAAGGATTACACCTCACACTGTCTTGAATCACTGCAATTTTTTATATATATATTTTTTATTATATTTCATCTCACTGTTTGTCCAGGAATACGTTTGTTTGTTTCTGTAAAACATGCAAGGGTTCATGTCTATTTTCAAGCATGTTAAGTCAATCTGCAAACTCCTCTCGTTAAAATATCTTGGTCAATCTCACATGGGGATAAACAACGACCTTCATGTTAAGGTTGCAGGGTTTTTTTTTAAATTGGTAACTCTCACAGGACCATATCTGTATAGTATGGAATTTATGTAAGTAAAAAACATCTATGATCTGCTGATTTCAATTCGTCAAAAATGGATGTGTGAATTATTGTAACTTTTATTCCCCAAGTGTGACTGCAAGTTTTCAGCCATTCTTGTACTGAGAAAGCCTTTTGAGGATGCTTTATATCAGATCTGATGTCACACATCGTACGACATCTCATACATTTCCCTGACATGTTTGCTGTCTCCTCTCTTCTCCCTCTTCTGTAGAGACCAGGAGTCGGCCCGATAAGGACCTCCAGCTGAGTGATCTGGATGACTTCGACACACTGGAGTCTGAAAGCTCGGAGTGTGAGCTGAAACACCGCTACCACATGAACACACACATGTCCACGACGAGCGACTGCACCGGCGATCACCTCATGAAGGACACGTCTCTGAAAATCTCCATCCCGGTTTCTCTTGGAGGGGAGCAGGACTTGAGTAAAAGTTGTCTGAAAAACAGCTCAGAGGATTTCCAGGGCGAGAGACGACAGCAGGTGAAGGCGTGCTACAACCAGCAACAACAGGAACCAGGGCACCAGATATTAGACGGCAAACCTCGCATATGGTCTTTGGCCCAAACCGCGACATCTCTGAACCAGACTGAGTATCCATCCTGTATGCTGAGGTGCCAGCCCCCACCTCCCTCCTCTCTCACCCCCTCTCCCGCCGCTACCTCACCCGTGACCGGCCTGGACAACAGGCAAGACTCACCGGTTACGACCCTGAGAAACTGGGTCGACGGGGTTTTCCACGACCCTCTTTTCAGGCACAGCACTTTGAGCCAGGCTCTGACCAACACCACCGTCTCTTGGACCACGAACACCAAAGGCTCCTCCATGCTGGAGGCAGAAAGGAGCGCGGCGGCCTTGCAGCAGCAGCAGCAGCAGCACCAGGACTCCTCCAAAGACACTTTCCCCAAAAATATCAACAAACTCTTTTGCTCCTAACGAAACCAAAATCCACCCATCCTGATTTCTTATAGAGGAAAAACGGAGACTCTTGTGACTTAAGAAAGAGCCTGTTTGCTGAGCGTGATCCCCTCATTATGTTTGATTCGTATTTTTTTCTTTTTAAAAAAAGAGAAAAAAAAGAAGAAAAACAATGTAGCTGTTACATCGGCGCTACACAAGTGAAATACCCGGACCAGTTTTTGGTTATTTGATTTTACGCACGCACAAAAGTAATGAAATGTATAACTAAAAGTTTACATCCTGAAAAAAAATAGGCCTAAGGTTTACATGACTGTCTTTTTCATTTTTCCTCCCTTTTTACGCGCATGCAAATGTAATTGAATATGATTTAGGTCCCAGAAGTGGAGTATCACTATTAAAAGAAAAAAAAGAAGTCTCACTAAATGCACAGCTCTCTAAAGAAGTGAGAGCGTCTCAACTTTGTTCACTGAAAATAAAAGCAGTCGGTTTCTGAAGAGCGCTTGTGACGTTGGGTTAATTAGAGAAAGAAAGGGTGCTGTCCAAGGTGCTGAAAAACAGAGGACTCTTTGCCCTCTTTCAATATTTGCACGTTTTATTTTCCCCCTGGTGATGCGTCCAACTTAACACATGAAGTCCAGAACCTGCTCTTTAACACGCACTTATTTACAGATTTTAATCATTCTTAAACAATTAAAGCAGGACCAATCTTATACTATGTGTTGTTTTTTTAGAAATACATTCACTCTCATTGGTGACAACAAGAAAATGAGGCAGCTCAACCCTCCAGACAGAACAATATCAGTATCTAAGATCTGCCTCATTAATTCCCTCTAAACAGGCTGTAATTGGGATGTTCGCAGTCATATTTCATGTCAGCCTATTGATTTCCCCTCTCTGCTCTCTGATAATATTATCGGAACATCTCAACAGCATCCATGATGCAGCTGTCAAAAGGGTAAGTTATTCGCCATGCGTCCATTAATGGGTTCAACACCAAAAAATAAATAAATAAAACGAAGGCCCCTCCTTTTTTTTGCCAAAGCATTTGAAGTGAGGAGTTTTCGTTTTGACACTAACCCCTCAATTTTCTCCCCCCAAGACGCGGGGGCCTTGCAAGGAAAACCAGCCTGGATGCTGGAGTGTAGAAAGTGGGGGGCTTAGAGAGAGAGAGAGAGAGAGAGAGAGAGAGAGAGAGAGAGAGAGAGAGAGAGAGAGGCACTCACGTCGGCTAAAAGTGAAAAGGGCAAAGGAACTCGAATTAGTTGTTGTAGATAAAAGGGCAAAAAGAAAAAGAGTCAAGGGTACTTGACAGTAATGGCGAAAGTGGAGCTCTCGGGGGACTCTGTCTGTCCTGTGAGAGGGGGTTTGGAGGCAGGGAGGGAGAGGGTGTGTGGGGGGTGGGGGGCTTCAGTGATGAATTTTAATGGGAAAAGCACATCTCGCCCCCCTCTTGAAAGAAAGTGCTATGGTGGACAAAAGGGAGTTTCGATAAATCGGAGAGGGGATATGTTCCTGTTTGTTCAGAAAACGTTGCCTGCAGCAAACTAAAAGTTGACACGACTGCAAAATAAACTACACAGAGCATACACTCAAAAAAACTGAAACATTTACTTTAAATACATTTATTTAAATACAGCTGCTTCCATGTGAATGCATTAGGTCAATTAAAAGCAATATTTTTTAGTTCAACTTAGATGACCCAGAGTTATTGCTTTCAACTGACCTTATACATTTAGATAAAACTAGTTGAAAAATAAAAGTCTTTTCTTTTTTTTTGAGTGGAGGTAAAAGGAGGTGCTCAATCCGAAAGATATATTTTCTTACTCTCATCTTCATAATGTGGGGATGTTTATTGGCCCACATGTAAGACAGTGTTTAATTTTTCATTGCCGCTGGTAGAAAAATTAGGCCAGAGTTTAAGTCTCCGCAGATAAGACACTATAGCCTCGACATTTAATTAATTTAGCATGAGGACAGGTTTTATTAGAGCTCCCGAACCAATTGGTGGCGTTTTATTTGAGAGAGAGAGAGAGAGAGAGAGAGAGAGAGAGAGCGAGAGAGAGAGAGGCCAGCTCTAACTTAATCATTCAGCCGTGGCAAATACGAACACACAGAGGGAGTGAGATGGTAAATTAACAGGAGCTTTTTACATAGAGACCAAATAAAACTGTAATCAGCGACGCGTTACTTTTCATTAAGCGGGTTTGACAGCAGCATATTCAGCCACTCCGACACACGGAGGGAGGGAGGGAGGAAGCAAGGTCCGGAGCCGGAATAAACTGCTCTCGAACCGAGGAGTCATAAGATAATTCCTTAAGCTCCATTAACAACTCTTAGCCGCAGGAAATGGGCTCCCCCTGAAAACATCTCCAAATCTAAAAGCTTTATCGACCTGGCAAACCTCAGCTGATGGCTTCTTTTTTTTCAACCCCCTCTCTCTCTTTCTCACCCTCCCTCTCTCGCCCCCCTCCCCTTTTTTCAACTTAAGGGACAGAAACGTCCAACTGAGGTAATAGACTTTGACACAACACATTAAACGGGAAATGAGAAAAGGGAGAAGAAAGGGCACTCTTAAACGCCTTTTAAACGTTACCAATTAGAGGTTTAAAACTTGAATAAGATGTAGGCCTTTGGCATGTGCCTGACTGATGGGACATTTAACTGAATACCTTCCCTGCTTGGTAGAAGCTGCACGTAAGTAAGAGCAGTATGTAGTCCTCCTGTGAGGCAGCTAAGTCCAGGGGAAAAGTCATGTGCAACATGGTTTGTCAAATTCCTTTCCCATTTGGGTTTCAAATGATGTCCTAAACTTGTGAAACTTCTACATATGTATTTGTTCATTGTCTGAAACAGACATCATGTCAAACACAGACACGCGCACACACAGTTTATTTTGTGGTAGAGAGCCTAAAATAAGGATGATGACTCAAACCAACAACCATCAGCAGCCCCCCCAGAGAGAGTGTGTCTAGGTCGGGTTAATACCACTGTGACCCTGAGCCATAAATATATTTACACATCATTACACATCAACATACACACACTCAGAGTCTCTCTCTCACAAACACACACACACTCACACAGAGTCACGTGCACGCTGTCAGACGTAATTGAATATTTAATCTATTCATTGACTAACATTCATAATGTGAGAATAGCAGTAATGTGATCAAAGCTTAAATGAAAATGTGAAGCATGACCTCACACAAAGAGTAATGTAGAAAGCACGCACACACACACACACACACACACAAACACACACACACACACACACACACACACACACATGCAGAAGTAGAAGGAACAGAGTTGTGATGACCTGAGTACCCCTTTCCAAGAATCAATGTGATGGCCTTTTATTCTAATTAAAATAAAGTGCATTGTTATCAGAAAATATATAAATCCCCTTCTACAATAAACAAAACAGCCCGTAGGTGTTAAATCATATCATTTCAAAAACATATTTGCCTCTGTGAGGATTAAATTATATCTAAATGTCAGTTGGTGTGACTGTTTGGCATGGCTGATCTTAACAAATGAACATATTGATATAATGCTCACAAAGAAGTTGATCAGAGGAGTTAGAAAAGTCACACAGAGAAGAAGCAGCACGCTTTTCATAAAGTTCACAAAGTCTGTTGATTTAATTTGTTCCTTGTTATCAACCAGCAGCCACAAGGACTCCCTCTTTTAGGATGGCGTGCAGAATATTTACCCTCTAGATCTAAAGAGCCTCTTCTTATTCTTCCACCAGTGCTTGGAGATATAGCCTGCGTGTGTAAGTGTGTGGGTTGGAGGTCATGTGTGTTAGTGTGTATTTGTGGCTGATGTGCTCAGGGCCCTGCTGCCAAAAGCACATGTCCTGGATGTGCCTTTAGGCCCCAGTGACTGGCCTCTATCAGGCCTCTATCATCGCCTCCCTGCAGCACTTCCACAGGTCAAGAGGTTTTAGCCTGAGGGGCAGCGCTTTTCACCATCCTGGCCGTCTCACTCTGACCCACTGGGCTGAGGAGAGAAAAAGCTGTCCATATCAAACAGTGTTTTTCACATCTTAAACTCCCGCTCCAGAACGTCATGTGAGGTCACTGTATTTAAAAAGCTGAGATAGTACTTCAAGGGCACTACAAAAAAAACGGTTATAATATTAAGAGTCAAAGTCAGAAAAATTTAATGCGACTGACAATCAAGAAAAATAATGAGGATTCAACCAAGCAAAAGATAAAGGCCAACTGTGCACTGACCTATCAGACTGAAAAGTGATCTTGCAATCTGATTTATAAGAATTTATGATTCATTCACGCAAGGTCTCAGGTGCAGGTGCTTTTAAAATACTGAAAAATAATAATATTAAAAAAAACCTGTACTGAAATATTCTCCACAAGAAACAACGGCTCTTAACCTCACAGCCATTAGAATATTTAATAAACTGGGCAAAATAACTTGCTGTGTTTCTAAAGTTGTACTGTTTGGTTTGGGATCGTAGGCATCAGCAGTGATCACAGGCCCCCAGAAGAGCTGGATCTTTATCTCCCACCCTCTTCAGGTTTGTGGAAAGTCAAGAGGGTCTGATCTTTAGTCATCACAACACACTTCAACTCTGTCACACAACTTAAAGTTGGTTATAGTCCACTGCAGATAACTGGGATCCTACAGACAGGCATCAGACTTGTTGACTATCTTTGTCCTCCGAATTTAAAATGTGACACACTTTTAAATTCAGTGTCGTTTTGTAATTAAACATCAAAAATATATTTCAATAAATCAAGCAATTAAGTGTTTCCATATGGTAAAAACTGAAGAGTTAAGGTTAATCTTAAAGCACTTATATGTACTTGTGAATGACATTGAAATCCACTATACCAGAGTGTCTTTAAGTAAGAGCATTTACTGTGATTACACTGCTAAGAGCAGCATTTCAGGATTTAACCCAAAAACCAATAAAAATGAAATTTGGCTGTACTGGAGAGAACTGAGGGCATATAGAAACACTTAAACAGAGAAGAAAGAAAGAAAATGAGTTAGACATTGGTTTTTCATCTACAGTACTGCTAAAGCCATGTAGACGTAATTGCTAAAGGTCAAAAGAGGCTGTGTTTTACCAACACATTTGTGTTTATCATTCAGGACAGATCAATACAATATTGTTGTTTTTAAAGAACAAAAGCCAGAGGAGACTTAACACTGACCTTTGCTTCCATTTCCCATTGTGTTCAGGAGGTCCAACAAAACATACAAATGAGGCCCTCAGGTTTCCCTGGATATAAAAGGTTTTCTCAAAGTGCTGGGCGGGTGTTTCACTGTTGAAAGTATGGAATACATTTCTTGTTCAATAAATCTCCTTTAAAAAAGACTTTGGTGAAATCCAATGCAATACTCTCTGGTGCTGGGTTATTGGTATACCCACCAAAAAAGCTAAAAGATGTCCTCAGAAAACTGTTAACCCAAAGTCAAACAACAAACACTTTGAAGATTTGTCATTGCAACATTGTTTATCCAAATCAATGCCTATCTGACTCTGTACCCATTGCTGTGGATCCATGCAGCTAGAAATTGCTTAGTTGCATGTATTTTATAATGATTTGTTGTATTTTGAAAATCTGATTCATAAAATGAGAAAAAAAATGTCCCAGGCTCCAAAACCTTTCACTATGATGCAAAGGATCAGGGAGCTCCTGGAAAAAGTCACTATTCTAGATAGGCATGAATTAGAAACCATTTTGTGTTGTGAAAGTGAGTGATACATATAAAAGCACGTATGTATGTATGTATGAGTGCATGTCTGGTGTTCATTGACAAAATTGAAAATCAACAGTAAAGATAAAGAGCATGGCCAATGGAGGGCATTTTTTATTCTTCCCTGAGGAAGTGAGATATGCTTTTGTGGATTTGCACTTCTTGCTTAATCTACTATAATCTAACACTCAGAAAGACAACTAAATCAAGCAAAAGGTAAAAGTGACTGAAAAGAGACAGGTGGCTCAGCAGGAGTACATCTCAAATATTACCTCAAGTATAGGATCTTTCTGCTTGCACTAGAAAAGACTCTCTTTTTCTACTAATCTTTTTCCTCCTTCCTCTCAACTTTCAAGTGGTAAGCTAGGACACAGCATCTGTGAACAGCCACCTCCTTCAGCTATAACCATCTGTCTTACCCTCCCTGTTAAAGGTGTCAATGACAGTTGTCGAGACAATTGTTGAGTCGGTTGTCTTCCTCATGATTGTGTAGCCCACTGAATCAAAGTAAGAGACCATTTTAAGGCTCAGGAAATCTTTGCAAGTGTTTCAAGTCTCAGCAGTGGCCTGACTCAGAGAAGGATTTGTTATTTTCAGTTCTTAAGCAAAATGTGACAATTCCAGCTTGGGCAACAAGGTCATTAATACAGACCAGCAAGAGCAGGGAGTTGCTGCAACTGTGCAGGAAGGGGGGTGTGTCAGAAGTTCTGGAAAAAGGTTCTTCTGCAGCCCCACAGAAACAAAGGATTTGCTCAAAGTCCTACACAGATGAGGAAAAGTTTGCTGCAATACTTCTGTATCTGAGGAATGCTAAAGAACCAAAGAGTCTGGGGGTTTCTATTGCTCCATGAGTCCAAATGCACTGCAAGTTGCTGCAACTACACCTTGACAGGGGTATGCATTTTCTACAAAAAGTTTTAAAGGTGCTGCAGTACTGTAGGAACAGGAGGTTGCATAAGCCCAGTAGGAAAGGAAGACAACTGAAGCTCCATTCAGACAGGAGTGTGCAGTATGGTTCAACAGGAGGTTGGTACAGTTCAGCAATGACAGAAGGCTGCTGCAGCTCATCAGGGACTGGATTTCCAGATTAGTTGGGACAGGAGATGACTTCAGTCCTCAAGAACCAAGAAGTGTTGCTGGTCACTCAAAATAGCTTGTTCGTCTTGTTTACTGTACATATAAAAGCACAAAGACAGGTAGTTATGCAGCAATGTGAGATTTCTCAATCCATTAGGTAACACTTGATGCAGCAGACTCTTGCTTGTTCTCTTTTGCTATAAAAGCTTGAAGAGCATGGTTGCAGAAAAGTATTATTTGTTTTACTGATCATGTGCTTTGATGCATATTAGTTTACTAAAATGTGGTGGCTGGGGATTAACAGCCTTCTCTTGAAATGAAATTCAGCCAGAGTGTCAGCATGACTGGTCTAGTGAAACACAGCTGCAGCCCTAAACTATCCAGTATCATTGGCTAAAGTATGGGAATGTACACAGTGGCACTGTGCTCTTGATTGTTGGCTTGAAAATGAATACATCAATAGTCAAGTCATGTATGCTAGATAAAAAAAATATGATGGATGACTCTGCTTGTAAGTCATAACCATTTTGTTTCCCAGTTTGCCTTTATTTCAGTCTTAACTTTGATCTTTCTTGAAGTTTTGGATACGAGTGGCCCATCACGCTACACCCATAGGATGACAGTGGAGAAGCCTTAAAAACTCTATCATTCACTCTCTCGGTTTCAGTAACAACTCACAGATGTAAAAGTGTCGAGGTTGCTGAAGTTAGAAAAAAAAGTTTTCCAAGTACTTTTTATTAAAGCACCTTATATCTGACAATAATCCAATAACTAGATGTAGCCCAGGTGCAGGGATTAATATTAGAAGCAATCTTATGCCTTCCAATATTGTACACATGGATAAAAAAGTGACACTGTGAGAAGTACATACTAAACGTACATGTTGCTACACATGTTGTAAAAAAGGTTTGAATCAGTTTGTAAACTGCTCAAAATCACCAGTTCTAAATATAATGCAAAATATTAACTAGACTTGCTGAAATGATGAGGTCAGCATGGGAATAGCTCCGATTCCACAGATAGTCCAATCAGAGAAAGAAAATTTTGTGGAGCTGAAGGGCCGAAGCTTATACTAAGTGATTCTGGCAGGGACTGATATTAGGGTTTTTAAAATTGCCAGTGAAAGAAAACATTACATTTTTTTGAGCTGTTAATAATGTAAAGCTCCATTTGGGTACCAAAGGGACAGTATAAAGCCTCAAAAGAAGCCCAATACTCTTCTATTATTTTTATGTTTCACCCATAGTGTCCCAATGACTTATCTACCACTACTAACTGTATCATCTACTTGCTTTGTAGATCATACAGAGGCAAAGCTATGACAATGAGATGAAAAGTGAATCCGTGAAAAACTCCTCAAAAGTCAAACCAAGTGTTTTAACCCCCCTACATTCATCTGCAACCTGTTTTAAATTAAGGATTACACAAAATCGTTTCACTTTCTTTGTCTGGCAAATGGGTTGCAACAGCAGTGCCCAACAGTCATTATGTTTGCTTTCCACATTTTAATTATTCTCATGCTTGAATATCTTGCAAAGGACAAAGGAGTGTCTCGCTGGCCTGTTTGCCAATTAGTTCTTTCAGTAAATAATCTGTGGTCTCTTATCTGCCCTGTTTGCATGTAAAGGATTTTCCCTTTAAGTACTGCTGTGACCTTTTGAATCTCATTATAGGGAAAAGTTTCTTCATTGGCACTTCCATTAGCTCAAAACAGTGTATTGGTGACTTAGGTTAATGTAGAAATTATTGTTTTCAAAATGAATGCTAACAGTTCCATGGAAACGATTCCACAAATGCTATCAGAAAGAAATTTCGGTCTTTAGACTTTGGTATCAATCCCTAGTGACAAGAAAGAGGAAATGAAATGTGCCATTCCAGAGAAAATTAAATTTGTAACATCAGATCAACAGTTAATAATTTAGCTTTTTATGATGCTGTTGATCATGATGTATTGATTCAAAGGCTACACTACTTGATTGGCTAATAAAGTTTTGTTCTTGACTGGTTTGCATCATTTTCAAACAGCAGGAAATTTCTCATCTCTCTCGGAAAGTTTTAATCTAAGAGAGAAAGGTTCTCTCTGGGGCTCCACTGGGATCAGTCCTAGGGCCACTGCTGTTTAAACTGTACAGTCTTCCTCTTTGTTTAATCATGAAGAAATACAACACATCGTATCACTCATATGCTGATGACACACAGTTATACATTTCACCTTCATATGATGACCTCGGTCCTGTTGATAGACTCACAGTCTATACAAAAGTTATCTAGATGTTCAGAAACATTTTAAAACTCGACAAAGAAAAGCAAAACTACCCCTTTTTGGTCCAAAAACTCAGAGACAACACATTCTTATGCATCTCATATCAAAGCCCATCAAATACAGTAAGCTGGTCAAAAATCTGAGTTATTTTGAGAACCGACCTTAGCTTTGAAAGTCACTTGTCCAACATTACCTGACCAGCTTCTGCCACCTGGTGCGTCTTATTAACAGCACTTTTTGGTGAACTAGATGGTGGCACCTGTGGCCATTCAACTTGTAGCACTTCATCGCACTTATGGAGCTTTTATCCTTTAGTCTTAATTCTGGCTTCCGTTGTATGTCGCTCTGAATAAAAGCATCTGCTCAATGTAAATGCAGAATGTAGAATTGTTGAAGAACATATCAAAACTCAGATCCCTTATATTTGAACAGACACAGAAAAATCATTACAGGCATTCATCTCCTCCTTAGACTATTTTAATACCCTGTATGCTGGGTTACCCAAAAAATCCATCAGACAACTCCAGCTTATTCAAAATTCAGTAGCCAGAGTCCTGACATACAGTCGAAAATTTGATGGTCCTAGAAACACTCCACTGGCTTCTCCGACAACACAGAAACACCTTCAAAATCCTTCTATTAGTCCATAGAGCACTCAATAACTCTACTCCCAAATATGTTTCTGACCTTTTCACACACTGAAACTCTACCAGGACTCTCTGGTGAAGCTGAAGGTCTGTTAGTCACCCTAAAAATCAATCAAAAGCCCAGAGAGGGGGCCTTCAATGGCCCCGCTTTCTTGAACAAACTACCTGCTAACCTGAGGTCCATCGCAACTGTCTCTACTTTCAAAGCCAAACTTGAAACTTATCTATTCTCTCAATAAAATAACTTATGTTTGTTGGGTTTGTATAAAGGTTTTGTTATCTTTGTATATGTATTGAGCTTAACTATTATGAGATGTACTCTTTATATAAACTTTTATTCTATAACTATCTCAAGGGGATATGTTTGTCATTGAAAGCCTGAAAACAAATGTTTGTGGGTTTACATAGCTAAAAGTACCTGCTGCACAAGCTGTAAAACAAACATTTATGGATCCAGTCTAATATTACCAATGAATTTCTTTTCAACAAGATCCAGGATTTTTATAAAGTATGTGTAACACCTGCAGGCATACCTAAAGCAGCCAGAATGAAGGCAGAGAGGTTCCAAAATAGCACCTCTAACAAGTCCCGCAGAGAGAGGAAAAGAGACACCTTTGTGGGCCCACTGCTCCTGGGTTACAACATGTAGTGTGACGACTCAGTAACTCCAACAGGTCGACTTTAGACTGTTTGGAGAGTTTTGAGAGACAGCCTGGCCAACTGTGAGGATGTGCTCTGACGCGCTAGGTGAATCTCCATCTGCCATGCGTCTCAATCAAGCCTAATGTCTGCTTCCCGGCCTCTCTATCTTTACCTTCCTCTCTGCTCCTTCTTAGCGTTTCCAGCCTGTCTCTCCTCTCCTCAGGTGAAAGAAGGGGGATTCATTTTCCCTCTAAATTATGATGAGTCAGCCAAGCGGTGTGCCTTCCACCTTTTTTTTTTTTTTTCAGAAATAACTATTCGACTCAACCTACAAGCTGTACTTTCTCCTGACAATCCTGAGGGAGAAGGGAGAGACAGCTTCTTTGTTCTTCAGCTTGTAGCTGCACTGGAGTGGTTGGGACTGAGTTTACAGTGTCCACAGGCTGTCAGGCTAACTGGGACTTTACGATGGACAAGACTCTTGGTTTGCCATTCAGTGGTGTATTTTGCAAGCTTTTTCTCAATTTCTGAATTTGTACCCTGTTTGACAGGTGACATTTATCCACTTCTAAATGACTTGAGCACTGAAATGTATGGATTTTTAATAGTGCAGGTTTTTTTTTTTTTTTAGTTCTTTACAACAATGTATACATTGTCACTGCCAAAAAAATATACTTGAGGTTTTATTTCTGTAATGACCTGCCATGTGTTTCAATTTTTTTAATTATCTTACACAGACAAGAAAACTTTAGTCAATATTTCTTGTGGCAACATGTACCAGTAGATGCTTTGGGGTTAAGCCTTTAAGCACGGGTAAGAAGGTTCCCAAAAGAGCTTGCTATCCTAAAAAACACAATCAAATGCAACCAGCTATAAGATTAATCTTTTTTTTTTTTTTTTTTTTTTTTTAAATAAGTTGGCTCGATTCCATGTGAGATTAGGTCAAAAAAGTTTTCAAAGTAAGGCCAGTATTTTAAGAACAAGGGGAAAGAAAACTGTAAAGTATAAGTAAGGAAATGTCTACGGAAGTCCGTTTCTTCAGCTCTAATCAAGGGGTACCGAGGTTTGCCCCTGCATAAGCAGTGTGTGGGACTGTTACAGTGGCTGCGGCTGACTGACCTGCCTGCTCATTAAAGCACTAGCGAGCACATTTGGCCTGCTCCTGTAATGGGAGCCTGTACTGTGTCAGAAACACTTATTTGCTCCACAGCCATCACAGAACATTAACATTCACGACAGCCCGTCACACGAGGGCGGGTGAGGGGGGTCAAAAGGGTGTCTGAGAGGGTCTGCTTGCTGCCCCAGTCCGGACTTACACACACACACACACACACAAATCTGTACTTCTTATAAGCGTATGGCACCTGATGACACCGTTTCTGCAGGATATTCAGGCTCTTAGAAAATAAGTATAGAAACTTGCATGCATGAACACACGCACACACATGCACTTATTTCATTACTTTCTCTTGACACACCCTTTCTGACATCACATGCTTTCTCTCTCTTTCACACACACACACCCACACACACACACTTCAAAATCCTGCGTTCTCTCACACACTCTAGGAAACATGCAATCAGCCCTCTAAGTAAAGGTCACATTTGCAATGCAGGTGACTCAAGCAGAAGGCTGCAGGTAATTGGCTGACGGGATGGGGAGCGCTAATACCTCGTCTCAGAAAGATAATGTGATGGATGGGAAATGCTTGGCATTGGGGTAATTAGATGTGTTTGGAGGAGACCAGAGCGGGCCAGGGCCTCCACTTATGGTGAGTGGAAGTAAAGAGAGAGTAAGGAGGGGCAGTCAAAGGGAGAGTGGTGGGGTTGAGCAGTAAGGGTCACACATGGCCTTTACTAAATTTAAGAGATCAGGAGACAGAAATAGAGAGCAGGAGATAAAATAAGCTCAGTTTGAAGCTAGAAAGGTTCAGGGGAATAAAGTGGACTTGAATTTTAAACGCTACCTGCTCTTGGTACTGAGGATAAGCTGGAAATTAAATCAAGTGCTGCAGCAGGGGACATTTTAACATGCTGCACAGCAAAGCAAACAAGTGTTTCAGTGTCTTCACTGAACAAGTCAACACATTTAATAGCAGGGGCTGCAAAAATCAACAAAGGATTCTGGGAACTTGGAGCTAAAACCCTTTTAAACAATGACTTACTATCAGTGTTTGTATTTTTTTCAAATGGATACTTTTAGCATTCATTAATCCTCTTTAGCCTCTCCTGTGCCTGATACATATGAAACAGATGAGGGAAAAAATCTTCTCATTGTGGTATGTTGCTGTAAATAGAGCGTTAATTTGAAAACTGTGTAATGAAACCCCCGTTTTAGAAAAATCACTTAAACTGTGGTTGATTATTTATGTGCAAACAGCAGGGGGGGGGAGCCCTTATACTGTAATAAGTGAGAAAAGGAGAGAAAGAGCGCACGAGAAAGGAGGGAAAAGACAAGTGCAAAGTGTTCTAATTGAAGTGGGCCAGCTGTGGTGGGGTGAAACCCTTTAAGACACATGCATTATTTACTTACTATGTGCAGCTGTAAAGGCCTGTGTGTGTGTGAGAGAGAGAGAGAAGGAGAGAGACCTTGTCTGCATCGCGCCTTCCTTTGGAGGAGGTATATATCGTATATTCTATCACAGGGCAACCAAGTGGAAACACAGACTCAGCCCTCCACCATATAGACTTAATGCACAGTCTGATACAGGAGGGCTGGAACGGAAGTGTTGTAATTGACACTTGCTTTCACAATGACTTCCATTCTGATATTGAAAGGGATGGATGAATCAAATACATGAAGAAGACAACACTGACACTATTAAGATAGGTATTTGAAAAAAGACCATTAAAAAAACAATTTTACATTTAAAATGTCTGGGCATAATTGCCAGAAACATAATTAACCTTTTAAGAAGCAAAGTGGTTAAAATTTACATCATTTGATTCTGGGTTTCAAATGGAATGCCTCATAAAAATTAGGTAAAATGATCAGCAACAATTTTTTCCCAAACTGTCTTTTTTTCTCTCCCCTCTTCTCCTCTCTTCACCCAGTGGGTTATAGCTGCTGTGTGCAAATAAGATTAGTCGGCTGTATTTTCTCAGGTCTCTGCATTGAAACAGTAAGCCTGGCTGTGTATATAATTAGAGAGAGATTATAGCAAGGCCACTGCCAGCGTCCACCGCCAACTGACATTTTGCTTGTGTGTGTGTGTGTGTGTGTGTGTGTGTGTATGTGTGTGTATAATGTGAGTATAGACAGGCTGTGCTTGTTGTACTGTGGCCTCTCCATAATCTATGTGTAACTGTGAACGTTAGTGTGTGTTTGTGAGTGTGTGTGTGTGTGTGTGTGGGAGAGAGAGAGTGTGTGTGTGTGTGTGTGTGTGTGTGTGTGTGTACAGGACCACAGGTGATGTTTGAGGTGTAGCAGAGCCAGGATCTGGGACACCAAAACGCTGGTGTCACTGAAAGTGCGTCAAATGTAAAGTTTTATGAGGGCCTTAATACTCCATGATAACTGAGTTATTAAACGCCTGGTATAAACACACTATAGGCATAAATTAAAGGCTTATTAAGGCTCCCTTTCAATGACTGTTTGTCAGTGCTTGCCCTTTGTTACTTCAGGCCTCAACCCACAGTGTAAACATGCGCCCCCTGTGAACTTGGCAGATGTCTATAGTCAGTATCTATCCTCCTGATGGTCCCAGTGTTTGACTTTGACACCAACGATATCCTGTTTATTCAGTCTGCATAGGAATAATCACATCAGTAAATGTGTGATATTCTGCAGGATTTATAGGTTTGTGGGTCAGATTGGTTTTAAAACACACACAGATGAGATGTTTTATATGTCAGACCTCATGTCATGAATGTTGGAACTGTAAAACCAGAAAGCTTGGAGGTGGGGGGTGGGGTGGGGTAATGAGTAGGAAGTTAAGCTGGGAAGAAAGTCACAGGGAAAGGAAAACTGAAAAATGAAGCAACATTTTTGCAAAAATGAAAAAAAATAAAAAAAACATAATTGAACAAAACATCATCAGTTGTTCATATGATTTGCTTCTTATTGCACTTTTATTTCTAGTTTAGGATGCATAAAGCGTTGTAAAATGATAAAAAATATTTGGTTGACGTGAAAAGTTGAAAAGAGGACATGTTTTGTGTTTGATGTGATAAAAAGGTAACACTAGAAAGTCTAAGCCTTTCCTTTTTTTTTAATTTTTATTTAACAGCATTATTTTGTGTTGTTTAAAAACTACCCAAGTGGATACTTTTGGCTAATTGCATGGACATCAAAGCCCACTTTTAAAAGTAAAAACCTGTTTTCTTCTCCAACTCTCTGTGACACCAGAAAACCACAAGAATTCAGAGACAATGCCTCTCTCCCCTCTTGTTTTCCATCTGCTTCCCATCACTCCATGCTGCCTGAAAGTTACTAAATAATAGAAGAATTGCGGGTATTTTATTCAGCCGTTTTTCACGCACAGTTTCACACAAATTTGCGCTCAGAGCGCTTTTCTAACTGACTGAAGAATCTTCATCGTGGTTTGCTGTTGCCTCCTCTAATAGACGCCTAACAGTTCCCCACTCTCACCTCCCGCAATTAGTTTTCATTGAATGCTATTGATTTTTACCCCCTTTCAATTACACACACACAAAAGTCAAACACATAGATGTTTGTAGTCATTAGGAGACACTCTTTGTGTCTTCTCCAATACTAATTATGTCTGCTCACTGGTGTTTGTTATCCTCCCCCGGATGAAAGAAAAAATAAAAACTCCAAGAGGGGAAAAAAATAGAATCACTACATGCACCAGTGGACATCTGGGGTCCTGTCGCGTGTGTGTATGTGTGTGTATGTGAGTGAGTGTCTGAGTGCATGGCTATCCTGCCACCGTGAAGCCTATGGAGAATACACCTAATAAAATAAATATGACCTGGATAAAGAAAAAGTAGAAGTGTTTGTCCCTTGGCACGTCTCTCTCAGAGTGTGTAATGTATTGTGTTTTCTGTGTGGCCTGGCGTTTCTCCTGCATTGTTAAAGGAATGTTCCCAGAAATGTCTTTGTTGTATTTAATTTTAAATAAATCCTGACAATAAATAGGAATTTCCTCTGAACAAAATAGAGGATCCACTTAGAAATCCGTTTGAAGATGAAACATTGAGGGAGGGGAAGCAAACCATTTTATCCTGCAAAACAAACACTTACTCTTTTATACATGCCACATTAATCAGGATATAAAGATTTATTTGTTTGCTATGTGGAATGAATAGAAGTGAAAATGATATTACATGTAGTAATTTTACCTTTTTTTTCTCCCCAGACTATATTGAACTGTTCATGCTCCCCTCTCTTTTTCCATGTATTAAAAGGCTGCAGATTAGAGAGTAAAAGGTTGCACAGGTCTGTGTTTGAACTAACCTCTGTTCTATATTTACACATCCTCTAAACAGGAATGCCATGCATATGTACAAAACAGATTTGGCTTGCATCTCTGAGATGAATCATTGCACCCTTTCCTCTGCATGGCACCAGTTCAATGACAGCTCTGAACAGGGGGAGGGAAACAGTGGAAATTAACCCTGTTGTGAAGCCATTATCTTCTACAAAAGAGAACACAAAAACACTTTCAGGCATTAACAACTGAAACCACCCTAAGTCCTGTAAAAAAAAAAATGGGATGACACAGCAGATATTTCCAATGAAAAACTTCAGTTTTGAATCAGTATGGGGGGGACTATAGCTCAGTGGTGGTGTCAGTCATAAGTCAATGGAGGGCCAGAGGTTAGATTTCAGATGTTAACACGTCCTTGGGAGAGACACTGAACCCCAAAATGCCCCTGATGCTGTCATCAGTGTAAAATGTGAATGTGAAATTGTTTTGTAGGACAGACTTTTTTTTTTTTTTAACTAGTGTTTTTACAGTTTCCAATGATTCTGGAGCCAGAGTCAAGCAGACATATGACTGACTGCAGTTTTTTGGACTTCCTCATAGGTTTTGTGTCTTGCAGCCACTTTGTCAAAACTGATGGGTGCTTTGCATCACAGCCTCTGCCTTAAATGTTTGGATTTGGTTTAAATTTGAAAAGGCAATAGTATTTTGAGTGTTCAAAAGACTTAACAAAGAGCTATAGAAACACAGTTCAATCTACCTCTTTGATCTACCTCTTGCACTTAAAATAATAAAGGTTGTTTTAAGACTGAACAGTGACAACTTTTTTTTGTAGAATCAGATTTGGTTTCAGGTCTGAACTGACAACTTGAATCTCTGACTTTTTGGGGGGGCAGTTGTTTTACAAGCTGTTTGCTGTTCAAATGTAACTAAACTCAGCCAAGGTAGACTAATTTCAGTGCTTAATGCGCACAGGCTTTGAGGACTTGCTAACCAAGGGGGAACTTGTTTCCCCCTTTCTGGAATACTGAGCATTTCTCAGAATAATGTAGGGTATGAACCTTATAGTACCTTACAGTGAATGTATGACAAAAAACTTTGCAACTGACCTGAACTTTCTTTAGACTCACTGTACATCAGACATCACCGTATCTTGGTCAGCTTATGAAGCTTTTGAACTTCTTTTAGAGGATAACTTTTATCTTATCAGCCAAAGGTTTTTGTGTCGACAAGATAAATCCTGTGCAAAACCGAAACATATTTGCTAGCTGTTGGTTCTGGAGCTACATCACTGTATCTATATATACTCCACTCCCTCCATCCAGCACAGTTTGTGCTGACAGAGAAATTAGCTTTTCAAATCAAAACATTTTTTTGATTAGGCTGAAAGCACAATTTTTGTTTAGCTTAAGATAGTTTTATTGGGCTTAGTGTGTATGTGGTTTCTGTTGTTTGTTCATCCAGCTTCAAGAAAGCTCTCAAAACTTTTTGGCACTTAGAGTGGAAGTTCCTGCCTGGCCATGAGTAAATATATATGTATAAAAAATGTAAGTAAGCATTCAAGATTGATTATTAGTTTCAGTATTTCTAGGAAAATCTTGTCACACTGATTGTTTGGATAGCAGTGATGTGTTTAAGGGCCTGTAAGGATTACCCCCTCTGAAGTACATTTTCCAAACACAAAGCTTTATTTGTGCGTTTTTACCCACACACATTAACTTCATGACTTCAGCAGCTTGCAGTCACCAAAGGTTAGCACTTACAAAGTTTCCTCTTTGACAGCTAATTAGAATAGCTTGTTTGACAGGTGCATGGATGTGTTTCGGGTACAGGTCTAATACGTCAACACTAAAAGGGATTCATGAAGAAACTCTTATCTGCTGGATCAAAGTCAGAGGAATCCTCTAATTATGATGAGCCTCAGACTGGGTGTCTCATGCTCTCTCTTCCCCGTGCTCGCCTTGATCTCTCCGTCGTTGACTCTGCCATCTATCACAAAGTGTTCCTTTGATAATTACATGCCAAAATGACTTAAAACTCTCCGACTAGGTGTAAGGCGCTTCATCCAGAATGACATGCCGGCTCACCTTAAGGACTTTTTAACAAGGTAAGTCAAGAGCACGCCACGCAGTCACTCACACTTTCACACAATGATTCGGCAACACCTAATTACAGTCTTTCATAATCGTCCCACTCGTTATTTTGACTAAACAAGTTTGCCATGGAAGTGACTGTGGCAGCCTGCCATCTCTCTGTTCCTCTTTCCCTCCCCAGCTCTCCCCAGCTCTGTTCCTCCACTGTGTATGTGTGTATGAAAACGTAAGGTGGAGACAGTCTGCCACTCAGTGAAACAGATAATTAACTGATGTACAGTGGAGTGGAGATTTATTTATTTATTTTAACTGGCTCAGTGGGCCGGGAGGATCCTGCCTTTGTGTTTGTCAGGGGATGGAAATGAGACTTCAGGAGGAGAAATAGAATGTTGATGGGCCAAACACCAAGCCACAAAGTCTCAAGTGGGTTTTCTGTGTGTGTGTGTGTGTGTGTGTGTGTGTGTGTGTAAATGTGTGTTCATGGACGCAAACCCCCAGAAAGAGCCAGCAGAGCCTGAACAGTTGGCACTTGCAGTTCATGTGTTAAATGTGGGCATGGTTGTCAGCGTGTACAGAGGTGTGTTGAACTTGCTTAGCATGTCCCATGGACACCTGCACACTTTGTATACCTTTACCCAGCATGTCCTGGTACAGAAGGCCTCTCACACAGACTCGCACCTCTGCCTGTGTGATGCTGTCAGTGTGTAACAGTGGGGGCTGCCTTGGAAGTGGGTTTGTGTGTGTGTGTGTGTGTGTGTGTGTGTGTGTGTGTGTGTGTGTGTGGCTGGTGTATTTTTTTCTGTTTGTTTGCTTTAAGCCTGTGCTTCTGACCAAAAAAGTGTCTTAATAGATTTTAAATGCAGCTCCTATGCAGAAGTACATGACCACAGCTTAGTTTGAATTTGTGTTTTGTGACTGCCAGTGTTAATTTGTTATAGGGATGGAGCTGGTCAGTTGAGAAGTACTGACAGGAATTTCCACTGAAAGCTCAGACATGAGTGGTAGCTACACCTAAAATTGTAGCCTTGAGGGAGAAGTGCTGTCAAGACAAAAATTCCAAGCTGCTTTGGTCTTTAACCCACAAAGAGTTTTTTCCATCCAATCATTTGTTCCATCTCATCTACAATGAAAATTATTAGTTATTTCAAAAACTACCTGAAGAAGTTAACTCACAAATATGATTTAAATAAACAAAATGTTAACGTAACTAAAAAGTTTAATGAAATTGAAATAGATCACTTATTTCGAACAACTGTCTGAGGAAGATAAGTTAACTAAGAAGTCTAAATAAACCAAACCAAGACAAGCGCTGACATAATACACCTTATTTAATCAAGATAACTTCTGTTGGTGTCAGAACAACAAAATTTGGTTTTTGACCTGATGTGGAATTCAAGGCCATGTCCTTACGTAGCCAGGTATCTGTGACACCACATGCACTTTTATTCATCTAAGGCCTGTCATCAACACCAAACCTCTGCTTTATTTCACTAAAAAGGATCCTTTTTGGAGCACTGATGGGCTAATGAATTAGGTCGCACACCGTGAAGTTTGCCCTCTAGTGGGTAGCCCGGGTTCAAATCCAACCTGCAGCCTGTTTCCTGCATGTCACTCCCCACTCTCTCCCCTTTTCCTACTCCAACCACTATCCTCTCTCCTATCGAAACAAAGGCACAAAAGCCAAAAAAAAGTAAGAAAGTAAGAAAGAAAGACAGAAAGAAAGAAGGAGGAATCCCTTCGGAAAACTCTAGCCAAAGTGAAGATTGTTTGAAATTACAGTTTCACGGTTACATATATATTCTGGTAACCTGAGTGAAGCAGTGGTCCCCAAACTTAACCCCTTTTGTAGAGGAAATTATATTCAGATTGCTACCCTCCGCCACTGGCTACATGCTCTAATATCTATTTGAAATACAAATAATTCAAACACAACTGTAGCTTCATTTGGTGATGTATAGCAAAAAAAAAAAAGCAAAAATAATTCAAAATCAGAGCTAAATAACTTGGGTTTTTTTTTTAAGACTAAAAAAATGTTTCACTTTCATAGCTAAAATATTATGAGTGCACACTGCAACATGTGTACTTTAAATTGTTATTGTGTATCAACACTCTCTAGAGCCCCCCCAGTTTGAAAATCACTGAGTTACAGCATGGGACAAAAGCAGCCAGTAACGTCGCATACATGCAACATTATGCAGGACATTGACACAAACACGTCTTGCTGGGTTTTTTCTTCAAGTGCATCTTTTTACTACTTGTGTTGAAGAGTAAAACTCCTCATCCATCGAAACATAAAATCCTGGCAACGTATTTAAATCTGGCAGATCATACAGTATTCAGTATTCATACAGGAATTCATTCTGATTGGCTGTTATGGGTGTAAGTAGAGGAAACACTGTCTCCTTTTGGTGTGGCATGCTTAGAGGTGCACTTTCTGACAAATTTGCCCTGTTATGTGTGGACGTTTTTTTTTTAAGATTACTTTTTTTTTCTTTATTTTATTTTATTTTTTTTAAAGAAAACAACAAGGTGTGAATGAAAAACCATTTTTACCATATTTTTGAGAACCACAGGGGGGTAATATGCGATTTTGAGAATACCTAGCTACATGTGTACAAGGCCTAATGTCGCAATTTACATAATAGTTTTATGTTGAAACAACAATTTACACTTAACAGTGTGGGAGGGACACTTCAGGTTCCTCCAGCTCACTGCTTGTGTTTTGGAATTCAGTCATAAATTAGGCCAAGTTTTAAACTTTGGAGTGGGTGTGCTGGCAAGAAATATGGGAATTTGAGGATACCAAGAAAAAACTTGCAGGAGTTCCCTATTGTTCCCCCAAAAACACGAGCAAAAACAAAGCTTAATTATAACCTTGGTTTTTCAATTCACTGTAGAGCTGGTAAGTCACAGTTTAGCTTAAGCAGTGTATTAAATTTGAAATTTCCTTGAAAAGAAGGTCAAGTGCGAGTTTTTTTGGGTAGTTTAATGAGAAATTAATCCTTTGTTGCTAACCTTAAGTCAACACATTCAACGGGCTATTCTTCACAGATAGTTTGGAAATCAATTTGTTATTAATACTTAAAAAGAATCTAAAAACTTCAGCAGTTTGCATCTGCTCAACATAACAAATCATACTAAACTTATAAGAGCTCAAGATGTTTCCCTGTCTTGCTTTGAGGGAATCGTTTGTACCTTCACTTAAAAATGAAACTGTATGAGAGCTCTGTGGTTTTTAAACAGGTGCTGTATTTCAATAAGGTTTCCTCAATGCCACTAAAGACTTGAGGTATGTTCCTGCAGCAAGTTCAACCACATGAAGTGAGTCTTAAGTGCCCTGCAAAGTGTTTGGGGTTTGTTTGAGGTTACGCTGTAAGTGCTTATGCTTCAAAACAAGTCCAACACACTCTCAAGTGTAGAACAGAAAGACCCTGAAAACCACATTCAGAAATCTACACTTCTATATATCAAAGGCGCAACTGAAACAGACATTTTGGACTAAATATATTTCAGCAACATGCTTTGTAAACTCATGCGTGCTGCAGCAGTACTGGCTTCCTGATGAACCTTGAAATGTAGAGAGTTGTAATAATGATATTAATAACATGAATACTATTAAATTAGTAAGTATTTTGCATTACTATTGGATAAAAAAGTGGGGATCAAGTTGCTTCATGAGGCCTAAAGGGAACTTTACATTGAAACCCTCCACACTATGCAGTATGTAAAACAACAGTGACCTCTATGGTTTGAAAAGGGTACTACATTATTTTGGGAGAACCTGAAGTTTAATGATGAACAAAGGAGCATAAAGAGGTTTCAGAGATGCTCAGATGTAACTTTTGAAAGACATTTAATATGCATATGAGGTAATTAAATAATCAACTCTGGTTGATATAAACGTCTGAAATATGTGAGAAAACATGGAAACATGGAAAATGGTTTCATATCAGAGTTACTCTTATATTAAAGACGTAAACATTGTTCATTATGTTTGGTTTGGGTTTTTTGTTTGTTTGTTTGTTTGTTTTTTTCAAATCTCTGTTTAAAGGACAGAGTACAGGCTTTGATGGGTGTTTTTTCAACTTTTTATGTCCAGTGAGGCTAGATGTGATTAGCATGACCGTGTTTTGTTTTGTTTTGTTTTGTTTTTGTTTTTTTTCTTATGCTGGTCTCTCCTTTTCAGTGCAATTTACAGATTGTGTCTCTCTGTCTGTCAGTCTTGTAGGTCCATCTATCTGTCCATTTCTGCTTTTTTTTGCATGTGTGTGTGTGTGGGAGATGGAGAAAGACTCAGACTGTCAGACTGTCTGTCTGTCACCACTGATACTAGCAGTTTGCTGGAGGGGAAACATCCAGATATTTCTGCTTGACCGTACAGCTGCCCAGCCAGAGACAGCCTCTTTTCCTGCTCGGCCCCTCAGCGGACCTGCTGCTGTGTATGTGTGTGTGTGCGTGTGTGTGTGTGCGTGTGTGTGTGTGCGTGTGTGGGTGTGTGGGTGTGTGTGGGTGTGTGTGTGTGTGTGTGTGCGTCCGTGTGCATGTGAATGAGTGTGTGTACCTGTTTATGTGTGTGTATAAGTCAGACAAAGCAAGAGAACGTGTGGCCGGCTGGACAGTGATTTTGGAATCTGTTTCACCCTCAGGTGACTGTCAAGCTGTCAGAAAAGCAGGTTTGTTCCAGCTCGAGATGTACCTCACCATGTTTATATTTGCAGTTATTTTCCCCTTTGAGTGCTAACATCTTGTTGACAACGCAGTACACAGAGAAGCTGGACAGGTAAATAAGTCACACAAGTCTTCTGGTCTGGAGGAGAATTTAAAAAAGCTGGTTTAGAAAAATGGACAGAATTCAGGAATTATATGAAAAAAATGTATGTGACTTGAGCAAAATTGTACTTTATTTGTTTGAAGTAATGTACACTACTTATTTCAACCTATTCTAAGAAAGACCCTGTAATGAAAACTTTAAAAGAGCAGGCCCCAAAATAATCGATGCACACAGAAGAACATAACCTTACAAAACAAAAACAACAAAAAATAAATAAATTACCAAAAGCGAAGCCCAAACAGCAGAAAAGAGCTGCTTTTGTATGAATGTATGAATTGCTTGACAAAGAAGTCATGCATTGTTCACAGAAACTTTAACGGTGACTGTGAGTTCAAGCTTTGATCCCAGGCAATGCCCACAGATGGAAGCGTAAAGCCAAAGCCAAAGCAGCATCATAAGCATCATATCTGTAGCATCCATGTGGTTTATCATCGTTCAGATAATAATGAGCCTCTTAGTTTATCGTCATACACAAGACAATCTCCTCTGTTCATTGTCTTCTCTCCCAGGGAGAGTGTGCTCCACGAATCGTTCCCCTGGTCCCGCTGGAAAAAAGGACAAAGTGAGAAAAGGCCCCTTTCTCACGACACCTGATTACCTATTATACGTCCCTAACTCAACAGTCGCTTTCATCGAACAAAACAGCAAACAACAAAGACTGGACATGAAATTCTGGCATGATAAAAAAGCAACAAAGAGTTTGGTCGAATAACAATCCAAAACTGTCCATTTTTTATGATCCAGGATTGTAATGAATGAAAGCATGTGAGATTAGCTTTGGGTTTTGTTCAAGCCCGTTATCAAAGAGGAACAACAATGGTGGTGAAAGATGGAACAGGCTTGTGTGAAAGGCAAAGTTTTTGTTTTTCAATTTTCAAAGCCGTCCCTGAGTCACAGGAGAAAAGGATCACCCTGACACGGGTCCATTGTTCCAGCGCGGGTTTGAATACAAGAGTCCTAATGTGTCTGTTGTTCGCCATTTCTGGCTCTCGCACTCGTCACTTTCCCAGAAGATAGGTGATCAAAGATAGAGACAACGGGATGCCAAAGAGATATCACAGAGAATGTGAGGATTTACATCTGCACTCCACATTAAACCAGAAGCTTTTACAACAGGGCTCTGATGGGCCCACAAGGACTGAGTGTAACTGTGTGTGCATGTGTGTGAGTGTGTGTGAGTGTGTCTGTGCAATGGATTTCCAGCTCTAATTCAGTCTCATGTTATTTTCCACTGTATGAGAAACACCTATGGGAACTTAAACAGAAAAAGCACTTTCAACTATTTTACACAAAGGACTACACAGTTATGTTCTCCAAAAACTCTCTTGTGAACTGGTAAAAACGCATGTGCACAAACTTGCACGAACACACAGCCACATACAAGCACATGCAAGCACATGCAATCACAGAGCACCGAAGGGATTACAATATTTCCCCCTCAGCCAGATTAGACAAGATCAAATTATTTCCCTTCTCTGTTGCCAGTTTTCTGCTGTCTAATGCCGGCTTTTCAAACAACACAAGGTTTATTGTGGGCAGTACATAATGCAGCAGATTTCAAATTCCTGTCGAATGTGGTGTGACAGAATACAGCAGCTCTTCTCGTATTCAGCAGGAGGAGGCCCAAGCCGGCCAGTTACACTGACTGCAGCTAAGCTGTTTATGTCCCCCATTCAGCAGTTACACAGGCCAGCAAGTGTAAACACAACAGTATCTTTTTAATTGTGCTGTTTCAAGCCCCGCTTCTCTGTCGAATTAGAGTGCGGACCACTCTCTGTCTCTCCCCCCAAGTCTGGCAGATTAGGAGACTCCCTATAAGTAAATGCCGGGGTGGCTTGGTTTGGGTTGTCACCGAATCAGCTTAAACTTTACTCAGCAAGCATGGCGAAGAGCGATAACAACCAGATGCTTGTTTGTGGTGCAGAGATGGCACGGCAGGGGCAGCTGGATGAAGGCATGTGCAAGCATGTGTGTGCATGTCCAGCAGACTTTTCAGCTTGTTGTCTTACTCATAAACGAGGAGGATGTAGATACTGTAGGTACTGTGTGAAACAGAATAACAGATTTAAAGTGAGTGAAGCAGTATGGAAGAGAGAGAGTTTTAAATGATGATTTTGCTGACATTCATTACCTATTTGTAGGTCCCATCCATGTAGTATAACTATAACTTTTTTAATACAGGGTGGGCCATAACTTTTCATACATGGAAAAATGTATAATGTATAAGCTTTTATGCTCCAGATACTCTAGAAGATGAGTTGAATTATCTTTGGTTATCATTGAGGCCATGGTGTTTCAGGTGAAGACATAAGTCATCTCAAGGAACATATCACCAACTCCATTACAAGCATAATTTCAACTGTGCTTATGCAAGTTCATCAACAGGGGAAAACGCCTCTCCATTTGTGTTTTTATATGGTACACAAATGGAGCACATTATGTAAATAAAATGGTTGTACAACATGTTTATATTTCCTTTGCATGGAAACTCATGGCACCTTGCTGTAGATTTTACAACACAGGGATTAAAGAAGCAGTCATCTTCACCAATATTGTTTTTGGCCTGATTCAGCCTTGACAATGCTGCTTCTAGTGTTTGAGGCTCTATGGAAACAGACCTTAAATCTGTAAAAATCAATTTCGAAACAATAAAAAGTATAAATTTCTCATTGTAAGAATCTACAAGGTAAAGTTCACCTCTGAAGTAAGAACAGTTTGTTAAAGTTGATAAAAATATAATTCTGCTCTTGAAAAGCCTGTTTCCCTTCCCTAGTTTTGTTTTTGACAGCCTGACAACTTTAATTTCGAATCAGTGTAATAGCACAAGAGGTGTTGTCGCTTCCATGCACTTGCTGACTCAGTAAAATGCAGCTCCCTTGAAGGGGACTCTCCCTGAAACAGGTAAAAGAAACATTGCAGCATTTGTCTATCTTTAAGTTCTACTAGACAACATAACTGATTATATGGCACAGTCTTAAACCGACCATAAAGCCGTTCTGACTCTTATCCAGTGAGAGCAGAGAAATAAGTGTCATCTTCTCAAAAGCAGCAGTCTTCCAGCTTGGATTAAGGCTGAGACACATGGCATGTGGTTAATGGACCAGTACTCATATAGCACTTTTCTAGTCTTTCTGACTACTGAAAGTGCTTTCCACTTCCAGTCTCTTTTGCCCATACACACCACTTCACACAAAGATGGCAGAGACTTTTATTCCCCCATTTCCTCATTGTTAAAATGAAAATTCAAGCTTAACCAAGTGTCACATTGCTTTGCCAAGTTTGGGTAATGAGCAGAGCCAGCACCACCAGACTTCAGTCCTATATATGCACAGATTATTGTCAATGACCCTGTGCTGGTTGCACATTGCTCTGGTTCAGTGGTTATATACCACCTTCATTAAGCCTCTTGTGACTTAATTTCGTAGATCAATATTCGGCTAAATGGCACCACACTGCAAACTGCCATTGGTTTTACGTTTTATCAAATATCAGATGGATAATTGGATCGACTGGACAACTCCCTCATTGTTATGAAGTATTGTCTAGCCATCGTGTTGATGGCACATCTACATTATGCCACTTGAAAACAGGTGTCACAGACCATCTTGGACCATTTCCAACAAAAATGAAAGTTACGCATAATCCAGACAAAATATCTGCTGTATTTTAGGATACAAGCGACATTTAGGTAGGTAATTTTTAGTTTGGAGCTGTGTTGTGACATTTTTGTGGGCTGTCACTTCATGAAGATGGATCAGGTATTTTGTTGGATACCCTGCAACTATTGGATGAAATCTCACAAGTTTTACTTGGGCCCAAATTATGAAATGAGTTCTTCATTATGAAAATGAGATACCATTGTTTTTGTGTCTTCATCCAAACCACTGAAAACTTCTTCATGATTGTTTGTGATGCATTTTTTATCACACCATGTGCTTTTGTTGAAGGATCAGCTGGAGTTAAATTGACTAGGATGGCTAGGTCTTAAAAATTTAAAGATTATCTTTGGAAGACGGGGCAGGGATATAACCCGGGCAGCTGAAATGAGGTCTGTACACACAGAGAAGGAATTAACCTTTTCTGTATTTAAAAGATCTAAAGAAAAGACAAGAAAGTCTCCTTCTGCCTGCTCTGGCATTCAGGAGAGAGAGAAGGAGAGAGGAAGGGGAGCTGAAGAGGAGTAGGAATGAGGGAAGGAGGGGGGAAGAGAGGAGACCATAGAGAGGGGGATGGGATGGATGCAAAGCCCATGAATATTATAATGATGGTGGTTTTATTTTTTATGTCATGGATGCTTCACAAAAAGGCAGGGCTGTAATAAGTTCTGTGACATGTGAGTGGCATAATTCTGTAAATCACAGAGGAAAAGAGGTGTATGTATGTGTTCTTGAGCTTTGTAAAATACTTTAAACCTTTAGGCATTTGAATCTGTTTTAATTATTGATACTGGAGTTTAGTTTCGTCACAAATGCTCAGAATAAGATTTAAGGATCTGTAAAAGTATTCAACTACAGAAAGTACACCACTTCCTTTCTCAGCTTGTGACGTCCACAACTTAAGTTTTAGAGCGCTTCTTTTTAGAGGATACAAATGTTTTCACGTGTCACAGCTACATATAATTACTGCATGCTTAACAACTTCTCAGATCCAAAAGCATGGTTATTCATCTGTTTAAGGTAAGGCATTACTCTTTAGTGGAACAATGCCTAACATCCTTTTGTAGAAATATGATGGTCACGTTTAAATTTATTCTCATTATATTTTGCTGGAACAAAAACAGATTATCCCTCTTTCTTATATCTAATCACATCTTATGCAAACCTCAAAATTTCAGCTTTTGTTGCAGTTTAAGTCATTTTTGCCTATTGCACTGTTCAGTATCTGGACTGGGTTGTCTGATGTCTTCGATGGGTTTTAGGCCAATGTCTAGGAGAACACAATTCATCATCTTGATTGTTAAATTTCATTGATATGGACTCGTTCTGGAAAGATGTTTTAAAAAACATAAATTCAGCAGAAAATGAATTGATATTTATATTTTCCAAGGCAGAGGAAAAAACGGGCCTGAAGAGCACTGAGGTGATGCCCATTAATCCCCCTCTATCCGACAGCAGCGTTGGAAAAGGTAGACTCGTGAAATGACAAGCCCCTAAAAAAAGTGAACGAGCACACTTGAACGATTTCGACTCCAGCTCCCTTCAACCATGCCTGTGGTTTTGAAAAGGAGGCAATATGGTTGAATTCTGCCTGTAGACTGACGCAAAGCTGAATGGACAGGCAGGTAATAGGAGGGCGAGGCATGGAGAGAGAGACAGGCATGGAGCAATCATGAAAATGAATGCAAATGGAGGCAAGGGCAGCCATGGGAGGTCCAAGAGCATGAAGAGGGGTGTTGCTGAGGAAGAAAAGAGGTATTCAGAGATCACTGAAGGCCTTATTCTTAATACACACAAATAAATGGGGTTCCACTCCCTCACAAGAAACAGTAGAAAAAAAACTGTAGTTTTTATTTTCGAGGGACTCTGAGTTACATAAACAAATTTATGCTGGAAAACCTGATCAGATACTTTGTTGCTTCTTCAGATTTTAAAGATCAGAAGACCTGAACTTGCCCATTGCTTCATGACACAATACTTGAATGCAATATCTTTAGTTCTATTTACAGCATTATCCCCTGTTCATGCCACAGTACGGATGTAACAATGTTCCAGAGACAAACATTAAATTTGCTAAATCGTGTCCAAGCCCAACCAGAAATCTGTTTCAGACTTTCATCACCTAGAAACCACCGCTTCCACTGGTTTGCTTTCATTTCACTTGGATATTTCATTTGGTCATACATGTGTGTGTGCATTAAAACACAACTTCCAATGCACTCTAATGACACCCAAAAGTGATAAAAGAAATGTTTCACTGTACTCTAACCTTTCCAGTCTGCATGTTCTAATTAGAGTAAACAGATGAAAGTCGGCTTTGTGTTCAGTTGATTCCAGCTCCTTAGTTTTCTGTGACTTTGCAGATAACTTTGAAGGTAGGGATGGTAGGGGCTCCTGATGAAGTGTTGGCAAACATGCATACATAATTCCTCCGTCGCTCCCCTCCCTCACTTATTCGCCCTCTTTCCCTGCACCACAGGTTCTGGCCTTCCTACAGCTTTGAACATCTCAGCTTGTGGTTCCAGATTAATAAAACAGGAAATTAATGAATTTTGGATGAAATCTTCTCAGTTGGGGGCAAGTTGTGCCTCATTAAGGCCTGTATTATTGATCAGATTGAAAACTCCGGTACCTTTGGAAGCAAACCGCTATAAGCAGGCGCTCTGCTCCCAATCTTCCATGAAGAATGCTAATTGCACGGAGGTAAGGAATTAATAGCTAATTGAGCATATTTTCAGACAAATCAGCATCATGGCTTGACACTAAAATGAATGTCTTCAATATGCATGGAACCAGTCACACACGGTTAGCATGGCATATAATAGGAAAGATTAAGAGAAGTAGACAAGTGGGAAGGGAATTAAACCAGTTACTGAAAGGCCGTTTCTCTGTTAAAACTGAATAGAGGGACTTTTCTGGGTCAAGGAATATGTTTTACAGAATTCTAAAACACTTAATTTTCATATCTTAACAGTTATTGGGGGTGTATAGTCTGGAAAGTGTAATTCAACTACAATTTAAAAAGCATGATGAAATAAAGCTGAATTATGAACTTATTTACCCTGAAAGAAATAAAACAAATAAAAAAACACAAACCCTGAATAAACAATACCTATTAGTAATCCTGCACACAAAAACAAATTTGTTGCATTTAGATTTGCTTATTGCTTGGCAATGTGGCAATGTTTTCTCTTTTTGTAATCATATCAAAGTCAACCCTTGAATACATCGGCCAATGTTTCAGGAAGATAACGTAAACTTTGTCAAACATTTTCCAATAAAAAATAAAAAATAAAAATATAATCTAAGAGTGATTTAAAAATAATGTGGAATACTGACTTCTTGAAGTCCAATGTGAATGTATGATGAGCAGACTTACAGTTGTCCCTCTCTGTGACATCTGTATGTAGCTGCATCACGTGGTTCCATTTTGTTGTTTTCTCTTTAACGACCATGTTTTTTCCTCCCAAGCAGCTTGCCATGAAAAATTAAATGGATGCTAAGTGACTAATGCATTTTCTCAGTCGTGTGTTGAGACAATAAAAAATTAACAATAGAAATAATTAATTTTGATTGGTGCCCACAGAACTCAAAAACTTGTGTTGTGCTCTTATGAGTTATTCATATCTCATGCAAATTCCCCTCCACACTTACATGCAAAATAATGTTGCTTCCATGTTATATAAATTCTGAAAGACTTTTAACTTATGTTCCACCGTGTTGTGATTACAATATGCCCCCCTGCACCTCAGCCTGGGTCTGCAATTGTATTTGTTTTTATTTTGAAGTTCCAAGCGTTCATCTAATATGCATTTAACCAGAGGTAAACATGGATCCTGAGCAAGATTTCATTTTGTAACTATTAATTTGTACCTTTCTCTCTGGCATGGCTCATTGTCACACTATTGTAAACATCTTTCCTTTTGTTTTGCTGTCTGCAACTTGGCGACACTGCATGCCTTAGATTTAACTGTCATTTAGCCTAATGCAGCATCCAGTTCTCCTTGTTTACATGATGTTTGCCTGACTACTACCACTGTGCTTACAATACTTTGACAGATTCCCAAAGTGATTCTACAAATAGATTCAATCCTAGCCATGTACCTACAAAGTACAAGTGTGAGTCAACACCTTAAGAATTAAAAGAGATCCTATGTACTATCACACTAGAGCTGGAAAAGTTTTCATGCCACTGTTTAAATACCTCAAATGCATCCATTATTTTTTCTGTGGTATTTCTACTAATAGTTCTTAAATTCACCCTATTGTTTTTGTTTTTGGGGGTTTTTTTTAGTGGGGTGATGGCACCACCTATTTGTTAAGTATGTATATCCTTCATGACTGAGGTCAGCTGTCTCTTGCAACTGCAGTGCCAAGGGTGAAAAAGATGAGGACACACAGTGATAGTCCACATCAAAGAAAAGTAAAGACAGGCCAGTCAGTCAGTCAGTCAGTCAGTTTTGATTATGATGGTCATCAGTGCCTCAGAGTCATTCAACAACCAATGAGCACCCAAAAAACATGTTATCGAGTGTAATGCACCATAATGGCAAGTCTAAAAAAAAACATCATAAAAAATTCCAGCAGTCACAAAATTGATATTTTGGTTTCAAAGTGGACTTCAAAGAGATTGATAGATGTGTGAGTGTCGTGCTGGAAATAGACTGAGGTTGTACTCACCATCAGAGTCATTTTCCAGCTGAAAGTCATGTAAATGTTTTAAAGTCAACTTTTTCAATGTGAGGTAACTTCAGATGAATTAAAGGTTTACATCAATTTCAGAAAAAATATATCTCCATGTCTTTATCTTGTTAAATCAAATTCATGTATTATTGATTTTATAGAACTGTTTTCTTTATTTAAAAAATGTTCTCCAGTCTTAAGTTATAATTTATCATTGTATCTTATTATTTAGGGTTTTTTCTTTTTTTTTAAAGAAAAGCCCCAATATAGTAATCAGACAGTATATTTACATTTATATGTTGACCACTGTGTGGACTTTACCTCATATTGCAATTTGTAGAAGTCTGTGTGAGCTGTAGGCTCCAGGTTTAGGTCCATTCACAGGAGTTACTTCAACTGCAAACATTTTATTTATGTATTAACTCCATTTGTACTGTAACAATAAATATCCAATCATCTATAAATAATGCTGAAGATATGCAAACAAACATTAATAATGTAGGCTTTCATGTACTCTATTCAGCTTCTGGCTCTTGCTCCAGCAATGCCTAGATACTAGAGAGATAATACTTAAAACAAAAACAGTGAAATACTTTATTGAGAAAAAATATATTTAAAAAAAACACAGAGATTTTTTTCTTGCCCTTGTCTCAACTCAACCAACATCCATAAAACCTGCTCAAAGAAGTAAAGTTCACCACTGAGTACACAGACACACAAACACAGACACACAGACACACACACACTCCTCTGTGCCCCTTATGATCCCCTTGTTATCCCCGTATGGCTTCTTGCTGAATGAGTGAATCCATCCTGACAACAAATGGGATATAAGACAAAGAATATGTTTCCCCTCACTCTCCCGTATTACTAATAGATAGACTGTTGGGTTGCATAGCATAAATACTTTAACCACGTCACCTCCATTTGTAACTGTGTGGCCCAAACAGATTCAAACAGGAACATATGAAATATAAATTGGCATTTTATAATGGCCCTTTGTGTGTGCTTGCGTGTGTGTGTGTTGCATTTTAGTGACGCTCTGCAGGGACTCTGCAGCCCGCGTAGACAAAGTAAACTGAGGAGGATGAGAGACCAAAGCTTTTCTGTGGGGATTTGAGCTGTGATGGCAGACCAGTACAGGGAAAATCATTTTCATCCAGCAACTTTTCTGCCCTAATTAACCCCACATCTCTCTCTCTCTCTCTCTCTCTCTCTCTCTCTCTCTCTCTCTCTCTCTCACACACACACACACACACACATACACAAACACAAACACACACGCACAAACTTGAATACAGTCAAACAATAGAAGTCACAAACACATTAAAATATAAAGTTAAAAGAGAAAAAACATGTGAATGCCTGAACAAACAAAAGTTGTACATGAATACAAAAGAAAGCTATATTTTCAAAGATATTCCTCAACCACATACACCAGTAATGCACATGAAAAACAAATGACCTTCTAAACATTTTTAATCTGCATGCAAAAATAGGCTGCTGTAGAGATTTCTTCACTAAGGCAGACAAAAAGATAATTGTGAAAAAAAAAATGAAAGGGGTAATTTGAAAAAAATATATGAACAAAAAGTGAAAAAACTGATGTTTTTATTAGAGCTCAAGTTTTTTCTTATTATATGCCATTCAGTGAACAAGACATGCTGCAGTATTCAACAATGTGCTGCACAAAATGTGAAGTATGTTTGATCTGAAGATCTGATAACAAAACATCACTTTCTTAGACTGTTTTTCATTTTTAAGTTAGACCATGTTAATCTGTTATCTCCTTACACTTGTTCATGCATGGTGTTTGTAAGATCAGGCAAACAATAATTATTAAAACAAGTCCAAAAAAAGACAAGACTAAAAACTGTGTGAATGAAAGACTAAAGGACGGGAGGAAGCGAAAGATGCCACAGAGGAAAGAAAGCTGCCCTGAGGTGGAAAGAGCTCATCTCTTACCACAAGAGGAAACCTAGTTAAGCTGAGTAAATGCACGGAGCATGTTGACCAGAAGCAACATGGTTTCTCTGAGCTTGTACTACACTCCTGTTAGACATCATGTCAACCCAGAGCTGATCCATCACACTCAGAAACACACACATACACACATTCGCAGTAGTCGAGCATCTCCGATTGCAGATCTGTCATTGTAAGAGCTGTAAAACATCTTGTCCGTCTTGAAAACACACCAGAGTTAAACTGCTGTACAACATTTTGAATCAAGGATCCATCATTGTACTCTGTGAAGAACATCTCGACTGTCTTGTTACAGGCCCAGGACAGAAAAACCAGGCAATTACGGCTTCATTGATTTTACACATAAACACTCACGCACTCAAAGAAATGTTATATTGACTTGATTGCATGGACATAATACATCTACACACACCATTACACAGTGTTTTAATTATACTGATATCACTTGTACAAACGAATACATGCATTTATCTGTTTCCAAAGCTCACTGGTTGCTTTCCACAAATAAAAACAAGGGTAAATTTTCTAAACGTTACTTTGAAGAGCTGGTTTAACCCAACAGATAAAACTTGATTGTCATCAGAGGCCATAGCATGATGACATTTTTGTGCAAAAACTCGCTGTAAGTTCCTTTCCTGAGCTTGGTTGGCAGGGAGTTAACTATGCTAAGCCTCCAGGCCAAAAGCAGCCTTTTTAGACAGACCAATCACTCCATGATAACTAACCTAAGAACTCATTAAGAAACAAAGATCGAAGCAGAAGACTCCTGAGCTTAGGGGAAATAATCACATACCTTGTCCATTTGAGTACTTGCCCATGGTTTCCTACTCACAAGCTGCAATAATGAGAACACGGGCAAAATAAAGTACAAGCAAAGATCTTATACGTGTGTGTCAGCCCTTCTGTATCCTGGTAGCAAATTTTGGCATGATAATGTCATTGTGTCTCTCACCCCTTTACTTCATGTCATCTAGAATTCTCTCCTACAGGTTTTGTTTGTTTCTCTGAAGCTTTAATCCAATGAACCAAATCAACTCAATATAAATTCAAAAAATTTGGGGTCAACATCAGCGCATCATCTTGACTTCCTATATTAACAAGCTACACTACTCTGACTCCATGTCATGACTTACTACTGTCACCTGGAATTATGCTTTGGCAGCACATCAGGTGTCCTGGGTCAAAGACATGGCATATAACATACATAAAGTTTTTTAAATGCTACACTACGGTACTCAACTCTCTCCGCTTTACTTACTCACATGATTATTCCGTATGAAGAAAAAATAAATTTAAGGAGCTACCAAGCTCCAAAATGCAGAACTGTCCTTCCCCAGATAAAGTTCAGGCTTAAGATTGGAGTACAAAAATGTCATAAAGTAGCGTCAATTATGCACTGGGGAATAATTTTGTTCATATTTATAATGATGTCAACAAATAGAGGCGCAACAATAAGCTTATTTACATATTTATGCAAGAAATACTTTTGTCCACATTTTGGGATTTCCAAACGTCCTTCCTGGATAACATGCATAAAGTGGCTATATAATGCCATATTTGAATTTGTATATTCATGCCCAATAAAGAGAGGCAGAGACTTTTCAGGGACAGGAAAATGTTTTATGGCTATTTTTCTGTTGTGTTGTGATGTTTGCATTTGTGTAGTAGCTTTTGCTTTCATGTTGTAGCTTTTGTTTTCAGGTCATTCTGTCCGCATTCCTGTTGTGGCTTTTGCAAATTGTCTGATGCCTACCAGCCACCATACATATTACTATGATTAAGATTTTCTGAATAAAAAGATTGTTCCTGAAAGATTCAGAGAAAGGTCAAAAGGAGAGCCCTAAAAGTAGTGGCAGGAAAAGGTGTAGAGAAAAGAAGACAGACAAACATGGGAGAGAGAAAGAAAAAAGAGAAAAGTGGGCATTGGGGAGTAGATAGAGAGGCAGGGAGCAAGAGACTTTAGAAGTGGAGACAAGCCTGTCCATCCGGTTCAGAGAAAAACCAGTTCAGATAGCGCTGGGAACCTTTGATTTGGAGATAATCTCCTTATCCTTTCCTTTGTGATAAGTGGACATTGGATCTATCTGGAATCTGCTGCTTTCTGTCTGTCTGCCTGATTGCCTTGTCTGACACACACACACATGCACACACACACACACACACACACACACACACAAGCAAATGCACAGAGACATATACATATTTAGAAACATCGTCAGGGCTATCGTTTTTAGAACAGACACATAGCTGTAACCCTCTCTCTCTCACTCACACACATATAACCAGCAAGGGTCTGAGGGTCTAGTTAAACACCCAGGGGATGGTTTTCATCACATTAAAACACTTACCAGACCAACTGGCTGTCTTAATGTATCTCAGCCTCTTGCTCTCCATGGTACAGCTGCTGTGAGAGATAGACAGATACCGCAGGTGTTTCTGCTAATGGATCAAAAGACAAATGGGCCTTTAAAAGGAAGAGCTGCCCCACAGGGGTGGTCTGTCTTGAAGAGATAATTATATGACATATATTCTCTGTCTGCTGATTATATCATATGCTATTTTTAATAACTCAGCTAAGAATGTATTCTGCGACAGCGGCAATGCAATGAATCACATTGTGAAGCACATGTTTTATGGTTTCCTGAGCCCAGAGATTTTGTCATCAGGGCTAAATCATCATAAACAGCACAGGGGAGATGGATTTACTTCGACTGAATCTCTCCATATTTTGTTAAAGCTCCAAATCCGGATGATTGCAGATCTTGCTTTATGGGGAACTTTTCGTTACAATGTTTGGTTTTAAACTTCCTCACATTTCTTGTAAAGTAATTTAAAAAGGTTAAATGACGCACTGAGGTGAACCAACCCCAACGCTAATGCTAAAACTCATCTCTGTCAAACTGACTATACTCCATGCAATATGATGTCATGAAGAAGCGTCTGAAGCCCACAGAGACTTAACAAGACACATACATGTGGTAAAACTGTTGTGAATACACAGCCGTGACATCTTTTTTTCTCAGTTCTGTCTTCCAGCAAACAAGTGCTGTAAGGAATATCCCTTTTCCAATGTCTTTGGGCCTTCCTGTTGACATCACACAGCCAACAAAACAACAAATGTATGATTCTGTTCAAGAGGTACATGCACAAACAAAATTTGTTGTACTGCTGGACCAGGGGAGGGGACCACAAGCTGCCAATCCTGTAACAGATTGTGCCACATAAACCAATTCAGAATCCTGGTACTTGTAATAGTGTTGCACTGGTGAGAAAAAAGTGTGATTTTCAAATTGGATATTCAGGTATTGTTTCACAAAGTGCTCAACATATTTCTTTAAAGTTTCAGTGCCTGTAGGTTGGACTTTCATTTTCCCTTTGAAATAGCACGCAAGCCAATCAGAAACCCAAAAATTTGGGTTGTTTTACTAATGCTATAATTTCAATGTCATGAAATTATAACTTCTTCAAATAACTTTTGGACTCAGGTCTTTTGACCGTTGGAAGTTATATTTTCTGTCACATTGATTTAATCATTTTAGCGTTTAAAAATCTGGTTGGAATCACATCATGAAAATTCAACCCTGATTTCCTAATTTTGCACCTTGAAAGCTGACAATTCAGTTAATGCTCATGCAGAAGAAAATCTGTCGTGTTATGAGTTATTGCCTTATGTGAGCACACTCATAACAGCTAAGGCGTGAGTATGCTCACATATCCATGAGTAACAGACAAAATGAAAACATCAGTAATGTAGTTTTATCTGTTTTACAAAGAATAATGGAGAGGTATGAGAGAGAGAATGAGAGAATTAAACCATTAGTCAAATGTTATTAATGACTCGCACATATGCATGGGCTGGACAATTAACCATTCACAGGTGAATGTAACCGATAGGCGCCTTGCTTTCTCTCCAGCAAATCGAATGTACTTTGATAACATCACTGGCATTGCTCTTTTTTCCTGCACTCATTCATCTGCTTCAGATGTGTGTGTGAAAATAGAGGTGTTTGTGTGTTGTTGGCAAGATGCTGGCGTTGCTTTGGTTATCAAACTATCACCAAAATTTGCTCGCACATCTATCGAGGTGGAAAAAGGGAAGGGGGGCCGAAGAGAAGGAGAGAGGAACGAGCCTAATTACTTTAGCCTGTTGGACTGTCAGGTCATTAATAAAACCTAGTTATCTTCCAGTGACGCCCAGCCAGGAGCCTCCCTCAGCCATATCTTTGTCTTATCTGCTATGAAATATTTGGGAATTTTTCTGGTGAAAATAATTCAAGATTTTTGTCTAGGTTAGATATTAAGAAAAAAAAACATTCTGGTCATTCCAGAGATATTCATGGCATAATGGAAAAGTCCCTCTAAGTGTGTGTACTTGTGTCTACATGTTACCATGTCTGCAGTGTGTGTGTGTGTGTGTGTGTGTGTGTGTGTGTGTGTGTGTGTTCCAGCTGGATAAATGTGCTAGAATTACACTGGCCTTGGCTTCATAAACATTGATGGATCTGGGCAACCTGCAAATGCAGATAAGGGCTGTGGAAAAATCACTGGGGCAGCTTTTTGCTCCTTGGCCAATGTACATTTAAAAAGGAGTATATACGCTATGGGTTACATATGCATTACTTATTCCTTTGGCCACATACATCAATGACAAGCAGGGAAAAATGAATAGTCAATAATAGCATGGCGGGTTGTCCCGAAGAGTCCAGCTGTGCATATTATACACCCACCTCCATCAAGTAGAAATAGTTGCCTGATTTGGGTTCATTTCCTGTGGTGTAACCTCTTTGGCCTGTTTGCTTGGGAGTCTGGAAGATAGAAAACCGAGGGCAGAGTTTGTAAATCAGGTTGGGAACATGTGGCAACACTGTTTTTACCTGTTATCATCTGTCTTGCTACAAGCCTGGCACTAAGTCCACATTTTTTATCCAACAACTGCTTTATCATATATGGCACATTGCTAACTGGGCCTGGGCACAGGTGCAGAAGTTGTAATCTTCAAAGTGATTATTCATGGATATCACATTGACCTCAGTTTGCTATTTTGTCTCCCAATATGTGCAACGAAAATGAGATCACACAAGTTCAGCTGTCTGGCTTTAGTTTCTAAATTCTGTCGTTCAGGTATCTCCAGTCTCAAAATGTGTGCGTACATGTGTCAAGTGTGTATGATGATCCCAACCCGTAGCACGCATCCATTATCTTCAACCCCCCTGATGACAAGTTGTTTCCAGCTGCTTTGAAACAGTAGCACCGTCAGCTGTGTACACCTCTCTGATCACACAAGAGCGGCATTCAGCAGGAAGTGGAGTGAGTGGATGACTGGATGTGGATTATAAAAGATGCAGCTCTCTCAAAATATCCCCTCTAAAGCATTCCAATGTAACTCAAGGCAGCAGAGGAGTGAGGGGAAGTCAAAGGTTCAAACACAGTGTCAGGAGACAGCATGAACAGGTGTCTTCTCATACTGAGGGTAAAATCATTGAAAAGCTATATTATCTTTATGCAGAGTCTCTGAAATCACTCTTGACAGAAATATTTGAGTGTACGATGACTTCGTTCAGACACAGTAGCTGTGCTTTCATATTGCAGCCTGTTCTCTCCATTTCAAGAGATGTCTTTGCATACTTTATGTCGGTAACGTTGTTGAAGAAGAGAAAATATGTAACTCATAACTGTCCATACAAATTAAGTCACTATGAATATATAACTGGTTAAACATATATAAAAAATATAGTTGATGAGGGATTCACACCCAATGGCCAATCTACTTTTTCCCAAGCAGGGAACTATGACCTAGTGGTGCATACCCTACACCAAGGTTTGAACGAAATACAACAGTATTCTTTGACATTGTAAATGTTTTCATTATGAGAAAGGAGAAAATGAAATGAGGTGAGGGGTGAAAAACAGCACCAGTAGCTTAGCTGGAGTCACAAGGTATTCCAGAGGTGCTGACTCCTAACTGCTATAAATTACTCCACTTGAGGAGTAGGTTACACATTAAGGAATAAACTGAATCATGTCATCTGCAAATAGTTCATTACCAAAATGTCTGAAGTCCTCTTATCATCACTCACTTGAACAAACTCACTTACAATAATATCATCACATCCCATTAACAAGAGGGTGCTCAAGAAAGTACATAGTGGTACATTGTCTTGGCTTGGCGGAAGTTCTTCTTTAGCCCTTTTTTAAAAAAACACAAGATCATCAACTTTGATGCAAAGGTTTCAAAGAGAGTCTGGACAAGGGACATTATTATGACTGCAAACATGATGGGTTGGATGAAAAATACGACAAAAGAGATCTTTAACTGATGTCCATTAATTTAAATGTTGAATCTGGTTTAGTTTCACAAAGTTGGGTATATCTTTGGAGAGTTTAAAAGACCAAACCACAGCTCTGAACTCAACCTCCTTTGTCATCATCAAAAACATATGTGTTTAGGTGTGACCACAAAACAAAATTATATCAAAACGTATCTTTCTGTACACCTCTTTGTTTGTTTTAGATGGCCTGTAGATAAAATCAACACCACAGCTGGCTCACTGAGTTTGATTCAATCATTCTGCTTTAATCTAATATCCTTCACACACCAAACACACACACACACACACACACACACACACACACACACCATGGTTCAGGGTCAGCCATGCCCATCTCCTCTGCTCTGCATTTAGGACTCATGAATAAGTAATGACGTCTCTCATCACCTCAGAGCACTGACAGTCAGGCCAAGAGCTTTCATCTGCTCCAGCCCATGTTCAATGTTAATGTTTTTCTTCCTCCCTGATCATGTGACAGACAAGCAGCTGACCCGAAACCACCATAAACAGAAGCAACCTGTAAGTGCACGAGGCTGAGGAAACAGAAATATCCATCTGCATTCTTGCATTTGGATTCAGAGTCATTACCATGATGTCGGTTAACTCCTTTGAACCCCAGCATGATTACAAGTAAATATCCTGCAGAAGAAGCTTTGAAAAAATAACCTGTTCATATTTCGTAAATTCAAATATGATTTGTTGTTTTTTACCTTATCTGTAAAAACTGTGTTTTTCCCAATATGTGACAAAGTCAATTAAGACATATTTGTGTTCAGAAAACTTAATGAAAGAGGTCACACTTAGGCTCCAGAAAACAAATGGAAACTGTTTATTCAATAAACATACAGATAGGATCACCTGACTTCAATTTTTATTGACTTTACAGGACAGTTACCTGAAAAAGACCTGCTCAGCAATTGTAATCTAGACATATCATGAAATATACGTCATAAATCCAGACAAGCAGAAAGTCCTTTTGTACAGGTTTATAGCTCAACAGATCACGTGACACCAAAGGTCTATAGGTAGTGGGGGTCACTAGTTTAAACTCTTTCCTGTCTTTTCACAATTAACTATCACTGTCGTAATATGTTGACAATCAAACACCAAAGCACACATTTACATGCTTTGAAATAGTATTAACAATACTTTATCAATAAAGCACCTTTCAATGCAGATAAAGCATATTGTCTGACATTGACAATTATTTCTGCTGGGCGGAGAGAGTTACGTTCTGTTGGTCCACATGTCCGACTATGCAGTTAGAGTTGTGTATTATCAGCACAGCTGTGTTAACAGACATTATGTTCATGAATGACATAACCAAGGGGAACACACGGATGGAAAAGAAAGGTGGATCCATAACTTAACCTTGTGTAACCCTGATGTGATAGATCTGCTGTGTATGAAACAGCTGATGACACTGCAAAACACCTTTGATCTAGGTAAGACCCAGCCCATTAAAAGGCCACATTACTGACCCTAGACCAGTGATTTGGTGGATTTGAAAAGAAAAAAAATACAATTAACTGTGAATTTATGTGTATTTGAGTAACCAGGCAAGCATTGCACCTCAGACATTAGAACAGCCCTTGAGGGTATTAGATATGATTTCCATCAATTAAATATTGGGTGTCCTCTCATGTTGTTGGAAGGCAAGTGATACATATATGAATACAGTATAAAGTGTCTTTGATGAGGTTTTTTTTCATCTCAAATTACTTTACAACGCATTTGTTTATTCACTTGATGTGTGCAACAACGTTTCATGATTGTGTTTCGGCTACATGTCAAGATGAATTTTACAACACGAGAAAACAAAGACATCTAGTGATGTATTTCCCTTTGAGATAATAGTATGCCATGTTTTAGGAACTACTAATATCAAACCCATCCTCATAAGTTACTGCATGTCTCTCTCTCTCTCTCTCTCTCTCTCTCCCTCCTTCATTTCTTCTCTTTCATTTGTCCTCCTGTTTCATCATTGTTGAAGAGGTTGGCTGGTACCCCTCCCTCCTCCCCCATCCCCTCTTTTCTCTCCCCTTTGCATATTCATTTCATGTTAAGTTGATGGATTAAGTTATCCCTGGCTCAAAATCAATCGTGGCTTGCTTCCTCTTATTCCTTTACGCTGGACCACAATACCAGAGAGAGAGAGGGTGAGAGAGTATGGGAGTGACAAGGAGAGAGGCAGAGAATGCGTTGAGACACTGATAAGGCTCAGTCCCATTATATGTCATTTTAAACAAAGCAGCAAAGCAGCCTGTGGAGACTCCCTATCAGCTATTAAACAGAGACGTAGCATGCAGCCTGAGATTGATGATTAGCATTTTCTCCTGGTAGAATAAAGATGCTGGCTTGGACCAGCGATAACCGACTAGAAAGGAATGCTCGCCTTTTTACTGCTTTCTTTTCTTTCGGTTTCTTTTTTCTCTAGCTGTTCTTGAGTCCATAAATATCCATTTCCAAAAGAGTAAATATTTCTTTCTCTTCTTTCCCTCCATTTCTTTCTTTAAATCACCCTCTCCCCCTCCTTCTTTATGAAGGCGAATAAATGCACAGGCCATGTTGCTGTTCTTTTGTCTTGCGTCCTTGTGTAATCTGTTAGGAGTGGACAACATAGAATCCCTTATGTCACAGCCGGAGACTTGTAAGTCCTGGCCAGATACAAGGCCGAATGACATAGAATGAAAGCGGGGTAAAAGGGGGATTTAAGTAAGAGTTTGATGGGAGCATGTAGGGCCATTGTTTTCTTTGCTGCAAAACCAATGTCAAACATTGTGCCAGGACAGTTTGAACACCATGTAAGGGCTGTGAGACAGCTGGGTGTAGGATGTGATGAATGGATGTTTCTGCTTGATATTCTGTCTGCTTGTAGATTTTTTTATAATATGGAGCCACTTAGGATTATCACTGTTCGTAAGCTCATAAAACAATTCCATACATTTCATTTCTGCTTTACAAAACACTTGGAACAAGTCTTGCTCATATTATCATTTTTTGTCATTATTTCAACAGGACTGAACTTCTGAACCCATTTGCAGGGTTTAATGCTCACTGACCTGACTTTAAGTGAGTCTCTGTTACTTTGCTGCATGTTGTGACTTTTCTTTGGTTCATTTAAATCTTATTACGGGAGATGTGTTTCTCTTTTTGTGAACTTTGTAATACACACATTTCTTCTTCTATGACTATCACTGTTATGTTTGCCTCAGTCTGGAGCAGTAAGGAGAAATACATTGTGTCACCCTATTACTGAGCGAAAAGATCCTGCTAACTTCTTCAACCATCAAAGTTTCATGAAAGTCAAGATAGAGATACCATAAACTGTTTAGACACACTGTTCATAATCAGGAATCTTTATTCCTATTTTTTTAATCAAAATCCCACAACATGTTCAGTTATCTTCATTTTGATGTGTGTTCCTATGTAAAAAAGTAAGCACGATGCCACTGACTGAATTGATTTCTAAGGGTATTTTAAAATAAACTAGTATTACTGTGTCACTCTCTTTTCAAACATAGCAGCAAATTAAAATCCCCTAACTACAGCCAAATTACAAGCTTGGCCAAGATATATCGCTACCCATAAAAAATGTAACAAATAAAATAAAGCCCTTGTGTTTACAGGCATGAGCATATTTGTGGAGGGAGAAACACATACTGTACACATACAGTAGGAAGGCTTATGCACATTTATTTATGTAGTATTACACACACACACACACACACACACACACACACACACACACACACATGGACATGCTGTTTTCTTGTGGTCCTCCCAGCTGTCTTCCCAAGTGGTCAAAAAGAATCACTAGAGCTCCTCCATTTGCTCACAGGGAGTACTGCAACAGCATGTATCATTAGGGGGGGAAAAAAGATCATCCCCCACCTACAGCCTAGAACAACTCAAACATCTATCTGTACAGATAAATATCAGCTAACTGTATTCTGAACTCTCCTGGATTTTTTTTTCTTGGCTTATTTTTCTCAACAATGGGATTCAAGAGAGGGTCCTTCTTTTACTTTTAACACTTCTAGTAATAACTCTATGTCCTGCTGTGTCAACCTAATCCTTTTCTTGCAAGTTTTCACTAATGCTGTAAAGATTTGCACTTCAGATGACAGAGGAAAAAGGGACAGAAAGAAATTGGTTAGGAAAAGAGAGCATTAAATTAAAAACTCTGCTACTCTAATGTCTTTATCATCACTGTAAATTAATATTTAGTCCAAACATAATCTGCCTTACAGAATATTGCATAGCAGAAAAAGTCTGAGTCTTGGAGTTAAAAAGTGAAACCAGCGTAATGGGTTGAGAGTTGTGGAGACATTTTCCCAGAGAAACTTCACATAATACAACATCCAATACAAGATGTCCTTATTGTTTTGTTTGGTTTTTTTGACAAATTACTGACTGTGTATTGAAAAAACTGGAGTGTAGGAGATGTTTGTGTCTTATTTTAGTAAAAAATAAAAATGAAAAAATGTCCAACTGTATTACATATATGCCACATTCACCTAACAATTGCAGAAAATTGTCTTATTTCAATATCTTTAATATCATTCAATAAATGGTATCTTATTTGGCTCTAGAAATAAGATACAAAATCTTCTGTTGGGGTAAGAAAATTAAGATGTTTAATGTTTTGTATTGAGACATTATTCCTTTTTCATTCTAACCTTTGGAATGGTCCTCTGTGTATTGAAGCCATCCATTTGTTCCCAATCACAGAAACCACTAGTAAAAAAAAAAAAAAAGATAAAAAGCAGTATCGAATCTGTAGCTGAAACCAAATAGACATAAAGAACAAATTTCAGTTGTGTCTTTGTCTACAGTAGATGTATGCTTCACATTTGACACTGGATCTGGAGCACTGCAGTGATGGGTGTGCCTTTTAGTCAGTATCATTTAAGCCAAATCATATACATAATGGATTATTCCCACTAAATAATGAAGCATAACACCTGCCACACTGTGATGTTGTCAGTGTTGTTTCTTACAACAAAAACCAGAGCGATTCTTGTTCAGAGATCTGGTTCCAAACCAGAGTATCATGATGGTGTTATGTGAGATCCAGTAAGCTTCCCAGATATTGTAGAAAAGATGTGTGCTTTATATAGAAGTGTGCAAGAGAGTGAAATTACAGGGTATGATAAGTGGATGTCACCACTGTATTCCAAATGAAACTTTGTCTCTATGTGCGTCTCTTCACTCAGTCATGGGCCACAAATGTTTGGATCTCTTATCACATGTTGAGCACCAGATCAGTGGTTTCTTTTAGCAAACACTTAAAGATAGCACAACAAGCCATGGGTAGTGATGTGTCTATATGTGTGGAAGCATGCGAGAGTTTATCTGCTTCCTCTTCCTGCTGTTTATCATCTCATCACATTCCACAGCTATGACCACTGCTTTCTATTCTTTTAACGGGCTCAAATTTCTTTTACACTTGCAAAGCAAAAAAGCGTTTTCATTCATATCACACCTTTCATACAAATATCCACACTTCAAAAACGGAAATGTAAATATATATTTATATGTTTATTGTTGTGCTCTTCACACGCAATTTGGACCCTATTTTTGTCTTTTAATACCCCAAAATGAGACATTTTTCCAGACTTTTCCTGTCAAAGTGACTCATATTTGGTCTCTCAAGACAATTTTTTAATGGAAAAATAAGACATTGATACTTGCTCAGATCACAGTTGTTGTAGTGTGTGTTTTCTTCACCGAGATTCATGTATGATACAATAACAGAATGAAAATATAAAAGCAGATTATAGGACTAAAAAAACTTTGAAATGGAAAAAAATAATAGTAAATGGGAAACATCAACTGAAAATTAAAAGCAATGTAAGGATAGTGCAGATGTGGGTGGATACGTGGTGGAAGCAAATGAATATGCCATACTCTTCCTTTTTTATTACCAGTCATTGTAGAATGCACAGTGATGAGGTAACTATCAATTTATCCAAAACAGCAAAACTTTGTATACTCTGATTGCATTTGATATTGTCACTGCCATAATGTGTGATCTGGCCTCTGATGAAAAATGTGAATGACATAAATAAACACAAGTTTAGCCCTTTTGTCCTCAAAAGAGCAAAGCTCCCTTTCACACGATCATAAACACTGATCGTGAAGAGGCAGCAGAGCAAAAGTAAGACTACTTCAAATTTTTTCGGTGTACAAATAATCCTTAATGATTTAAAATGAGCACCAAATTTAAAACAATGGTGTTGGAAAAAGGGCAAAAACATTGCTCTGGGATGAAAACTGCTCCAGACGAAAAGCCAGATTTGAAAAATGGGATCTTACTTAATCTTAATCTTACTTAAAAAAATTCTGAGAGTGCGTTAAAGTTTTAGGTAAGAACAAACAGAAAGTTCTCTCATCAGTGCTTGTTTGGAGTGCACGAGATATTTAAAACAGAAGCACTGTGAGAATTAATGGGCTTGCAGGAGATCACAAAGCAGCCAGGTCATTTAAAACTTTTAAAAACAAGTGAAGTAACTTAAAAATTGATTGTTTAACACTCCAGTTTTTCTTTCCTTTTACATATCTTTAAGAGTTATGTGATGGTGGAAATACAAATTTTTTTTCAACACATAGTCACTCAGTGTTTGCACAGGTCACAGCCAGGGCTTCCTCTAAAGGTCAAAGGTCACCTCTTAAATGTTCCAGCAACATTTCTTGAAAGTGTCACATGTCACATTCATTTGTCCAGCCTCACTCTCACCTCGTGAATGGTGGCCTCTTCAGAGATGGAGGGTGATGATTTTTCCCTTCAAACATTCCCCTTCAGAAGAGGGCACCGTGAACCTCTTACTGAATACTTCACAATGAAAACACACACACACATAAAACACACGCCTGTCTAATCCCTCTTAACACGCCCCCTGTGTGGCACGTCTTTGTTTTTGCTTGTGAACAATTACAGTTGTACAGGTGTCCGGCCGGCAAGCACTGCCGACAGACAGGCATGCAAGAGGACAGCCAAGCACTTGTGTTCGCCACAAAGATCTTTCTTGTCTTACAACTGGCTGTCCTGCCCAGCATGTGGCTTTGGTTACAAAAACCCCGCTCTTATACAGCGGCAGCCGCCTTCATCTCCCTGAGGAACACAGAGGACGACGGAAGGTGCTTTCTGAGATGAGCGGCAAAGTGGCTTCCCCTTTCAAAGGGCTGAGGATGTACATGGCTCACAGATTCCTGTGTTAGCAGTGAGATAGTGTGGCACCTGGAGAGGCCAGACAGGAAGAAAGGACAACAAGAGAGCAGAGGAAAGAGATGAAGAAAAAAAAACAGAGAGAAGCTGCTTAGATTCCATGCCAGAGAAGCTCTCTCAGATTTCAAATGTCTGTCGTGTGAAATTGTGGTTTCAAATGCTTGCAATCTGACTGCCTAAACCCACTTCTACCCCCCTCATCCTGCTCTCATTGTCAGCACATCATAAAATGTGTAGATTAGCTCTAAGGGAAACATAAAAAATCCCCTCTTTGGGATAAAGCTGCAGTGTTATACTTTGATGCTTTTTTATCTAAAAAGAAAGTGTATTCTCCTGCAGCCGGATTTAAAACAAAGAAAAAAAAAGATTCATGTGTCTCTATCCCATACAGAGACATATGTTGTATAAAACAAAAGGAAACGTCTTTGTTCTTGAAGCTTGTGACAGAGGTAAAACAAAGGGCCTTTGGTGATTGACACATCCAGAGAGTCCCCTGCCAATCTTGTGCACAATCCATTTCCTCAAGCCAAAGTGTTCTCTTTGTGTGTTGAATATGTTTTGGAACATGCCGACCATTGATTGACATGGGCGCAAGGGCTGGTAAAACATTATGGTGGAGTGAAGCAAACATCGGTCTGTCTGTCGTGCTGCCTCAGATGTTTGGCCTGAGGGCAGTGGTACAACAGGGGTATAAAATCTGGACATCGTTCCCTTTCTCTCTTTACTTTTGTTCTTTTCTTACAGCCCTAAAACCTTTTCAGTTTCTCTTGCCCTAAGAGTATCTTTCAACTCTTGACCTGATCTACTGAGTGTCCACACTAATCTCCTTTATGTTTCCCTTTTTTTGAACTCTGCTTTTATGATACCTGCAAGCTGCATTTACATTCATTGAGCTGAGCTGGCTGTATGCTTTAAGCTATTCAAATCTTGGATCCATTTCAAAAACACATTGGCTGAAAAAAACGCTGAAGATATTAGGCAAAATTTATCAGATTCTCCTCTAAATCTTCCCATCCCATTGAATCTGACTTGACTTTACAGCAAGACTGTTAAATCCAATTGAATATAGTCAGAAATGGTACGGTATACGATTTGCACCTCACTGTAAATGGCCCTTTTGAGTAAATCCCACATAAAGCAATGAAAGTGACATATTTATACTTGTGTGGGATATTGAAACTTCCTTTTTTTTTCTCCCTTCAAACAGTTGGGAGGCATAGCAGTGACACTCAGTCCCACCTTGCGCCTTTCAGTTTCCAAATGAAACAACAGAAAAAATGCTGTATATATAAAATGTCCCGATACTTGTGTATTTCCAAAATGTCATATGGATTGATTCAACACTGGCATTACAATTTTAATCAGTGGTGTAGAACCAGGTGTTGAAGCACATGCGGCAGCCCTCCAGGCCATAAGAAATTGGACAAGGCACCAGGAAATTGTGTCTCCTCCAGAAACAAGTGTTTTGTGATTGTTTACCCCATGTCTTTAAATTGCATTTCTTCCTTTTTAATTTAAGCACCTCAGTTATGAGATTGGAGGGGGAAAAGAGAGGAAAGGGGACGTGGGAGGAATGAGGGGAACCTTTTCTGATTTTTTTTTCTTTTTCTATCCCCCATCCTCTCCAGTATTAACCCTGTCTGATGTGATTCCTGTGTCAAATGCAAATGTCACGACCTGATATGGTCAACCCACAGGGCACTTTGGCTACATGTTCTACATCCAAATTAAAATATGATGTTGAGGTGTTAGTATGTGTGTGGTTGTTTGCCTGTGTCTGCAGAATGAACGTTCACTTAGATGTCTGTTGGACCAGTCTTGACACACTTGCAATTACAAAAACCATAAACAAAAGCTGGATTGCTGAGAGGACAAGGAGAAATCAAGTGTGATAAATAAAGTACAGGTTCTCAAATACAACCTTTATGTTCACATTGCATGCTTCAGTTCCCATATGAACATGAAATCCAATCAATAGGTTTGGAAATGAAGAATTCAATCTCATGAGAGACTTTAAAAACTGCTTTGCATGCATAAATCAGCCATATGAGCAAGAAAATAAAGCGCTGCCATATGGATGAAAATTGCTTCTCCTTTTTTCTCTGTTAAACCAAGGTGTCAACTATTTGGCTCTATAATTTACTTTGAATTCAGGTTTAACACCAAATTAACACATCTCTGCAGCAAAGTGCTCTGAATAAGAGATGAACTGGACATGATGTGAAAGAAGCTGTGAGAAAATATCATGACTGTATAATTTCCAAAAGGCAAGAGAGCGATGCAAATAAGGACAATATTTACATTTATGACAGTCCTGTTAAGAAATGGAAACTTTTAGATGTATTTTAGCTTATCCTTGTAGCTAACATTGTATTAGATATCACTGCATTTGGCTTATTCACATGACCAGTTGAAATAATTTATTGTATACATTTTAACTCACCAAGTTGTTCTACTTTACTACACAGATTTTATAACAGTGTAAAACAACTGTTTTCTTACCATTGGATCTTTCCCATCTAACTTTTCTGTTACTGTTACTGATCAGCATTACAGTAGCTGAAAATCTCTGTATCTTTGGAGTGTGGATGTTAATGCATAGTCCAATGGTTTAAGTGGTTTATGAGTGCTGAATGTGAGTATCTGTGTGGGCATAAATGTCCATGAAAAGTGAATATGTACTCATATGATGGAGTGGGAGTAATGTCACAGCATTTCATGTAGGCTCTAGATGTAATGTGAGGTGTTTACCACTAGAGGGAGTCATTTGACTAAATACGAGAGCCATTTATATTTCAGGATCAGTAATACAGTAGGCTATTGCACATTGGTGACGGCACTGAAGGATACCCTCCTTGTTGCGAAGGGGGAAAAAAATCATATTAGTCAATCCCTCTTGAAAAGGATTGAAAATAATAACAATGGATGCAGCTATATCCTGAACACAGATATAAGCTAAAAAATTACCAGGACAGGATTGTTAACTCGGAGAACATGACACAAACCAAAAACAGATATTACTATATTTTTTAAGTTAATCTCAGCAAAGTCTCAGTATATTTCATATTTATTTATTCATGATATGAACCTCTGACCTTTTGAGACCAAAACTATGTCTGGTTTGCATCTTTTAATTTTCCTTGCTCTGAGCCCTGATAAACACAACAAAGCTGGGTCTTAGTACAGGAAATTATGTTTCCAGTGTCATGATGTAGCAATTGTTCTTTAGTTATAAGTGTTATTGTTCATAACTACACTGTTTTGATTTTTACCACTGAAACTGGTGTAAAGTTATGAAATCACCAAAAGATGACATGGGAAGTGTCTGTAACTGTGGCTAAAAGATGAAAGAACCTTTTTTTTTTTTTTTTTTTTTTTTTTTTTTTAAGAGAAAAAAAAAAACGTGTCACGGGTCCACAATTGCGGTACTGGGTCTTAAGAGGCTCGACATACTCTTTACTTATTACTGTTATTATGGAATGTTTACCCTAATTCAACAAAGCTGTACTTATACGGCCCCTTATTTATTTTCCCCAACAAATAATGCAACACAGGCATTTCAATAATAAATATCTGATATGATATCATATGTAGCTGTGATGAGTACTTTCACAGATTCAACGGCTGCACTTTGGGCATTACACCCACTCACTTGCCTATGGGTAAAAATGCATACATGCACTCAGGACAGAAAAAGCTCTTAAGGACCATAGCCCACAGTGCATTTTCACCTAATTATCTAATATTACACACCAAGTTCTGTGACACCCACGCTTCTGCTGCAAGAGCTGGACAGTCATTCTTATCTGCTAATAATAGTTTTAACCTTTCATTTGTTCTCAGCAAAGCAGGCGGTAACGCCTCCTCATTAGCAGCCTTGGTGACCACAGTAGTCTAGAAAGATAGGTGGATAAATATAAGGGTGGATTTATGGATGGATGATTAGATGCTTGGATGGATGGATGGATGGATGGATGGATAGATAGATAGATAGATAGATAGATAGATAGATAGATAGATAGATAGATAGATAGATAGATAGATAGATAGATGCGGATCTACCCAGGCAAAGATACATCCTTGGTCTTATTAATGCTTTTTTTTCTAAATTTTTAAACAGTTCAGGTACAGCTCAGCATAGAATAAGCTAAATGTTAAAACTAATTGGAAAAAAATAGTTATATCAAAGTATTTCCACAACTTTAGGTCCATGTTTTCTCTCCCAAACATGTCAGATATATAGACTGGTAGGAAAAATATTTAAGTTAAATCATTTGTATGGTAAAAGGTAAACATGACATCTGCAGTGAGTGATGTGCGTCATTTTTATCTTGTTTATCTAGACTGTCATTTTAATCTCTTGTTTGTGTTTTCATTTGATAGATTGTTTGTCCACACTTTTCTAGTTTAACTGAATTTAATTAGATTAAATCATAAACAAAGAAAAGTTTAGACAATCACTTGAAGAGCCTTTAAAACAGAGCCACATCAGGCCCTTTGGGCACTCCTGTGTGGCTTGCGTGAAGTAAACTATAACATAAACAGGGCAACAAATCCAGATACAGGTCCTCTATAACTGATGATCACCTCTCAGCTGTTCACGCCACCTCAGAATTTCAAGCAGATGTCACTTGTGCTTGTCTAAGCCCAAAACGACTATAGTTTTTTCTCACTGAAGGGGTAAAATGAAGTGGAAGAGGAAGTTGTTGTAGTATTTGTGGGGACTAACAAACTAAGAATAAAATTAAGTAGGATTACAATGAGAGTGGGGTTTTTTTCTGGTTATTACTTCTACATGTGTACTTTCTTATTTGACCTACACCACAGTTTCACATATTTACGAGATATAATTTTTTTCTTCTCCTCGTTATCAACATGTGTAAGTGCATTTTGCAAAGGGACAAGCAGAATTAAGTTTATGTCATTGTTGCTACGGCTCATTGACGCAACATAGGTTTCTCATGTGGCCCCTTGTGAAAATCAATTGCCGACCCCTGCTTTAAAATAGGGTCAGATTCCACGATTCATCAAAAGTAAAAAGTGGCGTACCACTTCAGAATGAAAGCACTTTGCGCCGTTTGAAATATGCTCTTATTGATGGTTTCTTGATTTAAGTTGATTTACTTCAGCTTTTAACCTTAAGCCAACTTGAAAGTTTGAAAATACGATATCTGTTGGAGTGGTGAAGGCAGCATCGCATCCCTCCACTCACATCAAGTCGGATACAAATGATGTGTCCTGCGCATGCGCTCTGGCAGAGATGAGGAATCGTGGCTCCGTTAGCATCCCGAGCTAGCGGACTCTGGTTGGGGAACACGGTGAGGAGGAAGGAAGGCGACCTGCGCACTGTAGGCAGAGAGATATCGGCGACTTCAAATACCCTCAGCTAATCCTTGAGCTAACCATTATCCCTCCATGCAGTCCAGGAAAGAAAGATAACGGTAATAACCCCGCACTGCCACCTTAATTAGCCACCGTGCGAGGAGGAGGAGAAGGAAAACTGCGTTTTGCGGGAAGAGTATCCTCCCAGGCGGAGTACGTTTTGAATATTCAGATTAAAGCTTCATCCTCGACCCACGTTACTCCTTTGAAGAATGAGGTTGCCGAGTCACAGACAGTGTGCGATGGAAGGAGATGGGAAGAAGATGGACCAAGCTCCTCCGATCAGAAACCCTTTTGTGCACGTCTTAAAATTCAGCCCTCTGGAAAAGGCAAAGGTAAATTGAAATTCACTGCTCATGTTTTACTGTTGTACAGATGCGCTCACGGGCTGCTTGGTGAGTAGTTTGACATTAACACAACAGTGTGACACAGTGGAGAGGTTGTCAGCATCATTTAACTTTGCAGTTTTTTTTCTTCCATGTAGTCAGCTGAGCTAGTGTTAGCTAGTCGGCTAACCGTGGCTACATACATGTTGCTTTCCCCCTCTATATTCTTTCTTACTGTTTCTCTTTAATGCTACTCAGAAGACAGGAATCTCCATTTCGAAACCTTTTGCCACCTCCAGCGACTGCATTTGTTTCTCATATGAGTTCTCATTAATTGAGCATCAGTGTTCCTCTCGCAGGAATCCGCTTACTACTCACCAAATGATACACAGCTATGTGAGCATGGCCGCCTGTCCACCATGGGCCTAGCTTGTTGCTCTTAAAACTGTTGTCACATCTTCTACACTGTCGCATGCTGCTTTCATGCTGCGTTTAGAAAATATATCATGGAAAACGAATCTATATGTCACTTCTTTTTAAGCCAGGGCACCACTTCCAGCTACCCTTACATTGTTCAAGCTTTATTGGTCATCACGGTGCGTCTCAGCATCCAACACGTGTGAATGTGAAGGCTTGGAAACTGTGTAGGAAACTGTCAGTCATGTTTATTTTCCCTCAGGTCACATTCAGAGTTGTGCCTTAGACACCAGTCTCTTTGAAGACGGATCAATTGCAACTACTTTTTACAGTTTTGCAGCACAGAGGACATTGATGCAGCCCAGCTATCTGTAATTGCTGTTCATAATCAGATTAAAGGTTTCAGACTTTACTCTGGAAAAGGTGTTCTCAAGAAGCCTCAAGACACTTATATAATTTTTACCTTCAAAGCTCCAAAAAGCATAAAAAATGTATGATTTGGATGCCGCTGACAGCCATTACAGCACAGTGATTGAAAGGGTTCATCTATCTGATTGATGTTGCACAGCAGACATGAAAACTGCCTCTTTATTGCAAATATCTCAACCTGTGGCATTGTGAACAGATAAAGATGACTTCTTCTAATCATGATTTCAACCCGGCATCGAGCTTGTTCTTTTTCAACTGGGGCTGCTGATAAATTTGGAGGCACATGTCAGGTCTTTGTAGTTCACCTCACATGTTCCCTTTGAAAAGCTTAGTTAGGTAAGGGTGAAGTGAGCACGTTTGTTTGTTTGTTTGTGTGTGTGCATATCTGCTCTTACACTTGCTCAATTGAGTATTTGTACCATAACTTATAAACTAAGATAAAAGGAAAGAAATCCAAGTTCTAAAACTGGAGGAAAAGTATTTGCAGCTATTCAAGTAACAGCTGATGCCATGTTCTGCAGTTATACATCAGTATAAGTCATAATTCAGTGTGTATTAAGATATCTGATAATAATCCTCAATTTTAAAATGAGATTATCAGCCCTAAAATTGATTGTTTTTAGAAGCTAATTCCTAGCTTCTTGATTGGGTTGGACTGGGCCGAATTGATTTACACCATGCGAAGTCTCGATGAAAATGCCATGCTGGCTGACAGAGATCTGTCTTTTTTTCCTGCTAGAAAGAAATTCTGGGATTTATTTATGCCCTGTTGACATGACAACGGTTTTAGGGTGAAATGCAAAACTGTTGTTGTACTTCAGCCTCCAGAGTGGAATTTTTCAGAAACGCTGTTTCACTATTGTTGTGTAAATGGGATACTGGCATTTCTAGTGGAAATGCCGACTTCACACCTAGCCTTGCGCCTGCGCATGAAACTTTCAGTAACAATAGCAAACCACTGTGTCATGCTTGTGCTGCTGAATCTGCTGTCTGCCTTTCAACAAAATGCATCTATTTCACAACTTCTTCAATCAGTGAAGATATATTCAATATATGTACACAAGATGATCAACTCATCTCTACTTTGGCTTCTGAACCGTTGTCGTTTTAAAGGCTCCTACAATTATATTGTTATCCACAGGCCTGACATGTGTATTACAGTGTTATAAGTCCCTCAGCATAAACACAGATTTTTTTTCACTGTGTTTTTTGCATTCCGGGTGAAACACTTCTGTAAATGGGGCCTTAGCAGTAACAGTGGACACTGGAGTTTGACTGTCGGACAGAGCAGGAAAAACCTTAACAGGAGAGTGATAGAGCACAGGCTAAAGGCTAAAACACAGGCATTAAACACAAGCTAAATACTACAACATGGGCTAAGCCATTTGTGAAAATGTTCATCACAACCCACATGCAGCTGTTTTTTTACAGCAGTGTGTACAAACCTGAGAGTCTATGATTGAAATGAAGAGCCAGGTTACGTTTGCTCTGTTTGATGGATGAGCACTGGTAGGACATAACCAGGATTCACCAATGTTACACAGTACCAGTACGTCTCAGATCACCGGCTGTGAGTAGTGCTAAATGTAGCCAGCTAGTCACAAAGTTTGCTTGTTGTCACATTTCAAACAACAAAGCTTTGAAACTGTTGATCAGTTTATTACATTGTAAACTGTAAAAGCTGTCTTGAAAAAAGAAGAGTAGTGTTACAAAGAAGATCTGATCCACTTTCAATTTCACACAAATACATCTCGACAGTTTGCACAAGTTCTCCGGCCGAAGGGTTGCTGTAATCCACTTCATATGGATTCTCCTCACAGTCACTTTTAAAGTCAAAATAGTTAGATGAGGTCACAGGATACATAGTTAAGCATGCAAACACATCCGGGAGGCAGAATGGTTGAGCCTCAGATTTATCAGAGCCCTTACAAGTATAGCTCATCACAAACGAGAGAGGTGACCCTGGGAGGTTCACATCATTGTTTGACCTGGCTCTTTAAAAAGAGACCAATAAAGGGCGATAGGTTACTAGAAGGATTACAGCTAAGAGAAAGACAGGATTTCTGGTTACTTTTATAATGCCAGCACACTTAAGTTCTGAAGTTATTAATGAGCACTGAACAAAGCCTATTCATGCAGACCTTTTACAGACCCCTGGTTTGTGCTCTGCAGTCTTACTGTTTGTGCATGTTACAGAGAAAAGTCAGCCTCGACAATGGTAAAGTATTGCACACAACACTCATTTGCACAAACAGTGACATCAGATTAAGGTTTTCCTCGCATCAGATTGAGGTTTTCCTTTTTTTCCAATAGCCACTCAATTCCTGTATACATTACTTTACATGATAGAAGTCAGTGTGGCTGAACACTTAAAAACCAGTTTCTTGTAAACACTAAGTGCTCATCCAGAAGTGGGTCATGGAGTGATGGAATTGAGTTTCTTAGTTGCTCTGATGTAACGGAGGAAAAGTGTTTTCAGCATGTTGCACTGATCTTGCTCTCACATCTCGAGCAGCATGAGGAAGGCTAAATGTGAACTGAAACTTACAAGACTGCAGACAAGGGTGATGGATCCATCAACTAGTTGTCTTGCTGACTGACAGACGAGCCACAGAAACTGTAGCTTCATCTGTGGGTTCAAAAGGTGAGTTGATACATAGTGGCTTGCTGCTGTGGGTGTAAAAAAAAAGTCAGAATGGTTTCCCTATTGGTACAGTTACCGTAATAGAATCCACTACAGACCCTGCATATGGCTTATAATGAGACTTAACGCTAATAAAAGAAGACGGGACAGTGAGTAGAGCAGACCAGGAAGTGACGTGTGGGAAAGAGTCTGTACGTTGAACTCCAACCTGAACCAACAGCTTCAGAGAGACAACCTCTCACACAAGCACTCAGCTAATCTGCTCGGTTACCAACTCTCCGGTAGAAGATTTATTTATTTTTTTATGATTGGGTTAAGCCATGTAAATAATTTTTGTGAAAGACCATAAAACCCCATCACTTCCTGTAAGCGTAGACTAAAGGCCTGTCAAATGATAGGCTGTTGCTTGCTTAAAGCATTCCTGGTAATTTACACGCTTAACTGGTATTTTCACCCATGTCAAGAGCTTGTTTTGTAGAGTGAGAGGGAAAGGGGACTTGTTACTTTTTGTGTCAAATTTTTGTTTGGAGAGCACAAACAAAACCATTGACGTATTTGACAGTTTATTTTGTGAGTCCCCTCAATTTGAAAACACTTTTTGGTGTTCATCTGCTGACTCCTAACCCCTGAGTCTGTTTGGTCCAAGTCGTTTCGTTTATAGTAAGTTTTGTCAGTGGTGTGACCTTAAACCACCACAAGTAAAGCTTGGTTTATGCCTGATGCGTCTAGGAGGTCTGCACAGCTCTGTACAGTTCTGTGCAGTTGAATGACGTTGCGTACCTCTGAAAATTTGTAACTGTCGGATGAACAAGAGCTTTGAGTGTCTAAACTGCAAAACACAGGCATTCACATGATTCATCATACAGAGATCACCACGATAACAGTATGATGGAAAATTATAAAACAGTGTCAACAAATGGAAACTTCTTCTGCGCCAGTTTAGTTTTCTGGTAGATTTGTGTTTGGGTAACCCCCCAACACAGTTTGGGAACAGACACCAATGAATGCCTCACAGAATGTGTCACTTCCGTGCAGAAACCATAACCCAGCCTTAAGTTATCAAAGGATCTGAGTTTAATTTTGAAAAATTCCTAGCTTGACTTTGACAAGCCTTATAATACATTGTGTGATTCATTTTCTGAGTCTAAATCTTTGTTGCTTCACAGTTGCCTAGAGCCTATTCTCGCTAAACAGAAATAATAGTCATTATTTCTTTGGATTGACTTTATGGGAGGGTAGTTGATCTGTTCTTTACTGGCAAATTCTTGTAACAAACAGAAGGTCAAGGTGTAGTTTGATGCCTATTATGGGAAAGGCTATTAACTCCCACCCACGACAGATGTAGCCAGCAGATATTTACATATCATGTCAAATATTTAACAGTAAATGTTACGGTTAAACTGCCTCAACCAAAACTTTACAGCAACCCTGGGGGTTGTGAAACTGAACTTGCATCTTCAGCTTCTTTCTGACCTTGGACAGAGTTCAGAGGAAAATGTCGAGACTTGTAAATGTGAACATCGTGATCATGCAGTCTGAAGACAGGAAGCTCACGCACCTACCTGAACTCTCCTTAAAAGGTTTCGCTCCAATGCTGTAATCAGTCTAAAGGTTTTTGCTGTGTATTGCACAACTTCCTGTTTCACAGAGTGTTAGGTCGAGAAGAGTTCATTAGAATAGAAAGCATGACTTGCCACGACTTGTTGTATTGTTGACCCATGGACATAAACAATAAAAAAAGACATCTGCTCATTCACAAAAGACATGTGCTCCTGTCTCTGATCGCAGAGGAATGAAAAAAAAAAACCATGACATTTTCTATGTTGCTTCTCTTCTTCATTGATAATAAAATGATGCTAATGAGTAAATCCTTTTGGAATCAGTACAAGTATTTAAAATGCTTGTTGCATTTTGATGATAAAAAAGTTTACTTTACTGTGAAAATAGAGATTTTCTCAGGCAGACTACACTTACTTTTTGTTTTACCAAGAAACCAAGCTTAATTTACTTACATCCAAGTTTCACATTGGTAGCAGTTGATACATTTCTTCAAGTGCCATCAGTCAAGATACATTTTTATTTGCTTTTAAGTACAATTGCACTCATTTGAAAATGTTTCAGTGTAATGCATCATTTCACAGAAACTCCTAAACAACCTCTCTGCATTTAAAGCATTGCATTTATTGTAACTCCAAGTGACACTCATGCATTCTCATGCTTTGGGTCTAAATAAATCTTTTAACAGATGCATTATACAGTAGCTCTAAAGCATTCCAGTAAGAAACCTTTTTGCTATCGTAAAAAAGGCACATTACTTAGTCAGTTGTTTGGTCTTTCTCATGAGAAACTCTTCAATTTATATCATTGTGGAACAAAACTCTGTGGATTAGATTTATGCAACTCATTAATGTATCTTTAGTTTTGGTTGGGAAAGTGTTTGAAAGAATGGGGATAAGCATTCGTATTGTTGGATTAGTGCTTATTTTAGTACTTCTTCTTCATCCCACCCTCAGTGAAACACATGTATAATAGATAATGCTGTTCTAATGTAAACTGAAGTACTGTACTGTTGTTTTCAGAATATGTTTGGCTAAAGAAATGTGTATTAAATATCATAAAAAAAGACTTATTTCTCTTATGCTTTAGCTCACTTGCTTCAAAAAGCTGCCTGCTATCTGTCACTAGTTTGGCCATCAAGCTTTAAATTGACTGATGTTGAATAACTAAACTGTCAGTCTGGAAGTTTCTCTGGATAAGATAAGATAGTGAAGACAACTTCATGCTCCCCAGTAGTGTTTGCTGTCACTACAAATATTGACATAAGATAAGTGCTGCTCTCACCCAGTCATGAAAAGCTGTAGGGTAAACAGTCAGCATAACAGTTCCAGGTTTTGTCAGTTCAAATGGAGAACATGCCATCTTTTTAACATTTACCAGTTAATGCTACATCATCTTATTACAGGAAGCGTTAATGAACATATAAGGGCCATAATGTAATCTGAAAGCAGAAAAACAGTATCACATAAACCAGCTGCTGTTTTATTTCAGATTCAAAGTTCCTCTCTCTACTTTACAGCATGGTACTAATTGACTTTTATTCCTGCTTTTCATTCTTTGGCATGGTTTTTATCTAAGGTTTGAAAAAAAAAAAAAAAGATGTGCTTTTTTTCGTGCCTCTGAATTTGCCTTTTTTTTGTTGAATACCCTTTGGTAAATTTTGCAAATTAAGACTACACTCCATAGATGAAGTACTCCTGTCTTTTTGAACTATGCACGGAAACCAGGTGAGCTCTTGTTTGAGTCCCATGACATGAGAAGCTCATACATTTTTCTTGTTGCTTGAGAGGTGCCATTGTGACATCGCCCCGTTAGTTTATGTCTGCGAGTTCCTGTTTGTGCTTATTTATAATCTTCAGCCTGTCTTTGTAGCATGTTCCTGGAGTATCTAGTGTGCTCTTCTTGTTCTTGGATAATTAAATGGGAGAGTGAGTTCACTTAAGGTCTTAAAGTGCGATTTGTATTGTTCTATGTGTTCCTTTAACCCTTTTCCTCTTTCTCTTGCAGATTGCATTAATGACAGTCACACTGTTCCCCATCCGTCTACTCATAGCTGCATTCATGATGCTGCTGGCCTGGCCTTTTGCCTTCCTGGCCTCAGTGGGACGCTCAGAGACCACCGTTGAACCCCAGTGCCTCTGGAGGAGGTGAATGCTTTGTTCTACATGCATTTTAAAATTGTGAAATCCGGAATTGTATTAGAGAAGAGTGCAAAGTTCACTTAAAACTCAAAAAACTACAATAAATCTTATGAAATAGTACATTAGTATTTGGAAAAATATTTTCAGATGTTTTTCTTGTTTTGTTTTTTTTTTAGCTTTGTTTTATATCTAAATATACACCAGCTTGGTTGAAGATACTTGTCTGATAAATCATAAACCTGTATCCTTAGTTCAACATTTTGAAAACTGTAAGTAATATGCTGAGTGGTTATGTTTCCATTTGTTTTGCATTAATACACTTATGTCAGAAGTCATTGACACATTCAACTTTGACTTGAACAAATCCCAAACTGATGTTCATCAGTCAGCCAAACTCATGCTTCAGTTGTCACACTTCTTGAAGTATTTCCGAGATGCTCCCACAGCAACTACAAGTCTGCGACTCTTGATTGCTTGTCTGAAAACTTACACTCAAAGGTTGATGAACATGCAAGTGAACAGTATTGTATTCTCACAGAAGACTTTGATGGAGGCAAAGCATGTATTCAAATGTGTTAGGAGGGAAAGAATTATCTTTTACCCTGGGTAAGGTTAAAGGGGGTTAGTTTCTAAGTGGTCTTAAAAAAGTGTCACTTCCAGGTATGCCTGAGAGTCTGTCAATAAAATAAAGAGCCAGGTTACATTTGCTCTGCTTGGTGAGGTTACAGTTGATTAGCACTGGAAGGGTATAACAGAGACTCACAGACATTAAAAGTTACAGACACACCTTGGAGCACCAGGCTGTGAGTAGCGTTACGCACCACTGGCTACTAAACTACAGTACAAACTGAGCGTATAAAGTTTGCGCGACGTAATATCAAATAAGTACATTATCTTATTGCTTTGTACCCAATCAAAAGTTATCTTGAACAAAGAAAAGAAGGGTGAAAAAAGATAATAGTTAGAGTTATACAGTGGGTGCTAGTGCTCATAGGAAACAGAGTCCTTATCCCATATAAACACTAGCTCTATCAGCTCGTCTTCACAGCCCCTATAAAGAGGAGAGAAAAACACATGTAGGTGAATGGGTACAAGTGACTAGCAGCAAATGGTTAATGATGCCAATTTTTAATATGCCCCTTTAGGCTTGAGAATTTTAAGCAGTCAACAGCAGTGCTCAGTTAATGTGTGCATGCAATCATGTCTGCTTTTAAAGTGAGAGAATCCCACTCTGCTTTTTATCGGAGGGTCTTGTGAAAGATGTGATTTGCACTGATGTCTGCTGCTTAATGGCTTTCTCACAAATCCTTGGCCTGATTTGATTAATCTAAATGACAGTTTAGCATTGGACCTAAGATGTGTCTGAAAGAGGGTCATCCCTTGAAGAAGAGGCGGATAATTAATAGAGAATTGGTGCCTCGCAGGATGTTAAAACTGATCTTATTCTTGGATGATGATTTTAGCTTCTGACACCTCATTGCACACACATTCTATTAATTTCAACAGAAAGTATAACCCTACCAAGTACTTTGTGTAGCTCTTTTGCCCTTAATCATTCTAATATTCTTTGTTGTAGCTATTCCCCTTGTGTGCTTACTCTCACACGTTCGTTTTTCTCTTTTTTTTTTGCAGACTGGTGGATATAATTCTGAAGATCATCATGCGGGTCATGTGGTTTGCAGGAGGTTTTCATTGGATGACCATTAAAGGGCGGAGAGCACTGCCTGCAGAAGCACCCATCCTCACACTGGCACCTCATTCCTCATATTTTGATGCCATCCCAGTCACAATGACGATGGCCTCAATAGTAATGAAGGCCGAGAGCAAGGATATACCTCTCTGGGGCAGTAAGTCAACAGGATATATTGTCTCCTTTACACTTTACGTTGATATTGTGAAGATAAGAGCGAAAGGACTTTGCGCAGTGGATTTTTCCACCCAGTTTTTTTGAATGAGATTGAGCGAGGCGCGAATAAGGTACTTTTCACAGAAATGTAGCGGCAGACGTGCAAACACAGAAATACTGGCACCTTGCATGTGTAAGCTGAAGGTACTTCCAAAAATAGCCAAACTGATATGTCAGGTCTGACTCTGCAAGCCAGGTTTATAAAACATTTATGATTTTCTCCCACCTTGGGTCCTGCAACATTGTCACATTTATTAAAAACATTTTCAGCTCAAAGAAACACTCATACCATGAGTGACCAAAAATAAAAACATCCTCAGATTATTGGTTTTACTCACTCAATGGAAAAAATGTTACGAACTCACTTGACTTAACTTGATTGCCTTAGTTGACATTTTTTTTTAAATTGTTTGCTCATCCTGCAGACAGGTTTGTACATCTATAAGAGATGTCAAGAGAAAAAATGTTCTAGTATTTTATTAATATGAAAATAAAAATGGCAAAAGTTATACCTAAAACTGAAAGTCCAAATGTTACTATCCTTCTACCTGTGCAAAATTGTCAGAGGATGAAAGCAGCTATCTAAAGCTGTGTCTGTGCTCCCTGTGACCTCATGCAGAGGTCAAATGAGCAGTGCTCTGCTGCAGCCAATACACACAATAGTGTAACAGCCGATCCTATTAACTAGCTTTCGAGTTGAGTTACCTGTGTAGTTGCCAGTTTGAGGATTTGTCCTTTTGGCTCCAGCTGAGGGATACACTTTAAAAGGCAGAGGTGTTTGTTATTTTAGACTGCCTGTCTCCTCCCTCTGCTCTGCCGATTAACTCATTAACTCGCAACTTTGTTACCCCCTGGTTGACTGACCTTTGCCAAGTGACTGCGGCTTACTCGCGCTTGCAGCAATATTTAGACACAATATTTTAGAACACCTGCTCATTTGTAAATTTTAATCTTTGCCAGCAAAAATAATTAAGGCATAAATACTTGATACACTGAATAGTTTAGATTTTTGGCTATTGGATTTGGTTTATCTGGTGCTTTTGCTGCACTTAAAATGTTCAAAGATTATCATCCCATGTGTCTGTTCAACTATCATTTGTCTGTTGTTGTAGGCCTCACAGTAGGAATCGGGCATCAATGCCTGACCAGGCAAGTGGTATCCAGAATAGGCATTAAGACCTGATCAGCCACAGTGACGTGTGTGGAGTGTGTCCCAGAGTACTAGCTAGAGCCCTAATCCCTTCCTGTCAGCAGACAGCTCACAGTAGAAATCAATTTCTCCTGTGAAGGAGAGAGGCCTTGTTCTTTTTGTTCTTCACTTTACACTTCACTCACTCAACTTGTTGCTCTGATGTTGTGTCAGAAACTGTACTTGCGCTCATTTTCTGTGTATCTTTCCAGATGGGACACATGGATAAATACACTGTTTAATCCCCAAAATAGACCCATCCCTTTCTATCAATTCCTTATATTTTGTTTCTCATTAGCATTTGAGACCTTCAATTATACTTTATCTATGGACACCTGTTAACAAGGGTTGAGGTGTATTGTTTGCATCATATATTGCTGCTGCTGATCTGCATTAGGTCTCTGACATTGTAGCATTGTGATGGAAAAGTCGCAGCCACCCACGCCTGACCATTGTCCCTTATTCGAGTCCAGGCCACATTTAACTTCTATATCGGCATGAGTCATATGTTTAACTGTGACTCAGTTTCAGGGCCTTTCTTCGTCACTTGTGTTGTGGAAACATCAGATTTTCACGCACTATGAGAAAAACTCAGCCTCCTGCTCATATTCAGTTATAAAAGTCCAGGTTGCAACAATGGATCTCTCCTGCTGAGCTGCCTACCGCACCGAGATACTACTGCTTTGTTTCAAAGAGGTTTAGTTGACATTACTGTCAGACATCAGTAGAGTAGGGAGCCTTGAAGAAACTTTCAGACTGTGACCACAATGACAACCCTCTAGGAGCATTACAGGAATAAAAAACAACTAACAACATTTCCTCTGATAGGTCAGAGCTATGTGTTGACCTCTGTGTTTTAGGCCCACCAAAAATTTTCATGAACCAGATTCCTATGTGGTGACATCATCATGTCAGCAAGACTTCAGTAGATCTGCTATTTCTAGAGCTGACAGTTTGGAGTAGTTTACAGACAGATTCAGGGATTGAAGATTGAAAATCTGTCCACTTTTAGTATCGACTTCCAGTATTGTTGCTACTTCTGCTCATTGTAAATAAAGCCACTGTTGCTTATTTTAGTCCAGGTTGACACTGAGAGGATTGCGCTGTAGTTGATACAATTGACAGCCTGGTCTTGCTAGTCTCGAGAAAAATATCGAGGGCATCATTGACCGGTAAGAGAGCTGCTGAGAGTTTGTGGTAGTACTCAGAATCGCAAAACAGGATGTTGCATTTGTGTTTTTGGATTTAACTCAACATGTTGCAGGTTGTCAAATGACATAAAGCTTGGTTTGAAATAAGGCTTTTATTTCAGATTATTTCCGTCTTGCAATTTCCCTCATTTGAAAAACTTGAATAGAAACTTAAATGTCTTTTACTTTCTCCTCACAGATAGTTGCTAAGTGTATATAGGCAACAGGCTTTTTTTATTCAGCAGTGCTTACAGTCTTATGAATGTTACATTAGTGGAAATGATTCAATACAAGCATTAATCCACTCTTCAGCACTGCTCAGCTCTGTGGCAGCGTGAAAGTTGGAATGAGGTGCTTTGATTGAGGGCACCATTAGAGAGGTTGTTGTTGTAAAGAGGAGCTTTTCTGCCTTCTACGGCTGGATTCTCTGAGCTTAAACAGTGCAGTATTTGCACTTCTGTATACATCAGACTGTTAAGTTTTGATCATTACCTTTATTGCAGGAATATTTATCGTCTGCTGCAGTATGGCCTATGTGTAATTCAAAAGTTAAAAGTCTGAGTCATAGTTTCCCCCGCCCATCCTTCTTTATTCACTAAATACTGCAGATACAGATAATGCAGCGAAGCCTTGTTTACCTGTCTGTCAGGAGGAACAAACAAAGTTAAATGTATGCGTTTGTTTTCAATCTCTCATTCTGATTTTTTTCTTGTGCTTCTAGCTTTGATAAAGTACATCAGACCGGTGTTTGTTTCACGGTCAGACCAGGACTCCAGGAAGAGGACTGTGGAGGAGATCAAACGCAGAGCACACTCTGGAGGGGAATGGCCTCAGGTAAAAAGGAATTAAAATCCACTTAGATACTTGTGTTTTCAGATGAGAACACACACACAGCATTGACCCAACAGTAACACCCATTACAGTACAACTTAACCCTTCTGTTCTTTTGTTGTGAGTGAGATATTTCAGTACTCTCTTGAAAAATGTAGTGAAACATTTCAGAGAGTTTTTCCGGAAAAAATAAATCCCACACAGGGTTATGGAGTGTGTATGATCCAAGAAAAGGACATAGATTCTTTTTACAGTTAGTTTGGCAGTGAGTTCTGGGTGGACATATCAGTGTGAAGCTTTAAATACAGGTGGAAATATATCCTAGATAAATTAAGATCTAATTGCCCTGATCAATTGCTGACCTGTTCTGAACTTCCCACCATTTAACACTCCTCTTTGCTTATTGTTTAAAAAATCAGCTCCTGTTTTATCCATTCTCTTACCCAGCTTGTGTAAATGTACAGTCGGCTGGGTATGAAAATGTGAACAAAACACACCACCATTGATTTTCTAAGGCTAAAGCATTTTGTTTTTCAATACTTGATGATTCTGTATATGGGTAAGGGCAGTGGATGAGACGTGACCCTGACCAGTTCATCATAGATTAGCTTAATGCGTTGGACAATACAGATGTTTTAGAGCAGAGAGGAGCATAAATTGTGTGGATCTGTCTTTCTGTTTGTAACTACCAGCACCACATTAGGGGCAGAGTTTGCACTGCAGTTCATCTACGGGAAGACACACATACAGGCTATATTTTCAGATAAACCGTGCTAGTACCTGGTTGGACCCTCTTTTGTCTGAAAAACTGCTTTAATTCTTCATGACAGAAATTCAACAAGGTGCTGGAAACATTCTTCAGTGATTTTTCTCCATGTTGAAAAGATAGCATCACACTGTTGTTGCAGATTTGTGGACTGCAGATTCATGATGAATATTTTTTTATCCACTACATCCCAAAGGAGCTCTATTGGATTGAGATTGGATTGTGTTGGACTTTGGAGTACAGTGAACTTATTGTCAAGTTTAAGGAACCAGTTTGAAATTAGTTGAGGTGCATTATCCTGCTGGAAGTATCCACCAGAGGATGGCTACCCCCCCCCCCCCATCAATACCACAAACAGCAACCTGAACTGTTGATACAAGGCAGAATGGACCCACGCTTTCATGCTTTGTTTACTCCAAATTCAGAGCCTGCCACATAAAGTCTGGACTCATCAGACCAGGCAACACTTTTCAGTCATCTAGTTTTGGTGAGTCCCTGAGGAATTTTAGTTTCAGAATCCTGCTCTTAGTTGACAGGAAGGTCTCCCAGGCGTTTTCTGCTGCTGCAGTCTATCTGCTTCAAGGTTGGACCTGTTATGTGTTCACTCAGTGTGTGATCAGTTGATATAGATCACCCTCCCACCAGGTTATAAGCATATTTATTTCATTATTTTGATTTTGATATTTTTTGGCTTAGTTTTTGTGGGTGTCACTTTGTTTTACTGCAGCCTGCCTCTGGTAGGCTCTTAAAGAACAGTTTTTAGCACTTCACATTGGGTTCATATCTTTAGACTTGAGGATGTTGCTCGCTGTGAGCATACCTGCCTGCACTCATGTGACATGAATCATGATTGGCTGTTTTTCTTTTTGTTTTAATGTTGATTAAAACCTTAAAGTATGTAAAACTTTGTATGTAAAAGGCAAATTAAATTGTACCTCGATGTAGACCTAGTGTCACCCACCCATTGTTACAAGTGATGACTTCAGACACTTAAGATATGCCAACTGTGAACTGATTATTTTGAAGTTGTGCCCTTGTTTTGGGACCGTAACAACAAGTATCACCTTGGTGTGATAACATTGCAAATGGGGTTTGTAGTTTTGACATGCTGTTTCTCCTGTTCTGGTGTGTTTACTGTTTTAATGTGAAGCATTCTGTGTTTCCTGCAGATCATGATTTTTCCAGAGGGAACTTGCACCAATAGATCCTGCCTAATCACCTTTAAGCCAGGTAAAACCACCGCGGTCATCGTTTGTATTCAACTTTCCAATCACTTCTTCCTTTAATTTCATGCCACAAGCGCTTCACTTTTTTGTACTACACTTAGTGGGCATTTATACTTAAAAAACATCATTGCCAATGTGAAATAGGTAAAATGATGGTTGCATGTACTTGGTCATATTTTTAACTGTATATATAGAATGTGTAGAAGTGCACACAGATATGTCTTATTGAAATAATCTGTCTGTTTAACTCATGTAGGGGCCTTCATCCCAGCTGTCCCAGTGCAACCAGTGGTGATTCGCTACCCAAATCAACTGGTAAGCATCATACATCAGGAATACAGTGTTTTGGAATGACTCCACTCATAACTTTATATTCTCAGGTCCAAAATCATTCACACATGGCTGTTCTTTCAAGGGGCTGTGAGGACAAACAGTTTTACCCGTGTTTTGGCCTTTCGCCCGTGCTCTATCACTCTCGCGTATAGTTTTCTTCAGCTCTTCTATCCTTTTTTTTGACAGTTCAACTCCAGTGTCCTCTGTTTCTACAAAGTTAGTCCCCAAATTGTTTTCAGCAGAGAAAAACAGATATATTTTCTCACAAGTAAACCTCAGTGGTGATGGGGACTCATGCGGTAAGTCAATCCTGTTTAGCCTTATCAAGGAGCTATGGAATGTCACTTAGAAATAACCTATGTTGGTGATGAGAATTTCATTTTTAATTGTGGGTTACGATCAGGGATATCTAGATGGAGATGATTTCAAGATCACTGAGAAAGTTCTCAAGGCCCCTTTAAGAGTGTTTTACTTGCTATCAGTGTTTTGGAACTCTTTACTTCAAGCTTAAAAATCAAGGCTGTATCAAGAAATATATAAGAAATCAAAGTGTGCTTGCTATGCAACATATAGGGAATTTATTAACACGAAAGACCCTTTGTTTTTAATTTGTATCCCTCTGTTTTAGTGCAGGGGTATTTGTTTGTATCTTTATGTCAGACTATGTTTGCCCTGTATCCTGCTTGGCAACCTGCCAGTCTCACTCTGTAGGTTGGTAAACATATAGCAGACCGCCTGACGGGATGAGAGATATTGCAGTTATATATGGCACCCATGAAGAATAAAATGTTCTGAGTAATGCAGAAACATTTCACATACTCAGCAGAATCCCAGAAGGTACTGTGTGATCTGCCTCCAGTAACTTGTGGTCATATTGTGTCATTTTTCAAGGTTTAGGGGCTCAGGTAAAGCTCTATTCAGGGCTTGTTTTTACAAAATAAAATATTGCAAGCCATTAAAACTTGGAAGCTGATTGACTTTTTTAATGTCAGATTTTTAGTGGACAGAATACTGTTAATACATTTGGATGACCTTGCACGTATTTAGACTCTTCCTAATTGCAGTTATATTGTTGCAGCTCACATAACAGTGGTTTCAGGACTATTGGGGGGGGGGAACCGAACTACTTTTTTTCAAACCACAAATGCTTCCTCAGCTCTGCATAGCTGTAAAACTTTCTATGTAAGTCTAACCTTTTTTTTTCAAAAGAACACACATAGTCTGCTGGATACAAAAGAAATAACTCAAATGTCTTGAGATATGAGCTCCAAAGTGAAAATTGGGTAAGACTGAAAGAACCATCGACACCATCACTCTACAAGTTTCTGTATGGGGTCCCGCAGAAATCATCAGTCTGTTTAAAAGCGTTGTTAACCCCTCGAGGCCAGCAATGTGTGCTGTGTACAGATGGGACTCTTGTAGCAACATATGCAAGAATGAGTTCATTATGTGCATCTGTAATTTAAATTGGATTTATATAACTTGGTGATATTATTTGCCTCATATTGTGCTCCAAAATATATCTAATGGCTATAATAATTTAAGGTTAAAGCTTTAATTGAGTCAGTATGACTTTGATCTGTTGACATTTCAGTAAGTTTGTTTTAAGCTCAGCTATGAAAAGAATCCAGTGAAGTGTGCAGAGAAACTTTGTGATGGCCTGACCGGGAATCTGGCTAATCATAGTATGACTCAGAAAGCAAGTCCAGGGCTCTGCTCAGGCTTGTTGTTCCATTGCACACGAGCATTTGCGGAGGACATGGTGAGAAAGGTTTGGTTTTATAAATTGAGAAAACCTGTGCTGGTTTCCATCTAAGGGTATGTCAAGGTTTTCTGCAACATTTTAGGCTTGCAAATAACAGCTGTCATTTAACTTTAAGACCTGTTGTGAAGTCATGAGGTGTTTAAGGTTTGTATTGCAGCCAGTTAAGCCACTTTTAACGAACAGATTTTGTTTGCTGCCGCTGCTGTGCCTTTTAATTATGACTTGCTGTGCATCTCTCTGCTCTTTCCTCTGTAACAGCCACAGAAACGTTGCTTCATTTAAATTGAAAAAGCACTCAAAGCATCTGGTCACCAACCAACACTTCTTCTGGCCTATTAGTGACAATTCAGTCACACTAATACCTTTTTTTTTGCCTTTCATTTGTATTTTAAGTCAAGTGGCATCGTTTGGACCAGCACAATGTGCAGGTTGGGAATAAGAAACATTGAAATCACCCAATTTTTGGTGTAGATAATAAATTTCAAGTAAGCGTGGCAAATAAACATGATGTAACTTTTATCTAGCTGTATTGTGAAAGAATATATCAGTGTGAGATGAGGGCCCATTATGGAAAGATACTTGGAACGAAATCTTCAATCAGGGTTAGTTACTGAGATCTCTCTAAATAACAGATTCAAAGAGCCATTTAAAAATATGAGGTTGATATGAGATGTATCTCAGCACAAATGTTTTTGAGGAGTCAGTTTAGGCATTACAAAAGAACTGATATTCTGCCTAAACCTGATGACCCAAAAAGGTTGCTTTTGTCTTTGAATGAGAATAAAGAGCTGACCTTTCCTACCAGTCAGGGGAACAGCTGAAAGATAAACAATGAATTTGAGTTTCCTGGGGGTGTCAGTTGTTTTCACTCACACTTGTCCAACACTTTTTCTTTATTTGCTTTTGCAGGACACAATCACATGGACATGGCAAGGGCCCGGAGCGTAAGTGCAGAGCTTATTTTTGATTTTGATAATGTATGTGTATTCTTTAACTGGACTTTAGATACCATTATTAAAAAATTATATTGCGTTATCAATTAAGATGTCTGTTTACTTGAAAACTTTTCACCACAATGTGTGTAATTGAGTCTTTGTTGAAGCGACCAAGATAAAATAAACAATATACAACCCTGTGCTTGAACATTAAGGTTTCTTTTGCTAAGCAATGTAAAGTCTCCTGTGTTCTTTACAAAATGACTTGATGATCCCTGAAGGACTCTATATTTGCAGTTGTCATTGATTTCATTTTGTAGCTTAAAATTGGGGCTTGTATTTTGGAAATGAACGTTGTAGTCTGCACCAGAATCTCAACAATGAGATCTCAAATAGACTGGAAGCAGATTAGTAATGGCTCCAGGAGAAAGGCTGCCCTTGTTATCTGTCTCTGTGGTGTCCTCAGAATACTCTGTCCTGTTTTGACTCAGCTTCATCACCGGGATTTCTCTTTGAGAGCTGTCATTTCACTACAGCTTAAGAGCACTACATGCTGCTTGACTGAAACTTCAACATATGTAACTGGAATCTTAAGTTAAAACCCCCTTGGTGGAGTTGAACAGCTAGAAAGGTTCCCAAGAAAATGTCTTATTTGATGTTTCATGTCTCCCCAGGTTTGAAATCTTGTGGCTGACACTCTGCCAGCTACACAATGAATTTGTGATCGAGGTAAGAAAAATTGTCACCATCAAAGGGATGGTCAAATATCAACATTAGCCGTCCTCTACCAACATATCACACAGCAGCATTATCTTGACTTGTGTGACACATAAATCATATCAATGACACCAACTGTTGATATTTTTATTTAAAAAAAGGAAAAAGAAAAATGAAAGTGGATTTGTTCATGATGCACAGCTTCACTGCTTCATGACTCATTGTGGTTTTGACATAAACATAAATCCTGCACTTTGCCTTTTAGAGGTAATTGTACTGTTTAGTTAATCTGCAGTGTATCGGGTACCATGAGTTATGTTGTAATTCCTGATTCCACATGCACTCAAAAGACTCCTTATCATTTCATCTTAATTCTTCAGGACAGCTTTCATGAAGTATACAAAATTGATTAAACTTTTGCTTTTTGAAAAGAGGTCCATGTAATTGATATGTTTTTCTTTGATGATGCGTGAAGTTTCCTCTCTAACAAAGTTGTTCAAAGTCAGCTACTCTCTCTTTTGCAAATCCCAAAAAGGAAAAGACCCCCACTATTTAGAAAAAAAAAGATTTATATTAGGTTGGAAAAAAATGGTGGCTAAGATTTATTAACAAATTATCTTTGCCTTCTTTGTCTCTTTGCAGTTCCTCCCCGTCTACACACCCTCAGAAGAAGAGAAAAAGAACCCAGTTCTCTTTGCCATCAATGTGAGGCGAGTCATGGCAAAGTAAGTTCAGATATTTACGATTGATGATTCTGATGGGACCTATTACATGATACATTATTTATTTTTGTCATAATTCACAGGCACACAACAAAAGCTACACACAAGTTATGCCAGGCTCAGCACTTACAGGATGCTTGGAGACATTTAACCAGGGATAAAGCTCAGTACCTGTACTGTTTTTATTAGCTGTTGTTTAGTTGCAGTGGTTTCCAGATGAAACTTGTCTAGATGATTCTTTTTTATGTCCCCTCAATGAATATTCATCATGTTAAGGTTCCTAAGTGTCACTCTGCTTTGAATAGAAAACTCAACTGATATTCACAGCCAACCTTCTGACTTTGTTGTCCTTTTGAAGTCTTGAATAAAGTGCTCAGGTTAAAGTGACTATACTTACCATTTGTTTGCCTTGTCACACCCACATTTAAGTTTGAAAACTTCACCGTTGCAGACAAGCAAGAAAACACATCTTTCTTGACATCCAAAAAGCCATTTCCACGACTACACTGTCCTTTATAAGCCTGAGGCAGGTATCGATTTGCACAAACTGATGTCTCGTCATTGTCTCCTCTGTGCTATGTTCAGAGCCCTGGGGGTACCCATCACAGACTATTCATTTGAAGACTGCCAGCTGGCAATGGCAGAAGGCCAGCTCAGACTGCCAGTCGACACCTGTCTACTGGAGTATGCCAAGCTCGTCAGGAGACTGGGGTGAGTCATTTGAACCTTCCAGTGCACTCTTACTATTGGAGGGAAATAAGGAAAAGAGGGTCTTGAACTGGGGTAAATGCTTGCAAAGCACCACAGGGACCTGGGTTCAATGTCTGGCTGTGGGACCCTTGGTGTGCATCCCTGCAAAAGCAACTTGTTGTGCTCACAGGTGGGGATTCAGTGGGGGCTTGTGTCCTTGTCTCTGTGTCATTGATTCCCACTGGTTGGTCAGGTGCCTGCAGAGGAGGGAATCTGTGGAGGAGGAGGGTGTGAGCTGCACACATGGCACAGATTTTATTTTTTTTTAATCATGCAACCCCTTTTCTGGCAGGTGAAAACAAGAGTCTGGCAGCACCGTGTGAATCCAAAGAGACACGGTGTTGTCTGCCCCCTTCATTATCCAGCTGTAAATAATGTGAAAGTCCGCTTTAAGTGCATGGGAGAGCAAGAATAGAGTAAAATTTAAACAGGCACTGCAAGAGTTGACAAATGAGTTGTGTTACACTACCCCAATTATTAAAAAATATTGTTCGTCAAGATGCTTACAATAAATCATTGTCCTCATTCAAGCCAGGTGTTGAATTCAGGTGCAAAAGGCAAATTGCAGGATGACCTGCAACCTCTCCGTTTTCATATTATTATCTGTGCACATGTCCAAGCAAGCAGGGATCCTATAGTGATGAGGCCCATCACTGATTGGGAGACAGAAAGTCTGCATACTTTCTGCAGACTTTCTCAGAGTCAAATGCTGAACCTAAAATTTTGTAGAAAACTGGGCCATGTTCCATGACAAAGATTAAACCCACAACTAATTCATCATCATAGGCCTCTTCATTTTTCTACATAGAGCTGTGCAGTATACCAGTGTCCATGCAATTGGCCTACCCCATGTTGGTATAGTTTTTCAGAACACTGGTATACCATTGTGTCTTAAAGTATTTCTCTTCCTTGTGCTCTTATGCAGGCTATTAAGCTTTCTACCTCTCAGCATGCTCTGATCATGCCTCATTTTGCATAGGTACAGTTGTGTTCACAAGTTCAAACCCTTACAGAATTTATGGTTCCTTTGCCATTTTTCAGAGAATATGAATTATTGCACAAAAACTTTTCTTTCACTCATGGTTAGTGGTTGGGTAAAGCAATTTATTAACAAACAACTGTGTTTATTCTTTTTTAATCATAATGACAACAGAAACTTCTAAAATGACCCAGATCTGCTATGAGAGGATTGGTTTACGAATGAAAGCTGTGAAAATGTGATTGGACTGAACGAAAAGCTGATGCCCCCTGGTCAGCTGATGAGAGAACGTGGGAGTGAATGAATGAGTAATATGAGAGCGTGAGCCCACAGATCGTCTTCCTGATTGAACTTGGACTTAGCGTCATTAGTCTTAATTTGCACTCCACATTTCTTTTCCCAGTCTGCCTGCTCTTTTATTTAGCAAACACAGGTGTGTTGAGTTTGGCCATGCTTATATGTTGAACTTCATATTGTCCCGTTATAGTTTGCTTTAAGTTTATAGAATATGAAGATTGTTCCACCCTGTTCATGTATAACCACAGTTACAGCAACATACTTAAGGGTTATAATTGGTTTATTATTTAGAATTTAAATAGGCCAAGTGACACCAGGTGTAGCAGCCAGGTTGTTTAAATATAAAAAAGTAATCCCAGACATTTTTTTTTGCTTTGACCCCGGGCTGATTGAGTGTTGACATCTGTGTTGATTTTTTTTGCAACCAACAACAGAGTTGATTGTATTTGGCTCCAACCTCTGACACTGCAATATTGCATGTCAGTGCTAATCACTCAAGTCATTACATGGACATCAGTAATGCACCCCACAGGATTCAACTCAACTTTGTTTTTGTTGTTTCTTAACCACAGCTTTTCTTCATTTCCTGTTCAACTTTTTCCAGTTTATTTGTTAACGAAGTCTTTTGCCCAACTATCCCAGGCTGAAACCCAAGAACACTGAAAAAGTCCTGCAGGAGTATGGGAACAGAGCCAGGAAGTTAGAAGGACAGAAGCTGGGCTTGGATGACTTTGCCCAGTTCCTCGATGTGCCAGTTTCAGACATGCTGCGAGACTTGTTTGCTCTTTTTGATGAGGTAAAGACTCAAGAGAATTTTCAAAAATTGAAACGCAAGTTGTTTACATTTTGTGGTTGGGTTAGAAAGTAAGAAGGCAAAACAAATCTGCTTCTATAGGAAACATCTTTGACGCTGGAAGCAGAATTAACCCTCTGAATCCCTACAGTTTCTGGTGGTTTCTTGCTTCTGTCACAATTTTACTCATTGTGGTCTCATTAATCAATGCAATATGAAATCCTACACCTCTGTGAGTTCAGAAAAATCATGGCTAAAGTCAGGTTTAACTCACCTATGTGTCTTGAGCAGTATACTCATTACAAGCTGTGCACTTTTTACAAACTATTTTTAGTCAGTATTGTTGCAAACATTTGCACCATTTACACCATTTACAGTCTACATTGCAGAGGCATTTGCTTCTCTGACAATAATGAGTTGTAGTGCTGAAGGGCTCTGAGCAGGAATTTCATGTCTGTGGGACGATACCATGAGAAGAAACTTCAAATTATTTTCAAGTGCAATTAGAGGCGTGATTATGTATGTTCATCATTCAGCTAAAGCAGGAAGAAGCATGGAAATATTTATTCTTTTCCAGAATTTAGCTAAAGAAGCAAGAGCAATGTCGATGAGATTTTCTTTTTCTTCATCTGCCTGTGAAGTCATGTGGCCAACATCACTTCTAATACATTCAGATACCATACCACCAGATACCAGAAACTTTAGAATCTGGTGATTATGTTAGTTGTTCAGTTTTTGGATTGGACAAACAGTTTTTTATGGCCAGTCATTGAAAAACAAGTTTGTTTGGTTTTTCTTTTTGCTCCCTGGTGGCTGGTTTGGGATTCAGAGGGTTAAACACTGCTGCTTTTATCACAGATCCACAATTCTGATTCAGGATGACAATGACGCAGTATCATGACCTTGACATAAATCGCCCTCAACTTGTCATTTGAATTATCCAAGTAGAGTCTCATTTTTTGTGTCCAGCTTTTTTAAAATGTTATTTTCCATTGTTTTGTTTTCTTTCCAGCATGAAGATAACTGTATGGATATCAGAGAATATGTAATAGCCTTATCTGTCGTATGCAGACCTGCCAAAACTCTGGAAACTATGAAACTGGCCTTCAAGGTATGTCCTCTTTGGGGTCAAATGTTTAACAGAACCTGCTGTTGCATCAAATCAGTTAATACTTTCTTTGTGTTGTGATGCCAATCAGTATAGATTGACCTGGGTTATGCAAGTATAAATATTGGTTTAATTTTTCCACATGGCCGTACATAGACTTAATCTAAGTCTTGCAACCTCAGCTCTGGACAGAGCAAATTTGAAATCCGGTATAAGTAGCTCCTCATCTAAGTGCCGTCAGAGCATCATCCCTAAAGGCAAAGTCAAAGAGATGACCATCTGCATTTCTACCTGTTGTTCCTTCTCCAGATGTTTGAGGCAGAGGAGGATGGTGCCATCACAGAGCTGGAGTTGGCAGCTATCCTGAAGACAGCTTTAGGTGTGACTCGTCTCAGTGTATCGCGGCTGTTTACTGCCATGGATGCTGAAGACACAGGGAAGATCACCTTTGGTAAGATGAAGGATTAAAAAAAAAAAAAAAAAAAAAAAAAACCCTCTTTACGATAAGAGGCATCTTTTAAACTTGATTTTCTTTTAATTCTTACCTATGAAATTAGGCAAGTTCAGTTGTCAGTGTAGTCCTCTTTGCTCAAAGCCTGATGTTGCCTTTGTCTCTGGTGCCCTCTTGTGGCGTCTCCACAGATAGGTTCAGGAGCTTTGTGGAGCAGCACCCGGACTTCTCTGAGGAGTACCTCTATACAGAAAATGCAGGCCTCCACTGCGGCACCTGCCGTAGCCACCAAACAAAGCCCATCCCGTCTCCCTTGAACCTGCAAGGCACTGCCAGCACCAAAATAGCAAACGGTATCTGCCCTGACTTCAGTCCTAATGACCACGGCACAAGAGATGGACTTCACAAGAAACACAACTGAGAGGGAACAAAAATGTGGAGTCAGAAAACTTTACACCTCTCCTGGTGAGAGGGTGCTGAGTGGGTAGGTAGTTACTGGTCATGAAGTAACTGTCTTGAACAGTAAGAGACTACATTTCTGCATCTACAAATATGAAGACGTTTACCTGACCCTTTTTTTATTCATATTGTTTCCATGAAATTACTGAAGTTATTTTCAGCCTGGTCAAAGCTTATTTTATTAAAAGATCTTTTCTTTTTCTTTGAAAAGTAGAGATCGTCAAAATGCCAAACAGTGGCTGTTTCAGATACAATACTTGAAGGGCAAGCACTTACAAAATTTCCAGGGGGCAAACATTTGTATTGTTTTCCCCTCCAACAAAGTGCTGACTGTGCATGTTTGAAACATGAGGGACACTTGAAAAACAGCCCTAGATGGTCAAGTTTAAGTTAAAAAAATCAGTGTTTGACTCTTTTATTGGTAACTTTTATCTATTCCTCTCTTTAATGGTAGCTGCCTTTTTGCTAAAAGTGCAGAATGCATGGGCTCATGTTATTATGGGCAGTATTGAGGATTATATATGTTTGAAGGAAGACCTGAGGGGACCAGTGACAACTGTGACCATTTTTTACTGGCCACATTTGAGGTGAACCCAGGTCTCTGTGATTTGGTGGTCATAGTCGCTATGAGCCTGTTACATACATACATATATACATAAATATAAATATAAACAGTGATATATTTGATTTAGCTCAGGGTTCAGTAACAAAAATGAATAATTAAACTCGTATGATGTCATCATTTCTGATCCTCACTGGGTATCGCGCATGTCTTCGTTTTTCTTCCCCCCATTCATTCCTCGTTCATGTTACGGCATCACTCTCATTCCTTTCAGGTCAGCAAGATTAAGTGTCTTTTTCTAAATGTTGAAATTTCTCAACGTGGACCAAAAATGCAACTGGTGACTTCATGTCACCTGTCATGTCCGTTTTTTCAGTCGGTGTAACGGCTACATGGGAAGTTCACAATGTGTGACCGGTGAAAGCACACTCAGTCGGAAGGCTTTTATTGGTTTGATATAAAGGCATGGTCACACTAATTCTTTCTGCCTTACACCGCTGCATTTTTATCATTCCTTGCTCATACATCTTTAGATCCAGCATGTATTAAAGGTTTAAGGCATCAGACTCATTTAGCAGTACACAAGAGAAAACTGTATGCTGCTTTAATTCATCAACAGTGATCTGACACCTTTGAATCAGACTTCAGTGACTGGGGCCTGACTGGAATTGGAGATATTTTTAACAGTAGCATTATCAATTGACTAGCACAGACGTAATTGTCTGTTAATGTGATTAGGTTACCTCTCAGTAAAAACTGTAAATGTATTTAAAACAGACTAATGGAGCAGCTGTACGTAAGTTTTCATTCATCTTTTAATCTTTAAATTATTGACAACAGAGTTTTACCTCAACTTAAACTAGAAAGAAACGTTTTAGAATTTGACCAGTAATCTGTTCTTCATTCAAGAAACTTAACTTGAATGTTCAATCAACCTTTCAGTATGTGGACTGAACATCTCACATCCAAAGATGGTTATGTCAGTCACCGGCTGTTTTTTTATCTTTCTGAAAGCAGACAGAAATACATGAAACTTGAGATTAAACTTAGTAAATGACAAATCTGTTACTGTGCAATCATCTCTAATTGTGCAGTGCTTCACATGATGTCATTTTATGGGATCATTTATTATCAAAGGGAATACCGCTCCTGAGTGGTGAAACGAAATGCATGATTTTTTTTTTTTGTAAGTTTTAAGCCAGTCAAGATGTGGGATCTGTACTTCCATGGCTGAATTTTCTTGACGGTTATCACATATTCAACCTCAGTCAGTTTTGTAATATTATTTTGTTTTATATTTCTTTGTTTATTTCACTGTTGAGTCTCACATTCCCACCACATTTCATAACCGTTCATACTGTTTGTGTGTCTGCGTTCTGGCTTTCAGTGAAGCAATATTTCACATCTCTTAAGCCTTCTCAAGACGTACGCTTTTGGAGAGTTCTGATATGTATTTTGAATATTCCAAATGCAGGACATTTTGTGAATTTTTGATATACGTATATGAATGATTTTTATTTTCACTGCCATGACAAAGATCTGTGATCTTCTCTCCTCAGCAGATTGTATTGATGGTGAAAAAATGAGCCACTTTTGTTTTCCTTTGTATAATACTGCGATTGTTTTGTGCTGTATTCCTCCTACAAAGTGTAAAGTTTTATTGTTATATTATTACTGTTATCGCTGAGTTGACTGCTTAGAAAAAATGCAGATTTCTTATGGAAACCGATAGCCTTGAATCTATAGAGTTTTTATGCTGAAAAAAAGAGAATGTATAGACAATCTTGTCACAATCAGAAGCTACTCAAAGCGCTGATCTCTAGTGAACATTTTCTGAAAAATTCCTGGTTTTCAAATATACACTTTTTATCCTGTTCAAACCCTCTTTATTAACTTTTTTAAGTTTTGCTTTTGAGTTGTGCAGGTTGGCATACGCAGAGTGCAAGTGCTTATGTGTGTTAGGCCTTGAGGTGAAGTCTGCCACCACATGACGGGCCGCATCACAAAAACACACCAGACTGTGTGCTCAAACAAACTAACATAATATTGCTCAACAATCTTCTTTGTTTTTTCCCTTGATATGTTTTTTTAAACTTATATTTGTGCTTGCACTTTAGATTGTTTTCTTTAATTTTTAAAGAGATATCACAAGCTGTATTGTTTTTTTTGTTTGTTTGTTTTTTTTTAAGGTTTTTGGTTACAGTATTGTAGCTAATTTTTTATTAATATGAATAAGTTTTTCCAATTATGTTTGCTACAAAAGAGGGGTACAGAGAAAATTAAGTACTACACATTCAAAGAAAGCTACATTGCTGTTTTTGTTTTTAAATGAAGACAGCTTGGTTTGGTTTGGTCGAACTAACTTTGAAGACCTAGTTTCTTCTGTCTCAGTATTGTGAAAGTTTTGTACCTTGGAATGACTATACACTTGTTAGACTTGCCAACAGCATACAGATTTGAATGACTAAAATGTGTTTTGCACCCTGGAATGGAAAAGTATTAAATGTACTCCTAAGTGATGTGATCTTATGTTAGGTGGTGATATATTTCACTCTGTTTGAGAGAAACTATACGTTTTGTACTTTTGTGGGAAATCTGATTTGAATTAAACTAAAACAAAGAATCGATTCGACACCAAGCCCGATTTGAAATATAGCGAGCCAACACACATGCTGTTTTATTTAAAACAGATATTATTCATGATGTATTTCATCAGCGAGCTAAGTATGTACATTTTATGTATTCAACTCTTACATTCAGAACAATCTCACATTGGGGCCTGTTTGAACAATCTGGGATCTTTTGCTTTCTACGCTTGTTTCACTTCCCTTTATCCTAATACCTCCATAGAGGTGAATCTCATTTTCTACTTCCTATCATTGGGGAAAATGTAAACCTGCAAGGGAAAAACTTGTATTCATGCTACTGCTGCCTGCTTACCAGTTTGTCTAGCAGTGAGCTTAAGACGAAAGACTTGTGTACTCTGACAGAGCGATAGTGTCTTTCTGATGGCTTATTGTTCATGGACTAAGAAACTGAACTCTGTTTTCTCTGTAGCTTCACTTCCTGTCTTTTCTATACTCCACAGGTTTTATTTTATTAATGCATTTTGATGATAAAGAGTCATTACTGCAAGCTACTTTGAATTTGTCTGTTCAGGACTGCTATGATATAACTTGTTTATGTGACTCTTGGATTGAATTAAAAAGAAAAGGTAACACATTTGTGTCTTTGTCGAGTGTGACGTGAGAGTGCACTTCTGCCTGTCTCACCAGCCAACAGTGTGTAAATGTCTCCCTCTTGAGGTATCACAGTTTATCAGCAGTTTTAAGTTTCGTTATGTGTTTTACATTTTACCTGGACACAACACTCTTCAAATTAGAATTTATAGAGCACAAAGTATCCATAATTACTGCAGGACTTCATGATTTAATCATTCCAATAAACAAAAATGCCAATATCCCTTGGAAAACATCTAATTTCCATCATGCAGTCTGTGAGTTATACCTGCTTGGTTAAGAGGCCTATCATGGTCTAGAGATCATCTGAACCTTTGTCTTTGACTCAAGGTAACTGGGAATTTATTGGGTACTCCTTATGAACAAGTGTTTTTTTTTAATTATTTTGCAATACTTTGCACTTAATAGATAGACATTGAGTTCCTGTGACTTTTTGTTACAGGAAAGAAATCATGATACCACGTTTGAAACATAATCAGGACCTGATGCCACAGTGGTTATACCCTACCAATAAATCTCACCAATTTCAGGAAGTTTTAAGAAGTCTGTTCTCTAAATATGTAAGTATAGAAGCCAAATTCTGCTTGTTTTTTTTTTTTTTTTTTCTAAATGCAATCATTGAGTTGAACTTTTTAGTCAATGTTTTTTTTGTGTTTTATTATCTTTAAAATGTGACTTATCTCCAAATTTTTACTGTTTTGTCTTAAAATTTTGACTTCAACAAAGGCAAGGCTTCATTTATTTATCATTTCATTTTATTTTCTTACTGGAGGAAATTGGCTCTCATACTCATAGAGAAGTAACAGACCTGCCAACTTGTACGCACTTTGCGTGGCACGTACGCAATTTGTCATCTAAATACGCTGGTACGACTTGCCTCTCTTAACTACGCAAAAAGCTGCAGATGTGAATTCTATGGGAATTGTGCATGTGCGATGTGATATGTCAGTCAACACGATGCAGCTGAGTCTACAGAACCTGTAGCGTTGCACCCCCCCTCTGCCTCCCTCTCCATCCACCTTTATATATATATATAATTTATTTGGTTAGCATTTGGTGCAAAGTTCCGTCAGCTGTAAATATGATAGGAGACCTTTAGTCATGAAGTCAACTAGAACTGAACTCATTAAGCGTTGGGGCTTAGCTGCTCTCATTAGCTCATGTTTCATTGGGGAAAATACTGGAGTGTTTTTCTTAATGACTTTACAGACCATATGCAGAAATGCTAAAAGTTTCTTTCTTTCTAATGAAATGTTTTCTCCAACCTCTCTCTTGCAGAACATATTATGCATCATTTCTCACTGAATGAGAGTGCCTACTGTGTTGCTCAGCAGGTGAAATAGTCATTTCTGTCTAGGGGGGAAAGTTTTAATTGTCTGAAATCAGTGGTTAAGGTCATGACTCAATAGACAAAGAATTTGTCCTCATTCTGCTTTTGTCTTTTTTTCCTATTTGCAGGAGCTCGCAGACTGCATCCAGACAGAGCGATACAATGAAAGGAAAGCTTCTGGTGGTACTCTGATTCTCAAAGTATTATGCCTTCATGAGTTTATGTTTTAAATCAAACAGGTAAACAAGTTACAAGGCATTAACCCCCCATGATATAACAGCCAGCAAGTTGTTAAATATAGGGTCAAAGCAGATTTTAGGAACAAGGGGTTCTCACAATGGCTGATCATTTTGGACAAAAGTTGGCTGATTATTGGCACTTGTGCTTTATTTTAAGCCCCGGCCAGTGTTGTGTGGGCCAGACGTGAGATGGTCATCATGAGCTGGACCTGTCTTAGATTATGGTAAGAGTTAAGTTTAATTGATTTTATCAAAATTTATTGAGCTTGACCAAGCATGGGTTACGGTAAATACTGTGTGAGCCAGATGTTGGCCAGAATAGCTGAGCTCTCGTCATGGTTTGGTTGTGTCAGCCAGATGTGGCCCAACTACAATGAGTAGGGCCTGGCTTAGGTTTTGGTAGGGGTTAAATTGACCACAACAAATGGGCTAAATGTTTCGAGTTGTGAATAATGTGTGAGCTGCATATCGCCCAGATACTATGAATTTAAGGTAGGGTATGGGGAAGGTCTTTTTCATCAAGTTTTGGCTAAATGTTGCCTACATGTCATGAGCCAGACCTAAGTTTGACCTGAAGATGCTTCCACATAGATTGTATTTCTACTGGTCTATGTAATGATCTGATTAGCTTTAAAGTGAACATTTTTATTCATGGTTAAATTTCAGCTCTCCTCTTCACAGTAAAATCAAACATGAAAAACACCACAACCCCACCCAAGTAATGGGAGCGGGTCTCATATAAAGTTGTGTTTCCAAGTGTCTTTAAGGGCAGGGAGCAGTTGTTGAAAGTTCACTGAGGGTTCCTGATTGTTATCCTATATGAATGATCATGTTGGAGTTGTAGGAGTGTGTGGTTAGTTGTTTAGGATAGAGGGTAGAATCTTAGAATATTGTCAGTGTTTGTTGAAGATCTGACCAGCAATGCACTTTTATGCTTCAGCTGTTTCGCCACAATAGATGAGACCAGGGGTTTACCAGGCTTTCAGTTGTCACTCTAGTTGAAGCTAAAAGTTTATTGAGCAGTAGCTGTGGGCACTGTTGGGGAGCAAGGTTCACTTTCAGCAGTAACACAGAGACTGGCTGTGTCTGCAGCCAAGTTCCTCTCAAGGTGCTTTGGGTCCAATAGCCCCCTGGGCTACTTTCACACCTGTGATGGATAAATGTAATTATTTCCAGATTCTTAAGACCAGCCTGAGACAGAGACCGATATTTTTTCAGATTTAGAAGGCAACCAGCAACTTATGTTTCACCATAGTGGAAACAGACAGAGGTGAAATAAGTTTTTCTACTTCCTGTACATTTCTGTGTTTGAGGTTAGTAAAGGGTTAACTTTCAGCACTGTTTCATTTGCAAACCAAGAGTGCGTTTTACAGGTATGTTAGCTTCCCACCAGGAGCATGACGTGAGATGAAATGGTTTTAGTGTGGTAAATTGAAAGGTTTATTCTTTTTAAAAACTTCTTGTAAGAGCATGAAGGATTCTTCAAAGTTCTAAATGACATTATTTAAACACCAAAGCACTTTTATTGTCATCAACTTCTGTCCTTTTTCTGACTCCTCTGCCATCTTTTATCAGTTTCCTCCTTTACCTCACCCGTCCTCTGCTGTCTCCCCCCTCCTCCTCCTCCTTCTCGTCTTTGCCTGTCTTCACCCTGGGTCCCAGCTGTTGTGTTTATGAAAACAAGACACTCGATTATGTTCACCTCACCGTTGTCAGAGCTCAGTCGAAACCCTCATACATCTAGCACGGCTTAAATCGACCCAACAATTTCTGATATAAGACCGAAGGCCTGATTGATGATTGCACTTTATAAGTGTGTGTGTGCTGTGGTAAGGGTGATGCTGGTGTTAGGGATTAGCGACCGATTGATCACTTCAATGGGCTGGCAAACCACAGGCTGTCATTCCACATATAAGGGTCATAAATCTGTCCGTGGGGAGCGGGCTGATTGTGTTATTTGATGTCCCAGTTCTGTTACTGTTGATTTGGAAATGGAAGAGGTCTTGGTGTTGGAGCTGATTGTATCCAGACCGACATACAACAATAGGAAATAAGATTGTTGCCTATTGACAGGCTGGGTGGGCCTTTGAGGTCCTTGAGGGTGAAGCAAAGGGAGGAGAGAAAAAGTTGATTTATTTTTATCAAGAATTCAAGAGGGGGGCTTTTCAATCAAAGAAATTATAAAAAAGTTTAAAAACTGAAATTGTAAGTGTCTGGAACGCCCCTTTCTCACATTTAGTGGTTGATGATGATATTTCAAAACATCCTTTTACTTACCAAAATAAAGGTTTAATCATCTTAATCAGGACATTTGTTCTGTGTTCATAATGAGAGAGACTTGAATAGAAAAGTTTGATGTCATGTACTCCCATGGACACTCACACTGAGTCTGCTTGGAGCCTTAGATGATCAGTTTTCTATCTGGCAGTGCATTCATTCATCCTTTTTATTCTCTTCCTCTCAAGGTTTGGGCCACACTTAAAGAAGGGCAAGTGAGATAGTCAAGACGTCCCTCTCCAGCAGCAGCTTCCCCTGAGTTGTCACTAAGCATTGCCAGGTCAGATGAGGTTTATGATCCCCTCAATAGGGTCCACCTTTGAATGTAATTCCAGTTTTATGTACCCAGAAAACCTCCAAAGAGAGGCGTTATTGGTATTGATGTTGGGAGCCACACTGACTTTTCTCAATTCATAGCTCCCTTTGCTATTTTTAAGCAAAACCCAGACTCACTGAGGAGAAAACCTGCTTGTTTTGCTGGCACTCCACAAAAAGACAAAAGCCCTTCCCATTTCAAAGCAGAATATCTATGCTCCTTTAACATCTCCCCTACATTGTGCAAGGCATAGAGGTAGAATGGTGGACATTGCAGCTTAGTGCAAAACTCATCGTGTACTGGATTAAGTTCTGTACCTGTAGGGGTACATAACTTGGGTAGTTTAACACATTTAAACTTTAAACGTTCCCCCAAGGCTTACTCAAGCCTTTAAGACCTACAAAATACTTTTTGAAAAGGGCTACATAAATGAATTTACTAACTAGAGTCAAGCATTACACCATTTATGCAGATATCGTTATTGGTTTCACCCAATACTCAAGGCTGCAATATGGATATCAGAAGTGAAAATGTTGCATCAGGACACCCCAAGTCCTTTGCAAGGAGTTCGTCTCAGTTTCTCTTTTCTTTAGACAGGTGCAGGCTGAGTTACCTCATCACCTGTGGGGTCAACCCTAATTGAAACAAGTATGACTGAAAACAGCTCCCAGGGTCACAGGTTCACCATGCTCTCTTGGCAACTTTGTGACGAAGGGCATTGACTTTCAACATTTTTCACAAACAGTTTTTGAAAAAGCCTAACAATCTTTTTCTTAGTTGATACATTTGTAACAACTCACTGGCAACCATATTGTACACTTAAGCTGAGTCACAAATACTTAATTTAACATTTTTACAACCAACAGACTGTATACTGTGTGTGTGCGTGTGTTGAATAACGACATTGACTTTAATAAGAACCTTATCTGAATTATTCACATTGATAGTCATCAGCTTCCACTGGTCTTTATACAATGGTTATGAATCAACAGTCTCATATGGATCACACCATCAAGCATGTATTCATGTGTTTAACTTAAGTCCTCTGTTAGAAAAGATCAGGTATCATTTACTGTAATGTGCTCCTGAAGGTGATGACAGAACATTTAAATACATCATACTGTAAAGAAATCTCATCTTATCTGCCTCCATGTTGAAGCAATGAATTGCTTTTATGCTGCATTGACAGATTTACATCCACAGAGTAGAAAGTCATAAGAGAAACAGGTATGAAAAAATTGAGTGAGGGGAGAGAGGAGGGGTAAAAGATGAAGCTTGGAATGGGAGGGAGAGAAAGGGAGAGGGAGAGGGAGGAGAGTGACGGTGAAGAGGGGTGATGGTGATTGTTTCTCATACAAGAGTGGTATCGCAGACTGATCTCCACACCAGACCACAGGGCACTCTGGGCTCAGTGTGTCTGCCACTGGAGCCAAAGAGCCGGCTCTAACTCATCACACTTTAGGAGAACCTTCAGTTTTTTTTATTGTCCTCACCTCTTCATCTCTTTGTCCTTTCTGTCTTTTTATATTTGCTTAAAACCTGGGTTCAACTCCAACTTCTCAAGGACAATTCTTATGATATGGTCAGCGTCTATTTGCAGAGCTTTGAAGAACATCAGCACAACTGGAGTTAAATCATCAAAGTGAAAGAGGGAGAAGCTTTCATCCAAAAAAGTAAGTGCATGTTATCAATAATTCTTTTGCAGTTTGAGCATTTTTAATGACTTTTAACACTTTGATAATCTGAAATAATACTGTATTTGCATTGCATTTATTATTTTTTAATCTTTTCATCGACTTTTTGTCTCAAAAACGGCAAGAATGCTCTCATAGAATCTAAAAACAATAACTTCGATTAAGGTATCATATTCTGAAGCATTGGAGCACTTAGGTGAAGTTTAAATGCTGATGATAGCTGAAGAAATTGTGTTGTATTAAAATCTTTGCAAATATTTAAGGGTAAATTGATATGAAGGTCACACCAAATTTAAGATTTTCAAAATAAAAATGAGATCAGATGAATGTGTGGGGGGAAAAAATTCCCTTAATATATTTTTTTCTATTATCATTTTTAATTCCTTACTTGTTTGAAAAGGAAGAAAGAAAAAAGTCCCTATTTCTGCATTTTTTGTGAACATAATTCATAAATAAGTGTTGAAATACATGATAGAATTTAAATAGACATGTCTGGAGGAAGCAGGGCCATGTCTGTGACCAAAATGGCGAACAACAAGTGTGAAATAAAAAGAGGCTATCATGGCCATTTAGAGAAGCTGCCCCACGCCCACAGCCATAGATCCATCACTCTGTCCTTTTTCTCCACACCTCTCTGCTCCTCATGGTATAAATGGTACAACCTTTGATATCTGCTGTCTTTTGGCTACAATTTTAAGCTTGAAATAATTCAACATTAAAAAATAATTGAGCTTTATGATGTTTTCTTTCATGAAGTCCAATGAGCTGTAAAACAGCACTGGCAACCTTTGTAACCAACCATTTTCAGGGTTAATTTTTTTTCCCCTCTGAAAGCAAAAGTTTCATCTTATCTTTTCTCTTTCAGCCCTGCTTTCTGCCCAACTCCCCCACGACCGCTGGCATCTCACTCCACAAGTCTGTACCCCCCTCAATGCTCTCAGAGAGAGTCCCTGTTGGCCTGATGTCCTCCGTTGTAGCCCCAGAAAAACCCACCTCCAACACAATGGGCCCCAAAGAGGTCAGTGCAGTTTTTATACAGTTATAAAGGGGTTCATAATACATTGTTAAGTCTGGATGAGAAAACCTACTTTCATCACTGCATAGTTCAAGCTTCTCAATTAAGTGCATTTCCTCTCTGAAATAGTCTGACTTGTTAAAGTTGCTCAAATCCAAAGAGCGAGTGCAAGCCATAATGACAATGAGGGTATCATACTCAAAACCAAAATGTCATTGATCTTCTTTAGTTACTATGAAGAAAAAGATTGTTGCATTGTGTATTTAGGAATAGAGGCTGAAATGAGCAGGAAGTGAGAAAGTCAGTGGGTGACCCAGTGCTCAGCCATTAAATTGAATATACCATACTTCATTGGGCATGTAAATTAGGTCCACATGCTTCAATTGTAAGCCACTATTTAATGTATGCAGTCATTTTTCCTGATATTGTTTTATATAACAAAGAGATTTTAAACAGACAAAATTGGATAAATGTGTATTTAACATAATATATGGAAGAAATCGGTTATAATGTAACTCTGTGTTACATACATGTTATTGTATCTTACTAAATATTCCTTACTTGAATGGTTTTAAGGTGGAGCTGATCTTGGTGAAGGAGCAGAATGGGGTTCAGTTCACCTCTACCACCCTCGTTGCTCCTGCTCCCAATCAAACAAGTCCGAGTGGGGAGGAGGAGAGAGAGACCTGGGGGAAGAAAATCGACTTCCTCCTGTCTGTGATCGGGTTTGCTGTGGATCTGGCTAATGTCTGGAGATTTCCATACCTCTGCTACAAGAATGGAGGAGGTAAGGGAGTCAGATCATGTTTGAATGGTCTGATGTCAGAGAGGGTTATTTGGTTAAAATGTCAGAGAAAAGACTTAAGAAGTAAAGGGTTAAAGGTGTGATATTTGGAGGTTTGTTTGAATGTCTATAAACAGATGAAAAAGTGAAAATTGAGAAGAATATGGAGAGACTTCTCAACACAACACAAGCAAAATCTGATGTTTTTACTTTCTTACTTGCAAGGGGCACTGCACTTGAACGTCCATGTGTTTATTATGTATTAAATGTACATTTCAGCATCTTCTGCCCACTGGTTGCTGAGATCAAAATAGGGGGAAAACCACCACAGCTGCTTTGAATAGATTAGCACCATCAATCACAGCCACTAATTATGGCTGTTTAACATAGAGCTTTCATTATGTTCAAGAGCTGTCAGTGATACTGTAGCCATAGTCAAGGGTGACCGTGTGTTGCTGGATCCAGAATGTTTTCATACCTGTGTACAAAAAAACCAAAAAACCAAACAGCATTTGTAATGAAAACTAGCTCAAAATGATTATATTAGTGTTATGATATTGTGTTTTTATTAGTTCTCTGACCAAGAAGAGATGAAAGAACATATGAGAAGAGGAAAATAAATGACTTGCAATCAGGCTCTTAGGCCAACTGAAAAATCAGATGATGTTATTGAGGGTTCAAGATGACCAAACCAGAGTTATGTTTAACCCAATGATGACATATATGACATGCAGTATGAATTTCTCAGACTAGTATCTCATCAATATGACATATAGTTTCCTTAAAATTTCATTAAAAAATGTAAAAATGATTCAAAAAAAAATTGTATTATGCCCCTTGAAGCTTATCATATCACTACAGGAAGCTGAAATTGAATTTTCCCCTTTTTCAAAACCGTTGCACTCATGAAATCATCCACACATTCTGTCTTTCAGTGAAATTATTGCTAGTTTTCAATATGTTGTTGCAAGAATGCCATTTAAAGTGTAACTCTTTTTTTGAATAAGAATTTTCTGCATTAAAAAAAAATGCATTTACTTAAAACTTTACTTTGGAAAGCTGGCAAAATTGCCCAATGTGGCAAATGTGATACAAAAAAAATAAATCATGAACAAATTGAGGGGGGGGGTTTCTCAGAAAGGTGGAAAAAAACCCTCAGTCCTACAAATAAGAATTCTTGGGCTATTTTTCAATTGGTCAGGCTTTACAAGGTTAAGAGTGTTAACTAGTATATTCTCCCTCCCAGAATCTCAGGAAAGTTATTGTACCACATGATACTTGTTGAGATACTCTGAAAAAGTGCCATCAAGGTTTCCTTACGTTTGCTCTTGACTGTTACAGTAACAGCTGTACTTAACATTGCACGTATGTAGGCTCTGTCCATCAAACAAGCATGTGCTAATTAGCTTCAAGTGTTATAGGACATATCAAAATCAAGGGTGAGGGGTTGGGTGACTGACAGTGAATGCAGGTCTTCACTCTGACAACAGTTTGTTTGAGGTAAGATTTGCATAATAACAGGCACAAAAAGCGAACAGTTTCAATGAAGTGACAAAGTTCTGACGTTACCATTGATATGGAATCAAAACTTTTGAAAGTGTTTTTTTTTTTTTCAATCCATGCTTTCACTAATCGAGACCATGGCTCTTGTTTGTACAGGTGCATTTCTGGTACCCTACCTGTTCTTCATGGTGATAGCAGGCATGCCTCTCTTCTACATGGAGCTGGCTCTTGGGCAGTATAACAGAGAGGGGGCAGCAGGGGTCTGGAAGATCTGCCCAATATTTAAAGGTAGGAGGTGACACTCTTTCTGACACACACTTTTGATGTGACGTGCACCCACACTTGCAAAACACCTTATTTTGACACCTGTCTGTTTGCACATGCGTACAAACTCTGTCGTGACATGGCATGGAGGCACTCTGTCCTTTTGTCCGTCTGCCTACGTGCTGATCTATCTGCCTGATAGTAAACTTTCTTTAATATGTACATGTCTCTCTGTCTACTTGTCTGCCCACATGCCTGTCTGTCCACATGCCAGTCTCTTTTGTCTGCTCATCTCTGCGCAGAGCAGCGACAGGCATTGTTTATCCTCCACACAACATCAGGTTGTGCTGGCACTCAGATGGAAAGCAAATGAAAATTGGGCTTTTAGACTCTTGCCCTGATTGTCCAAATTCTTCTGTGAAATTGTGGCGTGGAACATTTGATGACACTTCCCAAGGGTACTTTCGACACATCAATGAGCAAGGCACAGTTATGCAGGTGGAGAAATAAACAATCAAAAATACAATAAAACACTTTGTACACTTCTACTTTTTGTGCTTTAGGGAAGTTGCAAAGTTTGATTTTCTTTTTTTTGTTTTTGTTTTTATCTGTCTCTGCATTTAAAACAAAAATCACGCGAATATAATTTTATAACATACTGTATATCTTAAGTCATAATTTCACCACTCTCCACATTTGACACATTGCTGTATTTTGAAGCTGCAACAGAATCCCAAGCTCAAACACAGTTATTTCTACTCAACCATCTGTTGCTTCAGGATTTAGAGTCCTACTGCATGTCCCTCTTAGTCTTAAGGTGGCCCACAGTGTGTGTGTGTGTGCTTCTTCATGTGTGTGTGAGCCTCCTATGTGTGCCCATGTGCCGTCTGTTAGGGTCTACACTGAGTAGGTTGACACTCTAATCACATGCTTCACCCTCTCCCTGTCTCTCAGCTAGAGGATAACTGTAATTATTCAAATACACACATACACATGTCCATATCGACAGTAATTATTCTGATCAACAAGCTGGTTTCCTCTCAGGATCAATGCATTTCAAGAAAATGACTGAGAAAGGGAGAGATGGCCGAACAGGAGAGATAACATGACAGCATGAGGTGCTAATAAGAGGTGTTCCTGCCTGGACAAATATCACATCCACATAACAAAGGAATCAATAAGGCACACTTGTGGTCATGTCTCCAGCAAAGGTTAACGATTAAAATTAGCCTCAGAAGAGTGGTCAGGGTTTCCGATTTACAGAAAGGGCAGATGGGTTGATATTAAAGAGGCATGAGGAGAGGATCCATAGAAGTTGTGCTTTTTTTCTTTAATACCACAAAGGTCTATCAAAAGTGACTGAACTCGCATTGAGTGAAAAATATCTCTTTATGGTGGTGGAATGTCCTCCAACAGTGCGAAGATACAGCAGTGTGATTCCTAAGAGTAAAGAGCGTATGACCTTTGTATTGATTCCCAATAGCTTTAAATGGCAAAATACCTCTGCACAGTACTGAGACAAAAAATATCTCTTTTTTGCGTTTTCTCATGCGTGGTATTCCTTAAGTGTCATTTCATTGCCTGTTAGTCTTTCCTGTTGGTGAAGTCATTAGTAAACAGGGCATACTTCACATCACAAAAAGACTATCGGATCTTTCCAGGCTGCTAAACAAGAGAAAAGACACTTTTTAGTTCTTGTAGCACAGGTAAAATATACCCATTGATTCACAACCGATACACTTCTTGTGCTTTTTGCTTTTAAATCTGTCATAATGCATGCATTCAGGTAAAATGTTCATGCCTTCTTCTTTGCACAAAATGCTTTATTACTGAAATGGTGCTAATTTCATTGCAGTATTTATAGAGAAAATAATTCTGCAACTATGACATCCAGTAAGGTATGCCCTCTTGCAAACCACGAGTCACTGCAGCTGAATGCAACCTTTTACTTTTTGTATGAACTTCTTGACTCTAAATTTTCTGAAACTTTAGGATAATTGAACTGAGATTTGTTTGCCACACCCAATTGTATCACAAAATTTGAAGTCAACTGCAAGATAATTGGAAATTATACCTCACTTTCGATTTGGTTTTGATGACTTCATGCAGTTTGGCTTTGGCAATATCCTCTTGTATGGGTATTGTTTGGACTTCTCTCTATCAGCATCACTTAGAGCAAACTGCTGCTTTTAAGACAACAGGGTGTTTAAAAATTTCTTAAAAATTTCAAATTTGAGACCTTTTAGCAATGTATGTAAGACCAGCATCCGGCATTTCTCATGAATCTAGGACATTTTAAGCCCTTAATCTCAGAGACATGAATTTAACAGTTTTTTAAGGATACGCAGACACATTGGAGGATCACTGGTCCAAAAATTTGTGATCAAAGAGCTCAGATTGTGCCCACCTCAAAGAGCTACTCACCCTCTTAACTGATTAGATACTGGTCTCCAGTAGCTAAAAATAACTGAAAAAATTTTTTTATTCTCTCTCTGCATTCTTTCTCAAATGTCTTCTAATATTAATCATTCTCTTCTTTCAACAGGTGTGGGCTTTACAGTGATCCTCATTTCACTCTACGTTGGTTTCTACTATAACGTCATCATCTCCTGGGCAATGTTCTACCTTTTCTCATCATTCACTGGGGAGCTTCCGTGGGTCCACTGCAACAACACGTGGAACAGTCCAAACTGCTCCGACTGGGCTGACAACAGCTCAGTCAGTGACATTCACAAGGCCACCCCTGCTCAGGAGTACTTTGAGTAAGTTGCCCTGAACTATCGCTATTCATGTCTTTTTAATGTTTTGAATGAAAGATAAATGGTCCGGCTTTAAAAAAGTATGGTCTATAATTCTAAAGCAAGTTTGGAGCCACATTATGATTCTGACGTAGCTTATAAACTCCACAAATTCCACAGCAAGAACTGCAGGAAAGGAAAAATGTCCACGTCAGTGCCGAAAAATTGTGCTGCTTTCATTCTTGAACAAAAGTCTAAATATCTGAATAGAGTGAAACATTTTGCTGAGCATCAGGTATGATTTACAGCACTTGGCTGCATTTGGCCCATGAAACCTATGTCCTTTGAAGACGAACAGGTGTCTCTTTTTCCAACAAGTGAGAGGAAGATTTGTTGTGACAGTTGAGGCATGTGATCCGTAAAGATGAACAGGCAGTGTGCTATTTGCATAGAAGCACCTGCAGACAATTTGACCACATCAGTTGAATATTGGCGAACAATGTTCAGCCTCATCTATTTTTCAAGCCTGAGGTTATCTGAATCAAGGTATGTTCAGTCATATATTAACCTTTCATGGGATTGCTTGAAATTCAACTACATTGATGTGAAAATATTTTCTCCAATCTGTGTAACATACTTAATCGTGTCACTTTCTGTGGCCACAGGTTGTCATGATATTTGAAGCCTTATTAATTTTTCTTGAGGCAGCATACTGCAGCAGTTTCAACAGATGTAAGAATGCCTCACAAAGCCAGATTTCCTTGTGGCATCTTAAATGTCCCCTGTCACTGGTGAAATCTATATTCTCAGCTTCCAACAAATCCAGGTGTTGGGTTTTTTTGAGCCATTTAAACAGACAACCAAAAGCAAGGAGCTAAACTGTTGTTGTGAATAATAATGATGTTCAGAAAAGCTGCAGCGGTCACTCTAATGGGTTTGTCATTCACAGAACCTTGCCATATGGTCGCTGAAAGTGCCCCTCAGTGTATCTTGGATCTTGGATATCTTGGTTCATTCAGGGTCATTCCTTAATTTTCATGTAGTGTGGCCAGGTTATTAAAGGCTTGGAGCCTAGAACGAGGACTCACCTCCTTTTCAAATTGGGTAGATCTGAGACCTGGTTTTTATTTGTGTACTGGCTTGCTAAGAAAAATACGATGATGACAGGGTAATGGCAGAAGAAGCTGTTTGGCATTGGCAGAGAAGATTTGGCATATTTTCCAGTGTGCATCTCATATGCTCAATTCTGCTGCTCATTGTACAAATGCATATTTCTTATGAATGTGGGATCATATACAAAGGACACCAGACACCAGACACCAGACACCAGCGTAAGCAATCAGAATTTGTCACTGTCATATTGTGAGGCTAAATCTTTGAGAAAGTTCTCAGTCGTCTTGATTCTTACCGGGGTGTTGTCTTCCCTCAGTCGAGCCGTCCTCCACATTCAGGATAGTAATGGGATCCATGATCTGGGGCGTCCACGCTGGCAATTGACCTCTTGTCTGGCCGTAGTGATCGTCCTGCTCTACTTTAGTCTTTGGAAAGGTGTCAAGACGTCTGGAAAGGTAGGAAATGACACTCAGGAAATTTAATGCTGCAACAGTCCAATATAGGAATTATCAAGTGAGTCGTGGATCATTTTGTACCAAGGATAAGCTTCAAGAACTTTGGTGTCCAAAAAAGTCCAAACTTTGCTGTTGAAGTTGACTATTTGTATAAAAGATTGTGCCTTTGCATGTATACTTATAAAATGAGGCTTGTTCACTCTATTTGTTTAATCAGTACATGTGTGTGCCTACCTTGTGTGACTTTTCCAGGTTGTGTGGATCACAGCCACTATGCCCTATGTGGTCTTGACTGTGCTGCTGCTCCGGGGAGTCACTCTGCCTGGAGCCATCGATGGCATTAAGGCTTACCTCTCTGTGGACTTCCTGAGACTCTGTGATGCTAAGGTGAGTGTGTGAAAGGAAAGAGGGGGGACCCGATCAAACTGAGCACGCTTGAGTTACAAGAGAAGAAGCAAATAAAAGCGACTCTTAAGAAATACTTTGACATTTTAAGTTTAAGCTCTGTTGTTATCAAAGTGAGCCAATACAATTTTGCCTGTGAACGTTACCTAACAGAACCAACCACACAAATTAAAATATCGAGTCATATGGCCACTAAAAATAAGAGTGAAAGACAGTTTCTAATATTTCTCCTTTTTTAACTGAGTGTTTCAGCAAACAACCTCTGATTTACTTTAACAAGGACCAAGAAGTGCAACAAGTGACAATACTGGACTAAAGGACACAGTTATGGAGCACAAGAGTGAAGACAAATGGGAAGAGATAGCGAGATGCATGGCAGCAATCAGAGAATTAGATTAGGTAGATGCATGGAGCGGTAATTTGCAAAATTACCCCCGTATTCACTAGCGTCTTTCATCTACAGCCGTTGAATGAGTTTCCTGCAATTATCCCTAATAGTGGCTTTTTTCCTCTCCTGTGCCTTTTGTTTTGCCGCTTCACACAAGTGTGCTTGTTCTGTTGCTCCCCAGGTCTGGATTGAGGCTGCAACACAGATCTGTTTCTCTCTGGGAGTGGGGTTTGGTGTGCTAATTGCCTTTTCCAGCTACAACAAATTCAGCAACAACTGCTACAGGTGAAGCCACAGAGGAGGGAGAGACAGGAGGAGGGGAGTTTACAAGATGTAGCTCAGACTGGGAATAGCTCTCACACACACACACACACACACACACAAACAGACACACAGATATAAACACATGCAGGTGACACGAGCAGGTGAATTACAAGAACCTTTGAAGCTCCTTGAAACCCGCCATGTTTTTGACACCATGCTGTGCAACAGACAGCTGTAACACCAATCAAATCTGTTGCTCTCTCTGAAACCATCAGAAACCTGTGGGAGGCTTTTATATCCTCCTTCAGCTTTTTTAAACATTTTTTTGTCTGATGTGCCTCAGTTCACCTTAAAACTCTCCTTGGTGAAAACATTGCCAAAATTTATATACCATGGTGTTTTACTTGTTATACTTCACCCGTCAGCTCTTTTACTGCACTAACTGACTTGTTTATTTGTTGTCTGCACCCTACACTCATTGACTTAAACTCTATCCCCACAGCCTTCCAGTCTGTCTCATAACAGAGAAATATTGACTTCCTGCCTGATCCATAAAATCTATTAAGGCTTTTTAAACTATTTTGCACTGGACATCATTAGAAGCACTTAGTATTGTTTTCACGTCAAAGCAGAGGAAAGCAGGTCTTGGCACACCTCAGACACTCTCCTCATCTGACTGGGTGATCAATTGACTGATCGATATTGGTGATATTGACTGTGGTATGGCTGATAAACAAATAATGAACTGTGGATTGTCTTTGTCATTCTTGACTGTTCTTTCTTTATTTGATCTCATTGATCCAGAGATGCCATCATTACCAGCTCCATCAACTCTCTGACCAGTTTTTTCTCCGGGTTTGTGGTCTTCTCTTTCTTGGGCTACATGTCTCACAAGCACAACGTGCCCCTGGACAAAGTTGCCAGGGATGGTAAGGTTTTGATATCTGTCTTTAATATTATCATCAAATGAGGCTCTTAAAAATTATCAAAACAGGCGAACAAATGGAAACATCTCGTTACAGCTTATTGAATACTCACACTTGACTTAACAAAGACCCACACTCGCCAGCACCAGATAATTAGTCAGTTTATAAAATTATTAGTAATTTTATTTCTGAAGGTTCAATTTACCATTAGTTAATTGCGTCTTAAGTGTAGTGTTGCAGTTCTTTTAGCATTAATAAGTTGTATTTTGGGTGTATTTGGTTAAACTGGGACATATACCAATGATTTAAGGATTGCAGACCTTGCATAGGCCTGTGTTCATTAACCAACAAGAAGGACTAAAGGCTTGTGGTGCAAGTTTCAGCCTTTGTTTTTTAGCCAAGGTTTATCCAACCCTTTCTTTGTCAGTCACCCAGAATTTGAGTTCTTTCTTGACAACACTGTTCCCACACTTCCTGGAAAACCTGTAAACTGACTGACCAATTTTCCAGTCATTGCAAACATAGGAAAAATAAGAAAAAAAGTTAAATTTCCTGTAAATGTTGAAATTATCCTGGGATATCCAAGTTTACTTTTCCTCCCACTACCTTGTGAGCCTGTGCAAACAGGATAAAAGTTATGCACATGCATGTCAGTTGTTACTTTATCTTCAGGGCAACACTAAGGGAAAGTTGAATTGGACATTGCCCAGTTGAATATTGTAACTCCAGTTTGTTATGCTAACGAGTTGTAATATGCTGTAATCTATGGGTATGTTTGTATTATTCCATGAAACATTTGCCATAATTTCATGGATGAATTATGGCTTTAGACTGCACATTAAAACCTGAGTAATAAACAGTAACAATCTGGGTGAATGCAAGCTACAACTGAAAAAAAGAAGAAATCCAAAGAATGAGGGGGATAGGGGAATGTTTTATGACATGCTAGTTTGTCTCTGTAGCAGCAGAAAATGTGCAGGGAAAGCCCTGGAAAATAACTTCAAGGAAAGAGCAGAAACCTTGAATGAACCCTGAACCCTGAAACATGACATGTTTCTGCACATAGGTACATGATTACTCTGTTTTCTTCTTTCTTTTTTGTTCTTAAGGTGCTGGTTTGGTGTTTGTCATCTACCCAGAAGCCATTGCAACACTACCCGGTTCATCAATATGGGCTGTTATCTTCTTCATCATGCTTTTAACTCTGGGCATTGATAGCGCTGTAAGTTTGCACCAAACCCCCAATACACACCTGTTATTTCAGCCAGGGGTAGTTAAGTTTGACTTGATAAAGTGCAGCGCTTTCAGGTCCCATTTGGCAAAGTTTGATAAAAATCTACAGCCTCTGACTTTATATGTCTAACTTTTGTCCTGTCTGGCAGATGGGTGGGATGGAATCAGTGATCACTGGGCTGATTGATGAGTTCAAATGCCTCCACAAACACAGGGAGGTTTTCACCCTCTTCATTGTCGCAGCCACCTTTCTAATATCACTCTTCTGTGTCACAAATGTAAGTATTTCTGTTGTAGCTAACCTGCATGCTGACTGTAACACAATCACAAAATAACCATTCATTCTTGATACCTCCCCAGGGTGGGATGTATGTGTTCACTCTTCTGGACTACTTTGCTGCAGGGACATCGATTCTCTTTGGAGTGCTTATTGAAGCCATCGGCATTGCTTGGTTTTATGGTGAGACAGATGGACAACACAAAAGAGGACAGAGAAACTGATGATTCATGTTTTCATGGTCAGGAATGCTGATGCTGTATTAAGGCTTTGATGGGAAATCTGTTGGTTTAGGAGAGCTGTGACTCAATGAGAAATACTTCTATTAGATGTGAGGTCACTACAGTGAGAGGGTTTACCGCCAATAATGGTTTTGGCCTCTTCATCACTGTGCATGTGTTGTGAAAACATAAGGATAACCTGTATCTGTGGTAGCGTTCTGACCGCTGCCAGTGTTACCTCTGTGTTCACTGGGTGGCGCTGAGCTGCCACAAACAGCAAATTGCTGCTGAGGAACAAGCTCTTCCAATTTGTCACTGACAGGAGTCAGCTGTCTAATAGCTAGGTGGATGATTACCGTGGGTGGCAAATGGAGGCGACGATAAAGTCAGTGTCTCTCCAGATGTCCAAACTCTATCAGCACTCAATTAAAAACAGTTTTAACATTATCTCTACAATCTTTGTTTATGTAAGTGCTGATATTATTTTTTATTTTGGTGTGAGTCTTTAAACAATCTAAACACCAATCAGTTTCGCTTTCTTTCTCACAATGAAGTGTATTGTATTTGGTGATCTCTCTTGTTCTTTCCCTTCTTGCTCTGTGAGGACTGAGAAGAAATTTAATTTATATGAAGTAGCTTTTCTACGGAGCCCCCTAAGGGTCACGGCGAGGGTTTTTTTGGGGGAGACTATTGCGTTCCCTCGGAAAAGTTTTTGCGTTCCCTCGCAATACCTTTTTGTGTGATTCATTTGATCATTCTGATTCATGTCTTCACTTTCACTCAGGTGCGCAGAGAATGGATCCAGAAAAGTTTGAAAGATAGAGATTCAATATGATCATATAAAATGATCAATAACTCATCATTAGAGCATTTCAGAAACAACACCGACATGTCTCTGCAGTGACAGCAATGTTGACTGCGAGCTGCAATGTTAATTTTCTCAAAACGAGTCATTGCTTTGCGCTGGGATGTTCAAAGACCATCTGTAAATGGCAACATGGACACAAACACGAAAAAGTACTGCGAGGGAACGCATAAGTCTCCCCCCAAAAAAAAACTTGCCGTGACCCTTAGGGGGCTCCGTACTTTTCCTCTTCTAGTTACTTAAATTTTAAATTGTTCAGCAGAGCTTTAAGAAATACACATGAAGCTAACAAGTAATCTAAAATCCCTCCTTCCTCATTTTCTGTTACTTTGTATTTGGTCACCTGAGGACAAACTGTCTCCAGAAGTGCTTTCTCATGCATTTTTGCAGAGCACCAGCAGAAAGCACTCCAATGTGGTTCCTTGTAGTATGATTTTCAAAAAACACAGACTAGAAGAAAATATCACACAAAGCAAGTCTCAGGTGAGGGTGAATGCTTGACCTGAACTTCTGTATTGAGTTTTTCATCTAATGTCTAGTTAACCTGACAATTGAAGGACCCATTCAGGGCTAAACTCTACCCAAGCCTCAGGCAGTGGGGTCAGCATGTTGCCCTACTTTGGCAGGTCCTAACCTTGGCAAGTCAGATACATCAAGCCCAAGGCTCTAGCCGGCTTTTTTTTACCCCCATCGTCATAACTGCTGGCAGAAACTCTTAACCCCTGACCGTGGTGGTCTTTCACTCTGCTGTCCACAACAAAGTACATCTACCCTTGCTGAATACCTTCTCGTCAGTGTGGATACATTTTTTCTGCAAAGAGGGATGCGCTTCAGGCACAAAGGTAGGAGATAAAAAAAGGAAGGCAGGATTTATGCAAATACTGATAAGGCAAAAATGGTGCTCTGGATTCACTTTAATTAACACGAAACACCAGGGGTTGAACTTTATTTTGAGTATCATCTCCTGAGTTGTATTTTTCTGTGACTGATCACATCAAATACCTCCCAAACACATGCAAAGGCCAGGACTGATCATCAAACCTGATGCTGACCTGAATCTCTGTACTGTTGGTTTTTCTAAATATCAAATCTCAGCAGCTGTGTTTATGTTTTTGTGGAATCATCAAGTACTTCCATGTGTCCTAGGAGTGGACCGCTTCAGTGATGATATTGAGGAGATGATTGGCCAAAGACCAGGGCTGTATTGGAGACTGTGCTGGAAGTTTGTCAGCCCCTGCTTCCTTCTTGTAAGTCCTTACACTGATGCAATGTTGATGTATAATGCATTGAAATCTAGACAAAGATCACTTAGAATGAATACAAATATTTACTTTAAGACTATTCACTGCTGCCAAGAGTTTAACAGACCTGAGTGTCTTTGAGAGATTATGTCAAAACAGATCAGCTCGATTGTTTCTAGCTAGTATTCAAGTGTCCCTGAGGAATACGAATCTTATGATAAGATGCATTTGTGGTAAGACACTGTTACCCAAAAGCCAGAACTGCTTACTCATGTTTATACTTTTTGATCTGTTTCCCTGGAAAGCCAACATATGTGGTCTTAGACATGCTTCCACTTGGTAACACCTTCATTTGTGGTCCATAGATATTTTCTCTCTCTATAAACTCTTTCAAACCAAACAAAAAAAAAATTATTGTGTCTGGGTTGATGATTAAACTAATGAATATCTGAACTTTTGCAGTGGAAAAGTTCAGATGTTGAGTGATGCCTAGTTGAATTTCAGGTCTTTGAACCAAATTGGTTTTTTTTCCAGTTCATGGTGGTTGTGAGCTTTGCCACGTTTAACCCTCCACACTATGGCTCCTACATGTTTCCTCCATGGGCTAACATGGTAGGATGGTGTCTGGCTATGTCCTCAATGTCAATGGTGCCTCTCTACGCCATCTACAAACTCTGCACACTGCCTGGGAAGTTCTGTGATGTAAGTGCAATTCCCATAAAAACTGATACAATCCACTGAAATACTTAAAGAAAATTAGGTTGACTTCAAGTTGTGCAGAAATAGGAATTAAATTTCTAACTTCTTGACTTGAAAGTATTGCTTCTTTCACTTTATCCTCAAACAGAGGCTGGCTTATGCCATTACTCCTGAATCAGAGCATCATTTGGTCGATAATGGTGAAGTACGGCAGTTCACGGTAAGTACTGGTTTATCTTTATTCGTTATTGATATCCATAAAAGAGTGTAACTTCATGGGGTTTGTCCATTTTCCCACAGCTACATCACTGGTTGGTGGTCTGAACTACACAGAAAAAAAAGAGTAAGGAGAGAATAGATGAGAGAATGGGTCTTGAGTGGATGGATGAATGCAAAGGACTGAAGAGCTAATAGGTGATATCTTTTTAATTGAAGCCCAGCGATGGTGGAGGTGGTGATAGCAGCTCAAAAGTGCCGACAAAAACCCATAAATTGTAGTAGTTTGTTTTTTGATTTCAACAGTGGATGTGTAATGCTGTACTTGGCCCCTCTCCACTGCTGTATTCACAATGGTGAGTGAGATCCAGTGACACAGCAAATGTGATGTTCAGAGTACTTCTTCCATTACTACAAAACTCTGTTTTGAAAAATATTGTGTAAGTTTAAAGGTTTTGAACCAGCATTTGTTACAATACTATCTTATCTTGAGTGAGCATTAGACAAGTGGGTGAGTCATTTCTTTCAAATATACATTGTAACAAGTGCAGGCAACATGTAATGAAACAGTAAAACTCAAAGCTATATGGTTATTTCCTGAGGCACAGTGTACAGTATAGAGATTTAGTATTTTGTTAATGTAAACGGTTTTAAGATATTCAGCCAAACACATGGATAGAAGAGTTTATTTTATAAATGCAGTTTTTTTTTTCAAATATATGTACCATATACTGTATCTTCTCAGTCATTTATTTTTAAGCAGTGCATGGTGATAACAGTTGTTTAGGGTTCTTATCGCTCCTCTCCATATTATCAGACGTTTAATGAATGCATCAGATTTCATTGGATCACAGTCAATGTCTTGTTTGTAGTATTTATCTACTTTACTTAAAGACTGTTATAATAATAACAACTTCCTTTTAACTTTATGAAAGACAAAGAATTTAGTTCATCCAAATAACTTACTAGGAGGAGCATTTATTACATTACCACAAAGCTATGTCTGAGTAAACATAACCAGAGCTTACACTCTCAAGAGCTCACTTTTCCATAAACACTGAGGTTTCACAAATCAAGAGAATTGATTGGTTACAAATAAAAGTCAGTTCTTCTCTCCAAAGTCTTGGGCAGAGTTTTCAAAGTTTGATTTATTAGAAGTTGTTAGTCCATTTAACAGCTGAGTGTACTCTTAAAAAAAGCCGAACATCCTCAAACTGAACTTGTTTAACATTAATTGAAATAGCTAAATGAGTGGCTCAGTGCACATAGTTTGAAACACTTTGGTAGTGTGAGTCACACTGAATGAAACCAAGGCATGACAAAATTTACCACAGAGCTGATTGAATCAACCAAAGAATTAAGTGAACTCAGATACTCATCAATATCTTTGTCATTATGTGAAAATACTTTGCCAAGGATTTTTTGGGAGACCACTTGATTGTTAATTTAATACTGACGTGTGTGGAGGACAAAAGCTGCCAAAAACCAAAAAGTAAAACTATATATGATGATAATATGAGACGCTATCAGATGCATCTTCAGTGTTTTCAAAATAAGAGTGACACTCATGGTTGATCAGTTTTTACGCAAATATAAATCTGTAACCAAAAAAAGGACTTGTTGCATAACAAACAATTCAGGTTTAATTTATTTAGTAGAAACTGATACATTTTGATACACAAAAAGGGTGGATACAGAATGTATAGGAATTTGGAATAAAAATTGCACATTAAATCAAATAATTGAAAGTTGAATAAATTGAGATAACTTAAAATTACAGCTCAATTTGTTTTGACAAGATAAACAATTGTTCATTTGACAACCAGTACTTGTGGTAATAAAGATAAAGTGGAATAAGTTGAAAAGAAGTTGGAGCAAATTTAACTGCTTGAATTTTATCCATCCCTGAAACATTTGAAAATAACAACTATTATTGTTAGGAGTCAATCATGTAGCTTTATCCATAGAGTCTGTGAATTGTTTTATATGTACGACTATTATTTTTTGTTTGCAGCTTGTGTCCTCCATGGCCCGGTTTATCTAAAAATCTTCCCAGGTCTAATGAATCAGTGCACTTAAGATTTCTCTTTATTATTCTGTATTCACAATCCAGTTTGAAAGCTATGACTGTCTCATTTACAGAAAGCATAAAGCTTTAATTTTACTGTTTACAGAATCTATTCAGAGTTTAATGACTGTTTGAAAAGCTGCTTTTTATTGAATTGCAAATGAACTGTGTGTGATGTCATATATGAAGTAATTGAAATTATTCATCTACGAAATTAACTTAATATAGAGGGGCTTGTATCGTATCGTACCGTATGATAATATGATCTTGAATATTAAAACCTACTGTGTGGTAGACATATGTTATATTAGCCTCAACAATCTTGATGAGAATTAAATGGAAACTTCATATAAACCTTCCTCTCACGAAGTCTTTCTGTTTTATCAGAATCCTTTCAGACTGGTAGGACTTGTTTTCACCTTGTGGTACATGTTTCAGACTAAAGGGTTAATAACGTCAAAAATTGTATGCGTGTGCTGCTGTACTGTGCCTTGTGGTGTTTCAGATTGTATGACTTTGTTTTGTACTGTCAAAAAATGTATGGTTAATAAATTACAACATATAAAATATCCCTGTGTGCTGCCTTTTTTATCCACAAACATGTACAAAGCATCAGCAGTCCTGGTCACACACAGAACTGCTTCCTGATTATAGTGTCTTGGTCATCAGGTTAGTACAGGAAAATTACTACTTTTCCCTTAGAATGCTCCTAATCCCCCTACCTTTCCATTTGATCAGATAAATCTATTATTTGTAAGACTACTTTGAACTTTTTTTGATTGCACCATGCATGACCTTAACTCTGTGGTGCATAGTGGTCACTACAGTTGACACCTTTTTAAAAGTTTTTTACTCCTAAATTTGATGGTTCATGTGGTGGAAATTCATATTAGCCTGTGTCAGGAGGATATTTTTATTCTTCCTAGGGCCTGAAAAATGTTTTCAATTCTTTTTCCAAACATACATGTATTTTTGAACATGTTATAGACATTTGAGGGTGAAAAAGCTCACAAACAATAAATTTATCAGTGTTAAAATGGATGAAAGAGAGTTCAAAGTTTTGCAAAACATTAAAAAAAAGATTATTCATGAAATTACCAAAGGGAAAAAAAATTCAAACAAAAAAAAATCATATTTACGTTAAGTGCACACTGTTTATGTTTAATTCTCAGTTGCAAATATTTGAAAAAAAATGGAAAACTTTTTTTCATGCCTTAATACAAATAAAAACACTCAAGGGAAAAATCCTGACACCGATTTTCATTATTCATGCATCAGAGGGTTAATGTTTCCCCAGTTTTAGCTGTTATATACAGACACAGCCCCTAATGCTGTCTTCATGTTACTTCATTAAAACCACAACAGGTTTTTTTTTTTTTTTTTTTTTTTAAAGTTTCCTTTGCAAGTGATCAGAATGTTTGTCTACAAATTCAAGCATCTCTGATAGCAAAACTACTGGGGTTCCTCCCTGAAATTTAATGATCCATTGTACTGTTGCATTCAATATTCCTAAATGAGAAATTGATCATTCAGTTTCCAACCAAACAGTGAGTTGCATCATAAATCAATAGGAAAAGAAACTGAAAACAGAAAAGACAGCACTTGAGTCATAAAAGCTGCTACTTAAGATAAAGCTGTGTGACCCCAAACCAACAGTGTTCAATACAGTAACTATTTAGCCAGAACCTACAGTCACAAGGACACTGCACAGATAGATGACCTGATAACTACAGGCCACAGCACTTTGGACTGATAACTGTCTAAGAAGCTTTTTGATTTATTGCCATTCGTTTTGTCTGAGTTTGGTGTGCCTTTTATGGTATCCTCTTAAGTCATTTTTATTCCGGGCTTTGCTGAACTCCTGTTGTCCATGTAGGTGTCGTGTCCAATGATCATAAGCTTCATCAGTCCACTCGAGGTTATTTATTTTAACCTTGATAGAGGAACAGACAGAAATATTACCTTGTGTACTAAATGTGTCATCTTTACCATGTCACCGTATTTCATCCCTGACTGAGCGTAAAATCCCCAAACCATAGGCTCCGGTGTGACTCAGTATTTTTCATATGCTTACAGCACCATGAAAAAGACTGCATCATGAAGTGGTGAGCTATTACTAGAACATTATCAATCATTTCAATTTTGTTCTGCTTCAACAAAGAATCCTAAATATAGAGACTGTAAATGATCTCTATTGGATCAGATGGTGTGTTGGAATAGAGCTGCATTGTAGAGAATGGATTTGTTATAGCTGTAGGGACTTTGCAAAATGCAAGTCATGAGTTAAAGAAAGTGCTTTCATTTCTATTTCATCAAAGTATCAGTGCTTTAACTACTTCTGTCTTCAGTGACTTACTTGTAAGCTAGTGAGGCTTTACATGCGTTAGTGTACTAGTTAGACCTTGATAATTAAATACCCTGGCCAAACACAGTTCACTAGGGAATAAGAGAAAAATGTCCACTAGTTGCTCTAGTTAAGGTCTTTTTAAAAATTCCTATTCACTAGTCAAAGAAACAGTTGGTCAAAAGTTAACTAGAAGTCGATGAATCAGAGTACAAGTTGATATCTGTGTTCACTTAGGTAACGAGCAAAGGGTCTTGACTGTTCAGCATGAAAACTTGTAACATGTCATTATTCAACTAGTTTTATTAGTCTTAAGCTAATATCAACTGGATTGCTGTTTTGTCAGCAGCTTGTTTACTAGTGCCACAGAAAGTCTTCAACTACTTAACGAGTGCAGCCAAAGAGACACCATCTGGTTACACTTGTTTACTTGTCAACTCTTAATTTACTGTTTATTAACTGTTTGCTTGGTTTCAATAGTTAACTAGTAAGAGCCAAACACATCACACTAGTGAACTTGTAGATATTTCGCACTTTACTGGTCAACATGTACGACTCTTTGACTTCTACTAGTTTTTTTTCACAGGAATCTTGGATTTGAAATTAGGGATATTTATTAAATACTCATTTGGCTTTCTGTACTTATTTACTTCACTGAACATCTCGCAGATGTGTGTCCATCTGTATGCCTTTTTTGGTAGTACACTGCCCTCTATTGCTATATGTGCTGCACTACACTTCACAGTAAAGTGTTTCAAATGCCTGGCCCTAAAAACCAAACACATCCCATTCTTACCTCTTCAAAAGACATAGCCATGGATGATAGAAGAAGTCTAGCTTTTTGTGAGCTACTTTTAGAATTTAAGAGCTCTTCAACTCAGGCATGTTAGAACAGTTGACCTAAATTATTTTATCCTTCAATCACAATAATACCATAAGGCAACTCACAAATCCTACAGAAAGCACTGTATGCCAATTCTTCACTTGGATTCAATTTCAGGTAATTATTTCTTTGAAAAAAAGGCCATTTATTCTAATATATTCAGCAGATTATTTATATTTAATCTCATTCATCCTAATTAGTCTCACTTTCAGTCCTAGCCCACAAGTGCCTCCCGTGCCAACATATTGAACCATGTGAAGCATTTAGCTAAAGATTGGCCTGAATTGTGGGGTAAAGTGAGCCAGTGGTTCAACTGGTGTAAATCCTGTTAGATGATATCAAACACTTGTTCATCTTCATTTATGAAAAGTTTTTCCCTAAACTGTGGCTTTACGGTAACAAGAACTTAAACATTTTACAATTGCAGCACGATATATGATTTATTAGTGTGGTAATTACTTTCCTATATCTTTCTTGTCAGGGAAAGTAACCTTTTTGGAACATGATTAAGTGAGGGATGTTTAAGTTTGAACCAAACAAACATGTTTGTGCATTATTTGTGTATCATCAAAGCTAGAATAACAAATGTAATTCCCTATTTTTAGTTAAAATAAAAGCTACTTCTCTTTGGCTTTAATCTATTACTTTGTTCAGTCACCCATGAGTAAAACTGAAAGTCTGCGAGTTGAAAACTGACACTCAGTCATTTCCCGTAGCATCCTATCTGAATGTTGAATAAATAGCAGTTGAATGTGAAAGTAGGCCTAATAGAGAATCAAAACTCTATTTATGTCCCTCACATTTGAGTCAAGTTACAGAATTGTTTTTGTCTTTGTCATTTGCACCACTGTTAAACCCAACCTTAAACCCAAAATGTCCTTCAGATCAGATTTTAAATGGTGCTTGGATTTAAACTGTAAAGTAAACTGGTCGGTTTAACACCAGGTGACTCAATTTGCCCACTGACTTGGATCAACTTACTCCTAAGCTGGGGCAAATTGAGCCAATAGACAACTTTCTTTTAAGAGGACATATTTTCATTGGCTTCTTAACATTTCCACTGTCAGGAAACACCCAGAAATAAAGGTAGGTGTGTTTGTTTTACCTTTGCATCACTTACCCTTGCCTAGAGGACAGCATAAATCAAAAATGGCTCAATTTACCTCACTCTCCCTACTTGTTAGAGCATCATTCAGCCACTCACTGAACCTCAACAGTGACTATTCTCCCTATCCTCATCATGTACTCTAGCAACCTCAGGTGGACCTAACAGGAAAATGCAACTTAGGCATAAACATTAACAAGCCTAAACATTGGTCTTACAATGCACTTGTCTTGCGAGTGCACAGCCGCTGTCTGATAAGCTACACATCCTTAACAAAAAAAGTCAGAGAGATAATCACTTTATATGCACCACACAAATATTATGCAGGCTATTGCTGGTTGAAGTCATAGAAGACTCTTATCCCTCTGTGACCTTTTGTTGCTGCTCTCTCCAAACATGTCAGCAGTAATCCTGCCCCTGATTGCTGCTGATGAAAGAGGCCATGATTGACGGATGAAGAGGAGGAAAGGTAGAACAAGAGGTTTTGTTCCTTTAAACTCACTGGCACCAAGAATAACAGAAGGTGGTGGTAAATGGATGTTTTGTATTTGAGCCTGTGTAAGTGATTTATGAAAACAGCAGAAAAGATTAAAAGGCTTAATACAGTCACAAAACATGAATTATTCTTGTCAGCAAAATAGCTTATTTATACAGACATTTATATCTTGAATTTATGTGGCTTTGCACAACATTAGCCACTTGACAATAATGTGCAAAAGGACAAACTGTTCAGATCTCTCTGTTGTCGCGCAACACACTGATGGTACACAAAACAAACATGTTTTTGGTGCCACATTCGGGATGTCACCAGCTTTTAAATTAGTCCCCTGATGCCCAATTATCTTCCTCACGTGGCTGTTGGAGAGGTTTTGTACTCTCTGGGTTTGACAGACTCACATGCGTCCCATTGCTCCCTGCGCATTGCATCAAATAAGTCTATTTTTCCCTCCAGTTAATGAATGACTACCTGTTGATTATGCTGATGTGAGTTCCCTGGTTATCTGTGAAAGATCAGCGGCGTGTTACCATAGATACATCCCAACAGATGAGCTCCCATGATACCTTGCTGACATCGTGGGGGAACTACCGAGCTGTTTGGCTGTTAACATCACCTGCTGCGTAACGAGGCGGACTACCCGGCACCGTTTCTTCTCTAGCGGATTGGGATTGTACTTTTTGCACGTGTCAGGTAGATCACTGCTCTCACATTTTATTCCTGCATCTGTCTTCAGTTGCGTTCAAGTTGTTTTATTTGAACCAAGCCATCTTTTCTAACGCAGGTGTGAGTTTGCTTCGGGTGTCTTTCCAACTTGCGGACCTCCTCACAGACCTGTGTGCCACGTTCAGCTCCGCTACATTGCTCCTGCATGAACCTGCTTTTAATGGCATAATAATGGCCCATAATCCTTTGTGTTACAATTGGAATACAACTGCTTTGAGATTGTTTTAACACCTTTTTATCCATCGCGCGCCAGGCTGATTTTTACGCACAAGTATGAGCTCGGAGAAACCAAACTTTTTATCGCAGCCTATCGTGAAAAACATTTTCATGTTTCGAAATGGTGACCCGTACTTTGAGGCACGTCGTATTGTGATCAACGAGAAGAGGGTGTCCAACTTTGAGACTTTGCTCCGAGAGGTGACAGGAGGGATACAAGCCCCGTTTGGAGCGGTGAGAAACATCTACACACCGAGAGGAGGACACAAGGTGGACTGCATGGAGAGCCTGCAGAGCGGGGAGCAATACGTGGCTGCTGGAAGAGAGAGATTCAAAAGGCTAGAGTAAGAACAAGACATTTATTTTGTATTTTGATAACTCCTTCAATTAGTTTCAAATGCTACTGATTTGCGTAAATGCCGGTGTATCACACTGCTACCGTGTAGGCATGCTGTTAATCTGTAAAAGTTATCATATAACATTCACTTTTGGACACTTTTGCAGTATCATGTTGTTTAAATATATATAAACACAACAGTGTCAGCAAACAAATCGCCCTGAGTCACAGCGTGAGGCAGATAAGATCAGCTCTGTGGAGAAGAGTGGGTTACCTGGGCCTAAAAATAAATGGACTAATACTGCACATAATGAGCTTTGTGCAACTGGTTATTCATAGAGTGCAGTGGTGGAACAGTTGCAAGTGTTTGGAAGCAGCGGAAAGGTATTAAAGTCTTTCAGTTCTGAAAGTATACTTCCTAATGTATGTATTTTAAACTCAAGGGATATGGGAGGGGCACAGGGCAATCTGCTGCAGAAGTGATTAGAATTAGACTTCAGTAAGCTGCACTCATACTTTTCAGTACTTATCACCCTGTTCTTTCACTACCCCACATAAACTATAAGACATCTTTTTATGTCAGTCACATACAGGTTAATAATAGCTCACTTCTGTCTTAGTGTTTATAATGCATAATTAAAAGCTAGTATGCTGCTGCTTTAAATCTTCTGTGTATCTATGACACAAGAGAGGTGCACAAAATACTTGTAATGTTGACAGACAGTCTGCAGTTTGATTCTCATTTCATCTTTTGTCTCAGCTACGTGCAGATTGGCTCAAGAAAGAAGAGACTGATGCAGACTCTTCCGATACAGGTAAGTGCAAGTGCTGGACGGTTTGATCTAAAATATCGATATATCGATACCAACGTTGGCATCAGTATTGATCAATACTTGTGTGATGAGATCAACTCTTAAAACTATCCACACATTGCTGGTTTCTTAAATATTATGTTTCTGTAATTAGCTAATTTACCAGTATGTGCAAGGTGTTTGATCAAAATGGGACATTTAATTTAATTAATATATTGTTTGCTGTTAACCATGAATATTCAAATTTACTGTTGTACAATGAGTACATGAGTATTTTCTGGTTGAAAAAAATAGTAACTTTCATTCATGAACTGATTTAATTTGACATTGTGTGCTACTCTTGATTTAAATAGACAAGCTGCTTTTCTAAAAGTATCTACATTGGTATTATTCTTGGCAATATTGACTTGGTGTCTGATCTATACTAAATTTTGCGGTATCCCACACCATGAGTAATTGCTCATAAGTGAGATGCATTTTCAGTTTTCAAAACTTGTTATTGTATGAAGTCTTAAGGGGTTTGTCAGTAGCTGCTGCACACAGAAAAGAGAGATAAAACAGTTGTGTAATGCCAGTATTTGTTACATCCAACATACTGTTCACCTCTGTATTCACTTTGGGTCAATTATCAGACTTTTTCTGTGTGATGGAGCTTTGTCACCTGGCTCGGCATGAGGAAAAAGGGGGAATAACCAAGCCTTGATTGTTCCAGTCAGCTCACTTGTTGACATCATGAAATTTCAATCGGCAGAGATGGAACTTTTTTACATAATTTACAATCTTGTCATTCATCCAGACAGCCTTTGGGTGTAGTTGATATGTATGTGATCTTGCCAAAAGATCCTCAAGTTCCACTTCACCTTCTGGTCTTTTGGTTTTTCAGGAAGAAGCACATTGCTTTGGTTTATTGCACGATCACTCTGTTACTGATGGTGTAATTTGTGTGAAATATCTTATTCTGTATTTACAGACATTTACACTCAGTCTGGGTTTGCAGAAGTTGCAGAGCATATTGATTAATTTCACTTGTTTTTAGATTTCCTTGTAGAGAACTATGGATCCCTTTCCTGCTATGTTTCAAGGTCATGACGAGCATTAGATCTCATCCTCACTCTGTTTAGTTTTTCTTAACTAAATGCGGCTAACTGGCAGATATATGAGGATTTGGATGACATCACTTCTGCACTCCCCCTCCCCCATGTCAAGGTTTCAAAAAGTTCATTTAAGCAAGGTGTTATGTTGAGCATCACTCTTCGTTGTTCTCCGTGAAGAATCACTTTGTTGTTGTCTCAATGGCCATGCATTATTGATTTTTGGATCATAATCATCCCAGCCTCAGAATGCATCTTTAATCACCAGCTGTGAAGTCATGGCCAAAACAGGAGCAGCTTAAAGTCAAGAAGACCACGAGCTCATAAATCTTGAAAGTCACCTGTAGATCCCCTTTCAAAATAAGAGTTGCATACACCTTGTTCAACAGAATTTAGTCAAAGGAAGGAATGGTTGTTTGTACAATCACCCAGCATCAAACAATAATACCTGAATTGATAATAGTAAAAGAGCAGTAAGGCAAAGGAAAAAGACAAGCATGTTTTACAATCCAAAATGTAAAACCTGTCAATGAGTCATACAAAGTTTTAGCTAAGGTGATATGAAGCTCAGCGCTTTACCTCATCTTAGATTTTTCTTTTTCCTCCAGTGATAAGAAGCATTGTCTGTGTGTGCTGCTTCGTGTAATTTGCTGCGTAGTTAATCACACATAGAGAATCAGACCCTATTTTCTATGCTCTCGGTCTTATCATCTACTAGGAAGAGTTTTCATCACAGATAACCCTAAGAGCCCGCTTTTGCTGCTGGGATTATGTGGTGAGCATAAAAAGAGCCAATTTACTTTACAAGGACCCTGCCTCCCCCTCTGTACCCCACTTAACCTGCCTGATTGTGTCGATTAATGATGAGAACTCTTGGCTGGCTAAATGGGTGGTGAGTTTATTTTTGTTGTCCTTATTGATTTGAAAGCACTAAATGGTGAATATTAAGGAAGACTACATCTCTAGCTTAAGCTGGAGATAGATGATTAAAACATGCTTGTTTTTTTCCCACTCTTGTTATGTGAGATCTTTTACTTTTCTTTCTCTTATTACTCCTTGTTAGCTCTACATCTACCACAAGCAAGCTTCCTGGTGTCAATAAGAAGTAAAAGACGCATTACAGCTCCTTTGATGAGCTTTTTGGAAACAGAAACAAACAGAAATTAAGGAAAATTGAGTTGGTGATCGAGACCATCAACAAAAAGTCTGCTGATTTCTTTTGTGCACTCCAAGCAGATAAACCTGGTGTGTAGATGAATTATCTATCTTTACTAGAATATTACAGCAGAGGCACAGGAAGTGTTCAGTGATTTGTTGCAATCCTTTATTTTGGCCCATTGGTAACAGTGCATTTAGGTAGTTTTTTATTCTTGTTTACTGAACTGAAAGAAATATTTATTTATTTTTTTGTTTATATTATTCTGTATACTAGGGTACATGTCTTATTTTTAATAGCTTAACCCTGTGGTGCATAGTGGTCACTACAGTGGACACCTATTTAAAACTTATTAACTCCTAAATTCAATGGTTCATGTGGTGAAAATTCATATTAGCCTGTATCAGGATATTTTTTTTCTTCTTAAGACCTGAAAAATGTTTTCAATTCTTTTTCCAAATATATATATATATATATATATATATATATATATATATATATATATATATATATATATATATATATATATATATATATATATATATATATATATATATATATATATATATTTTAAAAGTTATAGACAAACATTTGACGGTAAAACATTGTAATAACTATAAATTATTCAGTGTTAAACGGATGAAAGAGAGTTAAAATGTTTCACAAAGCATTAAAAAACATGAAATTACCAAAAAAAGAAAAGAAGTCAAACAAAAAAATAAGTCATATTTACATTAAGTTCACACTGTTTTAAGTTGAATGCTCAGTTACAAATATTCGAAAAAAAGAAAAAGAAAAAAAAAAGGAAATTTTTTTTTCATGCTTTGAGACAAATAAAAACACTCAAGGGGAAAATCCTGACACTGACTTTCATAATTCATGCACCAGCTTAAATGCACCATGTGACAGCAATTTAATAGATTAAGAAAAACCATGAGGAGAACTTTGAAATTTCTAAATCAGCAGAGATTGTTCTACCCACAGGAGGCACCACAATCTGTACAACCTAAGTTCTTCCCAGGAGCTTTGATTTTCACCACATTTGCTCTAAAGTTTACAAGTTTGGACATGGTAATGAGCCAAATCCAAAGTAATCTTGGTTATCTGTGTTTATACACTTAAAATGAGATAAAATGATCATATGTATTACTAAGCATCACTAGTAACTTTTTTTCAATCATTTTAGTTTTCATACAAGTTGGATTACATCCTACATGAAATGTCTATGTCAAAGTCATGCTGTGTCTGCTTTGACCTTTTTTCTTGTTAGACCTTCAAATAAGTCCGGCATCCTGTTTCATGAAATAACTTTTAAGTCCCTCTTCCAGCTTTCACATATCTGTTGCCAGGCAGCCCTCACAGACCCCAGAGGACTTCGACTACACCTCCTTAGTATCTCTCTTTCTTATCCTCTCAGGACTCAAATCTTAGTCTGGGAGTCTCTAGGGGTTAGGTGATATAAGACAGGGCCTGCCGTCCTCACTCTATGAACCTCAAAGGATTACCAAAGAGTCATTCTTCTGCAGTCACAGTGATAATGGATGGGTTATTCTTGTATGGATCAAAGGCTTTTTTTCTTTACCTTTCTGGGTTAAAGATGTTGATGTCATGCATTCTAAGTTTGTACAATTTACTCAAAAATAATGGTTAAAAAGAAAAAAAATTGTAGATTATGTATGAGTTAAGAAATATAATCCACCGCCAACACAAACCACTTCATGCTGCTGCCACAAGCGTTTGCTCTGATTCTCCGAGCAGTTCTTTCTCCAGAGAATCCACCGTATTAACCTGGTTGCCTCCCCAGTGCTACTGGCAGGTATTTTTAGCTACTGTGGTTCACTGAAATGTTGTCCTCAACAATTGGACTCCACTTTTAGCATCATTCTGAAGAAAGTATAACTTTTCCTTATTGGTTGGAAAGGATTTAGAGGCATCAAGTGATATGGCGGCAGATTACAATTCCCTAACCAGTCACTCCTATATTTAAAAAAATGCTACAATTCACTTTTTTTTCTCCTTCTTTGTCCCTCACTCCCAGGCTAAACCCCTACCACCAAACCGATTAATTGTGTCAGCTCGTTTCCTGAAACCCATCAAAGAGCCCTGTACTATATTGTAAGTTTAAGTCTGGATGTTTCTTTTGATTTCAGTATAGATTAAAGCACATGATTCTCAGTTTATGTATTGAAATGTTAAATGACATCATGGACTCCTAAAGTCGTAGCTGATCCAGTTGAACTTTAAAAGCTTGAAGTCATACAAGACAGAAATGTTCATCAAGAGAGTAGTTCTTATAAAGTGTATCTTCTATTCTCAGTGTTGTAGCAAACGGGGATGTCTTGAATCCTGCTATGAGGCTTTTAATCCACCAGAGGATGCTAAACCAGTTTGACAAAATCCTTGAGATGATCACAGAGAAGATGGGTTTGAGAGTCCTGGGAGGAGTTCGAAGGTACGTAAAAGTTTTTTTTATTCATCTATATTTCTGTCCATTTAGATCATTTTAGCAACACAGAGGACAAGAACATGAGTTGAAGACAACACAAGTCCTCCACCTGCTTTACATAATGGTAGATAATCTAATCACACTGTCACAGACTTTGCTGCATATCTTTGTGTATTGAATAAATATAGTAAATATCTTGGCTCAAGCACATGATGTAAATATTCTTTTTTGACTCTCTGTAGTCTGTACACCTATGAGGGCCACCAGGTGACTGAGGGGATTCAGCTGGAGAGTGGTCAGCTTTATGTGGCAGTGGGGAGAGAAAGGTTTAAGAGGCTGCCCTACAGTGATCTGCTCTTTACTAAACCCAGAGGAACGAGGAGGGTCAACGGGTGAGCACTGAACACCAGAATGGATATGATATCTTAAAGCTCATGACTTGAAATTCAAACATTGAAAGTGACCATCCTGTCACTCATGATTTGTTTGCTGTTTTTGTCACAAAGAGGCTTTTCTTTCTGCTTTATTATCAACATAAAATGCTCCCCACATGAGCTTTAAATGTGTTTATTTGAAAGAAAATTACACTTAGTTAATACACAGTTGAAAACTCAATCATAAAGAGTTGTGGAAACTTCAAAATAAAGCTCTATGGCTACAAGGGGTTGTTCTTGGAAATTATTCAGTTTGTTTATTGTCCCACAGAGGATAGTCAGTACTCTTATGGGACAAATGTTATTTTGAATCTCCCCAAGCTCTGAAGATGAAGACTTATAATACATTTTCCTTCTTTAGTGTTTCACTTTGATGGCTTAAGATGCCTTGAATATTCTCTTTGGAAAACACTTTTTTTTATAAAGATTGTTCCAATATTGAGTTAGATGTTACGTGGTTAGATTATCACTGATTAACCAGTCAGCAATCTCTTTTTAGACTTTAGATTCTGGGATGCCATCAAATTTATGCAATTCCACCTTTTTAATATACTGTACTGTTTTCTGTTGTTATTGGCAAATCCTAGTAATCTGTCGCCCGCTCCAGCCAAGGTGTTACTCAAGGGTCACTGTTCTCTATTTGCAAACTCCTTCTGAGTCAAATGATCAGAAACCATAATGTACAATACCACTGTTACGTTAACGAAAAAAAGATGTGTCCCTCTACAGTCCACCAGTGATAACAATTTAAATCAACTTACCATCTGTCTTTCTAAAATCAAAGTTTCAAAGCTTCCTTTTAGGTAATAAAAACAACTTAATTTATATATTTTTCAAATGTTGCATATATCTTTTGAGGCTATCTTTGACCTTTTTCACAAAACATCACGCCACCTGCATGAAACTTTCTATTTGCTGCCTCCAGTTTGTTTCATCATTCATTGAAGACTGGATTTGCTTCTGGTTAAATTATTTTCAGAATTTAACTTCTTAATTAACTTGTTAATACTTTTTAAGCCTTGAATGATAAGACCTTGCAGTATGTCACTGACCTCCTCACCTCACATGAGCCTGCGTGCCTTCTCAGATCAGCTGATATAAGCTTAGTGGTTGTACTGAAAGCCAGATTGAAAGCTTAAAAACTCTGTAAAAAGCTACCTGCTGAAACCAGGCATCAAATTTAAATCTCTTCTCTAAACACTTTTTATCAGAGGGATGTTTAAACTTGTGTAAATTTCATTCAGTTTATTTGATGTTGTTTTACTCTTAATGTATTGTTTCCGTGCATTATTGTGTAAAATGTTTTTAAGGATTTCATGTTGCTTGTGAAGCAATTTAATGTTATTTTTTAAGTGTTAGTTGTATTTTTCTCAACTACCAAACAGCTAATTTCAAATTTTTGTGCTTAACTAGTGTTATCCTGTCATTCGATGATAATGACCATTTTGTCTGTTTTGTTTTCAGAATAAAAGCTCAATCTCTGCCGCCCATCTACAGATTCTCCAAACAAAATGGAAATGTAAGAGCTGCATGTCGGCTAAGTACAATCACAGTCCATTGGCATTTGATAAAAATAAAGTAATAGTAATGCATGAAAACAGGAGAGTAATGTGCAGCTACGAGATAATCATACCACTCTGATACGCATTCTACAATACACAGAAAAACTCACAGAAACAAAACAAAATCACATGATTACATGCAACAAAGAGCCAGATAGTCATTAATTATCCTCAAATGTTACTTTAAGTGCCTCTATTGATTGTTGGTTGTGTCCACGGATATAAAAACAGAATATCAAGTGTGTAACATACTCACAGTGAAAAATAAAGTGTCTCCAGCATGTTCAAGGCACAAAGGAGGAGGAGCATGCACTAAAGTTCATATTAAGAGCCTGGGACCAGCTTGATTTCTGTGATCCTATTTTTTTTCAAGCATCTGAATCAGTGTCGCTTTTTAGAATGTGCTCTATGCATTACTACAACTTAAGTCCGTCGAAATCTGAAGATCAGGAATTTCAAAATAAAAGCAAGGATACATTTTAGTAAAAAAGAGCAGAGAATCAGAGTGCAATCAGTCTTTCTTTGCTTCATGCACTTTTCACTTCCTCACCAACTGAACTGTCCCCTTGTCTTCTTCAGGCTAAGTCAACAGCGCAATGTAATGATAGGCGGGAAGGAGACTCGAAGGCCTCCCCTCCAGCCAACGCTAGTAACAACAAGGAACACCTGTCCTCTATTGTCCGAGAGATCTCTCAGGCAAGACTCATCTCTCTCAGGAAGAAGAGGAGTGGACAAAGCATGACCCTCAGCATTGCTGACAACGGTAAGACACAAACACACCACTAAGACACAAACACATCACTAAGATACAAACACACCATGAAGACACAAACACATCACATCATGCTCATACTTGTACGTGATAATCCATTACAGGTTTAAAGGGACAGTTTTTGCTTTCTTGTCTCAAATCATTTCAAGTTGTTTTCGTGCTTCGAGGTACCAACAACAAACGACTTGAAGTGAGCTGAAAACGAAAACAGATTGAACCAACAAAAGCCATTGTATTTGTATCTTTAAGCTTCTGTACTCCTTGAAATGATACTGACGAAATGTCAGACTTTCACCTTGGGAGCCTCGCTCTGAAAATAGATCACTTATCTTGTGTGGTTGCACAAGCCAGTGTAATAATAGGAAAAAAGCCTGAGACAAAAAAGAGAAAAGATTCCTCCCCTTATCTTCCTGTCACATTGTCTTTAACTTTAACTGCCTCATGGCCCTTTAATGTCTGGATGTCTGAGATGTCTTACATCCTCTATGGTTACAACATGTCACATAGACAAGGCATATGCAAGTTAGGGTTATGAACATAACGATATATGATGTAATGCATGGCTGATGGAAATCTTATGTAACCTGCTGCTTTCTTAAATGTCCACATAGTGGCACTGTTGCTCTATAGGAGAGGAGGGGAGAGGTGTTGAAAGTAGGTCTAGTATGATGACACTTACTACTATAAGAAGAAACACATTACATCATCCTCTAGGTTCATGATCAGTACATCAAAATGTCCTGGAAAAAGCTACTTTTCCACACAGCAGCATGCAATCCTCTGACCATAAAGAACTTAAAGATTTTAAATTACCCCTCAGCACAATCAGATTGTGTTGAATTTTAAAAACATTCATGTAAACAGAACCATTTTTTTCATGAACACTACACAATTATAACGTCCGGAAAGAGGATTGTTTAAATGTTTCCTCTCCATCTAATTTCAAAGTTATCCAGTAAAGGGAAGCTTGATTTTCCTCAGAATACTTCTGACCTTTTTGTCAGGACTACTGCAGTACTTATCACGTGACGTCACCCTGTGGCTCATGATAGATGATGCCTGTTCTCTTGTCTGGCAGCACAGTTGACAGCAAAAGCCCAGAGGAGCGTGGAGAATTGCGTCTTTGGTTCAGGGGAGCTGGCATTTTGTATCAAAAGAGAGGAGGATGAGAAATGTGTATGCATGATGTCTTTGTCTGTGTGTTTGTGTGTGTGTGTGTGTTTGAAACCTGTAATTTTACCCTCAGAATCCTCCTCTGTACATTAGATTGTGTGGCATGTCGCATTAGAGACAGAGAGAAAGAAAAAAAAAGCCAACATGTTGTATTATTGGTCCCCTTGGGTGACATTGACCAAAGATTAAATTAACAGACCGACAGCTTGGAAAACAAGATCAGGCATCAGACAGGATGATTTGAATGGCTTAGAGAGCATATCAAATTCTCAATCATCCTTCACTGTTTGACCTATAAAGTCTTTTTCAAGTGCTTTCATGTTTACGTGAAGAGATTTTGCTCATTTGTTTGGCTCAGATGTTTGGTTTAGTTTTTGTACGTGAGTCTGCCCATGATGGTGAACAGGCTTTTAGACAACTATCGATTCATATGACAACAGCAAAAACAGTCGGCACTTTGCTTTAAGCATGATACTTGTGTTTTTCACTAAGCGCAAAATACTAAAATCTCTGGACAGTTATTTCGATGGTGGTGGATAGATTAATTAGAAAATGAACATCATGCTGTGTTGATGAGAACCTCTGACCAAGTGAGACCTTTCATGCTGAAAATTGAAGCTTATGCAGAATCTCATCTTTACAGCAGGATTAAGGATGTTGACAACTAAGTACAAACAACAGTTATGATCTACGCGCCTCTTTTGTATTCACAACAAACCATTTTGAGTATATTAAGGCCAAAAGTTATGCATGAGTTGGTATGACTAGGGGTGCGGCCTACATAGAAGCTGTTTATCATGCAGCCAGCACAATTTGCAAACTTTTTTTTCTTGCATACTTTTTGATGTCAACATGACAAAATATGACAGAACGTGTTGTGATAACACGTAACTACAATCTGGCATTATCTCTACTACAAAACAAATCTATGTCCAAAAAAATCAGTGATGCATGTTGACTTGACAAAAACCTTAGCCCCTCCCAGCGGTTTGGTAAAGCTATATCTTTCTAGTTATACCCAGAATGCCTTTGTGAATTGTTACCTAAAAGTTACGAGGAGGGAATGCAGTGGATCTGAGATCCTGCTGTGCACATATAACTCACTTGATGGCCCAGGCAGAACTACACAGCACAGAGAGATAGATTGACTGGTCGGCTGAACTCCATGGTATCTAAAACTGAAGAGTTCAGTTATGTGAAAATGAACGCTACCTAAAGAAGTTAAGTTGAATAACAAACTTGATCTAAATAAAGGAAAAATAAAAGGTTAACATAACTAAAAATTGATTAAGTTGACATGTATGTATTGTTTCAAACAACTACCTGAAGTTAGGATAACAAATCTTAATCAACCAAACTAAGACAAGGGTTGACACAAGACATCTTATTTAATTGCGATAACTTCTGTTGGTGTTAGAACAGCATTTTTTTTTACCAACATAAATTTGTAAGGCAGCCCTTGACATCTTAGTTTTACATTGAAATAACAAGTTACAGTTAACAGTGCAGGTTTAACTGCTCAGTCATTGCCTTGCTGAAAATAAAAAAAGAGTTTGAGTCAGCTTTTCCAATTTGGGCAACACAGTGGCATGTATCAGTGGTACTATACTAATGTTTCATACAGTCAGTGCAGGACTTTCCATGCCTTACTGAACAGAACTGACTTACTTTTGCCAAATATGAAATTTTCCCTGCCGGTCACTTGAAATGATACAGTCCCAAGTGCATCACTGCATTGACTCCATCTGCAAATGCTGAAAAGTGAATATGAACTGTAATTACCGCTGCTTATTCGCTTACAAAGGAAAAAACAAACAAACAACAACAAAACAAACAAAGCAAACATAAAAAGGAACCATGCCTTTTAATCAGAAGTTAACATAGTTGGATAACGGTGGCTTTAAGTTATGTTTCATCTTCAGCCTATTTTACTGGCTGCCATCTCTGATTGTAAGTAGACAAAACTCAAAGATAACTTTCAATTTTATCTTTTTCATTTCATACAAATATTCAAGGCCATGTTCTTTTCCTCTCAGTCTAAACATGCTTTTCCATCTCCTACTGGTTGTTGAAAAGAATACATGTCCATTCAGGGAAGTATCAATCAGCACAGCATTTGAAACTAAAGAAAACAAGCGCTCTCATTTTACAGATGGTAGACAAAATTTCCCATTGACTTGCACTAGCATGGATGAAACTGTGGCTGCACAGATTCAGAAAATATTCTGTACCTTTATGCTGCCAAATTTAGCTTTTTCAGTCATGTTGTCCACTTTAGCTGCTCGGTTGGAATACAGAGGTTTTTATCACTCTTTTCACCAGTGTATTTACAGGGCAGAGGTGTTTCTGGTGTTATTTTGCCTCTTGTGAACTTTGGCCCTGCATGGTTGTGAGGTAAACGCATCTCGTTTTGGTGCCAGAGGGAACACAGCCAAAACAAAGTTGTCAGACTGGCAGTGGCAGTGGAAAGAACACAGCATGAAACCCACACTGTAGATCTCAGTGCTGCTGGAACAAAAGATTATTATAAAGGTGTCATCTTATTACAAATACACTGGGACAGGCATCAGGACAAACAAGCAAATGATGGAGAGATTGAGAGAGGAGAAGAGACAAATGAGACAGAGTGAGCCCGTAATTCGAGATTCTTCATCCCTGCTCTGCGTGGACCCTGTTGTGACAGTAGGGCACAGTTTTGTGTGTGTGCGTGTGTGTGTGCGTGTGTGTGTGTGTGTCTGTGTTCATGTGTGTGTCACTACGCTAGCCCCCATTATTCACTGTCTATCAGCTGCTGGGAAGCAGACTGAGGATAACTCCAGCAGTTTCTGTCTGGTTTATTGTAAAGCTTCTGACTTTTCTGCTTCATTAGAGTGAACACAGCAGTGAGTGACAGCAGAGACAAGGGGGAGGCAGCGCGATAAGTCATGCAGCAAAGGTCACAGAATGAATTTGAACTCGATGTAACAAAGACATTCGGCCTAAAGATTTCCCCAACAATACTGCCTGTCATTACTTTCTCTACATGCTTTAGTTAAGCAGAGTCAATTTTATTTATTTCAAATTTGCACTTTTTAATTGCTTTGTATAATTTCTTTTAAAATGGAAGAAAAAAAAGGTTTGATTAGCTTGTGTCAGCTTTTTCTTTTTAAAATCAAGTTGTAGATTGCAAATAAGCAGCTGTTGTTGACCCCAAATTAGAAACTGACTCATATCTGTGTTCTCTCTCTCTTAATGGGCCCCTGTGATCTGTTCTGTTCACAGCACCCTTGAGAGAAGAAGAGGGGTCAGTGGAAAAAAGGAAAGGGATAAGTCATGGAGAACAAAATATAAAGAGAAACAAAAGAGAGGATAGAAGGTAAAAGAGAGGGATAATACGAGAAAGGAGGAAAGAATATAGGTGGAACATGATAATTAGCCTTCGATGATCGAGTATGATGGGTGGGTTTGGGATGATTGCCTTTCATTTGGATAATCTCTCCATTTAGAGCCATCAAAGCAAAATGTGACTTGCCTCTGCCCCTTACTGAGGCCAAATTGCAACTCTAGGAGGAAAAAAAACAACAACAAAAGGGGCCTGTACTTCAAGGAGAAAGGACCAACAGAAAAAAGATAGACAGGAGGAGAGAAAGGAGAGAAAACTTAAGGGAGGAGCACAAACGAACAGAAGGGCGATTACAGTAGAGTTCATAGGGGAGAGAGTGTTTTCTGATCAATGGCTAAATTGTAGACTTCTTCATACAGTATTCGTCCGTGAGCAGGTGTGGACACACTATTCGGTGTAAATAGGTGCTGATAAGGTTGACTTTAAATGTAATGAATATCTGTTTTAATGTCGTTCTCTTGATTGCTATAGAAATAGATTAGTAACTAAAATATTGATTTGGGGACAGGTGTTAATCAGGGCTTGCCATTTTATGAGAAATGGAAAAGAAACCAGAAACGTTTGAATTTTTGATGTTTTGGAGCAGAAGTGTAACATTAAAAACAATAAAACCAGCCAATACTGGTATTTCTTTGTTCTTGAAATGTCTGATATATTGGTCATGTCGCTCAAACACATCCACACCTCATGCCCTGGCAAGCACATGCCGGCCATTGAGCAGAGTAAAGGGAACTCAGCCACTACAGCACATGAGAAATGATCAAGAGATATTCATATGAAAATGGTGGATCACGATACAGGCTTTTTCTTGTTCATTTGACTGGTAAAATATTTTTTAAACCTCAGGTCAAAAGCCAGGCAAGGTTGCTCAAAATGTAAACAAGAAGCAGAGTAAATTTCAGTTACATGGCAGGACTGCAGGAGTTGGCTGGGATGTGATGCAGATAATAATTTATTATTTTGCCTAATCTGCCTAACAATGCTGACATATGCAGACAAGTAAACTGAGTACAGAAAAGGTTAAGTAGTTTGTTTGTGGGAATAAATTTGTACTCTCTTCTGATTTGCAAATAAATCACAGTGTCTGCCCTCTGGGTCTGGGTTTGAGGTGGTTGTAGCACTCTGTTACAACTGAGCTTGTCCCAATGCTACACTTACAGGGTGTGCTGGTCAAGCAGTAGAACATTTGTGATCTTCAGATACCTGATGTGGAAGCAAAGGGATTTACAATGATCCAATTCTCTATCCATACTACCACAAAGGTGGTTCAATCACACTTTCCACCTCATTAAAGGTGAGCTGCTTGTGATCTTTATTTCACCTGTGAAGCATTCTAAGTGATCTTGTAAAGGTCTAATGTCTAGATATATACCTGAACATAATCCTCAATTGAAAGCAAGTTATCAGCTCCAAAATAGGTTATTCAGAAAGGCTTATTTCTGGCTTTCTAAGAACTGGTCAGACTGGACCTGATTGATTTATGGCTTATTGAAGTCCCATCGCAATGCCACACTGGCTGAAGAAATTAAGCAGTGAGAATAGAGGTTCGTGTTTTTTCTCTACTGAGGACGATTTCTGCAATTTATATAGTAATAACAGTGGACACTGAAGCTCGACTGCCTGACAGAAAAGGGACAGAAGAGGGGAAGAAAGCTAAACAGGAGAGTGATAGAGCATGAGCCAAAGGCTGAAACAGGTTAAACTGTTTGTGATGATGTTGGTCCCAACCCTCATGCAGCAGTTATACTGCAGAGCTCTGTTCAAATCTGTGAGTCTACTAATAAAATGAAGAGCAGAGTTACGTGTACTCTGCTTGGTGGATGAGCATTGGCAGAACACAGCCGTGATTCACTCATGTTACATGGTACTGATATGTCTCCAAGCACTGGGCTGTGACTGGTGCTAAGGTTTGCAGTCACGCCAGGTAACTGTTGATAATTGCATTACCTTGTCACATTATATTTGGTCAAAAGTTCGCCTAAAGACGCTGCAATCCACTTCATATGTGTTCTCCTCACAGCCGTTTTAAAATGCACAGTTGGTTTTATATGTCAGTTTTACATTTCCAGTGACTCAGGTAAGTCCTGGGTTTTCTTTTCTCGTCTCTGACAGTGTCAGCAATAAATCTTAGCAAACTGCCAGCTCTTGCATTGAGGGCTCAAGGACATCCAATTTAGACAAAGACTTGTATCCTGAGAGGCCCACTGTCTCCTTTTCATGTTCCAGGATCTTTCTTGAAAATTTGCTGAAGCTATTAAATTTTTGTTACACAGTGGATCCACGTTATAGCCCTTCCTGTTTCTTTCTTTCTTTCTTTCAAGGACATTTGTTGTCAAAGAAGTTGTGAGTTAAGAAACTGCCCAGACAAAAAAATAGATAATTAAAAAAAAAATTAAAAAGTCCAAAAGCTAGGTTTTAGTGAAGACGCTGTCGATGTGTTAACGTAGTGTGTGCATCTGCATGTTTATTCCTCTGCACAGGCACAAGTCATCCAGCCAGATCAACCTCCTGCCTCTGGTGTCATAAAATGTGATGCTGCCTTGGGGAATTAGCCTTGTTAGCATATGTATCTCTAATTCCTGTCAGAGTGAAACAGGGTTCAAAACAGCACTGGAAGACAGGAGACATGTGCACAAAGAGGCTGTGTGTCTTAAACCGTGTGCTTGTGTCAAAAATGAGGCTCAGCAGTGACAGATGAGAAACAGCAACATTTGAAGGAAGTTTTTTTTCTTGCTTAGTTCTTAGAAAGTGAGTTTGTGGGCATAGTGTTAAAAATATTCACATGTGGGTTACGTGTGGCCTGTTTTTATGAGCATCTCCGTGTCACATTTCAGAAAACAGGACCATCTTCTCCAATCCTCCCGTCATTCATACTTCACCTCTTTTCATCTCCCTCTTGTAACTACAGCAGAAAAAGGTTCTTCATGACCCTTTGATGCAGGATTACTGGATTAAAAAGCAGGGTGGCTGTGCTAATCTGTCACGTTAATCTGCTAACATGTGTTTCAGCTGCGACATGCAACAGTGCTGACTGTGACATGGAAAGTATAGGGTTAGGGCAGAGTGTGACACTTTAATGACACAAATTTTCTTTATTTCTGTCAATTGGGATCCAGCCTGTCTTCTGTGTTTTTGTAGTTTTTTGAGCTTGAGCTCCTGGAAGCTCATGTGTTGTTAAAGTAGCTTTGGAATCTGCATAGTTTACAGAGGAAAGCCCTAACATTCAACCAAAATCACAAGGGTAAATCTAGTATCTCACAAGTTTGGATCACAGCTGAACTTAAGAGGGCAGCTGTGTTGAGGGGTAAAATGCTTTATCACCGTAAATATAAGTTCAGTAAATGTTACGTATTTCCTAACATTTTCTGTCTAAATGATGCTGTTCAGAATGAATCAAGACTTAACTATGTTTTAAGAATTTATTTCATCATCCTCACTGCAAATTAGTGAGTAACATCAATTCAGTTAATTTTTTTTCACTCATTACTGACAATCCAGGCTTTATTTTTTTGTTTCAAGTGTTTCAAAGTATGAAAGATATGTTAAGTATTGATATTTAAGTTCAGGTTGACCCTGCTATGTTATTATTGATAAGTAGTCAATTTTGTTAAGAGGTTTACACAAATCTCAAGTATTTATCACACCTAGGCAACAAAATAAAATTTCCACAAAGACTTCTGAGCACCCTAAGTTATGGTTTAAAACCTTTATTTGAATGTGCAGTCAAGTATCAGTCAAATACAGAAGCCATTGAAATAAAACCTTCACCTCACAAGGACACTGGATAATAAAAGCAACTGTAGGAAAATTGAGTGAGGAGAAAAACCAGCATATTATTAAATTATCTAACTGAAGCCATGACCTTTTTAAATGTTACTCGGCCTGTCTGACTGCTACGCTGTTAAGCAGAGCTTTGATTTAACGTCAAAGCTTTCTTTGTCACACACAGTGCAGCTAAGAGACACTTTAAACACTAAAGGAAATGTCTTCTCTATTCAAGGGTACGGTAAAGGGTTCATTTGTGCAGATGCATCTTTGAGAGACAGTAATGCAAAGGATGTTATTTATAAGAAATAACTGTCAGAGTGGAAATTACTTGTGTTTATCCTGCCCACATGCACACACACACACACACTTATATACAAGACACAGGATCTGTAATTCAGTTCTGGTGCATTCAGGATGATAATGATGATGGTGATGATGTCCTCACTGCATTTTCCATTAGGTTCTTTGATGCAAGGCTTTTAAAGGGACTGTGCACAGATTAAGGATTGCACTGAACTCTGAAATTCAAAGAAAGGGATCTAAGAAGAAAATTGACATGGCATGTTTTTGAGGGACAGAAAGCTTCCTCCAACCACAGAAGACACTTAAGAATGTCTTCTAGCTTTCATGTGCCCCTAAAGCAGTTACTGTGACCCCTACCTCAAGGTTCATGCTTTTTCAGTCTTTAGTTCAGATTTTTTTCAAGCATTGGCATTACAAGCATGCTAAGTGTAGTCCATTTGTAATAATAATAATGATGATAATAATAATGATAATAATAATAATAATAATAATAATAATAATAATAATAATAATAATGATAATAATAATAATAATAATAATAATAATCCATTTTATTGAAAGGTGCCTTTCAGGGCACCCAAGGACGCCATACAGAACAAAGTTAAAAACTCTTCGCTCAGGTACACTCTCGTCATAGATTTGAACCATTTATTGCCAATTGGAAATACAGTTTAAGCTGGGATTACAGCTCTGGTTTCAGAGCACTCCCTGGGTTAGCCAAGCAGCCTGCTAGAGCTTTCCAGGGAGTGCAAGCAGGTCCCCCCCTGGGGAACAAGACACATACTTTATACATGAGTGTTATACATGAATATTATACATGAATACAGCCTTAACAGAAGGAGGCTGGAGTGGAGGAAGTAACTTAGAGACACAGCAGAGTGGTGCATAGCAGTAGCAGGAATAGTTGTGAATGTAGACATGTTTAAATACACCACCTTGTTGGTCAACAGCGAGCTGTGATTGGTTAAGTGGAGAGGTGTGACTCAAACGTCAGCCTATCAGCTGGTATCGGCTGGGGGTATGACTTCCGTGTCCTGCATGAAGTGACGCTAGCTTCATTTCAGGAATAATTTAAACTATAAAAGTTCAAAAGAATTGAAAAGGGTTAGGATAAGAAACAGTCAGAGTGACTAGGCTTGGAGGAACAGATGGGTAATAACAATACAGAGAATTGTCAACCATTACATTTTTTCCAATTGGTTTTTTATGCCCTGTTGTTTCACATGGATCTAATAAAAACTCTGTGCATGCATGAGACAAAGAGAACCACACTAACATGCACAATGTCCAGTCATCAGGTTTTACATCAAGTGGCTGGATTGTGTTTCTGCATATCACATTACTATAAATTCAATAAAGCAAGGCCTTTCCTGGTCATACAGTCATTAAATGTTTTAACAGGACCTCGGTCAGTGACTGGAGCACACTTGCTGAGTGGCAACATTTCATAATTACCATTAGTTAGTACCCAGGTCTTTTTACAACCTGCTATAACTCAGTCATATGCTGAGTGGGTTAAATCAACCGGGTGTAAATAAGCCGGATGGAGAACTATATGTAGTGATATACAGGAAGTGTTTCAGGTGCACTAAGTGCTACATCAAGAGCATAGTGTTTATTTAACACTGCACAGCTAATCCACTCTATGTGTAATTGGTTTGTGGAGCACTGAAGTGACTTTTCCATGCTATGGCTTTGTTTGATGCATAATATATGTACAAAAAGTGAATCAGTGTAGAGCTTGAGCCTATGTATTTAAAAACTGACCCCCAAGAACTGTCAGTGGGTGCTGTAATAATTTTTATAAGATGAACAAAGTATTTCCAAGACACCCAAATTGAGGCCATGAGTTTAAGAGGGCGACAAAACAGTATTTCTGGTTATTTTCTTGTTAGTCATGCAAAAAGAGTGGTACAAAAAGGCAAAGATAAGTTGATTTCTGTCTTTGAGATTTTAAGCACACATGCTGAGCTGCTACTATCCAACTGTATCTATGTTACTATGACCAGAATTGTAACACAGAGAGCTTCTAATCTTCTAATCCATGAAAAACTATGAGGAAAGAAAGAAAAGGCTGTCTCTGAAACAAACAAATTGCACAATCCAAAGTAACTGGGTTCTCCAGCACAGTGTGTTTTCATTTGTGGAAAGCAGCATATGTCCTCAGTTACCTAAGTGTGCTTCCATTTGCAACAAGAAAAATGTATTTATGCCCTAGTCTCCTGCAGACTCACTCTGGAGTCATGGACATGATTGCATTGGAAGAGTATTACTCAAACATGCCTCCTGGAGGAGTAGAATTGCTTTTAAATGTGATAAGAGATCTCTAAAGTCTCTGCGAGGAATGGCTGCACACTCTGACTCTGCAAGAAAAAGACAATGTAATGCATATCATCTCTTTTTTTTTTCCTCAAACAGACACTGAAAATGTGCATTAGGGATCCTCAAAGAAAGAATGTTCTTGTTCACATCTGTTGGACACCAAACTCCCAGCTAAGTTGTGTGATTGAGAAAATATTTGCAAAGGTTTCTTCATCCTGCAGAAAATATTGGGAAGGAAAAAAACCTGATTGACTGCACCGTGCTGGGACTGAAGTTGACAGTGCAGTTGCGGGTTCATCAGAGCAGAGCTGTCTTGTCTGTGATACATGTTGTTTTATTAATTTTGAATGCTGATATAGTCCATTCATATTTGATGGAATAGTATTTACATCATGTTACCTGGTGTAAACTGCACTCTGGGTCCCCCCAGTGTGTTTGGGGTTACTGGAGTTAGATGAGCACATCAAATAGAAACACAGATCAAAGTAACGCTGTGCATCATTGTGCAACTTAATTTATGCAGAGATCACAAAAAGACAATTCTTCTTTGTTGTTTGAAGCAATCCCCTAAAAGTAAACCCCTGCAGCTGGAAAAAAGAATGTATGTTTGTAAAGGCGAGATAGAGGTTGTTTGTTTAGCAGTGGGAGGTTATTTTAGTTCACTGCCTGATATCACTTCATCTTTAGTTGAGTTTTATTACATTTCTCAGCATCTACAGTCATTTGTAACTCTACCTTTCAGCAAAAGCCATTTAAATGAGTAATTATACAAACTTACTCTTGTATTCTTGTTTTAACTCACACTGATGGATGAGATGTTGTAACACCCCTGAAATGTGAGTGTGTTTTGTCTGTCTGTGTGCTTATTTACACACACTTGCACAGAGATGCACCAAAATTGTGTGATCATTTGCAATTGCAGCCCCCAAATCTAGAGGGTTTCATGAAGAGCTAGAAGGAGCGATTCTTAAAATTGTGTTTAATTTGATTTAGCATTTTCATGAGCCAGTGCCTCATCCCCAAATCACGTTAAGATGTTTAGAGTCACTGCGGCTCATCCTCTGCTTACTGCTTACACTCTGCTGCTTGGCCCTCGCTGCTCTTAATGAATGTGGAGATTTCCATAAAATATTCTTAAGCAGGTCCGTTGTTATTACCATAACGTTTCATCTCCTACCATAGCTTAACTTCAATCAGTTTTCCATTTGAAATGCATTAAATGTCTCCATAAAGTCTTCTAATCTCTACTCGAGTCATTTTTCTTCTTTAACTGGTGTGTGGAAAGGGAAACTAATATTAAAGACATTAATTACACTGTTCTCTTCTGTTTTATTTTTCTAAGCACACTCTTTTGCCGCTTAATTCTGATTGGAAATTTCAGTCTCATCCAATGTTTCAAAACAAGTGTGTAATTATGTTGTTTATCAGAGCGTGGAGTTGTATTCCTCTTATGATGCTTTGGGTTAATTACTCTGAGGCCTTTGATGGACACATGGAAACTTAAAAAGAATTGTATTAATTTTGCACTCAACCAAATGTGTCTTGTGGAACTGATTGCTTCAATTGAAATTAAGGTTATTGGTACTTGGTTGTAGTGTGATGTCTTCATTTAAAACCCCCAAGATCCCCAGCGTCATTGTGCAGCTGTTTAGACTGCAAATGATGACATGAAGTGTTTTCCACAAGGGTTTGTTGGAAACATGTCTTTGTACTTTTTTGCCCATTTTGGCTTGCAACAAGTCTAGTTTGGGTGCTTAATTTATTCTGTTTGAATCATTTGAGTAGAATAAAACTTGATTAGTTTTCATCCAGCTTCATGAAAATGTTTAGAATATAGAAAGCAGCAATTTGAACAAATTTATTTCCAAAAATCTAAAATTCTGAAGCCAAATTCTACTTGAAGTTAATTTTGCAGTGTGCACACCACACTTCACTTTACATAAAATCAATGATGGATTATGACACCATCTACCCTGCTAATGCAACAGAGTGTTAAGATAATAAGGAGTTGAGATGATAATAATCCTGATGAATCAGTTCAACTTTTGTATTCTGAAGCTTTTCATGGCCTTGGACTCCCCTACTTTCCCTATTTTCCCCATCACTCCGGCTTATAGAGTATTTTCTGTCTCTCTGGCACTGCTCCATTGTCTGGGGAGGTTGTTTACTTGCATTGGTGGTATTTAGGTGTTAACTCCTTACCACCAGGTGTCACTGTTGTGCTGTGTTTGTTAAAGCTCAGAAAACCAAGACTGCAGTATGAAGGTGTATGATATCAACAAGTCACTGACAAGGGGGTAGAAGAGGATCCTCAAATTAAAAGGAGAGATTTGATGATTTCCTAGAGTGATGTTATGTTTAATGAATTAATTCAGGGTTGAGGGTTTTACAAAATAGTCAGCACATGAAGATATGTTTTAGTGTGACATTATGTTTAAGTGCGACATAAACTGTGGGTTTTACATTACAACAGTCTCAATAAATGGCTGTTAACTAACCAGTGCATTGATTTGATTGCTTTGTGTCACAGTAATGTACATCACAATAATGTGGAGAGTTATCTTAAGTCTTAAATTCATTGGAATAACAATGTCTGTAATGAGGTTTGTTAAATTTAATTGCGTCTGTCTTTGGTTTGTCGTATTGTGACTGACTGGCTCTGGTAAAGTCATTGGAACAAATGCTTAAACTTCCTATGAAGACTTTCTTAGTGATCTTCAAAGGGTCTCATTTCTAGAGTTATGCCTGATCATAACCCAAAACCTAAAATGAGTTTATCAGCATCAAAACAGGTTATTTCTAAATGCTATTTCTGAGCTCCCGGATTGGGTAGGACAGGACCGGATTGATTACAGCAGGTCAAAGTCTTTATGACAACACCACACCAGCCCATAAGTTTAGCAGTGAGAAGAGAGATTTTTGTTTTTCTCTGCTGAAAACAATTTCTTGGATTGACTTTGTGGTAGAGGCGGACACTGGAGCAAGACTTTCAAAAAGAAAAAGGAAAGACGAGCCAAATAAATCAAAATGGGAGAGTGATAGAGTTTGAGCCAAAAGCTAAAACTTGGCTTAAGCTCTTTGTAATAAGGTTTATCCCAACCCACACCTAGCAGTTATACCGCAGCAGTTTGTTCACACTAGAAAGTTTTTACAATAAAATAATGCGCAAGTTTACGGTATTTTTCTGCTCAGTAGATGTGCTTTTAGAGGACGAAACTAGGATTTACTCAAGCTACAAGTTATGGACAAGTCTCAGGGCACTGGGCAGCAAGTACCGCTGAATATAGCCTGCTACCATACAGTACAGACTAAGTTAAGCTTGTTAAGCCAAACAGTATCGCTGTATTGGTGGGCTGTAAGTTTCCAAACATAAACATTTCATGTTGGACAACCATTTTTGTTAATATAATGTACTCAATATGACTACCATTGTTTCAGCATATATTAATATGTGTTTTCCACTGATGAACTTGCATTAGCACAGTTGAAGCTATGTTTTTAATGGCACTGGTGATAAGTCTTGCCACAGTATCATGTGTGATGTTCATTTCATATTTTCTGTTAAAGTTCAGTGAAACCGTGCAACTGCTTCCTGACCCAGCCATCAGTATAATTTCAATTTGTTGCAAACGCATCTTCTAGAGTATTGGAAACGTATAACTCCAAATAAATACACTACTTCATTGCTTTGTATCCGATCACAAGTTGTCTTGAATGAAGAAACTGATGTTAAAAAGATCTGCTCTCCAATACAAACACACCTCAGTAAAAGTTATGTCCTCACAACAATGGGTGCTACTGCTCATGGGAATTGGAGTCTTTATCCAAGAAAAACACCCGTTTCCCCAGATGGTGCTCCCAGCACCTCTGAAGGGGTTTTTGTGATTTTTTTTAGGCTTTCAACTGTCCCTCTTGTTACCCCGTAAAGTTAACATTTTTTTCATCTAAAGCAAAAAAAAAAACCCTATTCTTGTCTCATGCAGTGCTGCAGTAACTCCCTACTCATGTACTGTTGGAAATGTTTATTAGAATTGACTGGATTTTTCTGGGGTTTTTTGTTTGTTTTTAAGCAGTTTGCTAACAGCTTTTTAAAGAGATTGTTGACCTGACTGTGTGTTAAATTTTCAAAACCTTTTCCCAGATGAGCTGGAAGCAAAGGTGGATGATGGAAGTTCTGAGGACAAGCTCTCTCAAGACCAGTCAGCTGAAGAGGTAAAGAAATGTACAAAGTGGACAATCTGGTAACACTATGTATGTCTGATAAGATATTTAAAGCTCTAAACCTATAACTGTGGCTTTATTGTGTTGTTATAGAAACCCGCAGATGAAGCAAAAGCCACAGAGGAGAAAGAAGAAGAGATAGGAGACGACAAAGAGGCAGCTGCTGACAAAGACACCACAGAAGAAGATGCTTCAGCCCGTAGAGACGGAGAAGAGAAAAACAAGGAGACGAATGGTGAAAAGCAGGGTGAAGCAGCTGAGGAGAACAAGGTGGAAGAAGAAGCAAAGATGGAGGTCACAGATGAGTGTGAAGAGGAGGTTAAGAGTGACGAACAGGGGTCCAAAAATAGGAACAGTGATAAGACACAAGACAGCAAAGTGAAAGAGGACCAAAGCAATCGCGCTTCTGAAGTTGAAAACCGTGAACGTGACACAAATACACAATCCGAGGGGCAAGATAAAGAGAGGGAAGAGAGGGAGAGGAGCAGTAAGGACCAAGCTAATGATGTAGACACAGGGGAGGAAGAGAAGGAGACAAAAAACAGCAGTGACCCAGAGAAGACCCAGACAGATAACAACACAAAAGAGAATGATAAAGGAGGAGGCAGCAGTGGTAACAGTAACCAGGAGGGAGATGCAAGCGAAGCAAAAGAGGTAGCAACCAAAGAGTCAGAGGAAGAGGAGAAAAGGGTGAATGGAGAGGTTAGTGGTGAGGATGATGGGGTGGAAAGTGAAGCAGAGCTGGATGTAGAGGAGAACAATACAGGTAGTCAGAAAGATGGCACAGAAAAGGTGGAGACAGAGCAGAAAGATCATGAAGAAAGTAAAACAAAGAACAAGAGAGAGAAAGATTGATGATGAAGAAGAGGATGTTTAAGGTAAGGGGTAAGTGATGCTCAAACGAAGCTTTTCAAAACTGTTAAAAAAGTAATGGAGATGGAGAGAAAATTTCCAGAATGTATAGCAACAATGATAGAAACACGTCACCAAATCGCCTTGTAGAATCTGCAGTGCTATAGAAACAACTTTCTCCAAATGTTAACAGGTGTGGAAGCTTTCAAAGCCTGAATACTTAACAACAAAACAATATCACAATTTCAGATATACATTCACAATCTATCAAGCTTTATCAATTCTTAAACATATCAAACAAGTAAATATTGTAGTAATGTATTTATGAAATGTTTATAGCACTTGTGCTGCATTGCTGCTGCAGATACGTGAAAATTAAAATGTCATTTGAATAAATATCATTATTTTCACTGAAAATGTTTAATTCTACAGGTAACGTTATTTTTTCTGCTTCTTATTGTTGTTTTTATATGTATGATTTTTTTTGTCGTTATGGGAGCGTATGACACAAAAATCTTTCTTTGTAAGTACAATAGATCATGAGTTATAACGCTAGCATGCAGAATGTGTTTAAATTTTCATTACAAGACTTTTTGTTGAAGAAAATAGAGTTGAAAGCCTTCTTTGTATGTTTTCACAAACTCTAATATTTCATCATGTAGCCACTGTAACATATACAGTGCTCAATAAGTTTATTAGAGCAGCACCCAATGTAAGGTGTTTGCTACCACTGCCCTAAAGATACAGTACATTGTTTACTACCAAAACACTTTTAATCCAACAGGATGCGCAAGCCCTTTACTCAATAGTATATTTAATCCATTATCATGGTTGATAGCTATTAATTCAATCTAAATGCACGATTTTCCAAAAAGCAGAAAAAAGTAAAGCACATCATTGTTGTTTTTAACTGAGAAAGAACAGTTATTTCCTTTCAGTTCTGAATAGAAAAATATCTTTTTAATGTTTTATAAATTATTTTTGATGAATTTCTGACTTCTCAGAGAATTTAAGTGTTTTGGCCCAATTTAGAAACAAAAAAAAATAAAATTTGTAGGGTAAATTCCTTTCTCCTGTTTAAAATGGCAAGGAAAAGGAAAATCTATGAAACCAAAGAGTCAGACTTAAAGCACTTCATGATGCTTTTTTTTTTTTTTTAATTTTAATTACAGATGATCTAATAAATTTGTTAAGCACTGTAAATATTTATTTCTGTTTTGCCAGAAGAGGAAATAAAGATGCACATGTTGAAACAGACTCATCATCATCTCTCATTCTCTCTCTCTTTCTCTTGATTCCTGAGATATAATGTTTCAAGAACAAAGTAAGTAGAAAATATACTTTTGAAAATGTGATTTTTTTTTTCACAGTAGATTCCTCAAGTCAGTATTTGATTCACTGAGAACATCCTTATTTCAGCCTCTCTTTGACATCGTAGCTGCTGTCCCTTCAAGGCTTCCTGCTCCACAAACCACCTTCCCTCTGACAGGACAGCTCTCTGGAGACTTGTCAGGGGAAGAACTGAAATACTCTCACTTCCAAGGAACTTGTTTGGAAGTCCTTGTGTGATGACCTCTTCATTTCAGCACGTCTCAAGAAGATCTTGTTCTTCTTGTGTCTAGAACACATTGTTCGGTCAGTTCACCGAACAACTCAGCAATTTTTCCGACATATCAATATGCTGTTGTTTGAAAATCTGTGTGTACATTAAGTGTGGATATCCACCATTGCTATTTCTTATCTATTTTTGTAATAAGCTGCGGCAAAAGACCTCTTAAACTTGCTTGGCTTATGAGTCAACAAGTTTATTAAAGGTTCAGAACATCTTGCTTGTTTTCACAGCGCACCTTTGCCTCATTGTCAGTATACATTCAAGACAAAATAGTTTGAAATATACAATTCAAAAACTTTAATTTTTACATCCAGATCAAAACAAGTTACTCAAGATTTTGTGTTTGAATATATTTCTAGATTATATGTTAAGCTGTGTTATGCTATGCTGTGCTATGCTATGTTATGCTATGCTATGTTATGCTATGCTATGCTATGCTATGTGGTGCTGTATTTTGAGACCCTGTGCAGTACAAGGCTTTGTCAGGTTCCATGCAGCTCAAAGATAAAACAGTCAGTAGAACCAGCCATGGAGCCTATTGTTGGATTTTTGATGTTTTATCTACAAGAGCTAGTTCAACTTATAGATTTTCCATCAAGGAAACTAAAGATGCTATCTTCACCTGCTGCAGTCAAATGACCAAACAGGGATGTTATGAGTTTTAGCATAAGTTTGATAAACTAGTTCCCAGCACAGTTATCATGTCAGTAACAAATTGTACAGCTAAAGCTCAAGACACATGCATGCATGCATGTAAAGAAGACAGTAGATGGTGACAGCTTTGAGAAAATAGACACCCTGCCATGACCACATGGTGAGTAACACAAATTTCCACTTGGTGATGAAAATACTGAAAAAGGAAGCAAGTGTTTACAGCTTTATATTTATATTCAATGAAATAATCATGTGGATTGTAATTCATTGGAGTCTCTGTTGTAATCTGAAGCTAAATATGAACACAATTGTCAAACATATTCATTGTCATGAATAGCTGAGGAAAGTTATAAACAATGTCAACCATATTTTTTATGTTGCCTCTTTGTCTTTCCATGAAGCTAGAATTCATAAGGCCACCATTAAATCACGTCCTTCAAGTGGGGAGCTTTGGTGTAAATCATGATCTGCTTTAATGTCTCTGATGTCTTCATCACTTGCTCCTCCCTGCAGCTGCAAAAATTAGGATTCATACAGTGTGTTTGTGAGTCACCACCCTAAAGGGTGAGGATATGGGTGAGAGAGAAAGGATGAGGTAGTAAGGGAGAGGAGACGGGCAAAGGAAGAGGAGGCGGGGGGTGTGTTCAAGTGAGTCATACGGTCTGACTGGTCGAGGTGATGATCCTTGAGGTGCTATTTCTGGAGCTACCATCAATTCTGTCTTATCTCCTCCAGTGGTCCCCTTTAAGGTTGTTCTAGCTTGTGTGTGTGTGTGTGTGTGTGTGTGTGTGTGTGTGTGTGTGTTTTGATTGCATTAACAGCTCCCACAGAGTACTGAGTGCTTATGGCATGGCTGCTGTATTGGCATTTAGAAGATTTGTATATGGGGCATTTTACAGAAGTAGCCAAATTGCAGTCCCACAATGATAATCATATTTTTAAAAACAGAAGAATACAGAAGCAGAGGAGATGGTTGAAAAACAGAAGGAAAAAGATGTAAAAACAGGCATCACAGAAGAGACTGGAAATGATTGTTTCACTGAGAGGTGCAACACCATCATTTCAGCCAGTTACAGATAATGTAAGAGTCACATGATCATTTTAGTGTTTACCCACTCCCTGTTCCCTCATAGTGTGTTCCTACAGAGAAAACTATGACACAAAGGCTGTTTGACCCTCTATATGTTTGCTGTTTTTAGTAAGTTGAGGTAGTTTGGCCATTTGATAAAGATGCCCCCTGGGGATGTTCTGTGTTCATCTGGAAGAAGACCCAGACCCTGGGTAGACATGGAGCTAGGTGAGAGGTTTATGTATCTCTTTCATCATGGAAATGCCTTGGGATCCCCTGGGAGCTGGAAAACTTTGCTGCGTAGAAGAACTTCTGAATCAATTTGCCTCTGCCCTGTATCCTGATTTTAGAATGACAGCTGGAAATCGAGGTGTGAATGAATATTTCCAAATATATTAAGTTCTCAGACAAAGTGTAATTATTTTTTCTTCGCCATTTTCACATTTTATCCTATGCATTGGAAAATAAAAAGAAAAAAATCTGTCCAGATCACAAAGCAGGACAAGAAAATATCATGATTGAAACTATACTCTCTGTTATTCAGATTTTTTTGTGCTGACATAGGGCTTTTTGAGGCTCCAAATACTTTTGCTTAATTTTTGTGAGCTATTATGTCATCCATCTTTATATAGCCCACAAATATGTCAGAAGACTGCGTTACTACCCACTACATACTCAGTATTACTTTAAAATAGAGCTTTTTCAATTTTTTTTTACTCAACTGAGTTATTATCAAGACATCACAAATAGATTTTATTTTTTCCAGAGTAATAAAACAACAAATTGATCAAAAATACATTCATCACAAAATGTAAGCTGCAGATAATTTTATTGTGTTCTTTGAAAAATAGACATACTGAATATATAGAAACTGATAAATATTTGTTCCTTATCCATCCAATCTCATATACAGCAGTACACAGTAACTTTAAAATTGAGCATTTAAATTCACTGTTACATCTGGATTAAACTGGGAGACCATTTCTTTCTCATGGTCAACCTGACAACAAAAATGATTTGTTAGAAGTTGGAAATATGATGCAGAACTCAACTTTGGTCCATGTCCAGATAAATATATAATCACAAATTACAGCATGAAGATTCACAAGTCAGCACATTTATAGACTACGTAAAAAAGCTCTGATCACCCAGCTTGATTAACAGATTTACTCTTCATAGTTAATTGTTGGTTTGCAGCTTATCAGTGGTTGGAGATCTCTTCATTACTCATGTGCTGTTCTGTGGAGTTAGAGCTACAAGTCTGTGTTGTATCTGAGACTAGATGTAAAAATGAAATTTAAGTAAAAGAAGAGATAAAAAATCAGATGCTATCTGAATGAAAGGAAAAGGTCAACTTACACAAGCATAGTTAGCCAGCATAGTAGTTCAACGGTTTATACAGGGAGTAAATGTGGTTTTGCTGCATGGATGAGGAGGGGACATTGTTTGGAAGGGTTCCTGCAGCATCAATGCACAGCACTGGATGGCACTTCGACAGTGGCTGCTACTAAGACATTTTGTAACAAAGCACTTAAAGAACGATCTGCTATTTTACAGTTATGGTGGTTGTCACATGACCACAGTGATCAAAACAAATTTAAAATACATAAAATCATACAACATGTACAGCTTGAAAAGCAGAAAAAGATGACCAGCATTCCATTGTCCTGTAGGTTACAGTGAAAACACAAAACAGTGTTGATTTAAAGAAACAGAAACTGACTCTATATCTATGGCACACAAGAAACACAGCAGTAAACAGAAGCTTTGTTAATCCTCAGCTCTCTGTTAAACATATGCAGATATTTCAACATGTTGTGAAGTATCTGTGGGTCTAAAGCGACTTAAAACAGCAAGTGTGGTACTGTTAGACACCATGTAGCTGATGTGATCTCTCTGGAGGGTTGGTTGTCCTCCCCTCACACCCTGTTATGTAACATCTCTGTCACGTTGCTGCCTCTCTTGATGCTCCCTTTGCACCATTTTACCATGCAGCACCTGCACTTTTGACAGCTTGCTGGGGATGATTTGACTCAAACTGTTACAAAAACAGCTGGGAGGATGTGTATGTGTGCTCGTTAACAGGCTCATGTTTGTCAGACAGAGATAGGGTTCTGTGTTTTTTTTGTTTTTTTTTAATTTGAGAAATCAAAGATGTAATCCATGATGAATATATTGTTTGTATTACCATGAAAATTGTCCCTTGATTGAAGATAGACTGTGTTGTTCTACGTGCTCTGTCTGATTCAGTGAGCCTCTCGTTTGTCTGTGTTGTCTCTTCTATTGATCTTGTCTGAAAGCTCACTGAAGGTCAGAGGACTAATAATGCGGGAGAAAATGCCAGTGTGACATCTACCCTGTGAGGTCTCTTCGAATCAGCTCAGGCTATCTGCAAACTTTAAGCTGCTAAGTCCTTTTACTTCTCACTGGCATGTAAACAGCACCTAAAGATGTATACATAAGCTGAAGCATATGGCGTGATATTGTGCGGTTTTGATTGACAGCTCTCGTAGGTTGTTACGGCAACATTGCAACTGCAAAAAAAAAAACGTGAACACAGGGAACAAATTAAGTTCTAAGTTGAAAGGAATAGTCCCTCTGATGTTCTCCTGGACAGAGATAATGGTTGCTGTGTCCTGTGTGTGGCTTCTTTTGATCATTTTTTTGAATGGCAGGTTGATTAGCACTTACTTCAAACACTGCATCTAAAACGCTACACCATCCAGCAGATTCATAGTCTGTTTCTACAAATATCTTTTAAAAAAATGGACTGATTTGTCGCTGTGGTTTGTCTCTCAGTAAGAGTCTGCAGACCTGCATTGCTTTGATATGAATCTCACATAACTTATGTTTAAACTGAGAAGTTAATCTTTACTCAGCTATTTCAACTCTGCACCTAAAGAAGCTAAAAACAAACCAGCTTTAATGTCAAACGCAGCCAGTAAAGATGTGAAACTAATACTATCAGTCATGCAAGCTGACCTTTGGAAAACAGGAAAAAATGCACAAAGATTGGTATCCACACATGTGTTCACACCCACCCAGTCTGTTCACAAATCAGTCAACTCTCTCTCTCTTTAACACACACCCACACACATCTTTGACTTCATGACTTCATGTGGTCGTCTGTCAGGTCTCTGACTTTGTGGTTGTAGGTTGGATGTTCTGTACTTTGGAAAGTGTGACTGGCACCTTTCCCTCTCCCGGGGTTGGTGCCCTCATGATGGGGGTACCTGTGATGAAAACACTTGCTGCTCATGGTTGTTTACCAACAAATTCAAAATGAGAGAAATAGAAATAAATCTCTAGTTCTGGGCTCTAGACAACAATACATTGCTATCACAAGATTTCAGTGTCAGGAGTATGAGGACTGTGAGGACTTTCTAAGTGATCTTGAAGAAGTCTCTTTTCTAAATACCTGATCATAATCTACAACTTAAAATGACATTATCAGCACCAAAAAAGGTAATTTCTAAATGCTATTTCTTAGCTTCCTGGTTGAGTAGAGCAGGGCTGAATTTATTTGCGGCATGTACAAGTCTCCATGACAAAGCCTGGCCAGTGAGGTTTAGCAGTGAGACGAGAGATCTGTGCTTTTTTTTCTGCTGAAAACAATTGATTCTGCTTCAACGGTGGAAATGGGAGCTGGACTCTATAACAGGCACAAAACAGCAGAGAGCTAAACGGGAGAGTGATTGAGCACGGGCTAAAGGCGAAAAACACAAGCTTAAGGCAAAAACATGAGCTAACCTATTTGTGATAATGTTCACCCTAACCCACGTGCAGCAGTTACACTGCAGTGGTCTATTCAAACTTGAGAGTCTATCAACAAGATGAAGAGCCAGGTCACATTTGTTCTGCTTGGTAGTCGAGTACTGGCAGGACATAACCAGGATTCACTGACTTTACATAACATGTCTCAGGGCACTGAGCTGTGAGCAGCACTAAATGTAGCGGACTACCAAGCTATGGCTCAAACTTACAAAGTCTGCTTGTTGCCATGTTTCAAACAACAGTGCTACATAACCGTTGATAAATAACGGTTTATTTATCGCATTGTGTCCAGTAAATATTGTCTTGCGCAAAGAAAAGCAGTGTTAAGAAGATCTGCTCTCCATTTTTTCCCCATAACAAACTGAAACTGAAACAAAACTGATTCATCCCAACAGTGGGATGCAAAGGCTTGTGGCAGAGTTTTGTACAAAAAGCAGAGCTTTTGCAGAAAGTCCTCACAGCTACTTTAAGTACAAAGAATATCTTTATTTCCATTTATATTTCACTGTATATTTGCTGGATTAAAGACAACTGTCAGGATAGCAAAAAGGAGGGATACAGTCTCTCATAATCCAACCCTGGCATCCATGAGTGAACATCCAAGAATAATATAGCTTCAATTGTCGTCGTCAAGTGTCTGCAGCCAAGCACAGCACGTCTGCATTTTGAGGTTTTTCCCCTCAGTACTGAGGGAATACTTGTTAAATTAGTTATCAAAGTTAAAATAAAGGTAAGGTAAGGATAATAAACATCTTGGCCAGAGCTTTCCAGACCACCCCAAAGTTGGCTATTTCTACATGCTGCAATGGGGACTCATGACAGCTACATAGATTTTAAGTTCAGTTTAGACGGAGACCTTACCGACTGCTGCCTGCAGATCAGCCAGCCTCTCCTTAAACTTCTGCTGCAGGTACAGCTCTTCTTTGGAGTAGCTTTTGGCAAACGCAGACAGTAAGAGACCCACAGCCAGGGAAGTGCCTCCCACACAGAACAGCACAGCACCAGTCAGCTTGCAAACATCAAGCGCGCGGTTGAAGCTGACTGCATGGCTGTTTGAGGAAAAGACAAATAGTTCAGTGCAGAAGTGGCATATTTTTTATCTGCAGAGTATTCAACTTTTCTCTTTGTCCCCAGACTGTTAAATACAATCAAGATAACGAAGTGATGCCTAGGACAACTTCAATGATTATCTTCCCTTTGTGATAGGTCATCAGGGTTTAGGTACCCTTAATACCCCTAATTGTTTTGTCTTAACCTTCCTGAGCATTGTCTCCTGCTTTAAACACATCCTCACATCACATTGGTTCAGTAGTTCTGGTTCCTACCTGTCAACGAAAAGCAAATCATCCTCTCCAAATGCTTCAATCCTGGCTGGAGTGCCGTAACCTACCAACACGACAATAAGGCCCACTACCAAGATCAGAGAGCCGAACACGAGACAGACCTGCAGGTGGGGGAAGAGGAAGTCATTAAGCTGGCTCATTGAAATTTGAATTACAATTGGGTTATCAAGGTAGCAGCAGGGAAGATGTGGTTTTCTTTGAAGGTTGTCATCTCACCTTCCAGAGTAAAGAGCTCCACCTGCTAGGCGATCTCTGAATCTGAAAATCTTCATCACGTTCCCAAATGGAAGCTGTGCATTCCTCATAAAACTAAGAGACACAGTTTTGTACGTTTAAATATTGGGAACTGAATCGAAAAAAAGAATCTGAATCTAAAGTTAAAAATCCAAGAACTTACATGATGAGGATTTGTGATATTATTATTATTTTTCCCTTTAAGGATACCATGTAATTATCTTCTCTGTATGTGTATGTGTATGTTTATGTTCTACCTGGTGTAGGTAGGAGCGGACTCCGTACTGCTGGCAGTTCCCGCTGGCTTGAGATTGCTCACTGTAGTCTGACCTACAGATCTCTGAGCAGGAAGTCATACTTCACATCTGTCTACCTGAGAATGATACACACACACACACACACACACACACACACACACACACACACAAACACACACACACACAGAAGAATATATGAATGCTTGAATGCAGGACGATACACTTGCTGCAAGTAACCACCCACACAATTTGCCGTACATTTACACATTCATACACATGAGCATGTACTCTAACACACACACGGCCTGGGAGTTATGTAACATCCCTCTGAAGGCATCAGTGCCTCAGTACATTGAGATTAATGATGCATTCTCCTTGTCTGGGTTATGAAATAAGCTGTGAAATATTATATCTGTCTTCCTGCATGGAGTTTTTGTTGTATCAACTGAATACACTAAGTGCTGATGTGTATATTCCTCTATATTTTGTTGCATGCAAAAATCAAAATCACTTCTGTACAAAAGCATTGAATGATCACAGTCTGTGAGGCTGTGCACAGAGATGCAGATGGATGGTACTTTGTATTAAGTTTACCATTATTAGTAACCATTATTATTTTGAAGAAGGACCAAGTTTACAGTTTCACAAAGAGAATGATGTTATGTAAAATTTTGATGTGATAGTTCATATTATTTGTTTGGAAAATTCATCACATTGCACTTGAAAGGAATATCTTTAAACCTTGACACTTAATCAATTGTGAATCTCACAATATCTAGAAAAATCACCATTTAGTAAATTTTATTCAGATTTTGTTTCTTTGTTGCTTTAAAAAGTCACTCCTGCATACCAGCAGTGACTGAAATACAAGAATAAAGGTTCCTGTTCTGTGAATTGTTGCTCCTCTGGAAAAAAAAAAAAAAAAAACACATTTGCTGTAGTAATATTTTACACACACTCCCAATTCCCCAAGTATTCATTTTGGATCCAGAGGCTTTTCACAGCTCGGTGACTTTGTACAAACACACATCATTTTGTTTTAAGTTTTTGTCAGCAAGCATTTAATCTTAACTGCAGCATCTGTTGTATCACATTTATTCCAGACTGGGGACAGAAGTATCAACAAAACAACAGTTACCATGATAGAAATGTGTCTTTTACAGCACAAAGAAGAAACAAAATGCTTTGCTGTTACAAGATCTGTTGCAAAAACATACAATAAACAGCAGAGGACTGTAATTCATTTAAGTCAGTGACATAATTTAACCACAGTAGAATTACTTGCACCCCTTTTAAGAAGCTTGATATGAAATGAGAAACATTGTTTACTTGCAGAGTACTTCTGGGAGTAAGTCTTTGAGCGTGAAAGCACTTTTAGTTTTGCAAACTAATCAAGGATGTATTAATGTGCTTTAATGCAGCAAGGTATTATATCTAAAAGTATTTACATTCTTTCCTATTGCATGGTTTCTGACATACCAAAACACAGAATAGCAAAAAGCTGATAGCAAACACATCTGTATGAGAAATGGCTTCTTATTTGTGGACAGTGACCGATGTCATGGATGTCTTTTTTTTATTTTTTTATTTCTGCTCAATTCATTGCACATTCAGATGCATTTTGTGACTTCAGAAAAGTCAAACTGACTCCAACTTTGGTAAGATTACTTATTTTTCTCAGAGTGTATTTATCATAGCATGTTATTTTTATATTCTAGTTAACTGGCTCCATGAAAACCCTTTGGATTTAGAACTTTGTTTTAAGATGGGTCGTTCGCATTTGACTGCAAAAATGCACAACCTGAACAATATTACAATTGGTTTCTGTTTTTAATGTATGGACTTTTAATGGAGTTAGTAAGTAAGTAGTTAGTGAGTAGGTGGAACTTTTTTGTGTTCTGCCGCGAAAGTACATGATGTAAAATGACAAATTATATAAATGAAACATAATTACATGCTTCCTCTTATTTTGAATATTTTATTTTACACGACCAGCTTTCATTGAGTGACTGCTCCGTAGATACTCTAAGCTGTTTAGTGCCACACTTGTTGATGGCTAATTGGATATTCATGAGATACACGAAGTAGGATCCGGTTAGCACTATCAAGTCTATCCAGGCTCGTAACAGTGAAGCGGTAACTTCACCTGATGGAGGGATAAACAACTAAAGGACAGGACTGAACTATCAACCAACGGAGGAAAACAATGGATTATTACTGAACTGAAGAAGCCGTTTTTCTTTCACTGCCAGGCTAAAGCACGATAACTGGATGTTGAAGTATAAGGTGAACAGAGGCTGCACCTGGATTCATCAGCTTAATGAAGACCTGAATCATCAACAGGTAAGAAAAAAACTCTGATTAAAACGCAGCGTTTTTGTTTGATATGTTTTTCGAGGAGGGTTTGTGACTGTGAGCTGCTAATAAGCTACGGGCTAACTGCGGGTTCACGGAAGCTACTGGTTGTTTGGTGCTTAAAAAATACAACAAAAGGCGAATAAGAAGGAGCTTGCTATGCTTCATGATCTTTACTATCTAACCTGGAAGAAAATCAATGAATTATGACTTTCTCAGTTGCTGTCATGTGTGATTTGTGTTAAAGACGGGCTGTAATAATGGGATGGTCAGCTCTGGCTAATGCTGGTTCAGTTTATTGTTTTGAACTCAGGTGGTTTTATTTTTTTTTTACTGAAATATGTGACCCAGCCTTGTTCTTGTGTGACATGATCCTGAATCAGTGTTTCTCTGTCTGTCTGTTTCGTTGCGGTTTAACTCTGGTTATTATGGTTAGTGGAGGTTTGTCAGCTACAAGTCTTGCCTAAACTCTGGCTCTAATTTCGCATTTATTAATGTTATCTTTGAAATACATATTTGACATGGGTAAAGTAAGAACAACTGTCGTAATGGCTTTCCCGCTCACGTGCGTCTCCATCGGTTGAAGCAGCCAATCATAAGAGACCAGCACTTATCCAATTAGATTTGAGGATACGATGGCGACTAGCTCCGCCCACTTACTGCCATAATAGGAAGTCTGCTGGCAGTATTTTTGGCTGTATTATGCCGGCGTAGTCGGGCTAAGGTGAATTATTCGGACAGAATTTCAAGTTGAAATATATTTTGTACTTGAAACAATACCAACAACAAATTGAATGTTACTGCAACAACTTCAAGGGTTGGAAACACACACCCAGTTATAGACAGAAATTGTTTTTTTCAAACAACTACTTAAGTTAACTAACAAGCTAACAGGGTTTCAGGCAAAGCAGCTTAATTAATCAAGATAACCTCTGTTGTTGTTAGAACATAATTTATTGTTTAAGGCAGCATATTTTTACCTTAAAACAACAAGTTGAATGTCACGGTGTATCTACACTCCATCTTTTTTTAGCTGTCTTTGTGTTATTGTTGAGAAAAAAAGTCAAGGAGATTATTTTTATTCTGTTTAAAAATGGTCTCACATGAATTTACACCCTGTCCTCAAAACATCACAGTTTCAGTCAGGTTGAGTGTACTTTGTAAAATGTAGCATCAAGATGAGACACACAGTTCCCTGGTACCTCATGTTAATCTCATTACAGCTTAATTTGTTCTTGCTGAAGACTCCCATGAACATCTGCCTCCTCCCAGATGCTGTTAAGTCAGTCTGTACCCAAATCTGCATCTATTCAAGAAAGCCTTAATATTCATCATCCTGAAATGTCATCAAGGTTCAAAATATAAGAGCTTGTTGATGATAAACTAAGCTATGGAGGCTTACTCTGGGTCTAATTTGTTTGTATTTATCTCCCAACTCAATTATTTGAGTTAGAGGTGTGTTTTATTTTATTCACACTTTGAGCATTTCATAGGTAGCAGTTGCCTCTCAACATTGCCATCTTAACTGTAATTCATTTAAGAATAGCTTTCAAGCATGTGAAATTCACCCTTAAGCTGAGAGTAGCAATCTTTATATTTGACCCTATCTGATCCAAAACTACATCACAACTACATATTTGAACAGATGCAAATGAAAAAATGAGCCCTACATTTAGAGAGTGGACTATGTGATTCAGATGTGAAAATAATAATTAAAAAAAAATTTTAGATGCTGCCAAAATTGACTGGAACATGTTCCAATTCTAAGCTCCTTTAAGCTAACAGCTTGCAGAAGTTATGGACTCTAAAAACTGAAATCTGAGCATGTGTTTGTCTTACTTTTATTTAGAATTGTCTTTTTAGTTTTGATATAAGGCACATTCAACAGTCAACTCCAGAAACATGCTGTATTACAAGGTATGTAAAGACAAAAATGATGACTGAAATGCTTTCAAGGAGAAAAAAACCTGCCAATTTGGTCAGAAAATCTGCTTGTTAGGTTTTCTTGAAATTGAAATAATGTCTTGACACCAAAACTTTCTTACCCCTTTGACAGTTTTTTTTTCCTCGTTACAAGCCATTCAGACATTATTTTTGTCTTTAAATAACTTGAAGCAGGACGTTTTTTCCTATATTGGTCTAGTATGGCTCATATCAAGACGAAAAAGACATTTCTTACTTAAAATAAGACCAACACTCACTTAGATTCCACTTCGCACTTACAGAAAAAGACATCGATTGATTGGTCTCTAGATTAAATAATTGTATTTATAGACAATTTTACATTGAGAAAACCCGCCGGAGGTGAAGCCAAACGCTCTCTGAGCCGGGAGCTGTCCGCGGTGCTGAGCGCCATTATTACATGCAGCTCTCAGCCCCAGCAGGAAAACACACAGACGTAATATGTGACGCCAGTCTGATAACAGACCTCATCCATCCGTCCTCCCAACCCCCCATGAGACTCACACAGACATACATGGCGCTCTTTATTCGACTCCTAAATGCAGACTTAATATTTGTTTTACTAAAGCCTTTGCCTGAATCGAGCCTTTTGATGTCCCTATCTATATGGAAACGGTCTCTCGAAAAATATCATCTACAAGCCAAAGTTTGAAGTTTAATCTCCCCAGAGTAGCTAAACAACCCAATAAACGCAAACATTTGACACTACAAACCGATGGATCAGGCTAAAGGTGGTGTGAGAAAGTTCAAAACAGCGTTTGTTTGGATGTATCTTATGCATGAACGTTGCTCCAGATGTGCAGGCTGATATCGCGTGCAAGGATGACCCCGTTGTAGAAACAAGAGCAGGGAATTTGATTTAGCGAAACAAATAATTCTGCTTTCATTTGAGCTTCAAGAAAGCCAGTAATACTCCCAAATTAAAGTAAGATCGTTATTTACCTGTCATTACCAGCTCGGAGAGTGATCACTCGCTGCTGTTCCTTCAGCCGGGTCCCATCACTCTACGGTCACCTCTCTCTCTCTCTCTCTCTCTTTCTCGCTCTCTCTCTCTCTCTCTCTCTCTCTCTCTCTCTTTCTCTCTCTCTCTCTCTCGCTGGTCGATGATTCAGATTTTCACGCGTTCAATGCGCAGGCGTAACTTCCATGACAATGTATGATTCAATGGCGAATATAAATAACCCGAGAAGACGAATGGAAGGGTATCTGCAAAGAAGAGATCCATTCAAGCCTCAGTATCCATACCTACATTGATTCACAAATGTATGTATGTATGTATGCATGTATGTGTATATGTGTATATGTATATGTGTGTATATATATACATATATGAAGACCATTGATATTTACACTAAAGCACTGCACTTGGCCCTCTTTTGGTCATAGTAATGACTGGTGTTGAGAGTGTTTTCTCTGCCAAATTATGTCAAATTATAAATAAAAGAGTCAAAATTTTGAAAAAAGTCAAAATTCTATGGCAAGATGTCAGAGTTATTATACCATAAAAACTCAAAATTTTGGGACAAAAAGTCAAAATTTTGAGACAAAAAATAATTGTTCGAAATTTTGACTGAAAACTTTTTTGTGCATATTGATTGAAATTGTGAGAAGATAATTTCAACTTTGACTTAATGTGAGAGGAAGAAAAAATTACAAAGTCAGGTATTCATTTTGATTTCATTGATATTTCATTGATTTGATATCCATTTTTTGTGGTGGAAATGGGCTTCTAAACATATTATACATACGTTTACATTACAGAAAATTTTTCACTTAAATCAGAAAATGAGTTTTTTTTTAATGAATGTATGGTTTATAAAGCCCTTTTTTATCCGTATCTTTGGGCATTTTTACAACAACTCCAAAAGGCTGGGTAGTATACATGTTTATGTATGTATGTGTGCGTGTGTGTGTGTGTATAAGACAATGTTCAAGTGTACAAAATGACACTTAAGTCATACTAAAAACAAGGGTGAAATATCAGCATCAAAGTCACACATCAAAATCCACACCATGCATGGTGACACACACACACACACACACAAATGCATGTGCACATTTCTATAATTACAACATGCCAGGTTGCTCTATTTTTAGTGTCTGCCGATGACGTAAGTGTTAGTCACCCTCTCAACAGCAACATTCTCCTCCTGAGGAGGGACTGACCTACACAGACAAGCTGCATCACTGTGCCAATATGAAGCCCTGATCAATCACAGTATTGACCTACCTCGTCATTAATTTTCATGATTCATTCAGTCAGAAAGCGCATCAAATAGCCGACCCTTTTGACCTTCCAAATGTTGAAATTTTATCATTGGGAAGGCACGCTTTGAAGTGATTCCTCTGGTACCCTATGTTAAAAATGTTCAGTTACACAGAGACATTTTACAGACAATCCTTGGTGAGGTGGTCAGCCATTCTTTCATAAAATTGTTGGGGTAAGTGAGCTTGATTGTGTCTGACTCTAAACCTTTTGGAGGTTTGGTAGTTAAAAAATTGCTGAATGGTGATGGATGGGCCTCTATTATGTTTAATTTTTATTAAGGAAACAAATCATTTGCGAAGCTCAGATTTTATGTGTATGCTTTACAAAAAGTGGAACATATGGTTTATTTTACAGAGCAGTTGAAGGAAAAATTTGACAAAGTTCAGCACTAAATTAATACAAAATCAAACAATAATTTTTTTGATGATTTCCCCTCTGATATTGTGCTTCAGTGAAAGTGAAATCAACCAAATTCTTTTACATCTGAGCCTTCATATTGCACCAGATTCCCAAAGTTTAGAGAGAGCAAATACCTGGTGTAGTAAAAAGACTGGTGAGCTGGCTCAGCTTGAGGACAGGTGTGGAACAGCATGCTTTAGTAAGCAGGTCAATCAGGATGCAGAAACATATGCTGCTGAACTGGTGGCAGCGGTGGGAGATAGAAAGGTTGGGGGAGCTGTTGTCATGACGATGATCTTGTGACTATTTCTAAGATGAGGAGAGGCTGTGTTGTCTCAAAGGAGAGGTTGTGTCGCTCTGTTTCATGTGAAGGTTTCAGTGAATTTTTTTTCAAATTTCACTACTTTGCATTTTAGAGTGACCCATTTTAACAGTGTAAAGCTTACTCACTTATCTGGCTTTGGATTCAGATTAATGCAATAAAATTTACTAAGTGATCTTAAATTTTAGATCTATGATCAAGTAAGTGTTATGATGCTAGAGAGTTATGACATTGATGAAAAAAGAGATTTTAGGGTTGTTTGTTTCTTACTTTCAAGGACAACACTATTACACAGTGAGAAATGTGCAGGAGTGCCATGACTTTACTGCAAGGTGGCCCAACCATTTGCACTGCTGCTTCAAAGCAAGAAGCTCACCAGTCAAAACCTGACTGAGACAAGGTAGACATCTGCGTGGAGCCTGTATAATCTCCCTGTGCATGTATGGGTTCTCCACAGGTGCTCTGGATTCCTCACACAACCCAAAAACATACACATTAGGTTAACTAGAGATTTTAAATTGCCAGTAACTGTGAGCCTGTGCACGAAAGGTTATCTGTATTTGTGTGTCTGCCCTGTGATTGACGGGCAACCAGGGTGAAAGGTGCACCCCACCTCTGGCTCTAAGACAGCCGGGGTAGGCTCCAGCCAGTAGTGATCCTGAACTGGATGAGCATTAGAAAATGAATGAAGAAATGAATTCCTTGTCTTTGCCTCAACTTTGCCTTTGATGACAGCGAGTTTGAACTAAAAAGCCAGCAGGTTTACTTTAAGGCTGTGCTGTGGTTCATTGGTCTGCCTGTGGGTGTAAGTTGATGTGTGAATGCTTATTGGTCTCTACATTTTTACTCTGTGCTAGACTGGCCAGGGTGTGCCCTACCTTGCACTCTCTGACAGCACGGATAGACTCATGCCCCTCGTTGAGCCTATCCAAGCAGTGGAGTTAATAGATGGATGGTTTACTTTATTGAATCCTGTTGGTAAATTGTGTTCACGGTGTACTCAATCAACAACATGGGTTGGAACATATGGTGGACAAGTGACAATGGTGCCCAAAAATAAGGCAAAAGAAAACAACATAAATATGCAAATATCTATAAAGTTGATTGATAATGCTGGTTTGTGCTTCTTCAACAACAATGTTGTATTGCTCTGACTTTTTCATGTCACTGATGGTGACTGGGAAAAAGTTATTGTCCTTGCCCATGATATGATAATTGAGCTATCTCTCCTTTTTGAAGTATTACTCAGCTTGTTGCTCCAACTACCTATTAACCACATACAGCAACAGTGAATATCAAGGAACAGGTGATCCATTCAAGGTGTTATTCATGGTGTGATGCTGTCTTTAGTTTTGTCTATGTAGTTTTTGGCTGAGCCTCTCTGTACATTACTGAAAAAAAAGTTAGCCTAATAAGTGTGTGACTGAGCAAATGGCATAGATGTAATCACAGGACCGTCTTCCTTAAAGCAACACTTTGCCTCCTGTCATCAAAATTGTGCATCACAATTCACGTACTTGACACGAGATCATTCTGTTATCCTGGAGCGGTTTTTATTATATAATTCAGGAAGTCCAGGAATGTCTCCAAAATTCACTTGCATCTGACAGGAATTGCTGGAGGGAGAGAGCAATCACACAAAGTATTGCACTCATGCACACACACTCTGAGTTTGTCTTTTGGACAGTTATTTGTGTTTCTCTCTGGGCCAAATCCACTTCTAAATAAATCAAAATGTGTTTGAATGAACTCACACAGCCCTGAGTGTGTTTGTAAGAAGTGCTTTCAGGCCAAAGAAACTAATGGACCTTCACAGTCCCATTTTTATGATAAATAAGGCACAATAAAAAATGATAGAACAAGACTTTTGAGCCCCCCCCCCCGCTTGGTAATAGGTGGGTTCATTTCTAATATATTATTGGTTAACAATATGATATCAGATGCCAAATTGTAAAATGACTTGTGTGCGTGCTATCACATTGCAGCATACTAATGGACTTTTGTTTGGAAGGAAATGTTCTGTCACTCCCTTTTTCTTGCTCACTCTGTGTACAAGTAGAGCGTAGCTGAGTGGAGAGAGGCGGTTTCTATGGCGACATGAAAAGGTCACCTTCAGGAAGTTCTCTGTGAGCGTGTGCAGCATGCCGGTGGGATAATCAGGCTTCCCGTAATGACTGATAACAGACCACAGCTCATTAGAGAGAGAGAAAGAGAAAAGAGAGAGGGGGGAGAGAGAGAGAGACAGAGAGAGGGAGATTATTAATCATAGAGCAAAGAAACAATAGGACATTTCTACTAACAGTGTGCCACGTTTACGCTCTGAATATCTGTTTGAGGATGGTGTTTTGGCCCAGACATGGTCACAGATGCAAATCCCATGTGCAACACAATTTATGTGTTCACTCTACCCGTACATTCATACATAATAGAACTTTATTGCAGACGATAAATCAGCCGACGCCATTGACTTTTTATTCAGCTAATCTAATGTAATTTGGAGCGGTGGAATCAAACTTGAGAAAAAAAATCTGCAAATGTGTCTGCTAAGATCTCTTCAAAGTAAGATGTGTTGTTTCTGGTCAGGAGGTAATTTAGCCTGAAGCAAACATAAGGATGAGGACAATACAAGGACCTGCAGTCACTGGTGTGTAGGGAAATGATACCTGACTGCCTGGCAGGACACTGTGACCTACAATAACAGCGATGTTGCAGCTGCAAAGTAATCCTCATAAGTTGAACAAAAAAGTATCTTTTGAGCACAGGGTACAAAAATGTTGCTCCTCAAAAAGCTTTTAACTCAATATTTGGATGTATTCAATCCATTTATATACAAAAAGAGCTCAGCCTTGGTTTTAATAAGCGAATGTGGTTGAAAATGACATTTTCATCTTGCTTGAATTTTGTTGTCTAGTCTTTAATTGATGCAAGCAAAACAGAGATTTATTTTCCTTTTCAAACTTAGTTGTACCGATGACTTCACTTGTGCATGCTTAATTAGACTCAGATGGTCATATTTTTGACTCATTTAAAACAACAAAGACAGTCTCCCTGAGATTCTCTCCACATCTGATGTCTCTGATATCCAGAACGATTGTACTGAATAATGATCATCATCCCGTGTTTTAATCAACATTGCCACAAGCCTTTAATTTAGCTGGGTACCAGTTCATTTCTCATGATTCTCAAAGCTTTGAATACACTGGTTGTACTAAAATTATGAGCATAGACTCATATGTAGTAACGTCTGCATTAAAAAGAGTTCATACCCATAAGTCACCAGACAAAGAAATCAACCTCATCGATGTTTTTCTCTCTTTCATTAAGACTAATACCTGCTCGTCAGTTATTTGACATTTGGTCCCTTAATTTACACACAGTATGCTGTTATAATTATTTCTCATGTGGTTTAATACTGAGATTACGCTGTAGCTGTAAATGAATTTAATTTTTAAATCAAGCAGTCTATGTAAACAGAGGCACCAGAGGCCAGAACAGCTACTCTCTAACAAGGCTGCCATCTACTGGGCGTTAGGGGTTCTGCATCAACAATGAGTAAATATTTACTATGGAACAGTTACATCCCATGTGCTCAGTATTATCTGCAAATTGTCAATTTTTTTCACAGATGTGTTTTTGTGTCCAAAAATTAATCAATGAAGCACTGTCATATTAATCCATCACATATCATTTTCAAACTTTTACTCTATAAAAACTTAAAACTTGCTCAGAATTTGAAAAGGACTTTCATAGATTCACTTAGTTCATCAGACAACATGTTTTGAATAGTCATATATTGATTTTGATTCAATCATATGCATGATTTTTATTTTCTAAGGATTTCCTCTTAGAATTTTACGAGAGCGTAAGGCGTGTTAAACAATATAACTGATTTTATTTACATTGAATTTTGGCAAACAAAACCAAAGCCTCTGTTCTAATCAATCTTAATCTCTAAGTACTTGGCTTCCCTGCATTGGTCCTCCCCTCCTCTCTTATATTTGATGATAAATGAGAAGGAGGGACACCTGATCTATCCATCTCAGGAACCTTAGCCTTGGTGTTATTGTCCATTCTTCATTGTATTGATTTCTCTGTCACCCTGCCATACCAGGGCTGGAAGCTCGGACTTTGCTCTTGGGCCGTGCTGTATTTCATAAACCATTGACTGGAGGGGGCGAAAAAAAGTGTTGCTGTGATGGAAGCGATCATTCTCTGCAGGACAGAGCTGTCAAAGTTATAGCTGTGTGGACATTAAACTGTGGCAACATTTACAGACTCAAAGAATGGCCGTGCGTTTGAGGAAATAACAGATTATAAACTCCGTAGTGCAATTCAGAGAGGTGACATACTGTAACAGGATTCCTTTGGTGAAATTGTAATAGCTTGTTTTTTTTTTTGCTTTTTTGTAGTGTGGCCTGCTGCAGAACGAAAAAGATAGTATACAGAAGAGCCTTGCAATTATTCAGCTCCTTCATCCACATATTAAAACTGTGGCCTGTGGCTATCTGCTTTACTCAGCCTTTAACAAATCTAGTTATGAGAACATATCCCTTATGTGTCCTGTAATCATTCATTATCTATCTGAGGTGCTTCAGGGTGAAAAAAAAGAATTAGTTTAGCTTGGTAAAGCTATGGCTACAGATTTTGAAAGCAATTTTGAAACCTTGACATTTTTTTATTGTTGTTGTAACATTGTCTAGGTCCAATTTAGTGTTGCTGCGACGTGGGAAAAAAATCACTGTTGTCCTGATGACTTGAATCAGTCACTAGCTTTGATGCAAGTTACTTTTAGGTAAGGAAAATTGTAGCAATCAGTGCATCATTGTCACTCTACTTATCTCAAGCTCTATCAACTCTGGTGCCTCTGTTTGAAAAATGTGTCATTACTATGCTATTTGTCATAATCATGCATCATTAATAAATAATGACTGGTGATTTGTTCAAACCTCAAGACAACTCTTTACCTGCAGGCTCCACTACATGCACATACTCACACAACAGATTTTCTGAGGCTACAGCCTGCTGCTCCTACAGTTATCCTCAGCTACCCTCTATTTTAATTGTCCCATTTCAGACATTTTCTCTGAGTGGTCATCAGTCACAGGTCTATGGGGGTTGATGTATGAGTCTGAGCTGTAATCGTCTCTGCTTTGCTCTTCAGGCACAACATCACTTATGAGAGACACACTTAGCGGCAATTAATCACACTGGATCACACCCCACAGACTCTCCTTCTCAGACACACACACACACACACACACACACACACACACACACTTCAGCATGATGACTTCAAAGCTGTTTAGGTGAGTGTGAGTCTCATGGTGGAAACATTGAGTAAACTACCATGAAAGAGTCTGTCTCAAAGAAGTTACAATGCACAAAAATCCATTACCACTACCAATCCCTGTTCAAATTGCTGCTCATTTTGCTGTCTAGACCATAACTCAGGAGAAAAAACACATTTTGTGAGACATATACCTGAATCTATCAACTGCAAAGACATAACTTACCAGAATGGTGCCGCAGTACCTGTGAATCTGAGTCTCAGGTTGACTCAAAATACGTAAAATGTGAATTAAAAAATGCTAAGCCAATGAAAATCACTTCTTAGCATCAAAATTAATCACAGGTTTTCTTTGTCAGTAACATTTTACTGAATTTATAAGTTAGTAAATATGATATTGGTCAATGGATTTACATATCTCTTGACGTAAATTAATAAAAATAAGTAAAAAACGCACGTCAGGTGACACCAAAGTATTATTTTATTGCATGTTTTTGACTGAAGTAGGTTTGGAACCTTGAGCTTGCCGTAGTTATGCTTAAGTCAGCCATGAGTCTGCACTTCCTGTTTTGAAAACATTTACCTGTTAGTATTTTGACATTTTTGAGTTTTAAGTACTGTCCACTAAAAGTTATTGTGATATGTTTTTGTGATGAAAGTTGAAATACTGTTTTAGAACTGGAGTTATATAGACGTATGGTTACCACTAGCGTATCAATGTAGTTTTCTGTATAGTCAGCATCAAGCTAGCGCTATGTTTTCTATATGGTTTTTGGTACATTTGGATATTTATTACATGTTGAATGTACTGAATGAGAATATCTTGTGAGGGAGTAATGTCCATTTCCTGATCTTTTTAGTTTTACAGCTCCTGAAGTAAAACTTTAAGCAGAAAATCCTTAATGCTGCTTTGACTTGACAATTTACTGCTTGTCTTTCCTCTCTCTGTCTCTACTCCCCCAATTTTTTTTCACTCTTCAGCTATCATGAAACTAATTGATGTTAAACTTGTGAACAATGAGATTCTAAAATATACGCATCAGAGCTTTTTTCGATTTGTGTTCGCAAAGGCACTTTCACTGGAGATTTTTAGTTTTAGAAGGAGCCACTTTTATCAGTTGAAATAATTGTTTGTCATTAGAAGTCTGACTGTTTTAAAATACACGCAGCAGAAACTTTGACTGAGATGGCTGTGTTTCCCAAATTATGAAGAACGTGCACTTTGTAATTAACAGTGCATTTGTTCTGGACTGATATCAGGGCCGGTTTCGTTTCATTCAAACAACCAATTTCCAGAAAAAACTTCCACTTTGGCAGAGCTGTGGGACAACAGAGCAGCTCCAGTGCAAACAGTCTTGGCTTTATAGCATCACCCACACTTCTGCTCTGTGAATAAAACCCCTGCTACTTCCTTGATTTAAACCTACCCTGAGTCTGCTTCATGCCACCTTGCATCTGCCTCTCGGTGTGCAGGGAGAGCCTGGGTTCCAGCTGGACTTTAACGTGACACACACTTCAGCAACTCTCACGTCCACTGCTCTTTTTTGTATTCTGTAGTTTCCATCTGCCGTTCAGTTTACTCTTGTCCTCGACCCCCCTCTTTCTCCCTCTGTGTCTGTAATTGGTCATTTAAATGAAAAAGCCTCAAATTGAGGGATTAGAGGTGCTTGCCTCTCCCTCTCTCTCTCTTCCTGTCTTTCTGTCCCTCTCTATGTGTGAGTGAGAGAGAGACAGGCAGTCCCATGGTGATAGGGCAGACACTCTCAGAGGGATGTCCTTAAGAACAAAAGCATCTGGAAGAGGCCTCATTCGCTCTCTCCGTTACCTTGGTTACAGGCTGGCAGCTTGTGTCTGTGTTTGTATAGTATTTGAGTATGTATTGCATGTATTTACTCCAGTGTGCAGCTGAAACATCCTGACCAGATCCCTTTTTTCTGCCTCGATTTGGGATCAAAACATGGTGTTAATTTCAGGTATGAAGCTTAGAATTTAATTTGAGGTCAACATAACAGAAACAGAACCCAAAATGTCCATTGGTTTCCAAATGTTAGTTGAGGATAGGCCATTTGAAACTTGGTGTGTCTTTGTGCACAAATGTGTGTGTTTACATATGTATAGACAGGCCGGCTGGCAAGCAACTGTCACCACGTGGCAACAGCCAACCACGCTTCACTTCTGGCTGCGCCAAGCTCTCCAATTACAGAAGCCGACTCTGCCAAAACCCCCTCTATTCCTCTCAATAGATGGGATGACTGGGCTGCATCCTCTGACACACACACACACACACACTTTCATTAACACACACACACACACACACACACACACACACACACACACACACAAACACATACCCTCCCTTCTTCTCATGGTGCACCTGCCTCCCTGCTCTCCAGGCCAGCTCAACTCCTATCAAAGGCGCTGAGCTCTTTTCTTCCAGAAAGCTAATCCAACACCTGTCTCCAGGCTTTATACTGGGAATAGACGGGTGTGTGCTGCATGAGTGCGAGTGCAGGAGTACAGTGTGTGTTTGACATTATGAGTGGAAGGCAGAGTGTGAGTTGTTTCTGAGGGAGAGTGAGACAGTTTGTGTTTCTGAGAGATCAAGAGCGAAAAAAAGGAGAAAATTGTGTGCGGGGCTCTTTTGTGAGCGGATTTAAGAATGGACATATGGAGACTACAGAGCAGACTGTATTCTTTTCAGTGGTAATGGAGTATCAAAGGGCATTCTGGGAAGAAATGTGGTTTTATATTGCAGCGGGTCAGATTAGCTGGAACCAGGAGAATAAGAGAGCTTTTACTGCAATGTGAATGGTACCAACTATAGCTGTTGAATATCTGCTCTTTGGCAGAATCAGACGATATACTGTAAGTTTCAGACACATTACGCAATAAATTAAGTCACACAAAAGGCTTTTAACAAGCTTTGAATAACTATTAATAAAAAGACCAGTCTCTTCAGCTTTGTACAGGAGTCACTTTTCATATGAGATGTGTCAGACAACCACTAAAGTCATTTTCATGACACTTTAAGACCTGGACGGATAATGATCTCACACTTTGAGTCATGGTACTCTTTAAGTCACAAGGGAATTCAACACTAACAGGTCTCACATCCCGGCCCTGAACACCATAATGATAAGTGGTGCACACTGCACCATGTAAAGGACATGGATGGTGTGCTAGTTCTCGCCCCTCTATAAACATGTGGAGTCGTCAAATTCTTTTCACCATTTTTTACAGACTTTAATTTAACAGGACGACTCACATCAGGCCCCTCTGAAGATTCGCCTCCAGCAGCAGGGGTCTCTCAAATTGGAAATTGGAGGTAAAATAAATCTAAGATTGCTTCCCTCCCTGCAGAGTCCCGAAAATGGCTGCAGGGGAGATATTAGAGAGAGAGTGAGAGAGAGAGAGAGTGAGAAGGAGAGAGAGAGAGAGTGCTGAAGAGAGGAGTTAGATGGATATAGAGGTGGGGGCGAAGAAGGAATAAGGGAGAAAAAGAAGAAGAGACCGCCAAGGAAGGGAATAAACAGAAGGAGAGAGAAACATAGAGAGGGTTGTGGAGAAAGAGAAAGGGAGAGAGTTAATGGAGCTTTATTCACTTTAGCCATCAGGGCTTGAAATAGTCATTTTACCAGCAAAAGGTTCTGAGATCTGTGACGTGTGAGTGTATTTGTGAGAGTGTGTACATGTCAGTTATCATGCATGGCTGTGAGTTCATGTCTTTTCCTGCACTTGTGTCATGGATTTCACAGCACGTGGCCAAGCTTTATATTATCTTATAGTATATTCTTGCAGTTGTGTTGGGTGAGCAATGATTGGATATGCAACAAGGCTGCCTGAACATGTCACAGGAAACGAAACCAGATGTGTTTGAAAAATGTAGGTGGCAAATGTGTACATGTGAGCACATTTCTTTTCTCCAGCGTGGACTTGTCCTTACATGAAAGTATCTGCTAGATTTTAATCTAATTGTGTTACTAGGTCAAGTCTCAGAGTTAGCAGGAAGCATGTCCAATTGATTGGTCTCAAGTATAGAAGATAAACTCACAGCCATGTGACATGAAATTACAATGTCTATGGGTTGTCTGATATGAAAGCCCTGATATGTATGGGATTCTCTCGGGCAATTTAACCCGGAATTCTGCTTGATATTTGAGCTAAAATGTGTTTTTAAAACATGAAGAACACCTAATGAAGACCTTCATGACAGCTATCAGGCACAGTCAGAAATCCAGCCATCACAGCTGGCCCATAATCATTTGTGACTGATATGAAATGTTTAAATGATAATTAAGTCTGACTCTGGCACAAAAATTGATATGCTTCAGATGTAGCCTGAAACCTACTCCCTGTTTTCTGCCTGTTAGAAAGAAGTTTTCCATTCTTCTGCTGCAAAAAGTCACCAACTGTTTGCTGTTTATGTCTGTTCTATCTAATAAGTGGTTTTCAGATTGCCTACCCAGTTTGATGCTGAGTGAAAACCATTGTTTGTACAACAAATGATTCTGTGGCGTCACCCATTTGTTTCAGAAACAGATTTTGAAGTCTGTGGCCAACATGGGCTATATTGGTAATGTTAAACTTGATTTAGCAATCTTCAAGTCTGGATAAGGTGAAGTGGCTCTTAGCCTTGTTTAGACAGCTTCTGTGTAGCCACCACTCAACTCAGTCAGTCATGGCCTTTAATGGGAAAACTTGTCTAATAATGTTGAAAATTAAAAAGTTAGCATAACTTCAACACTGTATCAGTGTGTGAAAATGGTGAAAATAGAAACTAATATCAAAGCTGATTTTTTTACCAAGCTGTAAACATGATAATTTTTATAGCAAGATCAACTTTTTTTGAATTGGTACGTATTTTGCAGCATTTCTGCAGCTAGTCTCAATTCTTGAAGAATTACATTTTTTTGCACTTCCTCAAACTCTTCATATTCTCAGAGTGGTTGTTGTCAGATAGTGAAAACCAGTGCTATGGTGCATCACCTTTTAAATTAAATTTTGAGTAAGTCATCCTATGACTCCCAAGCACACTGTATCATAAGAGACACACCCTTCAAAATAAAAGAGAAGACAAAAAAAAAATTTCGAGTACACAAAATATGTAAAACCTGATAGGTGACTGGTTGACTAGTATTATCAGACCATTAAATGGGCTGATCTTGACTGGACCCAGTAGAATACTACAGATGGGGCTGAAAGATTGCTCTATTAGGGAAAAAAAAGTATGTCTTGTGTCATTTGAAGCAGAACAAACCCAAACTTTTGTTGTGCATGCATCCAATGATGTTAGCCCCAAGCAGCAACCTCCGGTCTGAAAAAATGAGACAACACGGAAGTGCTAAAAAGCTGCTGTTCCTCCAGTGACCGCTTGGGGCTGGCTCTGGGAGTCATGAACAAATGAACGGATAAAAAGCCGTTTTCAGAGCCAAAATTAGCGTATTTAAAGCCTGGTACAAACTCTGTCTCCCGTCTAGATCGCTAATATAGCTAACAGCACACACTATGAGGGGGGTGAATTTTTTTCTAGCTCGGCCGTTTGGAAGGTAATAAGATCGAGAGCTTGCCCAATCAGAGCCACAGCTCAGATCACATGACTGACAGGTGCCCAATAGCTGTGAGTTTGGGCACTCGTCCCAATTCCAATATGGCCGCTCCCGCCGTTTAGCTTCAAAACAGAGCTGCAGTAACAGACGGGTGACGTCACGGAGACTATGTCCATGTTTTATGCAGTCTATGGTTCGCCCTCAAGCGGCTAGTCCCATTTCTGTTGAAATTGTGATCTCTTTCCTGCATGTCACACCCCACTTACACCCTGTTACCCACTCTTTCCACCATCCTGCCTTTGACTGAATGAGTAAAATGCCGGAAAGTATCAATTAAATTAGAAACTAGTTTAAATTTGGTGAAGGTCAGCGACCAAAATTATTCGAAGGTTTTAGTTACCTTTAGGCTGTCCTCAATTTATTTTGCAGGTCATTCACCAAGCTCATGACTGCACACATTAAATTTCTCTTCTGTCACCAGTTAATAACACAAAAACCCAGACAACTGTATTTGTTGTGACAGAGTATCACTGAGTAATCCAAGTCAAAGCCATAATCTTTTTCATAGTTTACTTTTCATTTATGTCATATTTTTTGGATAAATTGTGGCTGTTTCTTTCTCCTGGTTTTGCTGTTCTTATTCACCAAACCTAAGTGTAAGTCATTCTTTCATGAAACATGAGTCTGGCAGTGATTGTCTGTGCTTGTGTTGTACCTGTCTAGTGATGAAACCAGTTGCAATACAAAAACTAGAGGAAGTCTTTTTCTTTATTGCAAGTTCCTAGGCCACAGATGGTTCACCCAGTCTCTACCTACTGCACCTTTATGAGAGAATAGAGTTGAATTTCTATTCAACCTTCAAGTCAAAGCATAGAGAGGAGGAGAGTACGTTAGTATGTGCAACAGGCTTCACCAAATACTTGAGTCTGGTTGGAACACATCTTTTGCCTTAATGACAGAATTATCATTGTTTATGAGTGACCTTTCTTTTAAGTTGTTGATATGTAGCTTTGCAGACGGTCACTCTGCATCTGATCAAGATTCTCTGACTCTCTGTCCCATGTGACAATCATGCACATGCAGATTAATTCCGTCCTCAATGACAAGAAAACACTTCTCCCCTCTGTCCTTTTTTTTCCAAAAACACACACATTTAGTCACCACACACTCTGTTCTTATGTTTATCCTACTCTTACACTCACGCGGTCACATTTTGCTGAGTGCCTTAGAGGTAATTTATCCCCACTTTTTCATTCCAATGAGATTATAACTGTGTCATCCCGTGCTGGCTAGGCAGAGCTGGTATAACTGGAAGCATGATGAAAAAGGACAACTGGGTCTTTTTCTCACTCTCAACTTCACGCACACACATTATACACACACCAGCCAGGCTGTTAAACTCATATCAGGAGAGGCTCACTGGATTAGCATATCTGGGTGAGATAAAGAAGCAGACGATGGTTACTTAACTTTGACTTAATGTCCCCCATCTGCCTCTTTCTATCTCCTGCTCCTGCTGTCTGACTGTCTTTGTCATTCCTTCTGTCTGTATAACTGAATAGCTTTTTATTCTCGCCCCGTGTTCATTCTGTCTCCTTTTTTTTAGCTAATTGTCTTAGTTTCTGTCCCTCTCAGGGCTTCTCTATTTTGCTCTATTTCCTTCCATTTTTACGCTCTCCTCTCCTGCACATGATGATATCACTGAAAGCACATCGGTATGACAATAAATGTCTTATCATATTGCATCCACCACAAGGCTGGGGATTATCTATTTGTGCATTAAACTGGCCTGTCTCTCAGTGCACACCACTGACACTGCAAATCAAGGACATCTACCGGAAAGTAAATTTACAAAGTCCACCTGCAAACAGAGGCACAACAGACAAGCATGCAACAAACACATCGGCTTCAACACACTGACAGACAAAGTGTGAGTATACACATGCACAAGACACCCCCAGCTACAGGGATAAACAAAGTTTATACCCCATGCTCAAGAAATGTCATGGGTATGTACATGAGATAAAGGACCGTGACATTTTATTCCCATTTTTTTGGAATTTTGGATTATCCAGATAAGGATGAGATGGAAAAACGTTGCATGGTGTCTAAACAGCATATCAGCTTGGTTTAAATGGGATATTTCCTAGTCACTGGGCTTAAATACCAATTTCTCTCGAAGGTTATAGACTGCATTTATTTTCTTGCAAACATGGTCTGCAGGATGGTTTTTGTACATTTTGTATTTAGGTGATTCAAAAGTATGACAGAAATGGACACATAGGGAGAACTATTAATGCTTTTTTTACATCTTCCAATGTAAAATTAAATTAGAATATGCACAGATATTCTCAATTGTTGGGGTACAAATACTGCTTTGGTGATTCATTGTTAAATAGGGCTGACAGCATGTGCTACAGATTTGTTATTTTTGACTTGTAATCAATTATCATGTATCTTTTTAAATTGTAATTTAGCTTCAATGACCATTTGCATCTTTTTACTTGAATTTGTGAACCTTTATGCATCATTGGTTTCTTCGTTTGATCTCTTTAACTTGCCAAGAGAGCTGATCTGTGATATCTGTTTGTCTTCATGCAAATCCGGTTCCTTGATGGTGGCAGGATACAGATTTTAAGCCAATCCATATGAGGATAAGCTGTAGCAGTGAGCGTGATGAAGGTTTGGTACCAAAATGTGCCAATACATGATTGTTTTCATGTATTTTTTCTTGATTTTTTTCACATCTGACAAGTTGAAGGTGTTCAGAAACCTGATTATATAATAGAGAAATACGTTTTAGACACTGATTTTGTGAAAAGCAAAACAAAAAAAACATTCTTTGAATCTTAAAGTTGAACCTGTGAGCTACTTTTACATTTAAATTACATTATATCCACCATGGCCTGATGAGATATCAGTATTTGAAAGCCCAAGGCACCACAGAGTTAACCTCTCTGATTGCCTGATTTGGGCAGACTCTGCCTTTATTAGGGCAGGACATGACCAATCACCAAAGATAATAAAATCCGCCCACATTACATTCTACAATTTCACCTCCTGTAAAACCTGAATCACTCTGATCCATGCGCTTAAATGTTCCATTTGAATCAATGGCAGTTCAAAATGTCACCGGCATACATAATCATAAGATTGACCCTGCAGTGATGCTTAAGAAACCAACTGCAATGAAACCTATGAATCTCTATTTTGGTGTAAGTTAGTGTTTTCATTTGTCAGAGTCTAATGGCACTATTAGGCAGCTCATTGGCATTTGCTGCCCCACACAATGAATTCATGCATACAGCTGATTATACCAAAAGGGGACACACGTGTACCAGCACCCCCGCGCTAACATACACATAGACCTGGTAATACATTTGGCTCCACTCTGCAGGCAAAATGATAATTTATTCAGCTCACTGTCACCTGTCACTGTAATTGAGATTTGCTTGGTGCTGACCACCCATACCGTCTGTCCTACTGAGTCCCCAGGGTAAACTTGTAATTGTGGATGCAGCCAGATACAGTAATTCAAATAGATAGCTACTTATTAAAAAGGGTATACAGGCATGTTCTGCACTTGCATACAACAATGTGTTACCAGGCATACCCTAATGACTGTGCTTCCTGCAATGACACAATAATTTCACTGGATAGCTGCAGAGAAAAATAGGCATGCATGCAAACATAGTTAAATCAACAGACCCTACAGTTTTCAATACATACCCTACACACCTGTGCACACTTGGGAAGTAATAATGACTAGAAACATTACTTCTTTCTGTACATTAGATGGCTGCAATTAAAAACTACATATACAAACTTTTTGCAAATGCATCAACAACTCCTTCCTCGTACATAGCTATAACAATAATGCTATCCCCTCGAGGGTAGAGTAAATGCAAGAGCATCTTGTTAAAAGTGAACTGTGTTGCATCTCTAAGCTTATTTGCAATTATCTGAATAGAAAATACAGATGCTCAAAACAACCTGAATCTCATGGCCGCTGTTTCACTTTAACTGACCGTAAAGGCAAACCTGGGTCTAATCTTAAAAGCATTTCTTTCTTCCATTCCACTTCTCTGCAATATCAACATCTCTCTTTTTCTCCCTCCCTTCTTCATTTTTTCCCCTGCCCCTCCATCACCCTATCTTTTCTCCTTTTCTAATTTACCTCAATGACTGATCCCCAACCCGCTTCAGATAATAAGATACTCCCACCGGCCTGCGACTTATTCCCCCAGCATCCATCACTCCCAAGTCACATTACTGCCCTTTACAAGCACCAGGATGTTTTTCTCCTTAATTGTAGCCGTATACATACCTCACCCCCCGGTAATAATAAATGGTCTTGTCCTCCATTATGGCCATTAGGGAACTCACACTGAGAGTTGCATGCCGCCCACAGTGAGGAGGGCTCACTTGGCGTCAGGGTGTTGTAGCCAAGGAGCAGAATAATGTCCCCAGAAACACATGTTAAGGCTTTTCTATATTTTCTGCAGATATGATTCCTCTCTTTCTCACTATCTTTTACGCTCTTGCTTTGTCTCAGTCTGGCTGTTCCTGACAAACACACATAAAGAGAACAGAAAGAGCATACTGGACTGGAGACAAGCAAAGAAAAGACTCAAGTCTCCAGGGATTGAGCAACATTATACGTCTGCAACCAGATGTCTCAGACAGCCAGCCAGTTTGTATTCAAGAAGATGACAGAATCCACCCAGGCCAGGAGATGGCAGTATGTTCCCATCACATTGAAAACACAATACTGAAAGCTATATTAATACATAGACAGGTTGTTTCACCAAAATAAAACATTCAAAATAAGATGTACAGTAGAGCTTGAATGAAAAGGTAGCGATTGAATGAGTGGCTGTCTAAAAGCTTTTCACTGTTCTGGCATTTATATATTGTTGGCATGCAAACATTTTGAAATGTCAAAACAAATAATTGGAAATGTTATGTGTGATTTTACTCTGTGAAAATGCATTTAAGTTTGACAAATAGAGCTTTCTTCTATTTTGATTGGTGATCCTTCAGCCAGTATTTTTACAAATGTTGTTTAAAGAGCTGAGAACACAGCAGGGTGCCAGTTTAAAAATGTTCCTCACTTAACAAGCACATTACAAACAAAATAATTTCTAGTCCTAACGTTGTTTCTACTTTTAGTGAATCCTGATTTCCACCTCAGCGCTTGCAGTGGTTGGAAATTTATGAATGAGGCGGCTTCGAGTAGCGGAGTAACAGCAGACGTGTCTTTTCTCTCCCACTGAAAATGAACTCTGGCGTTGTTGTGAGGTAGAAACTGATGATGTCATCCACTCCCCTGAAGAGCAAACAGGTGCGGGCGAATATTTGAATCAAGGAGTATTGTGTTACTCCTACTGCTTACAGTGATAACACTTCTTCTGGAGGGATCTTGTCAGGTTATACAGGTTTTTTAATTGCAAAGGCAGCAGTTGACAGTAATTTTGATTATCAATGAAAGCATCTTTTAACCACTTATCCAATAAGAGTCATCCAATACGAGGAATCTTAGAGCCTCTGTGGAAGTTTTGTACTTAAAAGTGCAGTTATTTTCTTCTCAAAAACAATACTGTTTAACATTTTACATTAGCTTTCTTTTATGGACTGCAATTAAAAAGTTTGAAATCAGCTCCATTTTTTGGGAAACTGTCACACACAACAATGTCGCTTTCAATCACCGATCAAAATCAAGACAGAAATAATTCCTATATCAGTGTCCTGATTAAAGACAAAAATGGAGGACAAGAAACCACTTTTCTTCACAAGAGTACAATTTCCTGGTCTAGAGATGCTAAGGTTGCAACTCAGTTTCTATCAAATGGAAAAGGAAAATGCTAATGGACAGTGATCAGTAATACAGCATCAGTAAGCACCAGTGAGACGCGCTCTTACACTGGGGTCATTGGGGCTGCTGACACATGAAACACACACACACACACACACACACACACACACACACACACACTAACTTTTACTCAAAGGCTGATTCTTTGGGAAAAATCAATTAGAGAGCCATTTTTCTAACTAAACAAAAGTAACGATAACATTTTTTCTTCTTTTTTTGTGCGTCTTTTTTCAGTAGAAACTGACAATCTATGTCCATAAATTTTTCCCAAAGACACGATACTTTTTCAAATCCAAGACTCCTTGCTTGGTCTTGTGTCCTTGTCCCATTTTCCCTTAACAACGGCCCCACTTTCTACACAGATTGATCTCATGTGTTACACACGGACATTTCATCTCTCTCTCAGCTGTCTGCTGTCATGTCCGTCACTGCATGTCCCTGATACCAACAGGCCAATTTACAGATGGCGACACGAGAAACAGACAGGGAAATCATTACAGACAGATTCATAAATATCGGCTACTCTGTTTCTTTTAATGGTCAGGAGTCAGAAGTTTAAGGTATGGGAGTCCTGGAGCTAAAAGACTCAAGGATAGATCAATGTCAGCCGTCAGGGGGAATGAAAGCCAGTCTGGTGGAAAAAGGGGGAAGAGGGAAGGAGCTTCAGGCACTGAAAAGTCATATCATAGAGTCGTCAGGGTGGGCTGTGGTGGTTTCAAATCATGAATTCTTTAATGTACTAAGTCCAAATGGTCCCCTGTGCCCCTGCAGTGCCTTGCCTGGCAGTCTGAAAATAATTGAGGACTAGGGCTTGAGAAAAGGGGGGAGTGAGAAAAGAGAGGGAGTGAGTGGACGGGACAGGGAGAAAAAGAGAATGAATAAATGACAGAGAGAGAAGGATGGAGTCTTTGCTCTTTACAAAAATTACCTTACCTCTACACTTACACAGCTCTCTTGTGACTCAGGGGCCGTCATTTGTTCTGTCCTCCTGCCCCCCCTGTATCACTCACTCTGATGATGAAGCTCTAACGGAAGGTAGAAGGTAATCTAGTGGCATTTCAAGGAATGGACCTCAGAGGAATACTTCTTTCATCTGAGGTCATTAATCCCAACGTCCAATCACCTCACTCGTAGATCAATAGCACAGTTGCGTGCTAAAAATGAAAGCATGAAAAGTGATGCTGAAGTATAAAACATGTCATATATGTTCTCCATCAGCAAGTTTAAAGCTGGCTGGGTCAGTGGAGCTGTGGCCTTTGAGACCATCATGAAGGAGCTGATCTGGAGGTTTGGGTCCTTACGATGTGATTAAAGACTACAAAATGCTTGCATGCCAACTTATGATGAGCTTAAATTGGAAATCCTTCTGAGGTTTTTCATTGGGAGTGTGTTTAATTTTCTTTTCTGGCTTTAAAGTTTCTTTGGAGGATCAGCTTTTAAAACGCTGTCCCTGAACAGAGTGTAATGGCATTTGTTTAATAATGAAAACTGCTGCAAGGCTGCAGTAGTAAAACCACAGCTCTAAAACCAAGGTTAGAAACATTGCTCTGGGCAGCAATCCTCGATCAGTGCTGTTGGGGAACCCTGATAATTGCCTTTCCTGGTTTCTCAGTTCACTGAGTACTGGCCACTGACTCTCTTAGCTGGTCGGGTGTTCATTAGAAGTCCTCATTCAGTAGTTAGAAGGGATATGAGTTTTCAGCCAGCCCATTAAAGGCCAAATGTCACCAATTTAACTGTGTGCAAAGCTCATAAAAGAAGTCATGCATGCTATTGATGTTCAGTACCTTTCCATTCTTCATAACGAGCTGCTGCCTGCACAGAGCTGCAGTGTGTAGAATGGGTATCACTAACTTTAAACAACTAGATAATGAGCGTGCTTTCTTATTGCAGTTAAGTTTCTGTCTGTTATAGATCAAGAATGTAACTAGTAATATTTGGTAAGGTCCTTACTTAGTTTGTGAAAAAAAAATGCTGCAATTCTAATTTTTGAAGTGACTTAGTTGTCTTTAGACAGCGTCTGAAGCAGAAAAATAACACCACAATACTTTGTACAATTTGGGATATTAATGACCTATTGATGGGTGTTTATCCAACAGTAGTAGTATTTTTTTTATGTGTGACTGTGATCTGACTTCAGTGCTACCATCAGTGTGCTAACATGCTATCAATGGCAATACTGAACTTCTTAAGTACCACCTCGTCTTTTAAGATAAATAAAATCTTACATTTGCAGGGTTGTTGCTACTAAAGCTGGTACTTTGCTTTTGTGGTCTTATACCTAATTAAGAGCAAAGGTGGATCTAGAAGAAGAGTTTGGGTATCAGAGTGTGTTACAGTTTATCCAAGAAGAAGATGAATGCTTTGTATGAATTCCCATGACAACCTATCCATACATTGTTTATAATTTTCACTGAAAGCTATACCTTTCAATATTATGGTGCAAATGGAGTTAAAGCTGGGTTCACTAAATTAAGCATGGATCCTCTTCTGGGGACCATGCATGCTTGGCATTTTTTCCCCCCTCATTTACTCAGATAACCCACTTAAGTAGATGAACTATGACTTGTAGTTGGTACTACAGAATAAGACATAGTTATTGGCATTCATCCTTAAGGATTATGAATATCTATACCCAGTTTTATCCAAAACAAACAAAAGGGGTTGGTTGAGCTATCTCAATACTTTAATGCCATCTTGTTTTGAACAAGAAAGACCAAAGAGTCCTCACAGTCAATAGGATTCAACCTCTGGTGACAAGAAATCCCAGTGAAAGCTTTCTTTCCTATCCATCATCTACTTTTGAAGCCTGCACCAAAGCAGTGTACTGACTGACCTGCTGACATGCCCAATCTTTTCTCTCCTTGGTGTGTTTTCAATCTCTGAGTCTGGTGCAACAGAGCCGAGTATACTGCGACAGTATCAACCCAAATACACTTACTCCATGTGTTCAGCATGAGGGGACAAATAACCCACATCAGCAGGCCTCTCAACTTACCCACAAGGGGAGGAAGAAAGAAAGGGATTGGGTTATTCCAAAGATGAATGTGCCTTGCAGCTTTTGGGCACACAACACAAAACCAGCGAAAGGGAACATCGGCATCATTTGATGAGGCATTCCAAATGTCTCAAGGGGACTGGATTGCCGAGGGCTAAATGACAAATATATGTTGTTGGTGGTGGAGAGTGATTCTGCTGGCTGCCCTCAGGTGCTCTGCGGCTGCCAGCACTATTCCATTTGTCCTTGAAGATGTTGGCTGAAAGTGTTGTCATCTGCTTGGGTTGTCTTTTGTGCCTAGTTTGTGTGTGTACAGTACCTTGCCCAAATTTCTTTTTTCTTGGTGTTGGACTTCTGATTCTCACCATGTTAACTGGTTACCAGCTATGCTTACTTTATTTACTACTTCCTTTAGTTATTTTGTTGTTTATACTGTTTCACTATTAGTCTTCTGATTATTCTACCATGTACACTGCATTAATATTCAAAGGCACACAAGTATAGATTGATTTCTAGAGACAGTAAAGCCCTTAAATATACCAGTATGTACACATCTTTGTAGCTCAGGGGTATAAATCTACTTCTGTGTTCTGCACTGAGTGAACTGAATATGCAAAAATACATAAAATATACCATACACAGTCAAAAGGCCACTCTACAACTTTGGGGCATAAAAAGTTTAACTCTCATAGTCTTTAAGTTGAAGTGCTCTGCAGAATGTCAATGTAAGTCCTATAAAACAGTTTTTATCATAATGTAACACAGCTGCCTACACACATTAAACCATTCTCACAAAGTGCACCTTCTATACTATGCAAAACATTGTTCCCATTTCCAAGCTTCATAATTCAAAAAGGCTCTGTCTTATAAAATGCATGGAAATGAATAATTCTACGTTGGGGGACTTACGTATGCCTTTCTTTTTTTCCCACCTATATGCCTGAATTATTGATATAAGTGTCAGAGAATATCTTCTCTGTGCATGATGTGGATTATCTATGCATGTGCCTAAAGACAAAACAACATGGTAAAAACCTCCATCAGAGAATGAAAGCGAGAAAGATAGAGTTTGAATATTTACAGTCAGTTAATGACATTTCCATTCTGTGGGCTTGTCAGGGATAACAAAGCCTCGCATTTACCCTCTGCATCTGCTTAAGTCTCTTTTCCTCCTCCCTGTGCCCCAAGTGGCTCAGAAATCCTACTTTATAGCGTAGAGGTGTCAGAATTTTAAACAGGCCCCGTCTTTATCCCCCCTCACTTCCCCGAGCTCTTTTCCTTTAATTCCTGGAAGACTAGGCCGCGGTCGCCTTTTAACCCTCACCTGCTCCTCTGCTAGAATAATGTTGGCCTCTCTCTCTGTTCTGTGGGGGAGCAGAAGGTGAGGGGAGATGATGGAGAGAGCGGGAGGGAGACGGAAAGGGGAGGTTTGAGAGCGAGGGGAGTGTGCCAGACAGGAGAGAGAGATAGGGTTAGGATGAGCAGGGTGGTGTGTGTGCATGCATGTGTGTGTGAGAGAGAGAGAGGGGGAGAGAGAGAGAGGTGGGAGTGTCTGGAAGAGATGGGAATAAAAAAATCAGGGAAGAAAAATGGAAAATTCTGGAAGAGGTAGAGACAGGAGGCATGGACAGACAGTAAAGGCTGGAGTTATATTATTCTCTAGTGGGACGCTGACTCGCCATTTATCACGCCTCAGTGTGAAAAGAAAAGAAGAAGGCAGAAGGACGGGTGGAGGTTTTTTTTCCATCTCTTGTCAGACAAACCTGATGACAAAGCACTATCCACACATGGGGTAACTTCCCTATTGTGAAATTGGAACAACTTCATGCAAAGCCAAAATGAGGGCAGATGATTGGCACACGTTAAATGGAAGTAACGTGTTTTTATACCATAAGGTACTTGTACAAGATGATCATATAGATATGTTAAATGTCGTACATGTTATTTTAAACTCAACTTATGCAATAAAATGTTAGGACAGTTTTTACCTAAAATGTAGCATATTTATTCTAACCAGATTTCTTCTCATTTGTGCTTAAATGATTATCTCTAATATTGATATAAATGTCTAAACATGAGGACATTTTTCGAAAATTTGCCACATTTAACCAAAGTTTTTTCCTCAATCTGCTTTCTGGTTCTGAAAGAGAGGAAAAAAGGCAGAAGTTTCCAAATGAATCGCCTATAAATGATATTCTGCAGTATGAGTAATTGCCTGCAATCCACTCCCCTTTGAGTCAATCTCATGTGTGAAGTCAACGCTGTTAATTAGACCTGTTTTTATGTTCAGGGAACCAGCTGAGCCTGCCTTTTTCCCTTTTCTCTCCCTCTCTCGCTCTCTTTCTCTCTTAACATTTGTACTTAATTACTGAGGGACTGCTGTCTGCACCAGCGAGGCATAACAAAGAGATGTAATGCCATTAGCAAGCACAAAAAAGAGAAGACGAATTTAATCATTTCTCTTATTCTGGTGTCATAGGAGAGTAGAGTGGTTAAGATAGACTATGTTTGAATACTAGTGATATTTCCTTATGTCTGGGATCAGAAAGGGTTATTAGATCACTAGGAATTTTTTAATTTGATGATGTGCTGTTTGCATTTTTTCTGTCAAAGCTGGCAGGAAAATTGCAAGAAATTCAAAGAGTGATTTTAATCATTTGTATACAATTTTTCAGATGTTTGAATGTAACAAACAAAAGACAAAATTAAACTTTTATAAAATATTGATCTTGACTGAAATGTCACTAATAGAAGATTATAATTGCACCCTAACATTTGTACACAACATAAAAGTACGTATCAGCTATCAGCTTTAACTAATCCAGAGAAACTTAGCAGGCTTCTGCAGTATGTTTGTGGGGGGAAAATGGTTTGTATGAACCCCTGCCTTTAGATAAGTGACAAGATCTTACACTAATGACAGACTCTGCGTTTTGTATTATTGCTAATCAGTGTAAATGAAACCAGAGTTTTAATTATAATGATGTTAAAGTGATGAGTGAAGTAGAGGAATTGACATGAGACGCACAATGACACCCACTGGGTGCTGAAATTGGATTTAGAACACAGTGGTTGGTTCCATTTGTTGTTCAAAGAACAGTGAGGGATACTGCAGATATTGAGTGTTGAGATAAAATGTGCACACACCTCCTCTACACACTCTCACACATACACAAACTGAGAGGAACTTCCACAGGTTCTGACACTTCTGATTGCATTTGACACCTCAGAAGTCCACAGGACATGTAACATGGAAATTATCCATTGATTACAGACCCCTGTCCCAGTTTTTTATATGTATGGAATTGAATCAGTCGTGGCTTTGCTAAGCTCCGCAATACCCGAGGTTATGAAGCAGGCTTCATAATTTAATGCAGCCATAACAGCTTGAACAGAAAAAGCAAAAGCAATCATGTTGCTGGAGCTTGTATGTTTGGCTTTCTGAGTTCCCAGAGGTCCATTGCAATAGCTTGATTTGGTTGATCACAGTAATGGCATTGACTTCAAAAAGATCATTGTTTCCTTTATTACATCAAGGTAGCTCTGATGTGATTTATTACATTTAAGAACATAGATTGAGCCGGACATGTGTCATTGTTGCACATTGCATATCAGTCTATAATCTGAAATCTAGGTTGTAATGGGCAGATTACTTTTTTCCTAACCTGAAATGAGAAAATAACCGTCAAGTTGCTCTTACCTCTTTGCTATTCTATGACTTGCCTTCCCTGTTGAAGGATATTGTACTGCAAAGATTTGTTTTTAATTTTCAAAGGTGTGGTATTTCAGTGCGATGCTTCACAAAATGTTATATCGATACTTTATTTATACATGAAAACAAGTAAAGAAGCGCTTCACATATTTTTATACAATAAATTTATAGTAGAACAAATTTCCCTTTGAGATAAAAGATAAAGTATTTCAGATGCTCATTCTGGTTCTAATAATAAATAGAGTAATAAAAGATTGCCCTTGCCCTTGCATTGTGGCTGATGTTTTGACATTCAAAGCCTTTTGCAACTTAAAATCTATGATACCAGGTACAATAAGTCAGTGCAATGCACCACCTTGATGGTAGGTTGGACCCATTCCCTTTTAGTTTTTTTTTTTTTTTTTTTGGATTAAAAGGCACTGAGCAGGTGGTCAAAACGCTCACAAGGCCTCAGTTGAGCTCTTAAACTGGAGCTGGTCCAATGTGAGAAGGTCACTTCAATGCCACAGAGGGATGTTGGCTTGTAGGAAGCACTTCAGTGCTGTATTCTTCGCCTGTTATTCCACAAGTTACACTGAATAGAAACATCTGCTGTTGTGTTTGATTGGGATGACCAGAATGCTAAAGATAAACACGTAGTGTCACCTAAAAGAAAGCTGTAAATTCAGGCAGGGCTTTGATAAAAACCTCCAAATTCTTTACAGTTTTAATTCTTTAGGTTGCGATTTGATACTAATTTAAACGCTTTGATGTTGACTCAGTAAAAAGAAGAAATAGACCAATAATTGGAGTATTTGCCCACATGAATGTATGTGGTTTGTCATTTTTACATTTTTGGGGAATAAAACATCTGAAAATAAAAATTTGCACAATAAAAAATTATTGGTATAAAAGTTAAAAAGAAAAAAAAACAAAACATGACAGTTCTATGTAAACATTGAAGACATGAAGTGCATGTAAACTTAAATAATATTTTTTTTCCTCCTGGAAATTGTGATTAACCTCACGAGACATTTCTTTGAACACATCTGAACCACATCCCTTCATTCCTGGCAGCATACTAAGCATGCACATGCAGAGTTTTGTTCAAAGATACGTCACATGCATCTGAACGACTCCATCTTCAGAAAAAGCTTGGCAGCGGTTTGCAGGCAAAACATTTGTCGAGCTGTGTCTGTTTTAAGTCAACATGTTTAGCCACAATTTGTTGCAAAGCATTCACAGTGTTAATATAAATGGTTGTGCAGGTTTGTCATGTTACTTCAGTATGTAGACGAAGCCTTATTTTTGTCTAAATCCTGTGTTCCTGGTTTACAAGGGAATCCAAAATGACCCCAAGAGTCAGATTTGAAAATTGAAGGCACTTCTGTCTTGCCGCTGCTTGCTTTGGTTGCAATTTGCTTGTTGTTTGGCTAAGTCCATACAACAGAATCAATTTTAGCCTTTGAATACAACCTCTGTGTTTCTGTAACCTTGCCTGACCCACTTGGACTCTGGATGTCCTCTCTGCCCTCAATGGTTATATTTGCCTGTTTTGACTTCTCTTTATTCTGAACCCTGCTGGCATTATCATTTCATCAGCCTTTGTTCCTCAAGTTCTTATGAAAATAATTCATTGAACTGCAGAAACTTTGTTTCTACCATCTGCATTTCAGTTCTTCCCTGTTGCTTTGCCCCCCAGCAGCTGTAATAATAGATGAAAAATGTGCCATATTTAATTGGTCAAAAGAAAAGAGTTCAGGGGAAGAATTCAAACCCTTTCAGATGAAAAGGCACACCAAAGCTAGGATCATGGAGGGTAATATCATGCAGTTCACATAGTTTAATTTTTTCTCACATATTCATAAAGATGTATACGCATAGTTATCAAGGTACTCAAGCAGACATGATTGAATCCAATGCAGTCATGCCATCAAAATACCCCCAGACTTTAATATGTTTGGACCATTTGATTGATGGCTTGGACTTAAATAAAGCTTTTTCAATTTCAAGGGCAACCTACAGTAAAGAGAGGATTTCCACTGATTGTGCTTGGGGAGTATTCCTTAGACTATATGTTCCATATCCTATATAAAGTGAGACTCCCACCATGCATAAAAGCATTTTGCACTTTCAGGTGTGTGACAGATTTCCATTCATCAAATGAAAAAATAATACAGCCTGCCATTGGCAACAAAACATCTCATGGATCAAAGTGTGCGCAGCGTTTAGGACTGACTTCAGAGTGTGCTTTATGAATTGTTTGCATCCACAAATGTCATTTTATTTTAAAGGATATTCATACTGTTTTTATTTCAAGACGCTTCAAATACAAAGATGGAGGTAAATGCAATTAAATATCAGTTGATATAAATATCAAATCAGAAACCAAATTTGACTGCTTTCCTGCATGGTCAAACATTTTTTTATTCAAAGTTTCATGAGTATTAGCAATCACCTAAACCTACTCCACCCTCCCTGATCCAAGCTTTGGACCATGGGAAATCGGGCCTTTTGCACTACATCTACATCAGTGGAATTTCCTGCCCAGCCACCTCAGTACCTCAAAGGCTTTGGACGGTTTTAAGAAACATTTAGAGACCTTCCTCTCTAAGGAGACCTTAATTTACATTAAGCAATTAAAAAAAAAAAACAAAGTGCCTGCCTTTTTTTATTGTTTGTAGCATTTTGAGATTTCATACAATAAAAAGTGCATTGTACGTAAACTTTATTGTTATTATTATCAATTTTGCTCAAACATCAAGAAAACAAAAACAAACACACAAAAAAAAGTTACTTAACTGAGTTAAAAGAGTAGGTTTTTGAATGGAAAGGTTGATTACAGATTTTCCAACATTGGCTCCTTACTTTTGCGTGATTTGCCAGAGTTAACCCAACTACCCAATCAAAAAAAGAAATACATCCAAAAAAAAAAAAAAAAGAACCCTGCTGGTCCAAGCCCATCCCTTCACACAGATTATCAGCAGTCATGTGATGGCATAAAAGTCCTGCTTTAGTTTTCAAAACTACAACCATTTACTTACTTATGTAAATTAAAAAGACCATTAAAATGATCTATATTTAGACCAAACCTTTTCAATGTGTTTATCATTGGGGGGGTTGGTGGATAAAGGTTTTTTTGTTTGTTTGTTTGTTTGTTTGTTTGTTTGTTACACTGTTATTATGACTCCTCCATGGTTAATGATTGGTTTGATGGTTGGTTGGCTTACTTGGCTGGTTGGTTTTTTTGTTTGTTGGTGGGTTGAGTAAGTTTGCTGGTTGCTTTATCTCTCGAATGCTCAATTGGTTGGTCAGAATGGCTAAGTTGGCTGTTTGGTTTGGTTGCATGCTTGGTTGGTTAGCTGGATTGATTGTTTGATGAGTTTGCTGGTTGGCTGGCTGGTTGACATTGTTGCTTGTTGTCTTGCTAGCTCCATATCCTCAAACTTTAGTTTATGTTATTATTGCGCTGCCCAGCCCCTGTTTTGTTTGTGCAGTGACCACACTTTTAATAATGGGGAAAAAAATTGACATTATACCTGAGAACAAAGATTAGAGAATGTTTAGTTGGTCAAAAAGAAATAACGTAGCGTGGTTGATTCTGTTACTTTAGGCTATCTTCATGCTAATTGGACCTATTCTTGATTTAGCCTAGTACAACACAAATCGAGTCACTCACCTCCTGACAGGCCTAGCTTTTCAAGAACCATTCTGGCACACTGTAAAAATCAAATAGAAGATGTTCAATAAGCCACCTAGGCTCATTTTGAAAATGATCTACAGTACCAGCAACATAGACCTGAGCTATTATACTACTATTGTAAATTATATGTTAGTCAGCCTTCACTGCACTGCAGCATCTATGGGGAAAGCATGATGATCACATGTTGAGTTGGCTCATGGTCAGTGCCTCTCACTGCTGTTTATGGATTATGTGTGTATTCAAACATCTCATTTTTCATTAAGTAAGCATTAGTGGGGGTGACCTTAAACTCTTAACTACTAACAGGCTTTCAGATCATCTAGATTGCATGATAATTACAGTAGGAACAAATGACTCTGCAGGGGTAGTAAATCACACCTATGTAATAAGTGTATGGTAATCCCTGTTGTATCTCGATAACACCATTAGCAATGGCTGTGTCCTTCTACTGTTAATGTATAGGCTGGTGTTCTATGATGCAAGGAGAATATGTTCTAGTATTGATGAAAAATACTCCCACTTGTGCAAAAAGAATTACAAAAGTATGCAACTTTATTTCCCTCAAAGAAGTACTGTTTGAGCACTGTGTTCAGTAATGAGGTGCATTCATCTAGCCTGAATAAAAGCAGCACATAATTACAGGATGCATTTCTTTATAGGCCTAAATGATCCTGTCTACATATTTGAGTGAGTCAGTCTTTGTGTGTATCTGTCCACCTCCATAACCACATCGCCTGTGAACTGCAATAATTTACTGGTTGTTTTTTAAAAGCACAATGTATCCATTCAGGTACATTTCATTGGAGCGTACAGTCAGGTCTTTACAGACAGAAGCACAGTGCAGTAGATTTTACACAAGCCTTGAGATGTGTGTGTTTCCATTGGATCTGTCCTTCCAGCTGAGTTACGACTGTGATGGAACAACACTTCTTTGTATGGAGTTGTCACAGGAGGTGAGTGATAGAGTTGAGGCGAAACACACCTCTGGCTTCACGCACCAGTGCACACACTTACACTCACATGTGGCTGTGTGCATGTGGCACATATCCACCATAGTCTCTGTCATACTCTCTGTATCCCACTTTAGCTGAGCTTGGAAGTGGGCCAGAAGGGCTTTATTTTATTATGATACTGCAGGTACTACTGAGTGAAAATGTGATAGCTTTATGACAATATTGATGCATGTGTTTTAGAAATAATTCCAATCAGTAGCATTAATATTTTCATCAAAATAGCTTAGTATTTACAGAACATCAGTGAAATGATGCCTCATTTATTTCTTTAAAGATTAAAACAAAAGATAACTATGATAATTCATGTCTCAGTAACAAAATTGAACAGCTGAGGTGGATGTAGAGTATGATGCAGTCAGTTGGTTGTTGATATCTCAGTAATCTATCCTTGATGTCTTTTTTTAAGATTTTTAAAATGCTTTGTTGTTGAGGTTTCATATTGGTATTTGCATTGCATAGCTGCTAGCAAACCTTAAGAGACAGCTACTTGGCATTGTTTCTTGTGAAAGTTAAGTTAACTCAGCACTAAGTAAACCAGCTTGCATCGTCCACTGGCAGGACTATGAGATGCATTTATTTGGTCTGAACAGAAGTGGGGATGACAGCCAGATCACACCAATTCCGTGCCCGATTGGTCTCCACTCCATCATGGCTCAAGATCTGATAGGTTTCAATTCTATTCAATGTGTTAACTCACACCAGCTCTGCTTCGTTTTGTTGTGGCTGCGAGTCAGATCCGGCAGGTTACAGTTCTCTCAGTCGGAACATCCGGTTAACTTTCAAAATAAAGTACACTGTGTTAAACAAATTATATTTGTTTTGCTGCAATAACAGATTGACTTAATTAATGAAGCAGACCCAGACCTGGAGTCAGCCGGTCAGAGTTTTCTCAGGAGCCCAGTAACGACAACATGAATGAGGAGAGGCACATTACTGGGGGTGGTAAGCACAGGAAACTCTTGGTCCCTTTACTCCAGCTTCCCTGCTGTATGGCTACAACCAGGAGGAGTAGCCAATGAGTGTTGAAAGACAAGGGAGGATGTATTAAAACTGCAAGAGTGGGGACAGAAGGGACACAGATCTGCTTTTAGTCAAATGTATCAATTAACTTCACCAGGGGGGAAAAATGAATAACATGTAAGGTTATGATATGAAAACGAAAATTAATTCATCTTCGCAGTGTGGCAAAAAAGAACTGTTTTCATTTTAATTATGACTGTAAAGTTTTCGTTATGAGTCACCTGTCTTGTAGATGTTACGACTCAGAATTGTGTATTGATTTGCAAAACCCAGGGCATGGCTCTGTTGACTGACAGGTGGGTGTGTGTAACTTTCTTTCTGATTTTCTGCTGATGGGTCAGCTCACTTATTTCCTATTATAGGGACTGGCTTTTCGTGGCTATGAAACCCCTCTGTAGAAATTGGCTGATGACATCACTGAAACTACACCCAAGTTCTATGCTGTTTGTGGTTTCATCTTTGTGGACAATGTCACCAACTTGTGTGGGTAATTTCTTTGGCTAAATATCTTAACTTTTTCTATTAACTAGAACTTTGTTGGAGGTTAATTCTTTAGTGGGATACTAATGGCCACAGGCATTATAAATGACTACTTTACAGGAGGTAATTCTCTTCCTAATACTTCTGCAAAGACTATCACTAATTTTGCTCTTTTCATCACTAGCTAAAAGCCCCTCACATTGGCTTTGATTTATGCAAAAAAACAGCAACAAATTTTCACCATTTCACAATAGCATGGGAGGCTGTTTCCTGAATCCAAAGAACAAATCAAGACTGGAAATTGCTCTGAGTGGTCCCACTCTTAGTTTTTTTTTTCTGCATCAGCTGACCAAAGCTAGTTAAGTGGTGGGTAAGTGAAGTATCCTACAATGACACCAAACAACCCCCCAAACATGAACAAAATTTCATATACTATTATTGCATCCACGCCAGAAAACAGAAATATCCACTTATATTTAAATCCAATTTATTTCTGCATTCATTAAAATGTAACTTCAAAAGAACCACCCTTTCTCATTCAGACCACTACTCTCTGGCCTTGTAAAGAGCCTCCGCATGTAGCGTGGAGTGACGGTAAAAGGCATCCTTAGGAGGGTATCTTAAGGTCATCACCATCCCTCGCAGCTCACTGGAGCCATAAGTTGATAAATTCAGAGGGGCATTTGCCCTTCAAGCCGCACAATTTGCTAGCGGCCCTTCTTCTGTTAGGCCTGCCCTAATCTAATGCCAACTGTCTGCCTGTGAAGAAAAATGGAAAAATTGTTTGTGAAAAATGAGCGTCACCCCCCTTTCCCCCCGCCCCCCGGTCACTAATCAGAAATACGGTCAGCGGCAGCATTTATTGGGCCTGCGAGGATTTCTTATGTTTGGGCCTCTGAGGAGAAGTAAATGCAGGCAATTATAGATGAAGTGATTTAACATGCCAGCATTCCTTTTCTACATAAGTGGCTCATTGTAAAGAGCAGACTAAGGGGCCAGGGCATGCTAAGCAAAGCACTGCTGCATGTTATGGCTGAGGCCATGGCCATAACTTTTCACTATGTCTTTAAATGGAATGTGACAAAGGATTTTTTTTTGTATTATTCCGTGCTATATTACTTGGATGTAGTCTGTAGAAATGGCTAGTGGGGAAAAAAGCTTCACTTCCAGCTGAAACAAACCCTCTGTATCTGCCAGCAGACTCCATCTGTCCTCATCTGTGCCCCAAAGTGTGTACTTTAAAGGATCTAATTAATATAATATTCAGCCAAAAGAATCTAGACAGCATATTAAAGTTAGTCTCTCTTGCTGTTGTCATAATCATCCTTAAATGTCTGGTAGAAGCAGTTTAATTTAACTCAACATTTCAGCACTTACTCTTCTGCATGTGTGAGTGAATACTGACGAGTTGTTCTTTCTCCAATCGCTAAGTCTCACAGCATGGCGGTAGCTGTGCCTCATGTCAGCTTTGGACATGCCTCACACACACACACACACACAAACACACATGTAGACACACAGGGCAGGAAACACACCCCAGACGACACTCTCCCACACACACACAAACACACACACCCCTACACTATAACCTAACACCCCCATAAGCGCCTCTTCTGCATGCCTCTGCCATAACTAACTGGATTAGTCAGCCACAATCGATTTGGCACATGCTATCAAAACCAAACAGCCAATCTCCTCTCCCCCTCCGTCCATCTCAGCACCCTGCTTTTCCTTCCCCGTGCCTTTTGCTCCATGCCTGCTTTCTCTTTCTCCATCTGTCCTCCCTTCCTTCCTCTTCCTCCTTCCTTCTTTTACCCCTCTCACTCTCCCTCCTTTCTCACCCCTCATTTTCTTCTTTCCTAACTCCATCCTCTTCTCTTTTGTCCCAACATAAACTATCATTCCAAGCAGTTTTTCTCTTGGATTTTATCCCCCTCTCATTTCTTTAGCCCCCCCCCCCCCTCCACTTCCAATGCTCCTTCCTCCTTCTTGAATACATTTTTCTACTTACTTTTTTTTTTGCACACATATGCATCCCTTCTTTGCTCCCTCTCACCTGCCCTCCATCATCCCTTATGCTCCTCAAAACTTTCCCTCTTTTTTTGTCTCCTGTCCTTCACCATGACTTCTCTCCATCCCTCCATGCCAGTGAGTGCCTCTGCTGCTCTCCTCCTTGCCACACATTCATCCATCCTTTCCTTCACTTGGGCAGCCAAATCACTCTCTAACAGATGCCACGCTCATTCAGTCGGCCCTCCCTGGTGTATGGCTGTGTGTCTGAACGAGTGTCTGTTGTGTCTGTGTAATTATGCATGTGTGTGTGATGGCACATGTGTGGGCATGTGTGTATATGTGTGTGTGTGTGTGTGTGTGTGAGAGAGAGAGTCTCAGTGGAACAGGCCTGGCCAAGGCTAATTGCTGCCTCCTACCTGGTGGTGACAGGCCTAATCAAGGATGATGAGCTCACTGTTAGTCTCTCTCTCTTTCTCTCCTTCTCTCTCTCCCTCTTTTGGCAGAAAAACAGATAGACAGCCTCCAGTCCCCCATTATGGGTTGTTTTTGGAAAGGAGAGGAGGATGGGAGGATGATGGTGGGGGTAAGGAGAGCGCGTAAGGGGGGGTAAGGCTTTTCATTTCAGCTCTCTTCTTTTAAGGAAGGTGGGGGGGGGTGGGGGGTTGGCCAGAGTGCTTGAGGGGTGGAGGTACACAGGTTGAAGCACAATGGGCCTTTTCACCTCCTCTCAAAAAGTGAAGGGGCCAAAATGATTGGATGACTGAATAAATGAATGAATAAATTTTGTTTTGAGGCGTTTTTCAGGGGCAAGGTGAAGAGATGGGATGAGATGGTGGTGGCGGTGGTGGTGGTGGTGATCCTACAACCATGGGCTCACAAGTGTGTTTGTGTAGATGCATGAGGGACAGAGTGTGTCACTGGCTTGAAGGATATGGCAGTTCAACGCCTGCCTCTTTTGGTCCACAACTGCTTCAGTCTTGAATTATAATGATGACATTTTGGCCTCAACAGCATAACAGATTTGAGTGTATATAAATGTGTGCATGTGTGTGTGTGTGTGTGTGTGTGTGTGTGTGTGTGTGTGTGTGTGATTGTGAAAGCATGTATGCATGAACCTGATTGCAAAGTAGCTATATGTGTTTTTTATGTGAAAGCAGAAACATTCTAGGAAACACTTCCAGCCTTGGCAGACTAAGACAATCCCACTGTTGTGACTCAACATACATCCAGACCAGCTGGTTCATACAGTGAATAATTTGTCATGAGACGACGGTCCTCTCATTGGGCCTCATTCACAAAAAGTGTGTACGCACAAATTTGTGCCTAAGTTGTGCGTACAGTCGTTTGACGCACACTGGGCTTGCTGTGATTGGCTCAGATCACCACGCCTACTCTCTGCTCGGAAACATCCCCAGACAACCAGTACGTCAATATGGAGGAGGAGGAGGAGGAGGGGGTTGAGTCAGACACTGACACGCATGTATGATTATTGACCAGGATTGTTTCCATAAAAGTTGACATTTTATCTTTTAGGAAAACCCTGCAGACCCTGCCTTTTAGGTATAGTGATGTTACAACACCATTTTACACAATCTTACGGAAATCTGAAATCAAATTTGCTGTGATGAATAGTAAAAATCAAACCGTTCATTATCTGTAACACTTTCCCCTTTTGAGGTTACAGGGGGCTGTAGCCTATTCCAGCTGATACTAGGCATACTTCAGGGAATGCCCTGGACACACACTTTCACCCATAGACAATTCAGCCATCAGTAACGCTGGTGAGCAAGTTTTTAGACTGAGGGAGGAAGTTGGAGTTCCCTGGAGAGAAACTGCGCATACAAGCAAAGAGGATTTACAGAAAGGTGCCTGCCTAAGATTAGATCTAGGAACCCTCTTACTGTGAGTCAACAGTGCTAATCACTCTCTCACAGAAATGTAAATAAACATTCAAAATTTGAACCCACTCCTTTATCTCATCATATTGAATATAAACAACCTGACTTAAATTCTACAAGTATATAGGTCAAATTAAACCTTTACATTCTCTCATGTGTTTTGTCTTCCATTGAAACACAGTGCTAATATAGTTGCAAGAATCAAAGCAAAAAAAAATAAAAAATTGCAACCTAGTTTAAAATCCAACGGTCTATCCATCATCCTTACCGCTTATACCGCGCAGTCATTGCCAGGCCAGAGCACATCCCAGCTATCATTGGGCATGGGGCATGGCACACCTTGGACATGGCCCCAAGTAAAACCTGCAAAATATTACATAACAGTTGTATAAAAAGAGCCTAATGATGATCTAAGACAAAAATATTTTCAAAAGGAAAAAGGAACTGTCTGTGGTGAATAAATGGAGTTCTGAAGAACTACTTAGGTAACATGAAATCACAGAGCACTTCATCAGTACTATATGGAGGATGGACAATTTTTCTTTCTTAATTGTGTAATATGACTGTTATTGTACTTGGTGTTGATAAAGATGGCTCAGTATAACTCGTATAATAATGAGGTACCTTCGCCAGTCACCTTCGAAAATTTTCACATGAGTACTTGTTCTTTTTCTATCCTGTTTGATAAGTTACTATTTTATGAATGTGTGTTGATGTTGTATATATGAAAATGAAACCAATAATTATTTCTAACTCATTAGCTTGGAATCTATATTTAGCTATAGTAATTTAGCAATTAGTATGTTGTAGTCTCCTGTCTGCTGCTTCTATTTATGTTGTCTACCGTAGTAAAACCCCTTTGAGAGATGAGTTGACTGTTAAATTCCTGGACCATAATTCTCTTCAAGCTTAAAACAACACAATGTTATATATCCTCTCCCCGAGGCCTGATTACAAACCTCATTGAACATGTAGTCAGAAGGGAAATTTCTCATCCTGTTTTACTCTGCTGCTGTGTTCTCTCGATCAGGGCTGTGTTTGTGCATAACCATACAAAAGACGCTGTTGGGTTCATGAAACAGGGAAGGCTGGCCAATTTGAGGCAGAGAGGTAAAGATCATGATTTAAAAAAAAGACATTTTTTAATCACAGACTTAAGATTAACCACCAAATTCTGTCAATGTCCAACATCCAACAGATTCTACCGGGTTCTCCAAGATATAACCTCTCCCACATCTCATTCCCTACATCAAAATGTAGAAAATTCCATTCCCATCTTACATACACTTTTTGAGTAAGATGTTTGGGCCTTCAAAATGATTCCCATCAAAGTCAGGTAGACCTTAAAGGAGTGAAGGCCTCCTGGTGCAAAGGAGTTTCATCATGATGGATTTAGCCACAAGCTCTTTCATCCAAGTATATCTACCAGGTGTGCTGCACTCTTTCCCTCTCTTTCTCCTTTTTTTTGCTGCTTATCTGTAAAATATATTCTCCCCATATCCTTCTTTCCTCACATTTAGCGTTTTTTGTCCTTCAGAAATAGCTCAGCTTTTTTTCTCTACAATATTTCCCCTTCTTTCTTGCATATGATTTGCTCTCTAGGGCTTGTCAAGATTCACATGCATGGTAATCTTTAAGCACAGGCCGCCCCTGCATGCTGAGGTATTCCTTGGCCACTTTGTATCAAAGGTGGGAGGTTAAACAGATCTCTTTGCTGTGATTTTGTGGGAATCTTTACTTTTGCTCTGGACTCTCTGGGATGAAAGCATATTGCTCATTCTGCATGTTTAGCCGGAGTGTGAAAAGGCGCACACACTATGTGGTGAGAATACATAAAGCAGAATTAACATAGAGCGCCTGTCAAGATTTGCAAAGGTTGTGACCCTGTTGATATTACTGATCTTTCCCGAAATTACAGCCTTTGACCCTTCCAGTTTATCCCAACATGTTCTGCTGGTTATTATATTTCAACTTATCATCTTTTTCCGCATGTTAAGGTGCTTATTAACTTCTCTTTTCCTTTCAGTGGGACTCTACAAGAAAAGCAGACAAGTTAGAGTGTTGTTTGGCATAACTGTGAATTATTCCTCTGATGTATAATATGACAAACATAATTAGAATGAGATTTAGGAGGGAATGTAAAAAAAAAGATTCATAACAGGTAATACAACACACTATATTGCATCGTTGCTGTCCCTTCTGTAATATTTATTACTGTTTTTAATAATATGAATAATACCACCCCCCAATGGGAGTTAATCATCTTTAGACCTAGCAGCACAAAGAAGCAATGTTTATGACCTAATCAAATATATGACTGTGGTTGTAATAAAAATTCATAATTTCCCTAGTGCAGGATATTAGAGAGATATACACTCAGAATCATAATTTCTGGTTTGTGTATGAATCATGTGTTGATGTCTTTGAAGCGAGCATGTTGATCATACCATGATTTAGGAGAGAGCAGACAGGAATAGTGAAAGGATAGCCTCCTCTCAAAATTGCTAACAAGTTAATGTTATAACATTGTGAAATCATTTACTCAAAAAAAACTTATTTTTTTTCCTGCTTTGTTAACATTCATCACCACTCTTATTTATCCAGTCACTCATGTCTCGTATGTATCATCACTTAATTAGTAAGCTGTATAAATGACTTGAGAAGTCAAGTCTTTGTTCTCTGCTTCACTGTGGAAACAAATGTTACATTTCAGGTTTGTTACAGCAATTTTATACTATATTATATTTTTTATGAATGCAGCTTGGCACAGCACATCACTAATCTAATGCTGTAGTATATTAGCTAATAGGAAGCTAAGCGTTAACTGAGCATTACCCCTTCAGTTTTAAACCCGTGGCTTCACCAAATGATATACTTCCGACAGAACTCACAAAAGGCTTGTACACTATGGACATTGACAAAGTTTTATTGATTTGTATGTCCTTATTGATTCTGCTTCTTGATTGGATTCTCAAAACTGATGTTTTTGCCACAGTGTCAACAGGTACAAGCGATAGTGTGGCACTCGTTTTCAAAGATTGTTTTGATATGATGTGGTAGTAGGTTATTTTTTCAGTAATTTTGATATTGGGAATAAGCCACTGTTTTATGGGTTTTGACCAATTAGAATCAGTGTTTCAAAGGTATTGGGCATAGAATTGGGAATGATTACTGATAGCTAATGATCACATTAGTCATGCATATCTATTTGTACAAAACAACCACATTGTTGTCCTTCAGGTGCTTTTTGACTAAAAGTTCCAGCAACAAGTCTTCCAGGAACTTAATGCTTCTTGTGGCCCTAATGTCATCTGCGCTTTCACTGAGACCTGAAGTCTGGTGAAGATTATGCAAATGGTGCTGCAGGATTAGGGTGCACAAAGAAAACTAAAGTAACATAATTTCGTCGCCCGACAAGGTGAGGGCAGTAAGATGTCTACAAAAAAGAAGTTATGTGCATTATGTGCTACACTGTAGTGCAGTTAGGATGGTAGACATTCAGCCTGTGCTGGTTTTGATGTTGTTGCATTGCACTACAGATGAATTGGCTGAATTGTGAAATTGCAGTAGATTAGCTCAAGTTACAGAGCCATTCCAAAACCCCCAGAATGCTTGACGTCAACCATGAAGATGGCACAGATCAACTGGTGTATTGGTTTTCATAGTGGCCTTCTTAATTGACGAGTTCGATGTAGTTTTATGTATGTTTGTGTTTAGCTACAATACCATCCTCTAAAGGCTCGTTTCCACCAAGCAGATCAGTTCGGTTCGTCTCGGTACGTCGCGCATTTTGTGGCGTTTCCATAGACTAAAAGCGGGACTGGTCCCCTAATAAGCGACCCGTACCGCTCCACTTTTCAGTACCCTTCCGTTGGGGTGCCAAGCCGTACCAAACCGGCCCCAGGGGTGGAGCTATTATCACTGCAGTACATTGATTGGTCAAAAGATCGGTAACTTCCCGTGCGACAGCGGTAATAAAGAACGACACACAACAGCGCATGCAGCCTTTCCTGAAACAAAGCTTCATTGCGTTATGGAATTCAGAGCCACGTGCTGATCACAAAGTAGAAGAGTTGCTGGATGTCCTCCATCATTGCTCTTTGTTTACAATGCCGCTAATTTCTTCTTCGTTGCATTTATTTGCGGGGTACAGTGTGTAGCGCTGCAGTGACGTCACGCTGTTACATAGCTGACCCGGCTCTCGCCATTCGGCCCATCATGTAGGGTACGGTTGGCTGTGGAAACGCGCTTTACCGATCTGACCCGTACCAAACTGCCTGATCCGTACCAGACTGCCTGGTGGAAACGAGGCTTAAGCTTGAGACCCTGCCCATTCACAGTTCCCAGACATCTTGAAAGTTCAGGGTTGTTTCAAGTGGCAGAACAGTTGGAAAGACATTTAGACCTTAGTTCATGCAGTCAAAAACCCCATAGGTCCTTGAAAAGTCTTGAGTTCATGGAGAAAGTTCCTGTGGTCATACAGTATCTTTTTTGTTTAAACCTGTGCAATTCACACCAAACCTTAAAAAAAGAAAAAGAGAAAAGGGGTGAGATCTTAGATTGCTTCACAATACCAGTTTATTATACTCTCAAATTTAAGCATATAACAAGGACAAATAGACAGTCATGCTTTTCTACAGAATATTTTAAAACAATGACTAATAAATACATTCTCTTCTACATTTGTCCTACATTTAATTTGATTTTAGCTCAAAATAGCATCACAGGAACATCAGTGCAATACAATTTGAAAGTTTTAGGGGTTAAACGTACACATATCTGCAGAAAACAAAATACAGTGTGGCCAATCGTAACTTTTATTGGAGGGTTGATTGTTCATGACACTTGATTTACCTCCCTAATCTCACAGCTTTCAACAAAAATGCAGCGACAATATAAGAGGCGAGTATGTTCTTGTGTATTTCCATGGTCAATTTGATATTTCCATTACTTTAAATCAGGGGGCACTTGGGAAAAAGTATACAACAACGTTTCACAGCTACCTTCCCACCAGACAAAATGTTCTTGTTTTTGGCTGAGGGGCTTTTTCCGCACACATAAGCACAATCATGACAGTATCAGAGGAAGAAAAAGGGGAAAGGTAAATTGGTGCAAATAGGAATTTAAAGTGCACTCTGTTCTCCGCATTTTATGGAGCTATTTTTGATGTGTGTAAAGTTGATGGTTGAAGACACTGACCGCAATGAAAGAGGCCTTCATAGGTGCAGCGGGTCTCCTCAGATATTGCATTATGGAACACTCCAGTGATAATAAAACTTTGCTTTTTGCTCTCACAGCAATAACAGAATTTAAACTGCGCCGCACATGAAAGACTACAGCAGCGTCAGGTCCATCAAAGCTAATTGATTCTACTATGTCTTCATTTCCAAGGAAAAACGGTGGTGTCGGGCCAGTGAGAATGATAGAGGGCTTGATTTATGAAGCACAGAACGCGGAGGTGTGGGCGTAGCAGGTTTAGAAAATTTCATCTCAGATCAGGCCCCAGCACCGTGGAGATAAAAGCAGAAAAAAGGGGCATGTTTGTTACCTAAATGGATTAGGTTTATGGCCAGTGTGTGTGTGTGTGTGTGTGTGTGTGTGTGTGTGTGTGTGTGAGTGTGTGCTGGTGTGTGTTTGTGCGTGTGCATGTGCTGGTGTGTGTTTGCATGTGTACGTGTGTTGTGTGTTTTTCGAACAGGGTGCTAAAATCAGTGGCCTGAGGTAGAATAAACCTTGAATGGCTATAAAACAGAGACACTAATGATTTACAGAGCTGTTTACCAAACCATCACTAGCACACTGACCTCCTCTGTCCAGCACCGGAGCAGGTGTGAGTGAGAGGTAGCTTTACTGTTCGTATTTCTGTTTCTTATATCTCGTTACACCACCTATACATGCATGCATGCGTGCGTTTGTATCAGAGGGCGAACACTTTTGTTTCAACAAGTCATTCACAAGAAATCAAAGTAAAACATGAATGAACTCAGAGCTGACTGGAATAGAAAAGTGCAGCCTGCATAGAGATGTCTTTTAGCCTGTGGCTAAAGCCTGGGACCTCAGCTGTGAGACCCCAAAAAATCACTAAGAGAGCAATTAATGGAGGGGAAATAGAATTGTCAACCTCAGTCAATGTTTCATGAGGCGCTATAGTAAAAGACAGAGATGGGAAATGTACAAACGTTCTTTACCCAGGAAGAAGTCCAGATATATTTGGAAGAAAAGAGACTGTGATGAAACTAAATGTAGAGGTAAACTGCTTCTGAAATTTCAAAGTGAAAAAATTACGGGGTCTGAAATGAACTCCTAGTATCAAAATTGAAAAAGTAGAAATCCAAAAGACGTTTCTATCAACTCTCCCAGTCATATACAACACTTAAACTGGAAGAGTCTTCCCTGCAGCACAGCCTCCTCTATTTTCTTTTTGTCCTGATACAGCTGTTGAATAATTTTTGTCATGTCTGCTGAGTACGATGCGGGATGATGGATTGAAGCAGAGTTGTGATGCTCAAGTCCAGGACATGGACTTAAGTCTAGTTGGGTCTCAAGTTTGGACTGAGGCACTGATGACTTCTGCTTTGACACCAACTGTATTCAGATCTCGAGGATAGAGAGGAGGACCCAAACTCATGTATTAATAAACATTGCCTTGTTCCTTTTTTCCCATAACCCCCAATCACTCAGTTTAAAGAAGGGTTAACAAACATGCTTATGAGCACATTTATTTTGACTAAATTTGCTGCAATAAACCCCAAAGAAATGCCATGAATGTTTTTTTCTCCAAACACCATAGAATAAATGTAAGAAATTTGCATTTAGAAACATGTTTGAAATTTAAAGAACCACCAAGTAGAAGACCTGTAAAAACTGAAATGTGAACTCTCAATTGTCCAACATGCACCCAGAGAAGATGTGTAAGTTACCCAGACAGCTGATGATGTTTTTGTTAGCACACCGCTTGCCAATCATAACAGTCCAAGACTTCTTTTTCCTTTTCAAGTTTTGAAACCAAAAATAATTTGTTTAGTTTTTAAACTCGACTCAACTGCTCACTGGATTAAAGTGGGATCAGTCATGTGTGATCTTGGCTTTTGGTTTGCTTGCATTTTATGCTGTCTCCTATGTATTTGTCATTGGTTTGAGTATAAAATGTGATAGGTTTAAAATGTATTTTTCAGTAATCTTGAAGAAGATACTTCTGAAGTGTGTTTTTAATTAAAAGAAAAAACATCAAGCATTGATATCAGTCCAACTATATTGAAGAGCAATCTCTGATGGAAACCCTGGTGGAATGGAGGAAGTAAACAGTGCTTGTAGATCCGGCAGGATCGCAGATTCCAACTGTGAACCTCCAGACTATCTTGCAGTAAGCGCTGATAGAACCCCTCCTTGCCCACCCCCCACCTCTGATACACTGCCTCTGGCTGTGCTTTGTATGATGGAGACCAATAAAGCCTAAAGTACAGACAGCTAGTCCTTTTTCAACTCAGCATTATGCCACAGGAATCCAGCTCCTGCTTTTAAGTCCCTCTCTCTCTGTCCTCTCTGCGCGGCTCAGCTTGTGTGTGTAGTGTCCGGCTGGGGGAAGTGATAACTCAACCTAAGCCCAGTCAAACCAGCTTAATGCTCCCTGTGTCAGAGGAAAGCTTCAGAATGGTCCATTTTATGGTTTAAAAAAATCAGAATGTTCATTTGGCTTCCAGCAGCGAGGTGGGGCAGCATCTAAGGCCCAAGATTCCTTCTTGCTCTTTTTTCCCCTTTGCTTTCATTATAAATATAGCATGCCATTGGTCTTGTTCTTTGGTTTTCTTTGCAGAAGTTCTTCCTTGCTCCCTGGTTTCAAACTTTCTGCCTTTTTTCCTTCTCTTTCTCTGTCTAGAATCGACTTGCAGACATTAAATAAGGGATAAAGCTTTGTCTGGCCTTTGCCAGCAGCCCCCAGCCTTGTGAATCCCTTCTGCCCATCAAATAATAGTAAAATGAATTCCTCAGCATTTGATTTAGTCATGTCAAAAGGCCAATGAAATGAACTTCTGCAACACCAAATCCCTCTGTGCCAGGAAATTGGAACTAAATTTATTTAATTTTAACAGAATCCCCACATCCTAAATCCACTTTTTTGTCCACTTTGCTGTAACAGCTGCTCTGTAGTATCAGAGGATGTGTTCTTTTTTGATAGGGCCTGAATCCTTATCCTTATTAAACTCTGCTCTGACCCCCTGCACTTTTCACTGATGTGTGTAGCATGAAGATCAAGTTCACAAAATATCTGCAGACCATCAATTACAGCATAAACATTAACTGCAACCATTAACATCATGGGGGAATGATGTCAAAACAAAACTGCTGCTCTTCAAGCAGCTTCATACATTTTTTTATTAAATGATGTATGTCTTAATTAAGATTGTTCATACAAGGAGTAAAACAGAATAGACATCCAAACTAAAAATAGTCCCCATTTAAAGATATGGAGTTTGAGCTCTCAGTGAAATCAATGACATAATTTGCAGGGTGTTAATATTCATTAACATTTCAAAGTTTCGAGGATTATTAAAACTAGTTCCTCCACACCATGGAACCAAGGCTGGATTTCATGGAATGATATCCAGGCTGTAATGACTTTCTCTTTTATCGAAGCCAGTGCTTTTGTCTTACTTTTAGTCAAAGGTGAAATATGTGACTTAATATGAGCCACAATTACCTGGCAAGTCCAAAAAATTGACTATTTCAAGATGATAAAATTTGCTTGTTTTGTTCTTATTTTTTTTACTGAGATGCTTCCATCATTTAAAACAAACATTAGAAGTAAACTTTTTTCTGAGCCCATTAGCAGGATTTAACCGTTTAGAAGCATGGCAACATAATTGTATCTTTGGATATCTTAAAATAAGAATTTTTGCCAGACCTGTCAGGTGAATGTGGCTGGTATTGAGTCTAATAAAAATGTTTCCTTACTGAAATAAAATCATAAACACTTGCTTTGATTTCTGTTTTTAATGTATTTACATCAATACACAGAAAAAGAAAGAACAATACACACACAAAACAAAGCGTACTCTGTCCCGCCGGCTTGTTGTTAGAGCAAATTTGTCAGATCGTTACAACAATTTCACCCAGAAATATTCAAACTTTTCTCAAGTTATCAAATTGTCATATCAAATGAGTTTGTTTTTCTTAATTCTTGGAGCCTTCGATGTGTGCACCAGATTTGTTTGCAAAGGAAACTGTAAGATGGCAAAAAAAGCTTCGATTTCATGTTCAGCAGTCCAAAAGTCAGACTTTATCATTGTGAAGATATTTGTTATTTTATTACTACCTGACAGTTAATAGGGTCTAAACTGTGGGAATGTGATCTATTATCTAATTATTGAGGAGAAATAAGTAAAACTGCTAATCAAATATTTAAAATACAAATGGAGTCTGTACCAGTTAAAGTAAGAAAAGCTAGAAGTCTAAAAAAATCCCTTGTGCTGCAATGGAAATGCTTAGTGTCACTCAAAAGTTGAATCTAACACAGGAGAAAAACAATATAACAATTATCAGCCCCAATAGGAGCTACATCAATACAAAGCTCATACATATTTTATCCCAGCATGTATCCTTTTTTCAAAAGAAATAAAGTACAAGACTATTATTCAAGTCAAAAAGTGATGTGAGCAGTGTAACCTCGACATAAATAATGTATACACAGTAATCAATGAATGGATGAAAGTCAGTCTCTTTTTTTAAAGCCACAATCTTTCAATTAATGAATTCATGTTTGATGACTGGCCATGTCTCTCTAACCTTAACATTTGCCATAAAATCACGTCGACAGTGAACTGAACAGTGATCACAGATCCCGACTGTCAAGCAGAGACGCACGTAGGATTGAAATATCAAGCGCTTGTTATTGGACTCTGTGTTCATTAGTGTCTGCAGTAATTGAATTATTTGAGACTACATTGTTGTTCAATAATTAGCTTATTAGCATGGAAACCACAGCACTGGAAGGCCAAGCAATCAGACCAACAATTAGCCATCAGCGCAAAGACAGTGAGATTGGGGCCACGCGGTAATGGCAGCGTATGACAACGGTGGTCAACTCATTTCCATTACAATCAATTAGTGCTTGGCCTAATTTGATCCAAAGGAAAAGGAATGACAAAACAATGAAGCATCATGAATAACAACATCATCTGTCTGAGTTTGTGGAGTGATTAAAGAAAAGGGATTCTTTTCTTGAATAATCAAACACTTGAGTTAATCATTCCAATGGGTTTCAGCTTTCCTTTTACTGAATTTATAATTATTTTCTTTCCTCTTGTTGTCCCTATGCTGTGTACCATTTTCCTCCAATGATTAGTCTTCCAAATGTGTGTATCTTGATGTTTTCTTGCTGTGTGTGACCCTATTGTTTGAGTGTCTTTGATTGGATGGACCTCTGGATGTTTTGTTTGCAGTCTGCGTAAGTCTCAGTCTTAAAGCCCAAGTCAGTTCAGAATCTGAGCCAACTCAGAGTTGAGAACCCACTACCCAAAGATTTATAAGGGGTTTTGTTTATTTTTTCACTCTGAACTTTACATTGTGTAAACCTCAACTGACGCGTAGGATCTTTTGAATGCATACAATTATTAATGGATTTAGGTGGAGGTATTGTGCTTTCCCATATTATGAACATGGAAACAAAGATGTAAAGAAACATCATCAAATCGCTTCATATTCATATGTGGTAGAAATCCCCAAATATGTTTGTGAACTGCTCAAAACAAACAAACAAACAAAAAATAGATTTTGAAAAATTAGCGAGAGGTGTTCTCATGATTTACTGAAACGATGAGACCATCAGCCGTGTGAGATTCTGCAAAATTTGGTATTGAGTACTGAGGTACCAAGTTTAGGGTCAGTGTTGCTGATATTGATGCTTTTTACATTTAAAATCAGATTGTTGAGATTAATCAAGAATAATAAAGTATAATAAATAAAGAATACAACCACTAAAATAATGTTTCTGTTCATAAATTAAAGTAAGTAGCTAATTTCAACTACTAATCTAAACTAACTAAATCAAAGATATTTCAGACAGAGGTTAAAATAAGGTTTTCTAAAACACTAATGTGAAAAACTAGGGCTTTATTGTTTGTTGTTTTATATACACTACTGGTCAAAAGTTTTAGATGACCTGCAGCGCCATGCATGCCAATACCCTCTGGTATGCGTCTAGTTGGTCAGGGGTTCATCTTACAGCAAGATAATGACCCAAAACATAAGTCCAAGCTATGCCAGAGCTATCTTGCGAAAAAAGAACAAGCTGGTAAACTTGAAAACATGGAGTGGCCAGCACAGTCTCCAGACTTAAACCCCATTGAGCTGGTTTGGGATGAAATGGACAGAAGAGTGTCAGCAAAGCAACCCAGAAGTGCCACACATTTATGGGAACTTCTGCAACAGACATGGGAAGAACTTTCTGAAGAATATTTGATTTCTATAAGAGAAAGAATGCCACATGTGTGTTCAGCTGTTATACCTGCCAAAGGTGGCTACTTTGATGCGTCAACAGTTTAGAATACATTTTGGTCTATAAATTGATTCCATAATTTCTTTCTTGACTCCAATTGCTTATTTGTACGATGATTTGACGTCTGAGTGCAATGAGACATTAAACGGCACAATTTTCAGTAAAAACACTGGAAAAATTATGGTGTTCTAAAACTTTGACCGGTAGTGTATAGTTGTAAAGTATTAAAAGCCACTACTTTGGTACCAGAAAGACAGAATAAACCCTTAAATATTGCACCCTTTCTCTGTTAAGGGGGAGAAGTTTTCAGTTTTGCTGAGGTGAGATCAATGCAAATGTAAGGTAAATAGTGTTTCTATCCTATCAGAATTTCAACTGGCTGAACATTTTGGATCCACTGGCTTAGCGACTGAAGGGTAATATTACCATTAGATAGCGCAGCAGTCCAAGTAACTCCTTCCTATCCTTCTTCGGGGATGTGAACATGGTTCATGGCTCTTTGGTCTAAATGCTTACTTTTAAGTAGAGGGTTACATGTTTTGGCAACTGTAGTGCTTCTCTCATATAAGCATTCCTTATTCCAACATTAAAAGGCATGTATTGAGACTGTAGTGTATATATATCACATAACAGCTAAAAGCGGTTCGGTGCTTTGCTTTCTCTCCATACAGAGGTTATATCACCCAAGTGTTGATTCATCCCCGACTTGGATTAAACTAAACCTATATAATCAAATGTCTGTCTGCTCTGTCTGTGGGAATTGCCTTCCAAGAGCCTCATCAATGAGCCAGATCAAAGACAAAGACATGGTGTTTTCTTTTTCCTTCTGTCTATGCAGTTTTTCTTGAAGTGTAAATCAGACTGAAAGCCATATCCCCCACTGTAAGCCCCAAGCCTGATCATAACTGAAATGCCAATTATTTTCTCATTGCTATGAAGCCTCATCATGAAAATCTCACACACATCCACACACCTAATGAGGTTGAGTCATTCAGTATTGGTTTAGGGGCCAGTGGAGATTGCCCAGACATAATCACGTCTCTGAGAGGCTAATTTCTTTGAGCCCACTGAGTCGACACTTTGTTGTTAATAATGGTTGTTTTTGAGTTGTGAAACTGCAACAAAAAATCTTATAACCTGAATATCAAGAAAGCTATTGCGGAAACAGGAGGAGAAGAGAAAGTAGAGCCATGCATGAAATTCCCGAAAAGGTTAGGATACACAGTTATGTTGATGATCACAGTTTTCTGTATATATTAAAAAAAAACCTCCAACTACCATTCACACATCCAGAGTAGTTTATCTAACAGTTTTCCTCTTTATTAAACTCATATGTGGCTTCATGCAAATGTGTAATGCTTGGAGGTACAGCCAGCATGTACCCCAATCTCCTGATGATTGTGAGGGATGCGTGACGATGTGCATTACTAATTTCACAGCTAAGACATTAACTTGGCCCAGGGTGGAAGAAATCAATAGAGAGGCAGTTATCTTTGAGAGAAGGGGAAAAGTAAATCTGTGCAGGAAAATGAAAATGGGATACAACTCCAAAAGACTGATTTTCAAGCTCTGACTCTATTTGTTAAGATGCTGTTTTCTGCTGTTGATCATTTCACTCTTTAACAGAAAATAATGTGAAAATAAGATGAATACAGTGCACTTAACATGGCTTTTCAACGAAAAGTAGTGCCCACCACTGATGCTGGGTATACGAGTATCCATGGCATATTGTCAGCCAACTTTATGACAGTACTGATTTTCAGAACATAGGTATGCCATGTCTCATTTTATTCCCCTTCGCTCTATACAGGCTATTTAGCTCCCGTTGCTCTCAGCATGCCCTGGTTGTGCAGCCTGTTACTCATTTATATGGCAGGATCCCCTACCAACTGGATACAGTCCTTACATCATGTGTTATGTAAAAAAGAAAAAAAAAATGTTTAAGATGTTAATCCGTTTCTCTTCACTGTTGCATTTGACTCTGCATGCACACTGACCCTCACAGCAGAGCAGTGAGTCACAAATAGTTTAGCATGAACCAGAGGGGATGTGAGTAACAGCATTCAATCTCTGTGATTCAGATGCCAAAACATTTATAATATCACTTTTATTTTTTTCACCTGCAGGGACCTCAGATAATTAGTAATGAATCACATTTAGGTCTTTTTCTCATCCTGTTGAGATTATATAACACAAAAATTTTGGCAAAAAAAACTAGAAGATTATTTTGTTGATTGGAAATTATTCATGTATACAGCTGTTAAAACATAGCTCCCTTGTAGTTTGCATTGAACTTAAAACTTCAGTTTACTTTTAAGCCATTGTGAAATAGGCAGACGTCTGTCAAACAGTACCATTGATGATTTGGTCAGACAAGTTGATCAAGTCTCCTGGAAGAGTAGCTTTTGTTCTCATGTGGCCCCACATCTTCTTTGCAGTTGAGACATTAAAAAATGAGGCAACTGGTAATAGTAAACAGTCTATGGTGTCAACCTGCAGAAGCCAAATGTTTAGGTAACATGATGTCTGTGATCTGGTTGTCTCTGGTTTGACTATTCCATTCAGATTATATAAGAAAATAAACAGGTGAAAATAACTTTCATTGAAGGAATAGTAAAGCATCACAGATGTCAATCCTTTTTCTGAATAGATGATCTTAATGAAGTATTAGCGCCTGGGTTATGAGTAGGGATATAAATGGTCCAATCCATCTAAATTATTAGCCTTTTAGCTCAATGATTCCCTTATTGATTATTTACATTACACTGGAGTGAACAGACCTTACGTTGACTATTCTGCTCCAGCTATTTTATTTTAGCAGATAGATTACAGTTTTCTCTGAAAACTTTGATTCAGGGTTTTCCGCTTTAAGTTTTTCATGAGGAGCCCAATAAAACAAAACACTCTAAAGAATGTATGTTGCTCTCTTACAAGAGATTATTCAGTACAGTCAACATATTGTATATCTCCTAATGTACCACAGATGATGTAGAGAACAGTGCTAGCTTGATGCTAATGAGGATGTATATGAGGAATTACATTGATATGCTAGCAGATAGCAAACATCGCTGTAAGTTTGGATTTATATCAGAATTAAAACAGAAATGCATCACAATTACTCCTTTTAAACAATAGGGGATGCTCCAAATGTAAAAATAAAAGCACGCAAATGTTATTCAACGGGGACAAAGCAGAGAAGTGCAGGCTCATGGCTGACTGCAGCAAAATACAGCAAATTCAAGGTTCAGCTCAAACAACTCAAAGTATTGCTAGGTGGCCTACTACAGTCAACACTTCATGTGAAGTGCTGTTTTATAATTACTTTTTTAATTTATTCATTTACATCCAGAGAACTAGAATCCAGTGACCACGTGCAAAGATTTTTACCTATTTCTGTTTTATTATGTCTACTGATATCTAGGTATTTCTTTACTTAGAAACTAAAGTTTTTGACTCAGAAAACCTGTAAGCCTAGTTTTGAATTCATTCATATGAAGCAAAATTCTCAGGAGGAACTGAAGGCACCGGCATCAATGAAATCCTATCAGTTCCCATCCCTAGTTAAAAGTTTTTAAAGTTTACAGAGTTCATTGTTAAAACTGGCTGTATCAGTTAAAGTTTCATACATTTTTCTCTTTTGGTCGTAGGATTATGTTCGAAAAATTAGTTTAAGATTCAATTACATTTTTTATATCACCTTGCTTACTTAATACAACATCCCTCTGCTTTGAGATTTGCCTATCCTTCAAACTCCTCCGCATCATTTCTGAGGTTGTCTTTGCGCTTCGTCCTTCCAATACCTTGTCTAGGCTGCTGTTGTGGACAAACTCTTTTCCCTTATTTTCTCCTATCAGTTTGTGCACAGGCAGGCCCTCCAGATGTTTCTGCCAACAACATCTATCAGCAGCGTGTGTGAAGGTTTCAAAGAGGGCAGGATTATGAGAATAACAATAGTGGGGCCACTCGGGTTGTGTGCACAGGAGATTACCAATACTCCAAACACCTTTATGCGCCAATATGAGCATGCTGCAAAGTTATTAAAGCGGCTATTTGTTGGTTCCTCAGAATACCATGAGATTTACATCATAAGCCATATTGTGTGAACAGAAAAGCATCTAAAGGTGCTATCAGACCAGAAATGGTGGGGTGAAATTTACATGCAACTCCTCAGTGGGGAAAGCTGACCTTCATTTAATAAGAATGTCCTCCTGAGATCAAAACCTTTTCTTAAGAGAGTACTCTGAGGGACTGCAGTTATTGTGGTCAGTGATTTACCAGCTTCCAATAGCATTTCACGAACCTATAATTTAAATGGTAATACAAATAGAGGATTCTCGCTACTTCAAATGTCCAAAGAACTGAGTCAAGAATATCTGTATGCTGCTTGTAGCCCTGAAATGTGCATACTATCAGAGCCTTTATATAGGATTATCAACACGAGAGACATTTTACAGTAATTGCACTTTTTGATTTTGATGTCTATAGATATGTATGTACGTCCATTACAAAATAAATCCTGTTAAAGAGATGCAATTAATATTAATTGTATTACAAATGAGATTAGTCACCGGGTCATCATATTAAAGATGACCCTCTCTTCCTGTATTCATAGTTACAATCACAATTGTCGGCTTGGATGATTTCAAATGTCTCTGCTGTCTCGTGAAAATCTTTTCTCAAGCAATTTTAACATGTGGAAATTTAGTTTGAACATTAAAGCAATGTTTGCATGAAAATGAAAGAGCCAGTGAAGAAGACTGCTTTCAGATGATGAATACAGAACTTCCCATACTTAGGATATAGGAGCAGGTTTCTCTTGACTTAGGAAAGAGGCCCCTTAGGGTTGCATAACACCTAAGGAGCCCAGGTGCGCACAAAAACAGGGTTAAATGTTACATAAAATAGTGCAAACAGAACATTTATGACCTTTTTCAGCATTTTTTTGTTGCTACGAGGTGGCTATGCCAGGATAACAACAATATCAGTGGCAGCAGGTCCATCTGTTCAACAAAGTACCTTAGGCCTTTTTTGTTTGTTTTTGTCTGTTTTGATTGACCTTTGGGCATATTCCCACAGCCCACAGGGGTTTGCTAATGTACAGCTCTGCTACTTTTTGGGGGCTGCAGCCGAAAATATGTTTGATGATTGGTCCCATTATTCTGCATCAGCAACCCTGACAGTCATGTTACACAAACAAAATACTTCATGAGAAACACTGAGCCAGCTATCAGGACAATTATGATGCTCACAGGGAAAGATACTTGTTAATAAGACCTGGAAGGTAAGTTATTAAAAACAAACAAAACTAAACAATAGTCACACTCATGTTGGGACAGTTCCCTGCACACATTTCTGCTGTTGATTCTGGAATCTGGATATGCAACCCAATGGGGATTACCTTGATTTTGGGGCCAATCTGAAGTGGGCACTTAAGGACCTGTATTTTTTTGCACTTCTACATTTGCTTTATGCTGTTGCAGCATGACAAATACGCAATCTCCCCCTCATGTCTTAGCACAAGCACCAGAAACACAGTCAATTCCAGCAGGCCCTTTCACACATCTGAAATGTGCATAAGCAGCCAGCAGCAAAGACAAGAGGTGAGTGGGGGCACTCCACAGAGTCATCCAGGGGCCAGTGGAGGGATTGATTGTCTGCTGAGTGGAGGATTACAGATTCCTGCGTTCAGCCTCCCACAGTCCGATTGGGTTTGTTCTGCCATGGCTAGATTATGGAGCTAAGTCTGAATGCATCATGTACTTACAGTTCCTGTGTGCTAAAAGCACCCAAATGACACCTCAGCAGAAGATGTGAGTGGGCAAGGACACAAATACACACACAAGCACAATGCTCAAACACAGCACAAAACCATGAGCACACAGTGACACTTCAAGACACATCAATGTGTTTGCATGCACACACACACACACATGCACACACACACACACACACACACACATTTACAGAGCCCTTAAGCGGCTTAAAGAAAACTGTATCAACTAAAGATCCTTTTACAATCACACACACACACACACACACACACACTCACACACACATATGGAGAGAGAAAACACAAACATGCACAGTTTACTTCACAATGGACACATATAGTCCAATATAGTTTGAGACTTCATGTCAGTTAGGAAAAATACTTAAATGGCTGTTGGCACATGGAATAAACCCTATGTGATATTTTGTTGCAAATATGGACATTTTTGAAGCTGGAACTCTTTTTCAGACTTCAAATACATGTCAGTTTGCAGAAATGTGTCTTGCTCTCTGGTTCCAGTTGGCCTAGTAGTTCATCCCTTTGCTGCAGTCATTCTCCACTACTCTCTACTTGGAAAAAAAAAGGAAATATGCCCATGTTTTGGCTAGAACATTTGACATTTTATTTAAGTAGTTGTTGACTCTGAAACTTCTCATCAGTGTAATCCCTATTCCCATATTCAGTCAAATCTTTTAAGATCAGTTTTTTTTCTACAGCATTGTTGCTAATACTTATTTCAGAAGCGTGGCAACTCCATCTGCACTGATTTCAGACTTGATACATTATAGTCACCTCAATTACTTGACAGATGTATCCTCACATTGACAACTCTTTTAAGCTTCAATGTTTTCTAACTCTGCTCGGTTATTGCCAGCATCAGTACTGAACTCATACTTTCAGCTTGAAATCTACCTTAACATTCACCTGTACACTCTGACAAAAGTGATATAGAGGTCGGAGTCTTTATGCGGAACACAAGCTATGTTCTCCTGCTGCAAGGAATAATTTAACCACACAAATGTGAGAACTCTGACATAATAGTAGCAGTTTAATAAAAAGGATCGATGGTATTTAAGGTCTAAAAGCTAGTTTTCAACCTTCAGTCCTTCAGGTGCTCCACTGACTGGCCTTGTACACCCAGTAGTTGAAACATCATTTTGACAGTTGCTCTAGTTTGTGTTGACAGTGCAAAGATAATCAAACTATAATTGCACAAATAAGAAAAGTACAGCAGGGAAACAACGCCATTCTGCTACAACAGCTCATTCTGTAAATGGGGAAAGACAGCATGAAAACACAATTATCTGACATGTCCACATTTGCTCCGAAAATCCTCTCTTGTCATAATGTGTTAAAAATCTATTTAAGACAAAGCAGAGCAGCCAAAGAACACTGCCAGCATTGCATGTTCGATCCTCGAGAGCCCCACACCGCCCGAGATATGGCTCGGGACGTTTGAGCCCTGCTCCAAATTAGCAAATCTCAACAGTGCTGGCCACACTTCAAGACAGCAAGACGCTCATAAAACACGCTACTAATTGCTCTGTCACATCAGATACTGTGTCCCCAATGTACTTTATTGTCCCTTATTAAATGCTAATATCACCCCTAGAAGTTTGCAATAATGTATCTCTCATTAAGGCAGAAAACAGGCAGCAAAGCTAGAGAGAGAGGAGCAATTAACTAGAGCTATACCTAACATATATATTGGAGGGCCATGCCAAATGGCCTTAATAAGAGCGAGTGGGAAAAGAGACACACACACACACACCCCAATTTGATATAAAGTATATGTCTGTTAATGGCTCAGAGACTGATTTGCATAATTTAGCATTCCCTTCCCATTAGCAAGCATTATTTCCCCAGTATTTCTTTACACCCCTGGGTTTTAACCCGGGCGCACAGGATAAATCTATGATAACTTTGACATCAATTTGCAGCCACTTTCCAGCAAAAGGACATTTAACTTTGTGGAAACAGTTAGTCCGCGTGGACAGTGTCCATTCTTTGAGTTGTGTTTCTGACCTAATTAATGTTTGTTTTCGCATAAGAATATGTTTAAAGCAGCTCATTATTCAGAAAATAGCTTTAAATGCCACAAGGCTAAAGGAGAGGGATGTTGTTATGTGGAAATTATGGAGCATAAAACATGTTATGTGGTTTTGCTTGATTTGCCATTATTCTGTTTGTTAACAATGCAAGTGATGATCTGGGTTTATTTCAGCTATTTAATGCTTTCAAAGCAGTTTGCCAAACAACTGAACGACTTGATTATTTACTGATTGAGAGGTTTGCAGAAACGTTCTATCTGAAAAGTGAAAGCTGCTGCATGAAGTGAGGGCTTGTGTATTTGGTTTCCTGTCAGTTGGCATCAACTGTTACCTGAGAACACAATGACTGATACCTGACGGTCCTCACTGCACTAGTCTCAAGTTCAGTCACTGGAGTTGTTAGGATTTGGTTCATGTTTGGTTCAAGCAGGCGAACTCCAAAAGTATGAGGCCAAACAAAGTACAAGTCCTCAAGAGTCCACTTGAGTTTAGCTACAAAATAACCAGAAACCACTCACACACCGAGCCAGAAAAGTAGAGTTTTGGAACAACAATTAAAAATGTTCACAGCCTGGTTTATAAACAGTTTGGGCTTGAACACCTCATGTCTTCATTGGCTGTCACATTGGAATGTCACATTTCATGACTTGTTATTAAACTTACAAGTTTCGCCCAAGTGTTGGCATGGCTGACATGATGGATCGACAGGCACACAGTGGCGGGGAGAAAAGAGTAAGGTGGCTAAGTTGAGCTTATCTTTTTTAGACTTGTCCCCATCAACGATTGACTTCATAAGTCTGTATCAGAAAACAAATAGGTGATGTCATAGGTCCTAGAAACATGTAGAGTCTGCAACTTTCACCTTCTCTAAACACACATTTCTCTCTTTTGAGCAATCCTCTCAGCTGTAGGTTGAATTATCACCAAAAATGGTCTGAGAAAGTAGAAAGACAAGGCAGAAATATGAGTACAGATCCCAATTAGAAACATCTAATGAGATTGAACACCAATGTCCTCATCAACAAAGGAAAGCCAAGAGGAGAGGGACCTCCAACAGCGTTATAAAATATTCACAAACAGTTTCCAGACGTTACATGAAGTTGAGTCACAAGTCTGGGTTGATGCTACACAAAGACTCAGTTGCACCTTGATTCTGGCTCAGGTGTAGGCACATCCAGGAACAGCTGACCTTGGTGCTCCAGCTGGGTAATGAATATATACAAGTCCAGCAAGGTAAAGCAATGCCATTTCATTAATAGCTTTAAAATCTGTCGCATATGTGACTGGAGGCCAGTGCCCTCCAATATAGTCTTTCTTTCTCTTTACTCTCAGGAGCAGAGCAGTGGCATCTCAAACAGTCTTTAAGCTTTGACTAACTGACTGTTCTAAGCCTACACAAGAATTATAGCAACGTGTATAAGAATGTGTTAGTAGGGAGATCACCCTCTCTGAATCTTTAGATGATCAGCCTTTACTTTGGACACGTCACACAGGGACGTCTAAACCTTTAAGAAGGGCTCTTCATGTCAGATTCTCACATAATCTCAAACAGGATGATTTTTAGTATGTTATTTTGGGTGAATTCCAATTCCTGTCTTAACCCTCAATCTTAACCCTCAATCTCAAAATGCGCGCTCCCGCGAAGTGTAAGTGCTGTCCCGATTCTCAGAAAGTTGAGGTTGAGGGGCAAGATTGAGGGCTGTATCTCCCTCAATATTGAGATTTTCCGACACCACCCTTGGGATTAAGGGACATCCAGAATGCATTGCGTATTGTCGGTAAATGAACATGGCATCCAAAGCGGCAGAGAAGGCGAGCTACAAATATAGTATTTTCTTTGTTAATGGAGATATAAATATTACGAAAACCATTGTATTATCTTAGTTTAGACCCATTTTATGGATTATTTACCTCGTTGTTGCAGAACATTTATTTTTATTTTACGATCTTTTGTCAATAGCGTCCGGTGCGGACAAGCTATGTTGCTTTCGTTAAAGTTAGTTAACGTTACAAAATGGTCTTTTTTCTCCGTGGTAATGTAATTGTTTTATCAAGATAACAGCCTATATAACATGCTTGTGCCGATAATGGTATAAGATGACCGGGCTAATGTCATCTCCTGTAGCTGCAGAGTTATGTAACGATAGTTATAGCTGGTGTTTACCTTTCAATAAACTATGGTATGCTGTGACAGCTGAATATGTCCGTGGTTGTGTTATTTATACAGATATTTTTTTGATNTTTATCTTATTTTAATCCTTTTCCACCTGAGAGGTTGAATTGCATCATGGTAACAATTAACTTTTTGCTCCAAGGTGCTCTGCATGCAGTTGCTACAATTCTTGAATGATTTGTACATTTAACTACAAACACTATGTGTTGTTGACGTCATTAATTATGTAAAATGTTTGATGGAATCACTGAGCTGTGATGTTTCAGTGTCTGTGAATAATGAATTGTGCAGCTCGAGTCCTACATTTTTTGAAATTCACACATTTAATCACCAAGACTGGAAGTCACACATTTCACAATTAAAGCATCTGCATGATTGCTCTGTTTGACATGGATCTGTGACAATATTCTGGCTTTTCACTTTTCATATCTCACCCACCTGATATCTGAACCAAGAGATGTTTTTATTCCACTATCAAGTTTTAATCACATACTGAATTTGTGCATTCTTAATTAAAGGCTCAAAATCAGAGAAAAAACAAACTGTTTTGAAAGCTCTTTTGTAGACATCAAACCCTCTCCTCTTGACACTGAAAGGCAAAACACAAAGCACCTGAAATGTTCTGACTCTTATCTTAAGTTGACTGGATACACCATGCAGGTTGAGGGTTCAGGTTTAGGGTCGGCTTAAAGGTTAGCTGTGTCACTGCTTCTGGCACTAATAGCAGTAAAGAGCCCGCTCAGAGGTCTCTTTGGTCACATCGCTATTAACCTGTGAATGGAAGCACTGAAGCTTGAAACATAGATCTTTTCTTCTCTCTCCTGTTTTATCTTTCATGTAATTCTCTGCCTCCAATGACTTACCACAATAGCCCCGAGGGGAGAATGGCCACATCTCAATAGACAAATAATGAAATAATCTCAGCTGTCCTACTCATTTGCCATGACATCATAGTGGCTCAGGGGCCAGACAATAGACTGACTTCATAACTTTACATGGGTGTTGTTCTTCTGGCAGCCTGCGGGGGGCAGACTAGACCTTTGGAAGCGGGACCACTGTTGAAGAATCATTTCAGCACTTAATGGCTTGTTGTAGAAAAAGGTTTAATTCATCTCTCTCGTCATTTGACTAAAAGAGTAAGTAGATAAATAAGACCTTACAAATTTACATTGCCTGTCAATTTGTCTAAACATTTATTTTCAGCATCATATCACATGAGACAGGTTTTGTTTCTATGTTTAATAAATTTCAGGGCTTTCACACTAATTTGTTGGAGAAAAGCAAACATGAATAATTTAAATGAATCAACATTATTGCAAGCACTGCATAGAAACTCATATTTTTTTATTCGACCTGTCCTTTTTGCATTACCTCTGAAAGTGTCTGAACTTGTTGACTAAATTCTTGTCAGTACAAAAACTAAGTTATCTGTTTTGTAGTTATATTTCATGGGTCATTACATTAATCTGTCACCACTTCTCCACACCTGAGTCACATGCTCTTCTGCTCCCTATCTGCACAGGGCTCCAGGTGAGTCAACACAGAGGTCTGTGTGTTTGAAGTGTTTTTATCATTCTTTTATGTCTCTTCCACTTCAGTGTGACTCTCTCACATGCTGAAAACTTCACTCACAAACCTCATGTGTTACGCCTCTGTCTAATTCCTGATCCCCTTTCAGTGCCTGACAATAGTAAAAGAGTTCCCATCACTGCTATCTTCACCTCACAAACAAGCTTGTTTCTTTCTCCCCTTACTTTAATTATTGATCTGTCATCCTCATCTATCATGATGAACCATATTAACCAATCAAATGTCACAGATTGTGAGCAGATGTCATGTGATTGCCCTCGGCAGCCAATAGGTACCTACGGTGTAGTAATTACGGTGATTATGCTTCCTAGTGCATCTGTGTGGACATGTTAACCTTTTGTCAATGAATGACTCAATGGATGTCACACTGTTTGCACTTGAGTGTGCATCTGTGTACGTGTGCATCCTGTTTGAGCACTTACTAACAAATAGATGTGACTGTGTGTGTGTGTGTGTGTGTTACACAATGGGTTCTTCTGCATGTGTTTGTAAATGTGGGCATTCAGGGTGCTGACATGATTGTGTGTATGTGTTTGTTTGTCTCACTGTTGTCTACAGAGCACCCACTGAGCTGCAGCGCCCCAGTCTTAATTAAAGTTATAGATAGAAACACAATATACAGAGAGATCAGTATGACAACAACCACGAACCCTGAGGCTTTAACAGTATGCACACCACATGAATTGTATATGGTTCTTTAAGAAGGTTGCTGTTGAAACATACAATGCATTCCCCGAAGTTACATAACATGCTACACAAAAGTACAATATGTAAAGACATAGGGATGACACTTCGTAATAGGTCTGATTAGCAGTTCCTGAGTAATTCAAAATTAAAAGATAGCATTTGGTTTGATGGGTATCTCAGACTGGGAATTATAATATCAATAAATCATTAAGGCAATTAATAATTTTATATGAGGGTTTGAATATAAATCACTCTCTTAACAAGTTGTTTCTGATTAAGTATGCAAAAGCTTCTGAGAAGCACCAACTAAAAAGGACTTGTTCATTTGTCATCAATAAATCATTAGCATAAAGGTTATCCTGAGAGTCTGACTGATTGACATCATTTCTAAAAAAAAAAAAAGCAAAAGAAACTTGTCTTCAAGTTTTTGGGCTCAAAGTATTCAAATTAATTATGCTGTGATAAACCTTAGCCCTTTAACAAGCCGCAAAGTCCTTTTTAAAAAATGTAGTTACCCAATTACTTAAGCATGAAGCAGCATACAATTCCAGACATATTTAGAAGAAATACATCAAAATGAATACAAAAATTTTGAGAAGTTTGAGAGAACATTGAAGCTCTTAACCCAAGACTTTGAAAGGCCACCACTTTCCCTTATTAATACTGTTGTCTTTTCTGTGTGGCTTCACCTGCTTTCACATGCCTGTGACTTTATTCGTGGACTGCAAAAGTTAACTCCTGTCATGAAATCCTCAGAAAATTTTCAGCAATGTGATGCTGTCTCAGATTTTCCCCATAAATTTAGATTAGATCCCGGTAAAAACAAGAGTTTCTCATGATGCCTCATTCAGAGCTCCTCCAGAGGACTTTTTAAGAGGCTTGAAAGTTTCTCAAGCAGACAAGGAAATAGCAAAAACAAGAGAGATGTGTTTTCCATGTAGTGAATGACAGTGAGATGATGAAATGCTACAGCTTGTACAATAATCACTTGTGCTCTTACATCCCCTAGGGCATGTCTAGAGGTGTAGCCAGGAGTAGCACTTGATCAGCCTCAAAAATCCCAAAGCATCACTGGCTATGTATGTGGTGAAAAGCGGGATGTGATAAAATTAACTACAATATGAGCTGTTTTGTAAGACTGGAAGTATTTAGGAGCTACAATGGACTCCCTTTCAAAGCTCCTCCACAACACCTGGGATATACAACCAGCATGATTGTCACTCACTCATGTAAATTAACTGTTTTATGCCCCTGTCAATGTGTGGTCCTTGCTAGTGAAATGCTGCTTGTTAGAACAGATGCTGATAGAATAAAAATAAATCAATCAATAAAGAGTTTATGCGCTTAATAAGTGGGCGTGAACACACATATACCCCTGACACTCAAGTCTGTGTAAGAACTCTAGTTGGGACAACCCAGCCAAAAACTCCCAGATTTGTAACCGGCCAATGATTCATTATAACTTCTGAACTTCTGGTACTGCTGGGATTTATAATACCGACATATTTAATTTGTCGGTATTATACATTTTGGATCACTTTAAGAAAAGTCATCAAATTTCAGGCCGAAAAATGAGATGTATGTTATTTTTATGACAAACTGTGGCAACTAAGAAATGCCACCCACTATGTCTGAAAAAAAGCCCTAAAATAAAAAAAAGACAAGCTCCCTAAATTAAATGCCACCACAATGACCCAGTTTTAGTATCACAAAATATCTCATGTTGTAAAGAAACGCTATCATCATAAAGTACTTCAAATGCAGCGTTTGGCTGCAAAGAAGTTATGGTGAAAAGCTTTCATCATCAAAGATATAGCTGGAGGCAATCCACTTTGTAACATATTATGTAAGAATCAATGAACACTGTCACATTGCTTGGGGTATATTATCTTTCCTACTACACTTAAGCTACGTATACAGTGCCAGGGTGAGCAGTGCTACATCCTGGGGTTCAGAGAGCGAGGAGAAGATGAGAAGAGGAGAAGACATGAGGAGAGCTATAAAGACAGGAGAACTGCAACAAGGCCGGGCAGGTTGGGAGCTCCTAGAGAGGAGAGAGAGTGAGAAGCTGGCCGGGGTAGAATGAAGAAATAGAGAAGTGTGTGTGGATGTGTGTGGATGTGTGTGGATGTGCGTGCATGCACACGTTTGCACTTGTTCATGGATGTGTATGTGTGAAGATCAGAATATGCATTAAGAGTAGACTGCATGCATAAGTGTGCATGTATTATTGTGTTCACGTGAATTATTGTGTGTGTGTTGGGTGCGTGCAGGTGTGTGAGTGTGTGAGAGTGTGCAGGTGTGTGCGCATGCGGTGTGTGCAAGCAACCGGAGCATTTTGATATTCCTATGTCTGTGTCTTCCGGCGTTAAATCGGTTGGGGGTTCAGACCAGACTCATGCTGAGTCCCTCCAAGCACTCACACTGCTGCTCAGCATTCATTTGTCTCCTCTCCTCTCCCACTCTCCTGTTCTCTTTTCCCCTCCTCATTCTCCTTCCTTTCACTGCCCCTGCCTGTCCAGCTATTCTGCTCCTCTCTACCTCATGTCTGCCGATCCCTTTTCCCCCTGATTTCCCTCCTCATTTTGTCTGCTCTCTCTCTCTCTCTCTGCTCTCTATCACACTCTGTTTTCACCACATCCTTTTCTTTTCATGTGGATGGTGAATGCTCATGAATTTATGGATTTCTGCATGGGGGGGCCCTCTTCCGAGGGGGACCAAAATGATTTCACAGCCCGCTGTGTGGAATATGGGCTTGTGGAGGAACAGGGTGGGAGCTCAAAGCAGCAGACAACTGTTTTGTTCTGGTCCATTCTCTGTCACAGAGGGAGTGGTCCACCTGAAATAGAGCGTAAAGTGGCCTTTCTTATCACGGACATTTGAGAAAAATATCATCAGTGTTGACTTCTGTCAGGTTTAGCAATATTTATGCTATTACATTATTTTTGTGACTGAACAATGTTTCCACTGAGAGGCTAATACATTTAAGAGCAGAATCAACTTTGGTTGATTTGGTGAATCAAACAAATAAGAGTAATAATTCAACTTAGGTTGAATGTCATTTCATTTAGAAATAAATAAACCATTACAACCAGGGCTCCCTAAGGGGTGAAGTAACATAAAACCAGGTATTTAGGTAAAATACAAGTGTTTTGATCAAATAAAATATTTTTTCTTATTTTCCACAAGCAAAGGTTCTTCAAAGTTCTAATTAAACAAACAAGGGATCTCTCAGAACTAAAATAACAATCACAACAGCCCAAACTATTTCAGATTATGATCTTAGATTTGCTAAATGCTGAGCACAGATAGGTTTCAAAACCATAGTTATAGTCATACCACCCATATTCAAAAACATTTTGTAGAAAGCACTCATTACAGAAGAAATCTTACTTTTATATGACTGCAAAGGAAGTTGAGTCAGTTTTTAGGTGAACTTGATTGTCATCATCATAATGTTAAAATAATCCCTGCTGGCTTGTGTGGGGCCCAAGGAGGAAATGCAATGGTTGAAGTGGGTCAGAGTTAGCTCCACTTCTTTGTTGAGAGAACAACCTGACAACCCACATGAAAATAAAATACTTCTGTGGACCAGAGTTTACAGAGAAAAGAATTGAGACTCAACAGGCTGAGGGAAAGAGGGGAGGAACGCTTGTGTTAAGTGGAGAGCTGGATAAATTCCAAGTTACCTGACGATGTGAGGGTCTAACCCATCTTCACTAAGTTAGGATAGCACCATTTATTTTGGACCTTTCCAAAACAGTTAACAGCATTTGCCACTAGTGACATCACTTACCATCAGTAATCTGTATCACTCACAGTCCCTTCAGAACAAAAACCAACTCATGGTGGTTTCAGCTCAATCTCCCACCAAAGATACAAATACAACAGATTAAAGTGAATTCTACTCAGTTTATTTTCTTTCTGATGTTGTGAGGTTGATGATTTTCACAGCCCAATACACATCGTGTGTACTCTCATAGGTATGAGTTGAGAAGAAAAGACTTAATGCATGAAAAACGCTCCAGGTCACAGTTATAAAGTCAGCCAGCCTTTTCAGTAGATGCAGACGGCTACATTGATTAAGATGGACGAATACCTGATCCGTGAGACGACTGACTAAAAAAACATGGCTGAAATGCGCCCTTTGGTTAGGGTTCACTGGTGACAACGGTTTCACATCACTCTGCTGGGCCCTCCAGCAGCACAACTACTAAATGCAGCATTTTTCCATATATACACCTCCTATAAGTTGTTTTTGGAGATGACCAAAGATTATTACACGGATATTTTCACAGGAGGTAAAAAATAATTGAAACAAATTGAGTCCATGTTTTCATCCAGCAATTTAATGAATAGAGAAACAGGGTGGAAAAAGCCTGAAGCCAAGTTTCTTATTTTGTTCATCCATGTAGCCAAATAAAGATGGAGCTACCAATGCAGCTACAAACCTGCATTATAGAAACAATTACAGCAATGCCTATTATTTCTGGAGGTACGGCTATAACTGTGATGCATTATGCTGCTGTCCTTCAAAATCTAATGACATTAACAGCATGGAAGAACAAGTAATTTGATTTGTTCAATCCTCCAAGCAACAGGGAGTGAGATCTAGAGGGATGTGAAGAATGAGAATGAGGATGAGAAGACCTGAATATCCTTCCCTGGAAGGTGTAAAAAAGGAGCTGAAGTCACACAAACCCAAGAAATTGACTTCAGTTACACACATGTATCCTGTTTATGTAAGGCAGCTGTAGAAACTGTTCCTAGGCTTGAGAACTCTGGCATACAATCTGGGGGACTCAGAGACACAACTGAGCTTGAAAGTGCTTGAAGTCTGCAAGATTATGCAATGATGCATGTGGCATGTAAAACTCATTTCAAGGATAAGATCGAACTCATAATTTAACATGATAATGTCATTAAAGAGTAGTGTATTTTGTATTGTTCATTAGATATCTACTCCAGCTTTGATTTTGTCCAGGTTAACTTTGGGATGCAAATGAGTTGCACCAACAACCTCACCTGTATAAAGCTCTGGAGGATTGGAAAAGATGGTACAATCCAGAATAAACTTTGTACTGGATAAATTTCTCTTATTTATTTTCAATATCAATTAAAACATGTACCAGCAACACATTTCTTACAGTTCTGTTACCATAATATGCCCATAGACTGTATAATAAGTGGACGTAGCGACGTTCGGCTCAAACTGAAGCTTCTAGCAGATGTCCCGCCCCCTGGTGTCTGGCTGCAGTATAGGTCATAAGCCCCGCCCCCCCATGCATTCTGGATATGAGCCGGGAAAACTTTAAAAAATCACAATACCTGGTAGAAACTTTTCTCTCATCCTTACGCTAAGGTGGTATGACGGTGTAATTTTGCTGCATTGTGTCCAGGTGTTTTTTTTTACTGAGAAGTTGGTTTCTCATTAGTTATTGGACGTTAAAAACTGTGTTATAAGTTTCGTTTTACGATAGTTGACAGCTGCCGTTCGTGAGTAGCTTTTATCGGAGGTATAAGAAACTTCGGGACAGAGAGCCAACAAGAGAATAAACCTTCTAAAGGAGAAGAAATAAATAATTTTGTTTCTCTTTTTTACTTGGCTCCACCGCAAATTCTCTACTGCGCAGACTCTGGCTGCACAATGGCGGCTCCCGTAACGGGGTTTTTTGGCTTCAAAATCATAGAATGTTGACAGGCGGAGCCACGCTGTCTATTCTATATACAGTCTATTAATGTGCCTTATTGCCTCTTTTCTGAGTTTCCCTTTAGTTAGTCTACGGTTAAAAATGTGACAAGTCCGATCCAATACAACATATGATTGGTAAGGAGGTAGCCATTGCAGCATACTGTCGTTACCCACCAACCTATGTCCAAGCCTCAAGTACTCAAAATCAAAAACTAGGTGCAAAGCAAAACTGCAGGTAACCACTAGCTGGTGTTTAAGCACACCTTTCCACATATTGATCCAGCTATGACTATGTTTTTTTCATTTAATTGACTGTAGGATTAGAACAGACAAGGTAAAGTTGTGTAAAATGCTTGTGTAACTTTTGGAGCAACAGCTCCAACCCATCAACTATGGACTTCTGTCTCCAGTGAGGAGAATGATGGGACCCGTAAAAAAAGACACACACACACACACACACACACACACACACACACACACACACCTGTCTTTCTTTGCATTTATCTATGTAACTTTGTGCAATTGCTGCTGCCTGTCCTGACTAGCTGTCCCTTAAAAAAAGAGGATTTTCAATCTTAATGGGCCCAACCTGTGTAAATTAAGGTTACATAAATTGACATCCAACTGAAAACGTATAAATTAAGTATTGAGTGTTTTAGATGTAACACCAGTAAACTATTTTTTTTAAGTTTGTACTTTTTTATTACTGGTCCATGGTTAGATGCCTGTGAGAATCGAAACATATTCCTGCTTGAAATGAAATCTCTGTTACATGCACATAACTTTCTCATCTTTGCTGGTGTAGGTGTCTGCTTTTGCTCTTGTTTTTAATGTTTCCTCCAGTTGCCTGTGTCCTCTTGTCTCTGGTTCTCATGTCTTATTGCAGTAGGGTTGCATAATGGAAACACAGCCTAACCGAAAACATGCCACGAACACAAAACCACAAAATGCATCATGCAGACAGGATTCCTATCTCCCTTGTACTCTTTGAGGTATATATCCCTGGTCTTGTCTGCTGGACTTGGGCAGGATTGTATAATAAAACCATTATAGTTGAGTTGACTTATAGCTCTACTCTTCTTCCATGAATCCTGGGTGTCAACAGAACCATGAGGATGTCAATTTGAGTGTCAGATTAGGACAAATTTTGGACAGCCAGCTAGTTTAGCATTAATGGTAGAGCAGTGGAGGGATGGGTTAAAGGTTAGGGGTGCGTGAGGTGGAGACAGACATATGTGGCACACACAGCCACATGCTCCACACATAGACACAGGTCATAAGAAATATATTCCTGCACAGACAAAATACAAAAAAATGATTAGATGCCCTGAAGCAATAACATTTTAAGTTTGCACAACGCACCAGATCACAGACACACAGAAAAAATATTTCAGTGGGATCCTAGAAACAGGTCTGATATAGTCTACACTGAAAACACATTGCATTGAAGTAAAAGACAAAAAATTTGGGATTTTTCTAAACTGAGTCCTCTGTTACTTGGTACCTGACAACAGCAGGACATATCTTATCCTGCAATTAGCATCTATCCAACAATTTATAAGTTCAGTTTACAAAATGGAAACTGTTTTTTAACCCCTTTTCCTCTTGCTACTCTGTGGTCAGCTCTTCATTATATTCTCTTGGATGTAAATTCAAGTTCAACCATGTTTCATTCAATTATTTTTCAAAATGAACAGAAAAGGGTTTTCTTGTTACTTTCTTATTGTGCAAGTTTGACTGCCTGACAGCATCCAGGTCAGTGGCAGATAGGTTTTAAATGGAGACTGGTCTTTTTTTCTTGTTGTAACATAGAGACTCATCCAGCTATTGTAAGAGCCCTATGTTCAATTGGAATAGGCTTTTATATAAGTTTTATGGTAAATTGGGCCCTATGATGCCAAAATATATATAAAGAGGAAGCCTTATTATTTGTAGTGCTTTAGTCTAGTTCGTCTTTTACTTAAGTATCATATTTCTTTTCCTTCATCTTTTTTTCCCCTGCTTGTCCTCCTCTCTTTGATATAAGCTGTTAACCATCTGCAGCCATCCCTTCTTTCTTATGCCTTATCCCACCTCTTTGAGCTCATGGTATTCCAAGGTCTTACATAATGATGTCTTTAGTCTGCGCTTCCACCTCTGACTCAGACTTAAAGCTCACAAATAAAATAAACTACAACCTTGATGCTGTCCGAGCACTGTAGTTATCTCAGAGCGACCATGATAGTTATTTTACTGACCCCCGATCAGACCAGCTGATAGACTTCAACATGCTGAAGCCACTTAAAAAGACGTAAGCGTTTCATTTGTGTTTGAAAAATAAGTTTATTTCAAGAAAGCTCTGTAATTTCATTAATTATGCTGAAAGAGATAAAATGATATTGAAAGTCCCTTGACTATTGCGTTAAACACTGGTGCAGATTAGACAATACCCAGTTCAAGGCATTTCTCTTAATGAGCATCAGGATTATCTATACAAGTCCACAGTAAAAAAGTTAGATTTTGGTTGTGTTTAGGCATTGGATGGCAATGGATGATATTTTCTTTAAGAATAGGGACATTTCTTTCATTATCAAACCAATTTTTTCACTTAAAAAAGTTCATTATGCCTCTTGTCCATGAATATTGAACAAAGTCTACTATCTTTATTCTGTCAAAGGGGTTCATGCATTCAAACATTCAAAAGCTGTCCACGCAAGTCAATTCCTCAGCTCCTCTATCAAAGAACGTCAAAAAGTGACTCAGGAAGAGAACGGATCAGTTACAGCTGAATGAATTCCTCCCAGATATACTTTTCTTATATAACATTTCACTCTTGTTTGATAGACACAAATCCCTGTAAAGGATAAATTATCCGTATATATCCTAAGGAGTCAAGAAAAGTTTCTTCTCTTTAACATAATCCCATCTGCCAGACTCTGAGGAAAGTTTTCCTTAAGATATTCAGTGCGGAAAATGAAAGGGCAAAAAGACAAACTTCTTAAAATGCAGCCTATTTAACAGAAGTCCCTTTTGATGCCCGTTTTTTTCTTCTTAAAAGTATAGATTTAATCTGAGATCAGTTCACAGCAGCTGTTTGTTTGTAAGATTTTATGCTTTTTTCTGAAATGATTTCAGCATTTGGACAAACTCTGAGGCTTTTAGTTACGACTTAATATTCTGAACTTAGCATTACTGTTAGATTTTTTTTCTTTAATAACAAGGAAGACACATTGTAGACATGGAAAGGGGCTATCATGACCTGGCTCAAAAGATCATGTCAAAAAAGGAAACAAACACCATGTACCATTTTACACAATATTAAATCAGATTAAACCAAATCAGAATTCAAAATTAAGTATTTTAGGAGTCAGGTGTGAATGATCAGCAGAATCAGCAGGGTTTAGTGCGCATGTTGTGAAGGTATGTGTGTCAGTGTTGAGTGTTTCAAACAAAGCAGTGAGTTAATCTGAGAGAAACAAAACCAAAACACAATGCACCTGTGGGGAGGGAAGCCAAGAGAGAGTGAGAGTTCAGGACTGCAGGGGTTTAAATAACTTCGGCACAGGTCTGCTGAAGCATGTTAGACACACCTTCAAGATGACATCACTACAACTAGATGGCACTGCAGGGGCATCACACAGCTTCCTCTCAATTTGATGTACATTTTGCAAAGCAGTGTGGAATTTCTTTCAAGCTGGTTCATCCCATAAGTTGAAAGTCATCATCTATCCTTCCAGCTCAGGTGGAGAAAAATGCGTAGAAAGGTTCATGTCCACTAATAGCAAGGAGGAGGGTGGGAGGTGTCGGTATTTGGGGGTTTGACTTTCTTCTGAATGATGTAACAATTTTCTATCATTGTTGCACAGCAACTGTAAAGACCACAAGCACTATCAGTATTTGGCTGTAATATGTTGTGCTGAGTGTCCATGTTCATTCTGAATGACAATCTGCACCTTCCAGGCAACCAAATCATTTCCTGAAAAAGCCCATTCTTCATTTACTGAGCTATTATCATCTTGACTCATTGCCATTGGCGCAGTTGTTTTGGAAGAATGACACCAGTGATGTGACTGGCAGTGAGTCCATGTCCTTAATCACGCCATGCTTAGATTTGCATTTCACTTAAGACCACCCTCATAGCTGCTGCACACACACACCAAACCAAAAGGAGGCTCTCGGAAATCACAATACTGTCTGTGCACTTCAGAAATACATTCCAGTTTTGCAGTGTAATTTCGATTTTAATAGATGGCCTTCTGTCATGGGTCCCTCAATACCCAACACAGTGAGACTAAATAAATCCAAGTAAATCATAAAATTTTAGTTGTCTTAAGTAAGACTGCCTTCTCTGCTCAAAGAAAGATTTATTAGGGGCTTATTTAATTCATGTCTTCATCAGTGACCAGCAGCTGACTTAAATTGAGAGGTTGTACATCAAAATATTTACTTACATCAAACAGGATTAGCAATTTTTTGTGCAAAAGATTTGAATATAAATATTGGGAATGTAGAGTTTGACCTCCTCAAAATGGTGTCCACACTGTTTAATTTAACAGATCCCCCCCACGGGAAAACTGACTGAAGCAGTGCCAATTTTAAGGATTTATGCCTTCAATTTATGTATGAAAAAGGTTGAAGTACAGTACTTTGGATGCTGAACCAGATCCATTTAACAAGGTTATTCACAGTTCCGTCAATACAGCACTCACCTCTCAATATGCAAGATAAGCCCTCTCCTATTAAAGATCTTGGAATCTCATACCTAGCACTGCCAAAATATGAGAGTACTCAAGACAAACACACACACATACACACACATACACACACACACGAACACACACGCTGGTATGAGAGGGATTTGAGGATTTGCTCTTAGACTTGATGCACCTCATCATGACCTTATTGGTAAACAGGCCTTTCCAGGACCCTGAGCAAACTCAATAAAACTAGCCTCCAACTCCAAGCCCACTGCACTCTGCGAGGTTCCCAAAGGAGTGTCGAGACACAGTGGAGGGAGAGAGGCAGAAAGAAAGAGAGATCAAGAAATAAATGGAGAAGCAGATGGGGGGGAGAACAAGATATTGAGATTGCGAGAGACTGGGAGGGAGAGAATAAGACAGGAAAGAGAGAGATCAAAGACAAACAGCGAAGCAGCTGAGACAAGGAGAGAAACATTGAACAAGGGAGAGGGGAACCCAGTGGTGGAAAAGTAATTCAGCGCTGCAGGGAGAAGTTGTGTTCCGTTTCTGCTCTTGGCCTCACCAGCTGTAATGAGCCTCAGATTACAACTAGGCCCCGACCCTGACATGTGCAAAAGGCATTACTGCTCGGGCTGGCAAAGCTGGAGACTGCACTCAGAGAATCAGCTCATCATTAAAACATATCGCCCTCAGCCAGAATAATTGAAAATAGGAATATGTACTATACTTCCTGATGAGTGTTTTTCAGAGAGAATGGGAGAGAAAGTAAGACAGGGGCATGGAGAGGGATGGGCGTATTGGTAAGAATAAGCAATTTGCTACTCACATTTACTTCAATACGTTGTTTGCAATAAGTGGACTGTGTTGAAAATGAGTAGGTAATTTTTGCACCTCCTGCGGAAAAGCCGTACCATTAAGGCTTTTCTATCAACTGCTGCATCCATCTTGCATCAAAGTCTGTATATTAAAACAATTATTTATTTTCTGGTTGTCTTGTCTGAAGAAACACTGGTGTGGATCTCAGTCTACATTATTATCAATGAGAGACTCTTGTCATGAGCTTCAGTTTCTTCAAAGTTTGTAAAGGTTATTGTAAAAAGGGTATTGGTGATACCATTGCTTCACATGGTAGAGCAGTGGTGTGTCATACTGCAAAATGTAGTATTGATACCAAGTAAATATAGGGCCAGTATCGCCAATATCAACACTGATTCCTTTTACATAGACAAGCAGTTTGTTTAAATAAATTAAGAATAACACACAACCATTTAAACTAACTTTTCTGTTTATGAATGACAGTAAATAGCTAATTTTCAACAAGAGAATTATTATGTGCTTTAAATTTTTATGCTTTGTTTTAAAAGACTGCATTTGAATGTTCATGGAAACCAGTAGTTATTATATTCCAGCATTAAATTATCCTTTTGATCAAACAGCTTGCATATACAAATAAATTAACTATTTCAGAAACATATTATTTAGGAAATCAGCAATAAAAATCAGCAATATACTGATCATTTTAGGTATCAATCTTATTATTCAAGTACTGATCAATATTTATATCGGTGTCCATACATTGGTATTTTAGATTGGTCCTCCATTTACTACAGTAGAATACATGTGACTGCATATCAAGTGTGTAACATCTTCTAATTGAGACTTTTTACTGTATTTTCACAGCAGTACACTCCTCTTTTCTTGGTTTAAAGATACTAAACAAAACAGAAAATATTGTGACCATATATTGAGGAAAAAAAACATTACTTTCTTAAGTCTTTATTATTTTAGTAATAATGGTAATAGTAGTGGTTATTATAATATAATGATTTGTATTGCTGTTGTTGTTATTATTAAAGTTACCACTTTAGCTTTTTTTTAATCTCACTTTTTAAATCTTATTTGTTTTTATTTTCATTTTTATTCTACTTCATTCTATTTTATTATTTTATTTTATTGTTGCATCTTTTGTAAACACCTTAGGCTTTCTACACTCTTGAACCTCAGTCCATGACGCCTTGAAATGCCATGGTCTGCACATTAGAGTAACTTCAGTTTTTTCATCCTGACATATGCAGGAAAGATGCAAACTTTACTTGCTACCAAAACTCTGTGAAATGTACCAAACAAATGTATTTGAGTTTCAACCTCAGTACATACACCTCAATCATATATAAAAGGCTTTAAAGTTCAAAACAAACCCCAGCCCCAAGATGGAGAAAGAATGCGTCAGCAGCTGCACATTCTCCATGACTGGAATCCAGTGTGTCATTTGGCCCAGCTATTTCACTGTGCAATGAACCACCAATGCTATGCCATCACACCACACTTCACCACTGGTGTGGATTTTCTCTCCCATACCCAGCTAGTGGAATTCTCAAAAATGTGAAATGGAGCTAATGCACGAGGGAAATATAACACAATTTCAACAAGCACTGTAGCAGGACATTTGTGAGGTCGACAGAATACTAAAAGATACAGCCCTGTTTTTTTTTTCCTGTGCATGTAGAAATCACTTCATGCAAGTCAAATGATGCAGTATGTTTCTGCTTTCTTGTAAGGTGGTGAGAGTTTTTCCTGTTAAATGAAGGGTGAATACATCCTGGGTATCAGCTCTCCTCTGCTTTCTCACCACTCCCCTCTCCAACTATTCTCACCCTGCTCCATCATTTCATCCATCCACATTGTGTTGTGCCACTCCAGTGAACATCAGGGTGTGCTGAGATGTTTTGGCGGTATCCTTATTGCAAATTCACTTTACCAGACAAAATTGAAAGTGGGATTACAATCCTGTGTTGCAGTTCCATTTCAAAACTACAAATAAGCTGGGGCTTTTTTGTTCTTTTTGGTAAATATAACCCTTAAAGTAGCTGTACAGCTGCCTATGAAAACTCCTTGGGCCATATGCATGTATGAAATGTTGTTAGGTGCTTCTAGGTTTCTCTCTGCAAATGGGAATAATGCCATTCAGAGTGATTATCAGAAAACATGCAACATACAGTTCACTCATTTATAGTTTTTCTTATCGTGAAGGCTTTAAACATTTTCGCGGGTTAAAAAAAAAGAAACATCTCAAATTCTTCCTATGTGTTTTGCATGTTGCAATGCATGCATAAGGGCTAAAATACACTGGTTCCGTCTGCTGTCTAACTACCCTCCGTCACAGCACCGCATCGCATGAATTACCATTCGAGTCAGTTTGTACACTCACACTGGATTAGATCAGTTGCAATCTGGCTGTGAGCCAAGTCCAGCAGGTCGCAAGTGATATGCAGTAATCCTATTTCTGCCAGATGCCAGAGCTGTGACACGTGGATTCACTGGAGGGATCGAGCGGGACAGGAAGTAGCGCCTGGAAACCATCTAAAAAAAGCCTGTGACTTTCAAAATAAAGCAAACAATTGCATGTTTGTCTTTCAAAAGTGCATTGCATTTAGTTTGACCACAACAGCAAATGGACACAATGAGCGGGATACGCCAGGGGTTTGCTGGTTTGCAGCAAAACACAAATGAAGAGAGTCATGTCAATTAAGTGGGAAGTGGGGAGACTCCTTGGTCTGTGACTCCAGCTGTCTGATTTAATCATGGTGCCAGGATCTTAATTTTTTGAATAAGAAGTGTACTCTTCAAACTAATTAATAGTTTGCACTTAAAGAAATAATCAAGCCAGAAGTGGTTGTATCAATGTTAAAACTATAGACTGTAATCAGTGGACGTAATGACGTTCGGCTCAAACTGAAGCTTCCAGCAGATGCCCCGCCCCCTGGTGTCTGGCTGCAGTATAGGTCATAAGCCCCGCCTCCCCATGCATTCCAGATATGAGCCGGGGAAACTTTAAAAATTACGATACCTGGTAGAAACGTTTCTCTCATCCTTACACAAAGGCGGTATGACAGTGTAATTTGGCTGCATTGTGTTCAAGTGTTTATTTTACTGAGAAGTTGGTTTTACATTAGTTATTGGACATTAAAACCGTGTTATAAGTTTCATTTTACGATAGTTGACAGCTGCCGTTTGTGAGTAGTAGCAAAAGGAGACTAAACCTTCTAAAGGAAAAGAAATAAATTTTTATTTCTCTTTTTTACTTGGCTCCACCAGAAATTCTCTGGCTGCAAGATGCCTCTACTGCGCAGACTCTGGCTGCACAACGGCGGCTCCCGTGACGGGGTTTTTTGGCTTCAAAATCGTAGAACGTTGACAGGCGGAGCCGCGCTGTCCATTCTATATACAGTCAATGGTTAAAGCTAACAGACCTGTAACATTAATGCTCCACACAGCGCTGCATATGTGACGTCAACTGCTTTTTTGTTGCAAGGTGTGACGTATGAGATCCAAAACCTCTGGTTATCAGTGTATATACACGAAACCAGGAAACTGGAGATTTGCAAAGTCTTCACTTTGGCTGGAGTTTTCAGAAAGCCCTTCAGTGACATAAAACTACAATTTCATGAGGATGACAGGTTTAAATGTCTAAAAACATATGCAGCTTCCCTGATATCCCGCTACATATGGACATGGCCCAAGATTTCTTGTTGCTCTTTTGTGTGCCTTTGAACTCTTTGTAGCTTAACTTTGAGTCGTAGGACTTGCTTTTAAAGATCAGACTACATTTGCATTCCATCAAATACCTCTTGGACCTGATCAAACTCATTTTCAGTGGTTGACTTGATGCAGTTTCTCCAAATAAGTCCCCTTTGACATTTTTGTGATATGAAACACATCAGCAGATTTACCTTGCACTCCAGCTTAAAAAAAGAAACCTCTAATATCTATCTGCCCGGTAAGATATAAACATTTATTAATGATTCTAATTGTAAGGATCATTGTTTCTTATTGTGGGGAAATCAAATAGGGTCATAAAAAATGACTCATGCTTTCACCCAGCTTTTAGCCTCATTGACCAGCCAAAGGAGACAAAAATCACAATAGCTCAAAAAAGGATTTTCTAAACACTTCAGCCAATGACCCCCAAAATATTGGAGTTGGCGACTGGTCACCACCTACCATGTGAAAACACTAAGAGACCAATCTGAAAACAAACAAAAATCCTAAGATACTTTGATGAGCTGAGCAGTAGAAAATTAGATAACCTGTGTGCACATATTGATGTTTCCTAAATGAATCTGCTTCAACTGACACCGTTGTTATTGTGGATTCTTCACCTTCAGAGTCTTATGCCAAAAAAGAAATATGGAAAACAGATAATATCGTTTGTATATTTGTATATTGTATACCGTAGTTGTTTTAATTGCAACAATGGATGAAATATATGCTTGTAGATATTGAGGATTTTGGCAGGCATTTTGCAAACCCCCCTTACTAGTGTTTTGTGACAACCCTCATGTTGGTTTAGCTCACATTTTGCATGTCTAGTTGACATAGTTTCTTGAACTTCACTTCATTTTTTTCTTTCTGTGAAATACAAGAAACAACAGACATATTGGCAGGCCATGGTTGTCTTTTGTGACAGGCTTTTATGCAACACATTTTAATTACTAATCTGAAACCACCATCATTCTATTCCTATTTATTAGTTTTAATATTGTATTGCTTCAGTACCTCTTGAATGACATTGATGTTTATGGAGATTGAAGCTGAATATTAGGCTTCAGAAATGACATTAAACTGAGATCAACTCAGCCACACTCAATTAACATTTTATTCTATTTTCTATCATCTGAATTGTGTTGGTGACAAAAGCTCCATCCTTTCAGATGACCCTCACAGTGTAAAATACAAGTTCTACTCTTTCACCACAAACATAAATAACAGTGACTGTGATGTGAGCCAGGATATATACTGGTAAATATTTGATGGAAGAGCTTTCGCGGCTCACCACCGGCCATGCCACAAGTCAAGGAAATCAAGGGAATCGTCTTTGTGATTTGATGCAATAGAAATCTGAAAAATGTTGTAGCCAGAGGACAACACACACACTCACACACACATATACACACAGACCCTCACACTTCCCTTCTGCTCTCATGCTTGTTAAGATCCTATCTATCTTGTGAGAGAAGGTGAGAGCCCTTTAGCCATACTCGAAGGGCTCATTTCCATTCCAACACACACATAAACACATACACACACACAGTCACATAACACATACTGCACATACTAACACAACAAACACACCAGCAGTGGGATTCCACAAGCACCTGTAGATTGTAATGAGACATAGAGTTCTTTTTGACCTTGGAAGAAGCAAAAGTGGAGCACATCAACCTCTAGGAAATGCTAGAAACAAGTGTGTGTTCGCTTGTGTGTGTGTGTGTGTGTGTGTGAGTGCGAGTGCGAGTGTGCGTGTCCGTGTGTGTCCCGAAGTAATATGCTGGGCTTCATCCCTGTGTTCCATTTTGTGTGTGTGTGTTTGTCTGAGAGCGAGGCTGTATACTACATCGACCGAACACCTGCTGCTTCGGTAACTAGGATGTCAGTGTGCAGAGGAGAGCTTCATAAATATATATTAGAATCAGAGCTGATATTAAACTAGGGAATAACCCGAGGAATGATCTCACTGGGTCCGTCCATCTGTCCATCTGTCTGTCTGTCCATACCATCTCTATCAATACATCTGACTGGCTGTCTCTCTGTTTTGTTTACTTTTTAAATATGTACTACCCTTTGGGATGGACCCAACTCTCAAAAGGCTTGAATCACAGGAAATGAGCATGGAACACTACAAGCATTCCCATAAACTTACATTTTACAAATTAGAGGTGGTAAGCTGGTAGGAAGTGTAAGAAAAGATGAGCACATGAAAGGGGTGGGGGCTGAGTGGTTCATCTGCTGCATGTAGGGATCCTTAAAAAATTTAAATCTAATTTCATCGTAATGAACTCCATTATTACCTGAACCCATAAACGCGCACAGGGTCTAACCTTTCCATATGCACTCCAGTCAGCAAACTTCACACAAGACATACACAAATCATAAGAAAGGTAATAAAATAGAATAAAGAAACATTAACAAAAATTCAAGTTAGAAATAAAATAGCAAAAACAGAAGGTTAGAATATATTAAAGCAGAGTTCAAGTTGAGAAATGCAAGCATAATAGTTTCAGTGCAGAGTTCTGCAGTAAAACTGATTTTAAATTAAATTGTTAAAATATCCAATAAAAGGTAGCTGTAAAAAGGTGAGTCTTCAACCTTGATTTAAAGGAGCTGAGAGTTTCAGCAGACCTGATATGTTCTGGGAGTTTGTTCCAGACTTTTGGAGCATAAAAACTGAACATTGCTTCTCCATATTTGGTTCCGACTCTCGGGACTAAAGGCAGACCTGTTCCAGATGACCGCTGATGTGTTTTAGCTCTAAACCATTCATTGTTTTTTAGACCAACAGAAGACGGTTTTGAAGCCAGGAGAACCCGCTTACTGGCATTGGCCATCATGGTGCAGTAGAGAATTTAAGTGAAGCAGGGAAACAAAAAAGCAAGAAACATTTTTTTTTTCTTTCGAAGGTCTGATCTCTTTTTGGCTCTCTTACCCGAAGTTTCTCAAAGCCCCAATAAAAACTACACATGAATGGCAGCTGTAAATCATAGTGAAACAAAATTTACAACCTAGATTTAAAATAGCATCTAATAACTAATGAAAAACCAACTCCTCCATAAAAAGAGGACTTGCTCACAATGCAGCCAAATAACATCTTCATGTCACCGCACTGTAAGGATGTGAGAAACGTTTTTACGAGGTGTAATATTTTTTTTTTAAGTTTTGCCACCTCTCATCTGGAATGCATGTGGAGACAGAGATTTTGACCTATACCGCAGCCAGTCACCAGGGGGAGCAGTTTTTGTGGAAACTTCATTGAGAGCTGACTGTCATGGCGTCCACTGAATTTACAGTCTATGGTAAAGATGCTGTTGTCTTTGTCGGGGGGACCCACGAAGGTCAAATAGGTCTGGTGTTACATAGCATGCTGTTCTTCACAAAAAATTCCATAGATGGGGACGGTAGACAAATCTATTCAAATCTATTTATCTATCATGCATTTTTTTATTCATTCATTTATTTATTATTTAATGGCTATGTTTTTATTCTTATTTAGCCCACTGTCACACAAAACAAGAAAGTGTTGGTATTGGTATAAGTATTGGTGCTGACTTACAGAATCTTGAAATCACAACATCTTGCCTTAAACATATGTATCACCAGCTGACATTTTATGGTACACTTCTCACCTCTTTCCATTGAACTTTCTAGTTTGCAATGTGACAGGTTTTATTCTCAAAGACACTTTTGTCAATAAAGTAACTATTTAAATCCTTACATTCCTCTACTGAGCGGTGGCAGGATGTTGTCAAATTAAGGAGCTGTGAAAGGAAGAACACAAGCGTGAAATAGACAGTGGTTGAATCTGAAAAGGTCCATTCAAATTGAGCTCACAAAATGTGAATTGGAGGAGTTGCAAATCAAGAATATATTCCTAACATTGGGGTTTACATCAGCTGATCCAATTCAGTAAGGAATCATAAAGGGTTTTTTTTGTTGTTTATTTTTTCATTTTTCTATTATTCAAAAATTTTCACATGAAAAACAAAGTGATTTTGTTGCCTGCTTTATGATAAGAATGGACTTAATGTAGAACAGGCAACAAAAAACTGCAAAATGTGTCTTTACTGCACAGTGAAGTCATCTGAAATGTGTACACCCTCAACCTTTATTTCTCCTTAAAACGAAACATCAAATATTGATTGGACAGGAGATCCATAAACAGGGAATTCCTGGTTGCTATGTTGAATGCCCCATAAATTAACATGCTGATATTAGAGAACCTGAATGGATCAGGGCTGCATTACCTCATGCTAAAGACAATATACTGAGTTGCAAAGTTGATATATTGCTCACCCCTAGGGGGAATCCATCTTGCCTGACAGACAATGGAGCTACTGAAAGACATAAAATCCTATCAGAGTCCACCATTCGCCTGTAATTAGAAAACTAATGAAACAGACAAATGTGCATAATACAGAGGGCAGGAAATGGGATGGGATTCTAATTGATTCAGTACAGTTTTATATGAGCAATGCATTATGCATCTGAAGGTGTCTGTCTGAATTTTAAAGCCGTGGCATGTTTATGTATGTCAGGTATGTATATGTGTGTATGCCTGCAATTTGAAATGGCATTATGAAAGACCCAGTAGTTATAATTTAATTCCTAACTTAAAAGGAAAACGGTATAAAAATGTGGGACCTCCAAAGTTATAATTGTGTTTTTCCCCAGTGTTTTAGAGCTTGTTGTCACTTGGTTTCAGTCATTTTAAACTGGCATATGCATGTCTGTGGAAGTTGTAACAAAAAAAATAACTGCATCTGAGCATGAAAAACATCATCTTCCAGCTGTCTACCCCTCTGCGTGATAACATGATATTCCTGCCTGGAAGATGAAAGGTCAAGCCTGACAAAGTGAACATCAGCTAAAAAGGATTTTTCAATCTTATGGCAAAATGTCTCCATTTTCAAAAAGCCAGACCTTGAACTTGCAAGGTGACAAACAGTTCCAGGCTTCCACCCATCACCTTAATTCAACTGCTGGTCGTTAAAATCACCAATTTATCAGATGTCTGTGTTATCAGAAATAACCTGCCCCTGGCAGTTGTGGCAAATTGAACACTCACTCTGGTCAGTTTAGTGCTTTCGGTGAATAATTGGGACCTCGAAAATATCAGACTTTGAATCAGAGTAAGAGCTGAGGAAAACTCATTTGTTATCTATTAATCAGCGGTTTCCTTTGGTTGGGTTGGAGACTTCAAAGTCCTCAATAAGGCTTTGCTGAATGCGGTCTGGACTTCATGGATTTGTCTTTCCCTGGCACCAGTGGTGTGTAAAACTGTATAATTTTTTTCACAATCAGCACCCTCCTGTCTCGATGCTTATGATGCTGATTATGCACGAGTTACAACATGTTAGTATGTTCTCAAGAAGCCCAAAGATACAGAAATATTTTAAAAGAAAACTGGTCATGAAAGGGTATAAACAAAGGTGTAATCACCAGAAAAATTTGCTGAGACAGAGAGAGAAATAAGAATTCATCACATTTGTTGGCAAATAAGTCACAGTCAGGTTATGTGAGTAGATTGATGTATTAAGACTTGTACCACAGCATTGGGATGATAACAGCATAAATATTGCAAAATGTTACCAACTGTAATAAAAATAGATATGATAACAACCTCCTTGTTGTGTGTTTATCTGGTAAATCATAGATGTCGGAGATGAGAGAGGAGAGTTTAGGAGAAGAAGTGAACCCCCTTTTGTCATTTCATGAGCATTAGCACAAGCATTTATTATTTAAATAAAAATGTATTTTAAATTGAAACAAAAATGCATCACAGATTATGTAAATACAAGAAATCAAGTTATGGTGACTTTTTTTTACTTGGTTTAATTAATTCCGATCCAAACAGTCTTTAATTTGATAGTGTTATGTCTCAGGTTACCACTGTCAAAATTGTTGTAATATGTTGCTTTCAAAAGTGTTTGGTTATCAAAGCATGCTGGTGTGTACATGCATCAGGGTGGACACCACCTCAGCCTCATTTAGAGCTTGGAAAAACCCTACTAATATTTCAACCAAATTTCTTTGAGACATCAACAACCATTCTGACCTCCAGCACAATCTCTGATGGTCCACATGACGTATATAAAACTATTTTTTCACTTTGCAGTTTGAGGACGAGTCAAAGTCAAACCTATAGCTCATTCTATGTGTGGGTGTCTCGATTCATTTTCCCCTGACTTCCAATTTAGAGAGGTAAAAAAAAAAAAAAAAAAGTAAACCCCATGGCAGTGACCTCTGCTGTAGGGCTGTGAATAATGGGCACTATTAGGTGCAAGGTAGTGCACTCTAAGAAAAGTGATTTCAGCTGCAGGGCTTGTTCAATTTAGATGTGGGATAGCATTACACATTTTGCAAAATGTTTTGCATATGTTAAAAATACATATACAGTTTTCAAGGTCCCATGGGTGTAGAGTGGATTCTGTTTGCTCCTGTCATTTTGATGCGACAATTAAAAATTGAACATGAAATGATCAGGGCTTTTTGTTTGTTTGTTTTTGTTAAGTAATGACACAGTGATGAATCATCTTAAATAATCTAACGGTGGCTAAGCACCTACCCCCCGCCTTTTTTTCTTTTTTTTTAAATGAATGAATCACATGTTTTCAAACAAAACAATCCTTGTTAGAGTTCAGTTGCCATGTCATTGATTTTAATTCAGGGTCACTAGTTAAAGAGTGCTCAGAAATAGGTGCATGTATTATTTGTGTAATGTATTTATTTATTCACTCGATGAAAGGGCTGTTCAGACTCAGGATTGGGATGAAAAAGAGAGCAAGCGGGGCACATAGATCAAATTGAAGAAAACAACAGTCGGATGAAAGAATCATTGGAGCTTCAAAGAGTAAATTCTTTCAGTTGAATTGGTGCTAGGATAATGATCCATTTAGCCAGTCTGGGAGATTGGCTGCCAAAGGCATGAGGGGGAAATTACTCACCCGTTTCCAGCAGAGAAATGTTTGTTTCCCAGCCCTGCCCTCAAATGATTTCAATCAAAACACAAATTAAGTGCAATTAACGGAGAGCTAAAATGCTCCAAACCAACTGATACAGAATCATTAGGAGTCACCTCAACCACTACTCCCTTTTCTCTTTTCTCCCTCTCCTTCTCTTTGTCTTTCTCTCTTCATCAATGAGCCCTCACTCAGGCAAAACTTCACACTTCATTAATTAATTCATCACCTAAAAGCTGAGTATTGATTTTCTGTAATGGCTTTACAAATCTGTTGGACACCTAGCCGCAGGGATAATTAAAAAGAATGCGTATTTGCAATAAATCATCTTTAAAAGGGTTAAAAGTCTCACAGGTCACAGGAGAGGTAGGTTACAATATCAACAAACAGGCCATAATGTCCTCTAGTAATTAAGGACAGCAAAGGACAGCTTTTACGATTGTTTTTTTTCTTCTTCTACATATTAGTTCGCACTAAAGTGGGTGAGATGAATTTTTGTGAAACTGCTAAAATTAACGAGAGTCATGACAGAATAGACGTAAGGAGTAACGTGTATTTGAAAGGTTATTGATAAAAGCCCAGTGGACAGTATAAGTGAGTAAGAAAAGGGTGTCAACAGAGAAATTGTCAAAGTTGTTCTGCTGGAAATCTGAAATGCAGCAAAAAAGGGCAAAACAAGAGGAAGAAAAAAATGAAACAAATTACTACTGAACTATATGATAGCTAAGGTTGAGAAATATCTAAATAGATGATGCAGGAGAAGCCCAAGGTAATGTCAGCATTGAGACCACACACCAGGAACTCGCTGGTCATGTTTTTGTAGCTGTTGCTCCACAGAGAGGTGAAGCTGCTGCCCTCTGTGTGTGAGAAACTGTGTGTGGAGAGACACCTTTACAGGTCACTGACACCCAGACACCCATGTCAACTACATTACCCAGAGAATATCTGAAGCTCAAGGCAAAGCCTCAGTTATTTATATCAAAACATTGTGATCTATCATGTTTGTCATGTTTTAAAATGTGTTTTTAACCCCAATTCAAAATAAGAAGATGATTAGGTCAACTTTTGCTAAAAAGTTGATTTAATGTAATGTGCTTGATTCAGATAGAAGATATCTATTGATTTTTTTGATGCTGGAAAGATGTTCAATATCATTGTCACACTGATGTATCGTGTTTTTATAGAAAATCAATATGGCTAAATGCCATTAGCAAAGTGACATTACTGGTTCAAGATCCCATGTGGTTTCTGAGTGATTTGCTGACTGCCTTCAAAGTTGTGAAAGAGAAAAATGTTTAAAACGTTTAAGTGGCCATTTCTTTCCATCCTCTGAGATGTAGATAAAAGGACTTGCAAGAGTGGTTTGATATGCTGTCGGGGTGCTTTGTAAGGCCCTGAGTATAAGACTGTTATGTGTGATATGAGCGTAGTTGGCAAACATATGACATTTGCGCAGGAATTGATGCATAAGCACAACTCTATTTAAAAGAAAATGGAAAGAGGAGAATGAAAACAAATGAACAACATCTCTTTACACTAAAATTGCAATGGCTCAAGTTCCAAAAAGGTGATTTTATCTTAGAAAACATGTAAATGTATGCAACTAACACCTTTATCTCGCAGTAATCACAGCCTACTTCCTGCCATGCTTGTGATTAAAGACAGGAGACTGCTTGATTACACTCCTCATCTCCTCTTTGCCTGTTTAGCTCCATTCTTTGCTCTCTAACTTGCGTTACCTCCTTTCGTTTCACGCTCTCACACACACATGAAAACACACTATCTTGTATAGGTAAGGAGAGCAAAAATCTGGCATCTGTGGACACCATAATTACAGCACATCAAATAAAAGAATTAGTGTCCTTGTTCCCAATCCCATGCAACACTTGCAAGTCTTCTGCAATTCCTTGGGTTCTCTCCGCTTTGCACCTACACACATACATGTGAGAAAAATAATCTGTCTCTGTCTCACACACACTTACTCTGACATGTGAACATGAACATGTACACAGGCAATTTCACAAGGCTGCAGACACAAACAGCGTACAAAAATATAGATAAGTGCACAGTGTCAATGTGTCAATGGTTGACACCAACAAGTGTGCAGCTGCATGTGCAATCATGATCTCTTCTATAGGCTACAATATTGTTGTGAAGATATCAGAAAAAACTGATGTCAACATCATGTTGAGGATACTGTCGTTTCTTTGAGCTGCTGATATTCTTGCTCTGAAACAAAACTCACTGCCACTTTGTATCTATCTTTCTTTGAATTATAGTTATAAGCTCAATTTATATTTTAAGTTATCCACAATTCATGGCATTAGGAATGTCAGAAGGCTCTGGTCTTTGGAGACAACATTGCTTTATTCACAGTTCATTTAAGCAAAATTGATAACCCAAAATCACTGTTACATATTGTGCTGAAATTATTAATGTACGTTTGGATAATAATTCCATTTTTCAAATAAAAAGAAGGACATTTTATGTTTGATGAATGAATGAATAGAGCATGTACTCAGTGTTTAAGATTATTAGGCATGTAACTGTTCAACCATGGATGGAGAGGCAGAAAGAAGATTACTTTTATTTTGAAAGTACTGAACCTTATCTTGCTTTGTTAATGTAAACAGTTGATTTCAGAGTCTTGTAATTTGTAATTCTCCCAGTAGCAACTTTTTCCCAGGCAGGAGAGTTTGATGATGATAAGTATTTTTGAAACCCATATCATCAGCTATCAACAAGTGTGTTTTATCAAATATTCAAGAAAAAATAAAGAAGTGTTTGACTTAGATCAGGGGTGTTCAAACTTTTTTCCAAAAGGGCCGTATTGCATACTGTGAAAATGACCAAGGGCCGATGGCTCTTACGAACATTTTTACTAACAGTTTGTTTACTAACAGTGAAAGTAACAAATAAGTGCTCAATTTGAAAACCAGTTCGTTTTGGTAGTTTCTGTAAAAAAAACAAACAAACAAAAAACTTTCTCCAAGTTTAGTCAAACATGCTCGTGTTATTGTTGCAGACCTATGAGATAAAACCAAACCTGAGAAAAATATGTTGTTTCAACCCCAAACATTTGTGATCCTGCATTGTGAACATTTTTATGCATCAACTTTTGTATTTTCTTCACCATTTCATAACTTTAATTCATTCTTTTGTCCTCTCATTTGTTTTTTTTGTTTTTTTATTTCTAAAGTTGCCAATGCACAGTCCAAATTTTTGTGAGATGTTACCTGATATATTTAGAATTTTTTGAGCATCCGACAGAAAATGTAAATGTACGCAATTACAAAAAGAATACAAATTAAAATGAAAGCTGGGGGCCGCATTAAAATAGACGGCGGGCCACAATTGGCCCCTGGGCCTTAGTTTGGACTTCCCTGACTTAGATTATACATCATATAATTATTGTAATCTAAATCTTATTACAATAATTATATGATGTGCAGATCACAGTAGTTATTTTCTAAAATAGGATATATCATGATCAATTATAGGGCAGGAGTTAAAAAACGTTTACATTCTTAAAAATGCCCCTTAAAATTCAAGAGTAGCTCAAATTAAATTTGTTCATCATGGTAAAATGTATCTGTTCAATTTGTAGACACCATTAAAGTTGTTTATTTCCTCCGCCCCTCCACAAAATGATGAAAGAAAAGTGCACATTCTGCACAAAAAGCATCAAATTTGGACACTTGATGTCTTGTCCTTGGCACACCACTCCAAATCCTTTGTATTATTTGAAGAGCCCCAATCAGAGATCCACCATGTACAGTAAAGATGCAATGACAGACAGGCAATTCATCCACATGTCCTCCAAATCTCCTATTCCCAGGGCTGAATTGCCCCAATCACAGCAGCCACTATGCAGACTCAGCGACAGGCACGCAATCCCACACCTGTGACAGAAATAAAAGGCTCCCTCCCTTTTTTTTTCCTCTCACCCACCTTTCCTGTCAATTATTTCTCCACAGAGAGCTGGAAAACTGCTCATATCAGCACTATGAGAGCCACCACGACTTGAGTATTTCCCCAGGTTTTGATTGCAAAATCATATGAAAAGCTTGAGGTAGTGGCTTTTGAGGATTGTTCCCTGTGGGATGTAAGGGCATACAAATGGTTGCCTTAAAGTCCTAACTGAACATAACAAGGCCCTGGAGTTAGAAAAAAAAAAAGGACCCTGGGAGAGCGTAAAGTGGATTTGAAGAAAAGGACGGAAAGCATTCATGTTGGGAACCTGAAGGATTAAAAAGGGAACTTTACCAGCGCCATACATTTCAAATGAAAAGACCCATTTATTTCTCAACAACAGGGTATGTAACAACAAAAGAATTGATGTCACTTTTAAAATGCTGTCTCATTCAAAAAAGGAAAGTGTAGTTCTTGGAAAAGAACCATTAAGGAAGAGAGACAGATGTGAAAGGCTTGACCCCTTTCCCTGTAGGAAGACTCAAAGGCACTTTAGTCTAAGTTCAAGAAAAGTGAAAAACTTTAAATAAGACCACTCAATTCTGGCTAAAAGGAAATACAGTGTTCAGTCAGATGTTTCATCTAACATGAGGATGAAAAGGTTTAGACATTACAACCAAAAGATAGCTTCATTATTGTATTCAGTATTGAAAATTTACAATGTTACAAGGGTGTGCTGAGGAGCATTAATATCCCTCCTGCCATTGTAAATACGTTGACTTGTGTACTATGCAGTGATACAGATCATTATTTCCAACTCTTATAAACAATGTTCAGAGTATATTTCTGTATGGCAGCACAATAAGTAGCCATGACTTTATTGCCTGCATGAATTATATTTCTATTCCAGCCCTGTCTCAATGGCAGTCTAGAAGGCTAACTTGGATTCATTACCATGTCAATTACTTTGCCATTGTTTTGTTTGGCCCTATTTACATTTAAGTGTCGGCTCGGAGTATTTAAACCTAATTGACATTGATTCCACAGACAGAGGTTGGAGCCCTGCCCACGACACAGTTGTTTCCTCACTACTTGACAGTCAATTACAGCTTTATGAATGGACCAGTGTGTTCAGCATCTATCATCACAGCCCTTCATAACTATCTAGCACCACCCATGAAGTTCACTTGATGATTTAAAACCCACAGGGAACAAGCCATGAAATCTCCTCTTTTGTCACAATAACCCATTTTAATGCGGAAGCTTATTTACACATCATTGCATGCTGGAATAACAGAGCATGTTTTTCATGTACTGCCCCGGTTGCGTAAAGTTATGAATACTAAAAACACGACTGATTTCCATTAACCTGCTTGTGATACACCACCTAATAAAGCAATCACAGCTTTTATTGGTGTGACACTGCCAGTGAATTCTCCTGCTTACAGATCATGAGCAGTTTGAGATGTTGTTGCAAAAAATGTCTGGTACAAAACTCTACAAAATCAGTGTCTCATGTACTACATACTCTTTTAACTTCTGAGGTGTAATGCCTGAAGTTAATTCAACATATTTGGCCTTTAGACTTTGCATATACCATTCTTATGCAGTGAGCTTAAACAGGTTAACTGAGACTATGGTAGCAGTTTCACTCTCTTTTTTTTCTTGATGCAACATTTTTCAGAAAAGTCCACTTGTTATGTGATAATGAGACTGAAACCATGGCTCAATTGAATATTGAAAAAAAGTGCCTTCTATAAATCAAACAGCTTGAGCACTCCACGGTGACACATGACATGATTTAGAGTACAAGACATGAGCATTTTATAGTAATATGATGTGGCTGCAGGGTCTTTCTAAATGAAAAAGCTTTAAACTTATGTTTGTTTGTTTTTTCAATTAAGATATACAGCAGCTTGATGTTGGGCAGAATGACAACAGAGAAAACAGATAAACAGCAGCCCTGCACTTCATATTCTAGCATCTCTTACACATAATTACAGCCTAATTTTATAAAATAGCAAGAAACAGCAGCAGTTTATGTCACATTAACCCCTATTTAACAAACATAAGAACATGAGTGTACCATTCATTTAAATGCAGGGTCTAATACTTGACAGAAGGCAAAAAAGAATATTATTTTCCAGCATTTCAATTAAAACAGTTTGTCTTTTTTTATACAGTTTTCAAATGATGGAGTGATATCAAAGTCCCCACCATCATTACATTCAATAAATATTGCTTCAACTTTAACTTTCCACACCACAAAACTCATCCATCAAACGCACAGGGACATCCCATTAAGCCATTGATTGTTTAAATACAGGATTCTACCTGGAAGACCCTTTGCCTTTCATGGCAGAGAGGGTCAATGAGCAAGAGCTGGAGAGAAATGAACTCTCATGTAAATGTGAGACTATCACTTCACATTTTTCTCACTAAGGGGATGACGGATGGCTGTTTTTCTGCCTCACTGCCACACTGGGTTAAGACAAGGGGCTTTATGATGCATGGACATCCTTCGTTACTAATTAACCTTCATACCACACTAATTAATTAGATTCTAGCAAGGTCAAGCCTTCTAAATGGAACAATTAAGCACCTTTGTTATACAGTATCCCACAATAAAGAACTAAAAAGAAAATAGGCACTTTATTTTTTTATTTTTTTACCTTACTGGAGAAATGGTGGCATTATTTAACAGTTACTTACTCAATATAACTGCATACTTGATGTCATATGTTATGTTGGGATATCTATGTCTCCGGGTTGTTGCGGCTGTGAAATGTGCATTTGCAGAACATATTTGAACAATATCCGACAAGATAACTTTGAGATAAATGTAGAAATATACCTGAATGGATCATAGCAATTACATGTTCGTAAATAAAGAAAATGAGAAGTATTTGGCTGGGTTTACATTTCACCCAACACTGTACTACTTCCATGCGTTTTGAAGTGTTTGCATCAATTTGCCTGTGCACAAATCTCGTCAAATGCCTACTGTTTTTGTGGTAGTCTTTCTTATGCACCAAAAACATGCAGACTGAATTTGAGCCTACTATTCTGGAAATGCAGTTGATCACACTGTAATCATCACAAAGAAGAAAAGATTTGAGAGGTTAGCTTAGATTGTAATTCCCATCCCTACTCAGTACATTGATATCCAGTGGATCAGTCACATGGCTAGCAGTCAGTAATGTTCTGGGGTACATCTACCTCTTTTTGGAGGAGAATACCAGGCCATGAAGGGAAAATTCTGTAGGGTTACAGGCAATAGTGAATACTTTGACACTGATTGGGTACAGAGGTTTGAGTCAGAATTAACAATGCTTTTGCTGATGGTAATGTTATTATTTTATTTTCTGTATTTTTAATTAAATAAGAAATTAAAGCAACTCAAGACAGATAAGTAGGGAAAGTTCAAAGAATAGTTAATGAACAAAAAAAGAAAAAGGCAGTGGTCTTCCCACTCAGAAATGATTCCTGTGTGTTGTCGAGAAATATTCAAATGAAGAAAGGTAATAACGTGGCAATGTGAGCATGCTGTGGGCCAAAGAATGTTTTAACAACACATCAGAGATTTCTCTAATGATAGTGGTAGTTGCAATGCAGTAACCATTAACACACATTTTCATTTTCTTTGAAATGCCTTACAGATCTATTAAAAGAAAAAAAGTCACAGAGAAAGAGGGGATGTGAGAATCGAGAAATTAAGCTTGCATGAGTACACACACATTTTCACTAGCAGGCGTAATGGACCAGTTGGGTAGGACAGCTTGCTTATGTTGAGGGAAAAACTTGTCAAATAATCGCAATCACGCACAGACACGCTGCCCCTCACACAAACATATGCATTTGCATTAATGTATGTGTGTACAATATGTGTGTGTTTCTTATTCATTTGCATACACTGCACAAACATGTGAGCACAAAATCAGACAGAGGGGTAGGTATCATTTAAGACACTACTCCCCCTGTACACATGAGCCCATATCTGACTAACAGTGTGGAACCAGCCAAATGTGGCAGCCAACTGTTCCCCCTCCTCAGGCTATCCCTGGACCTGGCTCTCATACAGAAAATTGTATCATTGTGGTGCGCATGTGTGTGGTTCTCTGTGTACACTTTAGAAGGACCACAGAGATAGATGGACAACACACACACACACACACATTTTGGTTGCAGACTTGAAATTATGCAGTGATACTTTGTATGTATGCAGAAGGTATTAGGTACACTGACACATCACCAGTTTCAGTTGTTGGTTTCCTGTTTTGAATATTCTGTCAAACTTGGGTGTATATGACCGTAGAGGTTTCCCATCCTCCTTTACACCCCCCTCCCCATGAATGAATACATAAAAAGAAATAGAATAAAATAGTTATCTAAAAATCTACCATGATTCTGCATACGCTCGAAGTTGGCAAATACTAAAAACCTTGAATGATTTCTTTCTTTCTTTCTTTCGTTTTTTTTTTTTTCCTGTGAAAACGTGGATAAGTCAAGCTGTGTTGCTCCAGTATGTGTTCTCACCTATACATCTATAGCAGTATAAAGTGGTTATTAAGTGGAAGCATGTGCACATGTGAGTACCCAGGTGTCTAACTGTGCATATGACAGAGATTAATAAGCACCAACCCATCTTGGGAGAACCATGGGGCTGCAGACCCTATATTTTACTAAACCCCACATAAATAAAACCACAGGGTGTCGTTTTCCTATAAAGACAAAGGTTCTTTACACGTCATTGGCACACAGGAAATTAAGCGCTGGTGGAGGACAGAGAGTAGACAAAAATCCAATGTTTTGCCGATGAAAAAGGAAACAGGTGGACGGATGTTAAAATTTGTTTTCTCCTGTTTCATTGGGGTCACTTTGAGATCCAAATTCCTCCAGATGGTGTTTTATAAATTTTTATTTATTTCTGGGGAGTGATGTAGTTAGATGACATGGCTGATGAGAACATTTCTGTGATGCGCTCAGGGACAGATGAACCTCTGTAAAGAGTGCAAGGTTAAAGAGCTCATAACACAATCTGCTTAGATCACAGCTAATCACTGCAGGTTTAAACATCTTACCCTTCAGCGTGTCTTTTAAAGGATCTTTTTTTTAATGTTGTCATCTTAAGTGGTCAAATAAAAGTTTCATTTGGCTTAGTGCAGACAATTGCACAAGGGCTTAAAAGCAGTCTGCATTACATAACCAGACATAGCTTTTGAAATTTACACTTTGGTCAAAATATATTTTTGATGTTTTTTCTGCACTAAATGATCTTGATGCTTGAAAGAATCCTAGAAAATATGGAAACCTTGAAGCCCAGTTTGATTTTTTTAAACAAAACTTGGGTTACATCACTGATGATACGTTCAGGTGCATCAGAAGACAATGTGTTCAAGTGCTACATTTTCTGGTGGAACCAGTGGCTTCCAGGAATAGACTGGATGGTGACCAGGAAAAGGCTTCAGAATTACATATCATAACTTAAATCCATCCAAGAAGCCATGGTTAAATCGTTTTGCATCCACCTCAACTCTAAACAGTGAAAAGTATCTCAGGTTTAAAGCTGAAGCTAAAATATTTAAAAAGTCCTTTTGTGGTCTTACCAGGCACAAACTGTTCATTTTCTGGGGCTACAACCTGAAATTGGACGAAAGACAACACAAGGCATCTTTATTTTACAACTTACTCCAGTCCTGGAGGTTGTTCATAAAAAATTTAGTTCGGAATACTAAAATAATGACAAGTTTCTTTTTAAGTTTTAACAAGAAGAGGTTATAACTAGTTGTTCAACACAATCACACCATTGTTTTAAATTATTCATTTCAGATTTCAGATATCACTACTTACCCAGATGTTAGAAGATTTTTTGAATAAATTCTTAGATTCTGATGGTTTATATTTTCAAGCTGAGTTTTTAATACCCTGTACAGTCATGTGAAAGACAGATGCACAAATCGAATTGGTTAAAATAGCAAATTTTAAAAAAGTGAGGAATTTGTCAAGTATGCTTAAGTTTGTTTGGTTGCAGTTTGGTCTCATGAAAAGCTGTTCTACGCATTATTTCATGTGTAGTAAGTGTAACTAGGGGCTAACCTGGGAGATAAGGAAAGAGGGAGTATGTGTGGGTGTAAGCAATAGAGAAGCAGGGGTAATTAGGGAACACAGTTGTATTATATTCATCCATACACCAGGGAAGTCCCACAACACAATGCTTTGGCACACAGAGACAAAATGCCACATCTCCAGGTGTAATTTATTAAGGAGTGATGGTAGATAATATGGATGCCCTGGCTCACACAGGAAACAATGTGTTATCCAGTTACTGTTACACAGCCAGCACCACAAAGGGCTTAGATTAATGATGCACCTGTTTGGTGTATACAGAGAACACATTAAAAAGCCAATAGCTTGAATGTATTAGAGCTTATTAGGAGGACAGGGAAAGAGAGAATAAGAGGTGGTTAGTGAGGGCGATGGAAATTAAAAGAGAGGATAAGAGGGGATGAGAGATAAGAACAAAAGATTAAAAAGGAAAAGCAAAGGAAGAGGGAGAAGAAAGTCTTAAAAGAGGAAAAGCAAGAGAGAGTTGGAGTGGATACTTCATTAGACACTGGAATACACGTAAGTGCTCCCAGAAAGCACACTAAATTAATCATATACATGTACAGAGATGCCACAAAAGATGCATTATTCTCAGAGAGATCATTGTGTAGGCACAGGGTTTACAATTTTATACAACAAAGAAAAATAATCCAGGAATGAATGCTTTATCTAACACAATTACCTGAAGATGCTGCAACCACTACCGTAACCAGAAATGTTCTTTCTCTCTTTTACTTGTTGGGAGTAGTTATATAAGAGTAAGGTGAGAAAAACTCATTGAATGTGCTTACCACTGCTCTTCAAAAAAAAGAAAAAAAACCTCACAACTTGAAAATAAAGCAACGTAAAGCATATCAAAGGTGTAGTAGAGTCAAGGTAAGATCCCAAGTAACAGACTTTCATTCCTCCATTCATAACAACACTTTTTCTCCAATGTGATCAAAGTTCATTACAAATAAAATATTCGTCATTCTTTAGTGGCAAACACATATTCAATATTCAATCTAACCAAGACCAGACAGCCTGAAGTTTCATTCTTCCTCCCACGAAAGAAGGTTCAGTTTTCCACACTATTAGGAGATGACTGATAGAGAAGAGTGAGGACGATCCCAGCCTTTATGACAACCTGCTATCATTATGGTATCAAATGACCCCTTGGGCTATATTACAACCACCCAGTGTCACCAATTACTAAACAAAGATAAGTTGTAATATCACAAACGTGCATTTATACTCTCTGTTGTCAAATGTTAATGTTGTGTAGAGGTCATTTGGGCACACTTTGAGTCTATATGGAGGCATTTGATGGACGGAAATGCTGCAAATTGCTCAAGGAATGAATGGGGGGCGTTGGAGCAGGACAGGGAGGTCCATTATTATTGGTCATAAAGAGGAATAAGAAGAGTAGATGTTTCCCTTTGGACCAAACTGCTGCTGCAATTGTTCAAGTTGAAGTCTACCTTTAAGACTTCCCCTGAACAAAATGTAGTCATTCAGCTCACAGTTTCTAATACACTCTGAAGACTTCCGCTGCACTCCTGCACCAGTATGTGGATCTGGAGTCATGGCCTTTTTTACTATGAACAAATCAATATGTGTAACTTTAGCAATTTTATGTGAAATGCCCCTGTGGATATAAACTTGCAGGACAGCTGTAGTATAGTGTCCATACAGGTCTTTATAATGTACATAAATATACATAATTTATCATTATATCCTCAGGCAGATCTCAGTTTTTAATATAACAAACTCTAAAGCTGATCTGAGCATTTCTGGTTCGTATGGCTTTAGGCTGAGGGTAAATACTTGGTAAACAAAGTCCATAAACTGTGCTTTGTACAGCAGTGAGAAACAGTTTTTATTTGTTGGACATTTTTCTATGTTAATAGTTTATAGTGAACCATTCAAAATACAAGGGTAGCTTTAAAGTTTACATAGTTCCTTGATTAATTTAAAGGGTGTTTCTTTGGCAGGCGCCCAAAACATAGCAGAAGACTCTGAGGTTTACAAGGTGCTGCAGGAGATCCAAGAGCCTGATTGGCCTTCACGACTGCAGGAAATTATCAATGTATTGAAAACCCCCTACACCATCAGAAAGTTTTAGTGTCATATTGTCATCTTTGAAAGAAAGATGATTCATGAGGGAACAGTGCCAATAAATGAAGCTCTAATACCCTGCACTGCAAAAACTAAAATCTAAGCAAGTCATTATGTCTTAATTGTAGTAAAAATTGTCTTATTGTTCTTAATTTGAGCCACATTCACCAGACCAGGTCATAAAAATGTCTTATTTCAAGTTTTTTTTAAGACAAAAATGAGGTGTAAATTGCTTATAACAAGTAAAAAAAAATCTGCCAATGGGATAAGACGAATTAGCCCGGGAAGTTTCTTGAAATTAGAAAGATGTCTTAGAACAAGAATCTTTTATCTTATCCCGTTGGCAGATTTTTTTGACTTGTTTCAAGCAATTGATGCCTCATTTTTGTCTTTAAAAAACTTGAAATGAGACATTTTTATGACCTTGTCTAGTAAATGTGGCTCAAATCATGAATAGTAAGACAAATTTTACTAAAAATAAGACATAATGACTTGCTTAGATTTCAGTCTTTGCAGTGTGGTCTCCACAGCTCACAATCCACTGGGCCTTCCATGAAAGTTTGCTCTGGTTACAGCTTTATTAGATTTGATATGTCAAAGACAAAGCATTAAAGTTAAGACCTACCTATTTAATGACCCTAAACAACTTTGCACCCATGAATTTACAATCAGCATTTTTAGTCATTTAGTAAATTATCTTGGATGTGTTGAGTTGTTGATTTTTTTCTTGAAAATATCTTGGATGATAGTCAATAGACGAATGTACCTGTGTCTCACACTGCTCCCTGGACTCCCTCGTGAACCTAAATGACAAATATACAGTCTGGCTAATCGTCAGAGGAGTGCACTTGCTATTACACACTGCACAACCCCACAGGGACGGTCGGAGAGAAAAGAATGGATAATTTGCTGATCTGGACATATTCTCCTCCTCCCTTGCTGTGTTCTTGTGTGTTCCTGTGTGTGTGTGTGTTTGCACGCGTGTGTGTGTGTGTGGGTACACATGTGCAGCAGAGGGAAACGAGAGAAAGAGAATAAATGACTGTAATAAATGAAGATGAACAATGCAGGGCCTCTGCTCTCTTCTTGTGTTTTTCTCTATTTTTTTCTCTCCCCCACTGCCAAATATGTATTGATTCCCATGCATATTTATAATCTACACTGAACCAACGGGTCTCAAGTGTTTTCAGAGGTGATAGGCCTGCTCCATGGAGCAGAATCAACAATATCGAACCCACAGAATCTCCAATCCTTCCTCTCAGCTCTGATGATATAAAGCATTCATTCCCAACACTTGTTTGTTGGGGCATTGTATACTTCGGGTGTGGTGGACGGTTTGTTCAGGATGTTATGTTGCGGTCAAACATTATTCATTTAGTTTTCATAAGTTTTTTTTTCTCCCTCTATATCAAACTTGATGTGGGTTTCTATATTATTCTGTATTTTCTACATCATATGGATCATTGTATAATTTATCAAGTTATCCAATGTCATTACCTCCTCCCCTTCATTGTCCATTCTTTCTGCAGGACACTAAAAGTAATTACATGTCTTCATACTGCAGTTACTGAAGTCTACAACTTGCTTTATTGTGCTTTGATGAGATACCATCCCCTAAAGACATCCAACATGATAAACTTTCCATTAATTGTTTGATTAATTATAATTTTACACATACTGTGATACTGCTCTACTCTACCTTAACACTTATTCCTTTCATTTCTCTTCCATCTGACATTGAAAGCTACAATGACTTCATCGTTTATTCTCTATCAATAGGCTTTTTGAGCATTGAGCTCTCAGAGGAAAGACACAGGATAAAGAAAAGAGACAGGTCTCCTAAGTGGCTCTTCATCTGCCTGCTGTCAGACTTGACCTTGCTCTGATGGCCTTGTGGATTGTGTGAGTGTGTGCGAGGGGGGTGGGGTGGGGTCTGTAAACATTATATAGAGGGACAGTGTAATTGCGTTGATTCATCTTGAAGTCTTTTTGTGTTTTCACAAATTCATGTTAAATCACAAGCTCCTGTACTTGTGTGCTTCAGGCAAAAACATATTTGGTTGCACAAGTGACTGTTATAAATATAATGAAGCAATCAAACAACATTGCAATGAATGATCACAATCACTGTTCTTCAACCATATTTGTGGCAGGAAGTTATGTGTTTCCTTTTACAGTGATTTATCTGATGCTTATGATTTTCCAATGCAACACTCCAACTAAGGTCATAGCTTGATCGTGAAGTCACAGTGGGGGATTGTGTGTATACTTGCAGGAAAGTCTCACTCTACTTCCCCTTTTTTGTAAAGCGAAGCCACGTGCACATTGAACCAGTTCACTGAAATGGAAGCCATGTTCTAATATTGATTGCAGAGATGGATGCAGATCTTCATGTTTCTTACAAACTATGCATGTTAACTCAGTTACAACTTCATCGTGGTGTTTTTTTGTTGTGCTGGAGCACAGCTACCCCATTCATCATGGTAATGTACTTACTTGTCCGTGTGAAATTGTGAGGCATAACAAGACCTGCTAAGTTCTGTGGAATCCAACTGTACTCCAATAGAAATCGTGTTATCCTCATGTGTCTAGCTATGCGCAGTCGGTGCTCAGTCTGATGAAGCTCTTGTCTGATTTCTGATACTGCATGTAAATGTACTGACTGATATGGTAAGTGATGATCAGCATTAGCCAGTTTCACATTCACACACCGCTGAACAAAAGCAGGAGTAATTCAGGGGTTAGTGCCTTGCTCAAGGCCTGTGACTGCACGAGCTGGGATTGAATTCTTGGCCTTCCAAACTGAGAGACATCCACTCGTAGACACAGCCACTCATTTGAATCATCCCTTCTAGACCACTCTTCAACTGTCCTGAACAGGCTCCATCTTTCCATGTAATATCATGTTTCCTGCAGACACGTTTACTGAGAAAAGATGTATTTGGTTGGTGTCTCGTCCCCCAGATCAGTGATTAAATGCTAGGTGAAGCACAAAGCACAAATGGTTGGAGTGAAGATTTCCCTTGATGCTTTGTCTTCTTACTCAATGGATCAACAAAAAAATTTAAAAAAAGAAATGTGATGGAAGGTGTTTTATTTTATTCAATAGAATTCATCCAAGACAAAGGAGCAAGCAGTGTTTCTGATTACCTCTTAAACACAAGTCAAACATAGAGTTCTAATTTACGTTCTTTTATGCTTTGACAGGAGAAGGGTCAATCAAGGCACCCGTGCTCCTTCATGGTCAACTGAAAGACATTGTACAGCCGGGTTGTCTCTGGAGAGGAGATGCAACACCGAGAGGGCAAGCACTGGCAGCAGAGGGCTTAAGAGCTGTCACTGGAGTTGGTTGTAATTACTTAATGGATTGGTAATGACTTAATGTCCTTGTTGGACATTGTGCATATGTGATGAAAAGGTTGCAGTTTGTAAGAGGTTGAAGGTAAAAGTAATAGATTGCACTTATCCTGAAAAGAATTTTCCAATGATATGTGGTAAGGGTTGGGGAAAGGTGTAGAATATACCAATAATCTGTGTATCAGTACTAGGGTTGTCACTGTTTGAAAATTTAAGCTCACGGTTATTATAACCAAAATTACCACGGTTTTCGGTATTATCGTGGTATTTTTTAAAAATGTGTTCAATATGTTCAGAAAGCACTGATAGACCTAAACAAACTGAAATAGTTTTAAACAATCTAACGGTGTTGATTATATTTCAAAAATATAGGCAAAACCTTATCAAAAGTGCAATTATTAACATCATAGGAACAAGGGTTCGGCATATTAACAGCTGTTTTTGCCCAACTGTACTGCAGAAACACGTTCTGCAGAGCAGATCACACCAAACAGGAAAAAAACAAAAAAAACAAAGCATCCGATCATTTCAAAATTAAACACCATGTTCCTGCTCCCAGCTTGAGCAGACACTTGAGAATAACTGATGTAGGGAGCAGGAACATGGTGTTTTATTTTGAAATGATCGGATGCTTTGTTTGTTTGGAAGCTTTTTCCTGGTTGGTGCGCTCTGCTCTGCAGTACGCGTTTCTGCAGTACAGTCAGGCGAAAACAGACTCTCAGTGAAACAGTTGCAGCTGCTGTCAGCGTCTCGCGGAGCAGACGCTCAGTGGCGCGCGCCAGGTGAACGCTCTGACTGAAAATAGCGGAGGTTAAAAGTGCAGCATAGCGCGCCGCGTTTAGAGGAGCAGACGCTCTATATGTGAATTGGAGGTTAGAGGGATGATAAACCCCTGAGCGCTGTCGTCTCATCCTGCCGCCATGATTAAATTTCTTATTTTAACAAAGTTAAAACGGAAAGTGGGGGCTACGCAGCTAGTTGAGGAGATTCTGATCAAGTTGGGAAACCACGGTTTGACATGACGATGGTTATTGATACCGTCAGGGTTTTTACCGGGGTTTACCTTAACACCGGTAACCGTTACACCCCTAATCAGGACTATAAACATGAAAGATCCCAGGGCGTCAAAAAGTGGGTAACATGTTATTGAGGATATAGTTCTCTTTTGCTGCTTAGGTTTTTCTTTCTTTCCTTAACCTTTCTTGATATAATTGTTCTGTTTCCCTTTTTATTGTATTGACATCACAAGGAGTAGGAAAAAAAAATATTGAAAAAAATGTTGCCCTTTACTTATTCTGGAGAAAATTTTTCAAAGCAATGTGTTTTGGCCCTAAGTCCAAATGTAAAAAGTGTGGAATGGTTTTAGGCTTGTGATTATGCCCTCTGAGATGGTGAACAAAACACTCAAACACTGATATAATCAGCTGAACATGCCTTTCAAATGCACCAAGACTTTGGTTCATTTCTAATCAGTACTTAAATACAATGGCGCTAGTTGTACCACCTACTGGTCTGACATGCATGGGATTTGAAAAAAAAAAAAAAAAAAAATCTCATCTGGTTCAAACAGGACCTTATTTCAAAACGGATTGAATATTTCTTTGCTTTGGTTTACAGTGACTTTAAATGTGGAGACATTACCCCATAACAAACATTCTGCATTAAGCTACAGAGGATTAAATGTTCTCTTGGAAAGTGATGATTTGTCAGCCATCTTTTATTTGTTAATTAAAATGTCGACATACCGCCAGGAAACATTGAGTTGAACTTGGGTTATTATCCTCGGTTTTATTGCATTATAACAATATATTAAAGTAAAACGGAAACATTAGGGTCCCAGAACCCCTTTTTTCTCAATAATCGTGTAACTTTAGGTGGTAGAAGAGATTTTTGTAAAAACTGTTTAAAGATGTGGAAGATACCAAAATTTCTTTTTTTTTTAGAGATAGAAAAAGTAAAAGAAAAAACAAAATTCTTCGTCTCCGACTTATCTACACTCCTACAGTCGAGTACAGAAGCCTGGGGTCTGCTTACTAAATAAGGGTCCCATTGAAACCGTTATCTATGCTGGAAAAATGTTTCCACAGCAAGTTAATCTCTCCTAGAAAGACATCTCTGCAGGCAAAAAAGTGGACATATGTGTGTGTGTGTGTGTTACAGTAGTAGGGTTGGGGGTGGGCATCTACAGACCTCCCTCTGACAGGAGCCTGGTGATAGAGCGCCCATGTTGGGAAAAAAAAAAAAGAAGTGTGTCTGTCTTTGAGACTGATGGATGGTGTGTCATATCTCATTGTGGGAATGCCCAGGGAATAGATCTGACAAATGGATGTGTAATACAGTGGTATAATGAGTTAAAGGGAGAAAGAGTGGCAGTAGGGATTGTGAGTTGCTAGGTGAAGCAAAGAAAAAACAAAATCAGATGAAAATCTAAAAGAGAAAAAAGTTGCAGTGCTGGTTGAACTCAAAACAGCTCTGCTCAAGGTGAGTAATCCAAACTTAATATTTTCTTGGGTGATTACAAGTCATTGTAGGATGAGACCCCTTCTTCTCATTCAATTTTTTTTTAAGTATCGTTGCCTTTTACCAACTGTTACGTTTCAGTTTCTTGAAGATTTTTTTCCCCCAATCTTTTTGGTTTAGTGGAAGGTGGACTCACTCAGTGCCTTTTTTTGTGATTTCCATGTTAATAATCAACCAAGTTAAAGGGTAAAAGGCGTGATCCACAATCTTTGGAGATTTCAATGCATTGCAGTGTGTTTCAGGCTGCAGCTGTATTGGAGTCTTCACTGTTAAACTTGTCTATAGTTTATAGGAAGTGGCAGATAATCAAACTCTTAACCTACACAACTTACACTGTATCCCCACCAGTTAATAACTTCAAACATCAAGGGCTTAAAAAATCATCACTTCAAACCTTTCTTTTTTAAATCACACACACAACTTTTCAATGCAACAGAATTAACTTTATTTGAATAAACAAAATATTCAGATGATTATATATTGAAGCACCCTATCCCTGAAAGATCACGAGGAAATCTTGATCAACAAAATAAGAAACAAAGCAACAACGAAAAGATAGATTGTAAGTTATGCACTTACAATTATGTTGGTTATAATCAAAGATGATGAGCACAATTTGGAAAAAGTAATAGCTGAAGTATCAGCAGTTGAATTAGTCGCATTCATAATCATCAGTTTCATCATCTGCTAAAACCCCTGTCACTTTCACTTCACACAAAGTTAAATACTCGCTTCTGTTTGGAATCACAATGTTCACAAAGCGGCCTATCATTCCATTGCACTCAAAGGTTTCGGTACTCCCAGGTTGGATTGAACGGATCACAGTGCATCTAAAGAATGAGAAAGAGAAAGAGAAGGTTGTTATTGCAAACATGTAACAAGATGAATGCAAAGAACCAGTTTCAAAGGTTGTTGATCTAAGAATCTTGTGTTAAGAGAATGTGCAACTGTTGACACTCAATATGGGTTAGATGAGCATTGAAAAAATACTCTAACAAAATTGAGGTCTGGGATTGTGTAAGCCTACCTGGGATTTGCATTGCCATTATTATCAAGACTATCTCCAATGCGAATTTCAGCTCCATTCAGCCTTTCATGGCAGCAGTCTCTTCGGTTAGTGATGGTAACAGTGTTGATCTTGTACCTCCAATTAAGGTCTAACCTCCACCATGGACCCTTGTCCAGGTTTGTGTGGCTACAGGATCCCTGTGCCCAGTCACTTGCTTGGTTTCCATCAACTGCCTTTTCTGGACCAGCCCACTGATATACAGAGGACTGAACTACTTTCCCATTTCTTGCAAGATTGTAATCTAGGCAAAGACGTACATATTTTTGTAAGAGATTACTAAAATTGAAAGGTGTAAAGTAGTTACTCAAAAGTTAAATATTTTAGTTACCTGGCAAAGGAGTGTAATCTGCGGGTACACCAGTCACTTCCACCTCACACAGAGTCAAGTACTCCCTTCTGCCTGGAATTACTATGTTCACATAGCGACCTTCCATTCCATTACACTCAAATCTTGGGGAGGCCCCAGCTGCTATTGTGGAGATCACTGCACATCTAAGGAAAACAGGCAGAAATTCAAATATCTGGTAAACATTTTCTGCATAGGAGTTCATTCCACTTTTTAATGCCTCTATCAAATGTAGAAACAAGAAAATTTGCTGTCCGTGGGCAAGGTTTTTGCAGTGCAAGTAAAAAGATTTTCTAGTTTCTCTCTAAGGATTACAAAAGCATACCTTGGATTTGCATTGCCGTTGTCATCAAGTTTATCTCCAATGCGAATTTCAGCTCCATTCAGCCTGGTGTTGCAGCAGTCTTTTCTGTTGGTGATGGTGACACTGTTGATCTTGTACCTCTTCTGAAGGTCTACCCTCCACCATGGACGCATGTCATTATTGGTATGGGTACAGGAATTCTCTGGCCAGTTGCTTGCACGGCTTCCATCAATTGCCCTTTCTGGACCAGCTTTTCCATACAGAGAGGACTGAGCGACAACACCACCTCTTGCAATGTTGACTTCTGGAAAAAAGACAAATTTTATTTCTTTAAAAGGGATTGTTCAAAGTAAGAACTCTTGTGATAATCATTTGAGGGTCACGGGATTTAGTTGCCTGGTACAGGATTGTTCCCTGCAGGTACACCAGTCACTTCCACCTCACACAGAGTCAAGTACTCCCTTCTGCCTGGAATTACTATGTTCACATATCGACCTTCCATTCCATTACACTCAAATCTTGGGGAGGCCCCAGCTGCTATTGTGGAGATCACTGCACATCTAAGGAAAACAGGCAGGAAATCAAATGTTGGGTAAGTATTTGTCATAGTAGTGCAGTCAAGTTTTTAATGACTTTTAACTATCTGAAGTAGAAAAGTTTGCTGTCCACGAAAAAAGACTTCGGCTTGAAGGGGGAAAAGTTTTTCTAGTTTCTTATTTTTGCAATAAAGTGTTGATCAAGATGATCAAATCATACATAGGGGGCTTAGGATAATGATGGCATACCTTGGATTTGCATTGCCGTTGTCATTAAGTCCATCTCCAATGCGAATTTCAGCTCCATTCAGCCTGGTGTTGCAGCAGTCTTTTCTGTTGGTGATGGTGACACTGTTGATCTTGTACCTCTTCTGAAGGTCTACCCTCCACCATGGACGCATGTCATGATTGGTATGGGTACAGGAATTCTCTGGCCAGTTGCTTGCACGGCTTCCATCAATTGCCCTTTCTGGACCAGCTTTTCCATACAGAGAGGACTGAGCGACTACACCACCTCTTGCAATGTTGACTTCTGGAAAAAGACAAACTTTGTTTCTTTACAAGGGGTTGTTCAAAGTAAGAACTCATGTGATAATCATTTGAGGGTCACGAGATTTAGTTGCCTGGTAAAGGATCGTTCCCTGCAGGTTCACCAGTCACTTCCACCTCACACAGAGTCAAGTACTCCCTTCTGCCTGGAATTACTATGTTCACATAGCGACCTTCCATTCCATTACACTCAAATCTTGGGGAGGCCCCAGCTGCTATTGTGGAGATCACTGCACATCTAAGGAAAACAGGCAGGAAATCAAATGTTGGGTGAAATTTTCTGTAGAGGAGTGTAATGAACTTTATCTTGGCTGCATCTCATGTAGAGACAAGAAAGTTTGCTGTCAGTGGGGAAAAGGCTTTGCATTGCAAGTTTAAAGTTTTTCCAGTTTCTGAATTGTGCAATTTGAGTATTAAAATTGATAATCAGAACATACATAGGGTTCTAAGGATAATAAAACAATACCTTGGATTTGCATTGCCGTTGTCGTTAAGTCCATCTCCAATGCGAATTTCAGCTCCATTCAGCCTAGTGTTGCAGCAGTCTTTTCTGTTGGTGATGGTGACACTGTTGATCTTGTACCTCTTTTGAAGGTCAACCCTCCACCATGGACTCATGTCATTATTGGTATGGGTACAGGAATTCTCTGGCCAGTTGCTTGCGCGGCTTCCATCAATTGCCCTTTCTGGACCAGCTTTTCCATACAGAGAGGACTGAGCAACTACACCACCTCTTGCAATGTTGACTTCTGGAAAAAGACAAACATTTTTTCAGTAAGAGGCATGGTTCAAAGTAAGAACTGTTGTGATAATCATTTGAGGGTCACGGGATTTAGTTGCCTGGTAAAGGATCATTTTCTGCAGGTTCACCAGTCACTTCCACCTCACACAGAGTCAAGTACTCCCTTCTGCCTGGAATTACTATGTTCACATAGCGACCTTCCATTCCATTACACTCAAATCTTGGGGAGGCCCCAGCTGCTACTGTGGAGATCACTGCACATCTAAGGAAAACAGGCAGGAAATCAAATATTGGGTAAGTATTTGGCATAGTAGTGCAGTCTATTTTTCAATGACTTTTAAATATTGGAATTAGAAAAGTTTGTCCACATAAAAAGGCTTCTGCTTGAATGGGGAAAAGTTTTTCTAGTTTCTAATTTGTGCAATTTTGTGTTGATCAAGATGATCAAATCATACATAGGGGTCTAAGGATAATGAAACAATACCTTGGATTTGCATTGCCGTTGTCATTAAGTCCATCTCCAATGCGAATTTCAGCTCCATTCAGCCTGGTGTTGCAGCAGTCTTTTCTGTTGGTGATGGTGACACTGTTGATCTTGTACCTCTTCTGAAGGTCTACCCTCCACCATGGACGCATGTCATTATTGGTATGGGTACAGGAATTCTCTGGCCAGTTGCTTGCACGGCTTCCATCAATTGCCCTTTCTGGACCAGCTTTTCCATACAGAGAGGACTGAGCGACTACACCACCTCTTGCAATGTTGACTTCTGGAAAAAGACAAATTTTATTTCTTTACAAGGGATTGTTCAAAGTAAGAACTCTTGTGATAATCATTTGAGGGTAATGAGATTTAGTTGCCTGGTAAAGGATCGTTCCCTGCAGGTTCACCAGTCACTTCCACCTCACACAGAGTCAAGTACTCCCTTCTGCCTGGAATTACTATGTTCACATAGCGACCTTCCATTCCATTACACTCAAATCTTGGGGAGGCCCCAGCTGCTATTGTGGAGATCACTGCACATCTAAGGAAAACAGGCAGGAAATCAAATGTTGGGTGAAATTTTCTGTAGAGGAGTGTAATGAACTTTATCTTGGCTGCATCTCATGTAGAGACAAGAAAGTTTGCTGTCAGTGGGGAAAAGGCTTTGCATTGAAAGTTTAAAGTTTTTCCAGTTTCTGAATTGTGCAATTTGAGTATTAAAATTGATAATCAGAACATACATAGGGTTCTAAGGATAATAAAATAATACCTTGGATTTGCATTGCCGTTGTCATTAAGTCCATCTCCAATGCGAATTTCAGCTCCATTCAGCCTGGTGTTGCAGCAGTCTTTTCTGTTGGTGATGGTGACACTGTTGATCTTGTACCTCTTTTGAAGGTCAACCCTCCACCATGGACTCATGTCATTATTGGTATGGGTACAGGAATTCTCTGGCCAGTTGCTTGCGCGGCTTCCATCAATCGCCCTTTCTGGACCAGCTTTTCCATACAGAGAGGACTGAGCGACAACACCACCTCTTGCAATGTTGACTTCTGGAAAAGACAAATTATATTTCTTTACAAGGGATTGTTCAAAGTAAGAACTGTTGTGATAATCATTTGAGGGTCACGGGATTTAGTTGCCTGGTAAAGGATCGTTTCCTGCAGGTTCACCAGTCACTTCCACCTCACACAGAGTCAAGTACTCCCTTCTGCCTGGAATTACTATGTTCACATAGCGACCTTCCATTCCATTACACTCAAATCTTGGGGAGGCCCCAGCTGCTATTGTGGAGATCACTGCACATCTAAGGAAAACAGGCAGGAAATCAAAT